>CM076066.1:21071250-21732500 GCA_038088235.1 Zacco platypus | reverse complement strand
GCAGAGGTACATACTTGCACATCTCAGACACGGGTCCAGGATCAGAACCTGGTTGGATTGGACCGGTCATCCTCACTTCCTGAATCTGGGTCAGCTCACATTATGTGACAGGCAAGGAATGTTCTGCATGACAGCTGCTGTTTTAACTGAAAGCAGTTTGCACTGACAGATCTTAAAATATGTCAGTGCCATTGTTTTGTCTCAAAGTGCACACCAGTAGTGTTTTTGTAATGTATGTTTATAAAAGCACCTGAAATGCCCTAATTGAACTAAACCCTAATCCTGGTTTAGGCTAAATCCTGTCTGTGAAATCATAGAAACAAAAACATTTATGTAAATGTATGTAAATGTTAAACAAGCATACATAACCATTAATCAAAACATCAAAATGAAATAACTAAAATGAATTAAAACACTTAGTTATGATGTTAAACATTTTAAGTAATTTTGGTTTAAATGTTTGAGGTCAGATTTGTACTTTTATTAAGCAAGGATACATTTAACTAAAATTACATATTTAATAATTTGACAAAAATTATTTTCTTAATTTACCTACCTTTTAAATGTTACATTCATCAAAGAATCCCACAAAAATGTATTTACACAAGACATTTACAAAAAATATGTTGAAACATTTAGTAGCAGAAATGTCTTTGCTGCTCATTAAATATTTATATATCATACATCACATTTGAAAATATATTACTTATTTCAAAATTGTAATATTTAAATTTTTAATCAAATTATTAGCTCTGACTAGGTGAACATGAGACATTTTTTTTTAAAAGTAATACATTTAAATAATCCCATTTTTGGCCACTAGTGTATATAGCATTAAGGTTTATGTTTTTGAACCTGTCTGGGGCAGTTTAAGTATACAGACAGAGCCTTAATGATTGTGTAATAATTTTTTATTTATATATATATATATATATATATATATATATATATATATATATATATATATCAATATGTACTTATTTAATGGAAATATACAATAGTTAAAAATGGAACAAAAAAATCTGAACAATAATGAAGATAACAAATAACAAATAACTTCAAAAAAGATCAAACAACCACAACTATATACATCATTATTAAAAAAAACGGTTTAATTATTCCTCCTTTTTAAAGGAGACTACTCTGTTGTTAATGTGTAGCAGGATGACTTTCATTGGCAGCTCCTTTATTATTTCATCCACAGTCCCAGTGTACATCTGCGGTGGGACTTTAAAAATTTTGTCAGTGCTGCTTAAAATGTGACAGGTGCCGTCGATCTCAGTCACGCACACAACCTCGACTTCCTCCTCCACGGGCTCAACTTCCTCAATCTGGATTTTCAAAACAAGTAAGTAAATAAATTAATTTTAACAGATTACTTGTGTGTGTGAGAGAGAGTAATTGTGTGAGTATATAAATGCGTGAGTGCGTGTGTGAGTGAGAGGTGTGTGCGTGTGTGAGTGAGGTGTGTGTGTGTGTGTGTGTGTGTGTGAGAGAGTGTGAGTGAGAGGTGTGTGTGTGTGAGTGTGAGTGAGAGGTGTGTGTGTGTGTGTGTGTGTGTGTGTGTGTGAGAGTGTGAGTGAGAGGTGTGTGTGTGTGTGTGTGTGAGAGAGAGAGTGTGAGTGAGAGGTGTGTGTGTGTGAGTGTGAGTGAGAGGTGAGTGCGTGTGTGAGTGAGAGGTGTGAGTGTGAGGGTCAGTTCATGTGTGAGTGAGTGAGAGGTGTGTGTGTGTGTGTGTGTGTGTGTGAGAGTGTGAGTGAGAGGTGTGTGTGTGTGTGTGTGTGTGAGAGTGTGAGTGAGAGGTGTGTGTGTGTGAGTGTGAGTGAGTGTGAGTGAGAGGTGTGTGTGTGTGTGTGTGAGAGAGTGTGAGTGAGAGGTGTGTGTGTGTGTGTGTGTGAGAGTGTGAGTGAGAGGTGTGTGTGTGTGTGTGTGTGTGTGTGAGAGGTGTGTGTGTGTGTGTGTGAGTGAGATGTGAGTGCGTGTGTGAGTGAGAGGTGAGTGCGTGTGAGTGAGAGGTGTGTGTGAGTGTGAGGATGAGTTCATGTGTGAGTGAGAGGTGTGTGTGTGTGTGTGTGAGAGTGTGAGTGAGAGGTGAGTGTGAGTGCGTGTGTGAGTGAGAGGTGTGTGTGTGAGGGTGAGTTCATGTGTGAGTGAGTGAGAGGTGAGTGTGTGTGTGTGTGTGTGTGTGTGTATGTGTGTGTGAGAGCATGTGTGAGCTCTTGTGTGAGCGAGTGTGTGTGTGTGTGTTTCTCCAATTATGAAAACAAAATTAGATGGATGGATGGACAGGTAGATGATCATAAGCACCTTGATGGATGTGTAGTTGGAAGACTGAAATTTGCCCTTTCCACTAGGCAAAACTGACCCACGAAGGTGGCTTAGCTTGATGAAGTCTCCTTCATGGATCTTGTAAAGTGCCTGGTCCCTCCACAGGGAAACCTCGAGGACGGTTTCCCCGCACCTCATCTGGAGGTCAAGGATCGGGACGTCCAGCCGGGTCATTCTTGGTTTTTGCAACTGCAAAATTAAAGCACAGGGGTTCCAGTACAATAACGAGTATCACAAGTTTTTCCTTAGTTCGCCATTACTGATTGTAATGTATTGCAAATTTTACACCTAGTTTAAGTTAATTCAAAAACAAAATATGTAATGCATAATGTGCTTTTCAATTTCTCATTTATTTTCACACATTATACTTTAAAACAGACAGACGTCACTCACTTTTTCTACCTTGCCTCGAAGACTAAGGTAGCCACTCCTCACAAAGAGGTCCTCCTCCTCGCCAGTGGCAAAAGGTGACGGTGGGCAGAGGGCATCAAGGGCAGCTTTTTCTGCCTCTTCTGTCACAACTAAAGGAGCCGTCCTGAACTTCATCGATGTTCGCCCAAGTAGCAGATAATCCTGCCCGTGTTTGTTGGACAAAGTGCAATTTTTAACAATGTAAGAGTCACCCTCCTCAAATTCTGGAGTAGGGCCATTCTTTTTGTGAAGAATGGCCCTACTCCCATCGGTGAGGGCACAGACTGTGAATCTGTTGACATTACTGATTTCAATCGTTGAGCCTTTGCTCACAAATGAGGCAGCTTTTTCGTTTGTGCATGTCTGCACACATTTAAAGGTCAGTTTTAGGGGTGTGGAGTATGGATGGGCCATTCTGAGGGTAAAAAAAAACATCTTAGTAACAAAACAACTATGATTATGACTATTGCTTTATCTAAATGCAAATACTGAGAAAATGTCAATAAAAAATATACTTACAATGCGGAATTTGTTGTTTTTTAGCTGCTGTTGACAAAGCAAAGAAAATAGAAAACATTAATGAATATTACTCAAATATTGCATCTGTCTTAAATTTAAAATGTATTGATTCTTATTAATGATATTATGAATTGTCATTCTTGAAATTATTTGATTATTTCATATAATTTGATGATTGACATTTCCTCTTTTCCCCTAAATGTTTAGTTTTCATTGTAAAAGTTATTGATTTAATCAAAAGGCCTATAGTTCTCTCAGCTTGTGTGAGAGAGGGCGCGTTCGCGCACTTGCAGTCAAGCCTTTGAGATCAACTGCCTTAGCTCATATGACGTCACACAAATATAACGGAATTAACGGTATTAACGCAAAGCCAAAGTTTGTACAGTAAATGTACAATGACCTAACATATATAACGCTGATCAGTCCCTTTCCCATATTTTTCCATAGCCCATTGGTCAAAAAATAAATATGTATTTATTATTATTACTACTTTTTGTTTTGGTGAAATTACCGTTTGAAAAACGAACTGTTGGCTCAGACTGTTTGGTTTAGGGTGTAGGCCTGTATTGTAGGCCTATTATTTATTTTCTTCATATTTATTAAATTAATATTTGTAGTGGGATTATACGTTTTAAAAATCATTTAAGTAAATTGATTGGGTAAAAGTACTTACCTCAGGAAAACTTTGTTCTTGTCCTCTTGTCTTCTTGTCCACTTGTCCAGTTGGGTTATGCGCGCCCAGGTCACTGACACCGCTTTATATACCCTCGGTTTTTTTTTTCGCGGGCCTTGCACGCGAGTAATAATTTAAGTCTTAACCATTTAAAGATAAATTTAAATATTTATTAAAAATAATCTATTTAAAATGCACCCTTATATCACCATGCCTTTCTATTTCCCAGGAAATAAATAAATAAATAAAATACTGTGATGGTGATGACCGTTTAGGCTAGACCTGCTGGGGAGAATCTGTAAAACTGACATGTCTCTCTCTCTCTCTCTCTCTCTCTCTCTCTCTCTAATTTGTTTTATATTGAAAAATGTAGATTTTTTTTTCCAAAGGAAAGTTTTATTTGCTCTGATCTCCCCGGATATTATCATTAACTAAAACTAAAATGATTAGTACAAAATTTAGTTAACTAAAATAATATAAATGTTACACTAAATAAAATAAAATATATTATATTTAAAATATATTAAAATATGCTTTTTTCTGTTTGTTGCCAAAATAAAAAATATATTTCTAGTGATAATAATCATAAATGTCTGTTGATCATCAAAATGATTCAGAATGATTTCTGAAGGATCATGTGACACTGAAGACTGGAGGAATGATGCTGAAAATTCAGCTTTGATCACTGGAATAAATTACAGTTTACAATATTCACATAATAAAAAAGTATTTTAAATTGTAATAATATTTCAGAATGTTACTGTTTTTACTGTATGTTGATCCAATGATTGCAGCCTTTGTGATCAGAAGAGACTTCTGTTACAAACATTAAAATCTTGTCGACCCCAGGTGAATAAAAGGTGAAAAATACTGTGGAAAAATGGATATGAAATTATTTGGTGAGTTTCCTCAGCTCACCTGTTTCCTTCAGAAATGATGACATCTTTGGAGTTTCCTCTCTGTTGTAGAGGAGTTGTTTTGCACAGAACAGTTTTTATCACAGTATTTGTTTACCATGAGAGATTAAAACGCGTTTGAAAACTTGTGCTCCGTGCAAGTGACGTCACAGTACAGCTAACAGTAGACTATATACTTTATGTTAAATTAGCCAACTTCTAACCACCCATTGATAAATTGCCAGCAAAACCTTTACAAAACTATCAGAACCTCTAATCTACACATAAAGATGTGATTAAAAGCCTAAACTATCATAAACAAGAGTTCAATCGATAGAGTTAGCCTAATTACCTTCTGAAAACGGCTGAGATGCTAACGGACTTTTTCATCATTTCTCTGAAGTAAATATTCAACAGAAGTGTGTCAATTACAAGTAAGAGAAGTGTCAAGAACAGTTGTGTGTATTATTCGTGTGATTTTAGCGAGTAAACTCACCTGAAAGAAGAGAAAACAACAGCGAGAGAGGGAGTTTTTGCTGCTTGTCAGTTTGTTGTTTGTCCGTTTCCATGGCAACTCTGCACCGCTTCAGTTCAAATGTTCGACGTGCACGTGCGTTAAAACACGTCAAAGTCATGCATCATTTCAACATCCAGAATTAAAAAATTACATAAATAAAAATCTCATTAATATTAAATCATGAATTTAAAACTCATTTTGTATCATGTCCCGTACACTTGAGCAAAATGCCTCCTCCGCGCGTGATACTGGAATAATTGTGGCACTTTTATAACTTAAGATTTTTTATTGGTATTGTTTTTTTCAAATAATATAAAATGAATATATATTTATAAAATAAAGGAATCCTGTAAGCGCTCTGTAGAAACTGGACCGACTATCGGCTTGCCACTGGTGCACCAACGGTGGCCCAGCAGCGGCAAATCGCTGGTGGCGTGCCGCCCAAAAAACGCTGGCAGACCGACGGCATTTTCAGATCGGTCGGCTTGCCGATGGTGGTCCAACCGTGTTTAGCCGCTGACTTTGTGCCACCCAAAAAATGCCGGCGGACCGCCAGGTCATTGTTAGCTGGCACAGATACACGAAAAAGCTACTTAAGTACAGTAACGAATTACATTTACTTCGTTACCGTCCACCACTGATCGTGTGGGTAGAACTGGTGCAGATGCAGTGAGGGTTGCGTCGGTAGACCTTGTGACACTGACCATATAAGTATGAGAATAATGTTCCAGTTTTATCTTCTGAAAAATCTCAGCGATTACTTTTTTTATAAACTTCTGTCCCTGTACTTTTTTTAAAAATTATTATTGAAAATGGAACAATTAACAAACACAGCATGAATTAATAGCCTACAATAGAAAGTGTGACATAATAATTGGTGACAGGCGATCCGAAAATAAAATAATATTTTAAACATGTAAATGACTTTTTTTTTAACAATTTCAGAGAAGACATAAAACAATCAAATTCGAGTAAAAATACCTTAAACATTGCGGATGAGTTTAACCATTTTTGTTTATGTGTATACAATTTTGCCAGCTATATAAATAAATAAACAATGTATTCAAGACCTTCGTTAACATGTTTTCATAAAACACAATAATATCCTTAGAAGAAAAACAGTATTTACTAGATAAAAAATAAATTCTGCCAATTCCCTCCAAAAACTTTGAGTAATTTTACAATCAAAAAATAAATGAGTCAATTCTGTCCGTGGCATTCACTCGGAGGCCTCGCCCTCGTCATTTAAGTTTAAAATAAATCTCACAAATGTTCAGATGAAATGTCAAGGTGAATAACAGCATAACCATTCAATAAATATGTTGAAATTAGATTAATTACGCAATGTAATGACAACCTCATATTCAGCTATTGCAGTTTTCCGTAATTCTTTCTATTTTTGGGCAATTATCAAGCGCCAATGACACTTTTATTTCTTTTAAATAATTTTATTTCTTTTAAATCATTATCAGTGAAACATGACAAACGCTTTTTACCTCGAATCGCGAACGTCGAGCTCCGTGTTTGACATCCGAAGTTGTATTACTCGTGACATGAGAGAAAAAATGTTTCACGATAAAAGCAAGTTCACAAAGATATGCATTTAATGCCTGAACAAGAGCAGTTAACGTCATAATGTCTCTGTATAATCTCGTGGCGCAAACATTCTAAAAATCCCTCGTCATCACTTACTGTGACGTGCCAGTCAGAGCCTATAAATGGAGCTCCGCAAACGCCGCAAGTTCACTTCATCTGGTTTCTGGTTCATGATTCGAGCTGAATACTGTTGTAGTACATCTGTGGTGAAAAGTCGCTCAAATTGTGTTATATCGCTCTATCTAGCTGTGTTAAATCGCTTGATTTGTAGTTTTTCAGTGATCTGTGCTATAAAAGTTCAGTCGACTCGTGAGAAAACTTTGAGACACATCTGGCGCAATGGGGCAGTGCATATCTTACTGTTGCATTGCAGCGCAAGCTACTTCTGACGTTGTGTCACCAAAACCTGTCCCAGAGACAGTAAAAAGGAAGAAGAGAGGCGGGCTTTTTAGATGGGCTTTTTCTCGCAAATCCGAGAAAACGACCCTCGAAGCCCAACAGAGTCAGTGCAGAAGTAACAGCAGCCAAACGCCTCTTGATGGTGAAGCTGACCAGAGCATCAACACTCCCAACGCTGAGGAGAACATTGATAGCAGTTCAGCGCACAATCACGCGTCTTCCCTCGCTGATGTGCAGGAGGTTGATGTTCCCGGGCAAGAGCAAGAGGGCAAGAGCGCTGTGTTATCAATGAATGAGGAGAACATTGACACTCCTTTGACACCGGACGGTTTTATCTGGAAAATTGACGACGAAATTGTCCATTTAAGTTCAATGGCAAAGACAGGTAAGTTTACTACCACATATCCCAACAGTAATGTCTTCTTTTGGACATTGTGTGTGGACTGAGGTTGGATTTTGGTTGTGTGAGGCTCCGTTGACACCATTAATGATAACGATAAAGATATAGTTCTAAAATCGTTTTAAATATAAAAGAAAAGCACTGTCCACATCCACAGCCAATCAGAATCTGTTTTCATTTAAGCGCGCACATATTTAAAATGGCGGACGACATTGCGGAGTAGTTAATATTCACTACTAGATTAGGTCGATTACAATCGCTATTCATTCAATACATATATATAATTTTTATTTTATGTATATATTTTTTTTGTTTTTTTTTTACAGAGGACATCAAGCAGCACTATGACATTGGTAAAATCCTGGGTCAAGGAGGATATGGAAGCGTCTGGGAAGGAACCCGTTTGTCTGATTCACGAAAGGTTTGTTTCTTTACTTGCTAACAAAAGGATTTTGTACTCTCTTGTAATTTAAGTTCATTGAAAGTTACATCAAGGTTCATTACTGGAATCATGTGACCTCTGTACAGATAATTAACTAATTGTAACCTATTCTCACAAACATTGTTTTTTCTTTGTTTCTTTCCCTGAACAGGTGGCGCTCAAATATGTGCTGAAGAACAAATGCTACCAAACTGCCCAACCTGTAAGTAGGCTGCTCCTTCGTTCGTTTTCTTGCTCTCAGAGTATACGGTCACATTAGCGATATGATATTTTACAAAATTTTGCAGGGAAAAAAAGGTCCATTGTCAATAGCGTATTAACTTTCAAACCAAGCAGCTTTCTGTTGGTCAGCACGACAAATTCACAAGACCCACATGAACGAGCGGAAAGTGTGTGGCACTTGTTCACCCTTACGCAAAACTCCAGAGTGTTTAGATTCCTGTTGTAATGACTGAATTTTGCCGTGCAAAATTGACAATCGGCCGTAAATGTGACCGCAACTATTTCCAGTTGAATTTATTTAACTTTACATTTTTAATTTTTTTTTATTTAACTGTAATCTCTCCTGTAGGGTCGATATGGCAAACTCCTTCCAACTGAGGTCGCTATGATGATTCATCTGAGCAATGGCCCCTACTGTCCTCAAATAATTAAGCTGCTTGACTGGTATGAGACACCAAATCACTACATACTGGTGATAGAGCGGCCCACACCTTGTCAAGATTTGCGGCAGTTTTTAGTGCAGCGTGATTGCAGAATCAGCGAGTTCAAAGCACGAGTTGTGATGCATCAAGCTGTCGCTGCTGCAAGAATATGCTGCGAAAGGGGTGTCTTCCACAGCGACATCAAGCTGGAAAACCTGCTCATCAACGAAAACACCTTGCAGGTCAAATTAATTGACTTCGGTGTTAGTAAACCCTTGAGTGAGGCTGCTTATTCGAGGTTCATTGGTACGTATTATTCCACAAATCTATGGTGACAAGTTATTATGAGTCTTCCAGACAGAGCCAATAACAAGATCACTTGTTGCATTCTAATGAATAAATAGACACAAAGCTTTAGAAATACAAATTCATTGCAATGGACAATAATTTGTTCTTTCTTTTAGGCACAAGCGTTTATGCTCCCCCTGAGGTTTTCCTCAAACACTCCAGGTACCACGCTAAGCCTGCAACAGTGTATTCTTTAGGCGTACTGCTGTTCGTGATGCTGACTGGGAAGTTCCCCAGCAAGATGAAACCTAAGGTCTTTGCCAAGACCTTGAAAAAAGCAAACATTTCCAAAGGTGAGAGCATGTGGATGGATCATACAGGAACTGTTTTTACAGTTTAAATTACTGTGATCAGTTACACAAAGTATAAAACAACAATCAGACATAATACAAATAATACATAAAACAATAATCAATAATAATAATAACAATAATAATAATAATCTTTCCCCTCTTTCTCTTTCTTCACAGAATGCACAGAACTGATCTCTTCATGCTTAGAAAAAGATCCAGCCAAGCGGATTGATTTGGAAAAGATCCTCCTCCATAACTGGTTCCAGGCATTGATCCTGAACCCGGAGAGGTCGTAAGCCTCCGTCTTCAGGCACCCCTCGAGCGGGGTGAATTCCTCCACGATACCCCTCGGTAGATGGCCCGCTGACTCCTCTGACTCGTCTGGTGTCCGGTAGATGGCGACAATTCCTCCAGCTTCAGGGACCCGACGAGCAGAGTGATTTCTTCTGCGATACCCGTCAGTGGATGGCCCCCTAACTCCTCTGACTCGTCTGGTGTCCGGTAGATGGCGACAATTCCTCCGGCTTCAGGGACCCGACGAGCAGGGTGATTTCTTCTGCAATACCCGTCAGTGGATGGCCCCCTAACTCCTCTGACTCGTCCGGTGGCCGGTAGATGGCGACAATTCCTCCGGCTTCAGGGACCCGACGAGCAGAGTGATTTCTTCTGCGATACCCGTCAGTGGATGGCCCCCTAACTCCTCTGACTCGTCCGGTGGCCGGTAGATGGCGACAATTCCTCCGGCTTCAGGGACCCGACGAGCAGAGTGATTTCTTCTGCGATACCCGTCAGTGGATGGCCCCCTAACTCCTCTGACTCGTCCGGTGGCCGGTAGATGGCGACAATTCCTCCGGCTTCAGCGACCCGGCGAGCAGGGTGATTTCTTCTGCAATACCCGTCAGTGGATGGCCCCCTAACTCCTCTGACTCGTCCGGTGGCCGGTAGATGGCGACAATTCCTCCGGCTTCAGCGACCCGGCGAGCAGGGTGATTTCTTCTGCGATACCCCTCAGTGGATGGCCCCCTGACTCCTCTGACTCGTCCGGTGGCCGGTAGATGGCGATAATTCCTCCGGCTTCAGGGACCCGGCGAGCAGGGTGATTTCTTCTGCGATACCCCTCAGTGGATGGCCCCCTGACTCCTCTGACTCGTCTGGTGGCCGGTAGATGGCGGCAATTCCTCCGGCTTCAGGGACCCGACGAGCAGGGTGATTTCTTCTGCGATACCCGTCAGTGGATGGCCTCCTAACTCCTCTGACTCGTCTGGTGGCCGGTAGATGGCGACAATTCCTCCGGCTTCAGGGACCCGGCGAGCAGGGTGATTTCTTCTGCAATACCCGTCAGTGGATGGCCCCCTAACTCCTCTGACTCGTCTGGTGGCCGGTAGATGGCGACAATTCCTCCGGCTTCAGGGACCCGACGAGCAGGGTGATTTCTTCTGCGATACCCGTCAGTGGATGGCCCCCTAACTCCTCTGACTCGTCTGGTGGCCGGTAGATGGCGACAATTCCTCCGGCTTCAGGGACCCGGCGAGCAGGGTGATTTCTTCTGCAATACCCGTGAGTGGATGGCCCCCTGACTCCTCTGATTCGTCTGGTGGCCGGTAGATGGCGACAATTCCTCCGGCTTCAGGCACCCACAGAGCAGGGTGAATTCCTCCACGACACCCCTCGGTGGATGGCCCCCTAACTCCACTGACTCGTCCGGTGGCCGGTAGATGGCGACAACTCCTCCGGCTTCAGGCACCCGGCGAGCAGGGCGACATACTGAAAGCATGGAACCCTAGAGTGCAGGCTAAAAAATTTCAGTCTTTAACTCCAATTTCTCTCAAGATCCTCTGTCACTCTTGGGATGACAGAGCATTTACATGGATTTTTGGTTATAAAAGAGCAACTTTTTTCGAGAAGATCCTAGATTTTCCCACTTCGGGGCCGTGCATCGGGGGTGCCGAGAGGTTCGAAATCTCAAGTCTCGAGGTGCTGCGACCTTTCGTCTCCTCACCGTCGTCGGTTCATTTGCCAACTTTAATGGGTAATCGGACAAATAACGGGTCCGTGGGATGGGGGGCATGGCCACCCACTGCACCCTGGGATGGTGAAGGGGAGAAGGATGAATTAGCTTCTAGAAACATTTAATGGGTAATTGGACAAATAATGGATTCGTGGGACTTAGGCCCACAAACTTAGTATTGTCAGTTTTGATTTCATGGTGATTGTAAAAATGTTTTTTGTACTCATCAAGCAGCTGTGGTGGTTGCTAAGAATTCACCATAAAAAATACGGTGACATTGATTCAGGCATTATTGGATGGCATATTGATGCCAGAATATTTTATAACTTATAACTGCATATTTCTGCATATTTATAACTGCAAGTTATATAATGTTAAATCATTACTGATAATAAAAATGTGAAGCAAAATTATACATGTCTTTTTACTGTTTTTCACTGGGACTTATACGGCAATGCATTTTTTTACCTGCATATAATACAATGTTAAACCATTTACACTGTTTCACAGTATATCAGGGGTATTCAATTAAAGTTCCACGAGGTCCAGCCTCCATATTTCATTTCCAGCGGAGGTCCAGACATGTGGACAGCAGTAGTACTTTGTAAAAGAAAAAAGAATGTCAAGGTTAAGGATATTGGGACCAAAGCATATATAGCCCCAAGCACCAATGACCCATTAGTGATCCAACTGAAATGTATCTGATGTGGTTTTTAAAGCAAAGTCTTCTGTGAATCTTCACTGAAAGTTAGGGTTTGATCATAATATATGTGGTGCATGTGTGGACTCATTCAACATTTAAATTTAGATGAAACGCATGTGATGGGATGTCACAGGACAATTTCAAATAAATATGAAGATATCATTTGCAGCTGTCTGAAGTATTTATCTTTTAGTCCCTTTTTATTCTTATTATGTATTTATATAATACGTGTTGCCTTTTAATCTTTTAAACTACGTATTTGTGCGAACTGTTGCGTTTTAACTCTAATGTGAAATGTTTTGTAGAACTGCAACTAAAACCAACGAAACAATTTAATAAATAAATATGACATTGTTATAAACATGAATATAATAATACTAAAAATAAATATTTTTGTAGGAATATAATATAATAATGGAATGCTGAAATAATACAGATCAAACTCATATTACTTAAGACAGCATGTTAGAAAAAAGAAAAGAAAATATTGAAGGGCATGTTAAAATAAATCATATAATTCTTGGGCTGCAGGAGCTTCTGAACTGGTGTCAGATTATATGAAAATGAGCTGATAAGATATCACTTCAATTCGATATCCACTATTTGGGGTATGTGTCTGGTAGAGTAAATGTCAAAGGAATTCAAGGAATTTTCAAAGCTATTCAGGGAACCCCAGTTGGTACATTACTATAATATAAGGGTTAAAAGTAACTGATTTGTATAGGTTATTTAAATTTAAATTATACACAAAGAGCTGTGTCCGAAACCGCTTGGAAACTCATTCACTCATTCACTAATCCCTATATAGTGTACGGCATTTGAGTGCACTATTCACAGGGAGTGAACGAAATGAAGTGAGTGAATTCGGACGCTGATGTATACACTGTGCGTCAGAGAGCTGGAGCTGTCGCAGAAACAGCTCAACGTGATAAAACTAAAATAATGTTAATAAGAGCCATACTGCCCCTACTTTATGAAGCCCACATGTGATCTACCAGGGCCCAGTATGGGTTTTTCATTGGGTACTGGACTGGCCCCTCATAATGTATGTGTGTGTAAGCTATGTTTATATTCCACTGACTATTCATTTAGAACATCACAAAACATGAAAGAGGTGTAATTTGAAAAATAAAAAAACTCTAGAGGTTCAGTATGTCAAAATACTTTATTACATTGATACTTTATTATCATTAACAATTTCATGAAAAACTTTATTAATAACTTTTTTAATAAAATCATCAACATTATAACAAAACAGGTGACTAACAATGCAGTTGACCAACAAATTAACATTTAAAACAAGTAATTAAAGTAAAAATCAATAGTAATCAAAAGTTAAAAAGTTGATGATCAGAAACCCCAGTACAAGTCTAAATGAACCACAATGTACAAACAAATCTTAAACAACATGTAAAACAAATAATGATAGTGGTAAAAAAAAAAAAAAACAGTAAACAAGTTTAATAGTTTGCACCCTGACACAATGTAGAAACGCAAAAAACAACAATTGTAACAGAAGTACTCCGTATTTTAAATGTAACCATTAACACAGTATTTTAAAGGGTTAGCACACTCAAAAATGAAAATTCTGACATTACTCACCTTCATGTTGTTCGACACCCATACAACCTTTGTTCATCTTCGTAACACAAATGAAGATATTTAAATGCAAACTGGGAGCCTTCTGTCCTTCCAAAAAGATCCAATGCAACTTACACATTCAATTGAAATCCCCCCCATTATAATTTGTTTATTAGTGGCACAAACTGTTAACAACAAATCAAAAAATTCTCTCCTCTCCTCAGCTGTCTGAGGAGCATACACTGAAAGTAATCGATATTAAACCGCTCTCCACTTTACATCTGCCCCAACCACCCTCCCTTGTGAAACTGTGAAATGATTCTCAACTTCTATTTCCTAATCCCAAAACAATATCCCCACCCTGAAGAAAACAACCCACCCACACTCCATACTGCACCTCCTCTTCCCCACTTCCCCACTAAATTTCCTTGCATCCTCAATACCTTTTAAATGAACTTCTTGCAAAAAATAAATATTACATTTACAATTATGCAAAAAAAAGAAAACACAGCTCTTTGTTTAATTGAATCTCTTATACCCCTTACATTTATAGTCCCCACAGTCAATTCCTCAGTAGACACCCTTATTCACTCTTTAATGTCCCCTCCATTTCTTGTCCTTCCAGGCTTCTGGCCTCACTCACCACTAAATCTGCCCAATTTACAGGTGTTGCCCTGCAGCCAGACGAATCCTCTTCCCGCTCTTCATGTCCCTTAAAGTCCATTTCTTTTGTCAGCTGAAATAAGGGCCTCGCATTGTCCATCTCAAGCCCATCTTGACTGTCCGTAGATGATGATTCCCCTGAAAAACTCAACTTTAGAACCGTCTCAGGCTACCTCTTCTTGCTTGGTCCGCCCTTCCTTTTATCACCTTTCCTGACCAGTTGGTTTTCTTCCCCTCTTTCATCAGCTGAGACCCTGTCCTTCTCCACTTCCACCTCCTCTTCTACTTTGTCCACGTGCTGCTTAGGGGTTTTGAACTGTTCCCCACTCAATGCTTCCAATAACGTCACATCTTCAACTTCCTCTATCTCTTTGCCTCTCTCCATACCACTTGTTCCCATCTCCTTGCTGGCCTCAATCATTTCCTCCTCCACCACTTGTTGATCAAGGATCCTCTTTTGGCCTTGCTCCCCCAACAGTTTGTCCTTCGCACATACGTCCTCTCTCACACCTTCCCTGCTCTGCTTTTGGCCATCTTTGCATTCTCTCATCAAGTGGTCTGATGAGCCACAGCTTTTTGCTGTGTGTCTCAGCTGGAAACTCCACAGACAACTTTGCTCTTCACATGATTATGTCCATAACGTCTACACCTCCTACAAAAAGGAGAACAGATAACCTTTGTCTGCTCTGATGTTAAATTGTGCAGGAGGATGCATCAACCCCTCCAATCCGCTCTCTTCAGTTCTCAAAAGAACTTGGAATTGCCTTTTCCCAGTCCATAACCCCAAACTGTCTCACATAACGTGCAGGTGTAAGAACTTCAGCATATCTCGCAACAAAAGCCATTAAGGTCTCATCTGTGACATATGGATTATACATGTGCAGGGAGATGACTCTCAAATTTGGTCTGTCCAAGCTTATGAAGTTGAGTCGCCCCAAAAGGCCTACCTTGTCACTCTTTTCATACTTCTCCATAAATGATTTGCACAGTTTCCCTGTGTTCACAGTCACGTCAAAGCACTTTTCTTGTCTGTTGTTCTGCAAACAGTACACATCTTCCACTTTCAACTTCATCTTGTCCAAAAGAACAACCTGTGCAAAGACTTCTCTTCCATCATATCCATTGCTGGACCATTCAACTGGAAATGCAACATATTTCTCAATCCTGCTCTTGGAACTGAGGGTGGTACATCTGGTACCCGTCATACTTCCTTCTCTAAAAATCAAATCCACAACACTTGACATTAACCAAAGCCAGCAAAGGCGACGCACACCTGGGCCACGGTGGGTTTGTACTTTGCCTCTAGGACCACTGCTGTGGATCAGATCGTTTATTAAAAATTGGAGATTATTTGGAAAAAATTAAATAAATTATTTTGCGGACTGGTCCGAAGTTTTTCGATCAACCTTGACAAAACCACCACAGTACAATTCTCAGGACTCCCAAGGTCAAAGGTTCCCAAACACATTAAAATAATGTTTGTTAGCATTAAAATACACTAGGTATCATAAGCTAATGATAAGTAATAAATCTGGATCAGTATTCTGTTTTTATTAATTTATGTTTTGTTTATAATGTTTATATATATATATATGGCTGTAATAAAAATACTGAAAAAAATAAAAGTTCTGAAGTGAAATAAAAGTTATTAACCAACAGAATAATCGTGATTAGTAATCGTGATTAAAATGTTGTGGAAAATAATCGTGATTATCATTTTTCTTGTTATCGTGCAGCCCTAGCGTTCACACTGGCATTTTTAACAGCGAACCTAAAGTTACCGAAGGCATAGGGATACGGTCACAACCTGATTGGTCGGCTTTTATGACGTATATTTCGCGACGGAGCTTGCTTACCGAACATTCAAAACAACGCTGTGTTCTGGATTAAACGCCATCATTTTATGCGTGTACATATGCTTTATTTTTACCAGCTGAGAACTCACGAAGAGCTCATAAAATGTTCAAAACATTCAAAACAGCAGCAGGATTTCCTCCGTTGTGTGCAGAAACAAATATTGATGAGGCACTTCACCTCCTCGTTGCTCCACGTTTGCCCTCGACTCATTTTGGATACACCGATCTTCAAATCAGCTGACTTGTAGCGTCGCATCTTGTGACATCACGTCCTGTTTTTGGTTGGTTTACATGTCTTTGGTTCGTGTTGCGTTCATATATCAATCGAACCGCACCAGAGTTCGTTTGGAAGCGGAACGAGACCCATCTTTTTAGCGGTCTCGGTCCGCTTGTTTGGTCCACACCAGGGTTCAGATGGCAGCGTTCACATGTTCAAACGAACCGCACTGACTGAGCAATCGCACCAGGGTTCGTTTTAATCCAACCAAACATGACGAGTGTGAACGCATCCTAAGTAGGAATGTCAGTTTTAAAAGGAAGAGAAAGTGGAGTTTCAATATTAGATGTCCCAGTCTTAGAAAGTGAAGACAGAATTAATCTGTGGTGGACAGGACAAGTTTCACACCTAGAACATCTTGTCCATGGCACGTCAGGCCCTCATCCACAGGAACGGTCACTCCGTCAATCCTCGTAATGATGTACCGCCATGTTGTGCTCTTCAAACTCCCAAAGTAGATCGGCTGTGGTCTGGACTTTGATGCGGTCACAAAACTGCTGCAGAGGGATGGCTCCAGGCTTACAGTTAAGGGGGAAAAATACATTTACATTTTAGGACTTTAGAGTGGATCAAGACCTCATTACAAAAATAACTGTCCATTTAAAACTTACCGGTACAAAATTAAACTGAAGGAATGAAATGAATGTTATTTATCCAAACGCAATAGAGCGGAAAGAGGAAAGATTTTCAAAATACCAGAACTTTTGCATCGTCTATTAAAACATCTTAAAGCTTTTCTGACGAACACAATCATAGAAAAATTAATAAATATCCTCAAGCATCTGAGCTTTATAAAGGCAGTAAGGGTTACCAAACGAGTATGAGCTGAAGAAAGTGCCTCATCCTCATCATAAACGCACTCCACACAGCTCTGAAGAGAATATTGCAGTGATATTCAGCCATTGTGGGAGTTGATGTTCATCTCCACTGCTGATTTAATTGAAGATACAAAGAACAAAGTATTGATCTCAACAAAACATTCATTTCTAATATCCATCAAATGGTCACATGATGTAGTGAGCTGCAAGTTTGTAAATCATGAGATATTTTAAAGGCCAACTAACAACAGTCAAGGAATAGCAGCTTTAATTTAGCTGAGTGTAAAACAAGAATAATGTGTCGCCTGTTCACAAGTGACCTAAGATATCCTCACGTTAACAATGCATATAATATTTTATATATATATATAAAACTTATTCAAAGTATAACAAACTTATTTAACAAACAATACAATTAAACACAAATGCCGGCTAACACAAAACAAAATGAAAACACGTGTGGGAGAGAAAGCCTCTCCCTTCCAGAGGGAAGATGGGAAGGTCTTATACTGAAGGAAGACTCCGGGCCCAGGTGTCCTCCATCCCCGCCCTACTGAAACACAACACAAACAGAACTAACACAGCTGGGGGGTGTTCCAGAAAGCAAGCTTAACTTACCCTCACATATACCCTGAACTCTCGGTTGATTAACCCAAACCTCTCTTACTCGAGGTATGCTGGTTCCACAAACGCATCTGGGAGTAAGTTCAGCCGACCCAGAGTATGTTCCCGGGTAACACACAAGACATTCTCAACCGAGCGACGAACCGATGATTCATGGAAACAGACGCTGAGAAAAAGCGCGCCATCCTACTTCCTTTTGTTTAATGGCGATTTACATAACCTACTTAGTGCACATCGCCACCTATTTGGGGGTTGTGTAATCATTTTTTCAATCTTTTTATTCAATAAGAAATCTTTATTCACTGAGAATAAGAATTATATTGTTTGTTTAATGCAAAATATGACATATGTATTTAATTATAGACATAGTATAGAAAACGTCCTGTTATAAAAAGGAAAAAAAGCACATCTTATTGTGTATTTTAAATAAATACATGTATTAGAATTGAATAAACATTTAACATTATAATAGTGCTATATATATATATATAATATTGTATATATAACCAAATATAACTATATTTATAAACTAAATGCAACTATATAACAAATTTAGTTACATTAATATAACCACATTAATTAAATAACACATCTGAATAACTCTTAATCAAACTTCTCCGGAGCAGGTTATGTTCAGAGAGTAAGTTGCTATGGTTACTTAAATACCCTGAAAGTTTTGGAACCGAAAGTTGAGATTATCTGCTTACTTACTCTTAAACATAGCTGGGTATGTCACATGACCTGCTTTCTGGAATACCCCCCTGATGTGCTGGACAACCTGTCATGCGCTCTGGCCGCTTCACTAACGGTATAACGTTTCTACTCAATGCACTTTCCAACTAATTAACAACGTATTTGTTAGCTAACTATTTCCATGATCGATTTTTTTCAGCACTGCGCATTTTAACGAGTATTATCTGCTGTAACTCACGGAAGACTCCGAGTCCATCAGATCGTGATTCTCCTCAAACCCAGTCAGAGAGAAAAGAGCGCGAACCGCCGCAGTTCAACAAAACAAGAGGCATGACGGGATTGGAGTAGAAGTAGAATTAGAAAACTCCACACTTTTAGTAGTGGATTTATTAAAAAAACGACGAATTTTGTTTATTCAGCGCGTAAAACAGAACGAGAAGAGCGTCCACTCACGTACCGCGATACCTTGAGATTTGCAAATCGCGGGAGAATGTAATAAAGCTACAGTAATAAAAAATTAAATACAGTGATTAATAATTAATTAGCCATATCTTACTCATTCTATACACAGAACTAATAAGATAAGACAAATAAAACGAGAAAATATGAATTCTGTAATAAAAAAAATATTCAAAGCACAAGGCAGGCATTAATTGGCTCTGGTCTGGGGGGGCATTGCCCCCCCCCCCAGCCCCCCCCAAACTCCGCCTATGGTTCACAGTGAAGGCATCTTCATTTCTGTTGCACTTTATACAAAACAGCTGCATGGTAATAAATATGAAAGTAACAGAATTCAAAAGACTGTCAAAATTCAAAAGTTATATTTAAATATAAAGGCCAAATGACAGAAGTTGTTTTTTGGGGTTTTTTTTGCTAAGAAAAATAAAGTTTTTGTGTTTCTGACAATAGTAGAAAAAAGGATACTCCACCCAAAAAGGAAAAACTCTCAGAATATGACTTTTCTTTCAAATAATGATTTTTAGAAAATAATCCATCTCTGTGAGTGCATGTGTACGACCCCTAAAGTCGACGCTTCAAAAACCACACAGTAAAAAAACAACAGTAGTCAATACAACTCTAGTTGAAGTGAAACAATGGACTAGGTGCACAAAATGGCGTCGATCAACTTCTGGGCTATGAGCGTGCGTGTCAGAACTTCCATTCTAAGCTTTCCACACTGCTACTAGCAAGAGTTTTGACATCGACACAAAGATCTAGCCAACGTTAGTAATACCAAATGAGTGGATTCGGGATTAAAGAAAGGCGATTAGCCTTCCAACAGGTGAAAAAGTTGCCATTACATTGTTGTGTACCACTTTGTAGCAATTTGTCACGCTATAAGTTTTCACTCGTTTCCCGTAGATAGTGCGATACGGGCTCACTGGCTAATCAAGATCTGTAGGAACAGTAGGAACAGCGCAACGAAAAATCACTCGTGTGTGTAGCAGGCATTTTCAGCCAGGAGACTTCGTAGTGACTGCTGAGGGGTTGAGGAGATTAAAAAAAGGAGCTTTACCGTTTCAATACTTCAAACTCGGAGTCTCAGATGGAAACAGTAGCTGGTCAACTACCAGTATGGACCACTGGTAAAGACAGTGATGAATAACTCTGGACTCATGTATTAATGACATTTCACTTTTGCTTATTCTGTGCTTGACAGTTTCTAATGAATGTATTCCTAAAATAGTTTATTGAAAATACGTTCTAATGACAGTATTTACAAGAAACTATTACTTTTATGAACGTATTTCTAATTATATTTACAAGAAGCTATTATTTTAGAAATATATTCATTAAATTGTATTTCTAAAATAAGTTTCTTGTAAATACTTTTATGAATGTATTTCTAATTGTATTTACAAGAAACTATTATTTTAGAAATACAATCTAATGAATGTATTTCTAATCTAATAGTTTCTTGTAAATACTTTCTAATGAATGTTCTCATAGCCAATAGCCATCTACAGGTAGAGGTGGTGGTGGAGGGGCATCTGGGTGGCGTACTACAACCCAGTTCACTGGTAAAGGATGTTGCTAGGATATAGGACTACCTTCCTGGACTTTCCCAAAAGAGGAGTCAAGCAGTGGGACGTCAGCATTTATCGCCATGGTGGTGATGAGTGGAGCGATGTTTGTCAAGAAGTCTTTGTACACCTCGTCAACTTTGAGGCAGCTCCCCACGCACTGCTTTGTAACGTGTGCTCCTTTGGATAATTTAATTTCACAAT
This sequence comes from Zacco platypus, assembly GCA_038088235.1. Taxonomy (NCBI): domain Eukaryota; kingdom Metazoa; phylum Chordata; class Actinopteri; order Cypriniformes; family Xenocyprididae; genus Zacco; species Zacco platypus. The sequence continues at coordinate 21,711,583 of CM076066.1, read as the reverse complement.
TAGGACATTAAGAAAAATTTTACACTCAAACAACAATCACAAAGTTATAAGTAGGCTAATATATAATTACATAGGACAGTAGGTATTACCTTACACCATCAGCAACCGTAAACTGCTTTGGCTTTGTGGAAAAGAACACCATGTCACTAACTCTGCCTGGTTTCACACCCTATTGATTACACAAAAGAATGATCAAATTAATTTAAATTGTTGATGCAACATACAAGATCAGCTCTTCACACATGAAAGAAAAATACTATAGTGTTTTTGAACCATACTATAGTAAAAACTAAAGAGTGTACAGTATTTATTACAGTTTATCTGTTCACTAGTTAATACTATAGTATGCTGTTGCATTCATTAACAAAGTGTTGTAAATTCTATAATACAGTATACTACAATTTACTTTAGTTTACTATAGTATTTTTTCCTCTTTCTCATCGACCTGTAACAGGAAGCGCTGACGCTCACTGTCCCTGATGAATCTTTGTTTGAAACTGTGGTGGGTTGGACATCATTCATGTTATGCTTACCCTTAATCGTACATCATCAAAACACTTTACACTGGATCAAATAGCCTGACAAGTTGTCAAAGTTAGCCAGTGACGTTAAGTAGAGCTAGCTTGCAAATCCTAATGTTGTATAACTTGCCTTCATAGTTGTCGATGTAACTAGATATATACATCTTGAACCCCTTTTCCCTTTTGCTCCTCTGGGCTGAACTTGCTGATTGTAATAGTAACTTTTGGTAATTTTTAGAGACATCGTGTATAGAAGAACGCCATCATTCATATCTTCCCTCTCTTCATATCTGTAACGCCGTTATATCTTCATATCATAACTGTATATTATTACCGTTGGCCACGGGATAATATTCTGTCCAGAATTGATAAAGACGAATAATTGAGAAAGTGAAATATTAATTTGCTATAATTTAAATATTGAATCGGTTCTTATTCACTGTAATTCAATCACCTTTGAGTTATATTGATCCAAATTCCCTTTCCTACATAGACAACAAATAAGTTATAGACGAAAAGTTTTTCTTCAAATGTGACACGTGGCTGCATTTTCTTGGATTGAAATATATGTAGGGCAAAATATATTTTGAAAATATATTTTTTCAAAACGTACAAAAAATGGCTAAAAAATCTATTTTTAGAAAATATGTTTATGTAAAAATATATTTTAGCAAATAGATGTTTTGGCCATTTTTAGTATATTTTGAAAAATATTTAAAAATATACTTGAAAATATATTTTTTTTACCGCATGGGTACAGGAGGGTTTTACACCAGCTGAACAGTTGCATACCGCCACCTACTGTACTGGAGCATGGATATTCTACCACATATCTAAATCCTATGTTTAAGACCACTTAAATTGACATTTCAACAGTGCATTTGTTAAATTCCGCTTTTATGGAATATTACCTAAGATGCTGGATATTGTAAATGACTGACATCCTGAGGTTTGTATTTGTTATATATTCAATACTTTTTTGTATTAGGACATAGACACCAGACAGACAATGATTTATGCAACAGATGCTCTTTACTACGGAAGCCCTAAACGGCCATGGATCATTATTATTATTTCTATCTTGTTTTCTCATGATCACAACTTAATTTTCTTGTGATCTCGAGACAACAAAAGTTGTTTTCTCGTGATCTCGACATAAAAAAAGTTGTTTTCTCGTGATCACGAGTTAATTTTCTCCAAGTTACATAAATGTGCCAACAGGTGGCAGTATAGAACCAAATATAACTGATGGTGTTGTGGGATTACAAATTTATAAAAAGTTATTTTCATGGTGTTTTTTACATTTTGAGTTACAGTCTAAGGGGATTAAGTCAGGCAGCCTAGGTGTCTGAGACATCAACATTTGGTCTGTAGATATCTTCCTGTTTATTTGGCATGACAAGCTTAAGGTACAGCTGTCCATTTGTCTCTATGATAATGTAAAGGTATGGGCAATACTGTCAGACTGATTTGATTAGCACCCCCTGCATTTGAATGACACTGTTATGCTTATTAAATCAGGGCTGAGGAAATCCCGGGAACTGGCATTGTGTCTCTCCCCTCCACCTGCATCTCTTCCTGTTGAATGTATTTAAACTGCAATGTACACTAGCTTAGAGAGATTGGATGACTACAGCGACGCACAGCACGTTTCTCAATAAAGAGTAACTTCTGCTTAAAAGATATCCCAAGGTCTCCTGGTCTCTACTTCGACGAGGAAAAAGATTCCTACAGTGTGCAGTATATGTCCACTTTACTGTTTGTTCATATTGGCCTAGATTGTGTGCGAATGGAACAGAATGAGTGAAGACCTTCATGATCCCTTCAATTCCCATACAGAAAAAAAAAATATTTTAAAATATATTTCAAAATATATAAGAAAAAAATGCCAAAAAATATATTTTAAAATATATTTTTATATAAATATATAAATATATTATATATATAATATAAAAATATAATAAATATTATATAATATATTATATTATATTATATTATATAAATATATTACATATATATTTACATATATATATATATATATATATATATATATATATATATATATATATATATATATTTTGGCCATTTTTTGTATATTTTTAAAAAACATATTTTCAAATATATTTATATATATAGTGTCTAAACATATATTTTTTGGCCATTGGCAATATATTTTTTACATATATTTCAATCCAAGAAAATACATTCACAGGTCACATTTGAAGAATAACGTTTATTTTGTTGTCTATAATGTGAACATTTGAATAAAAAATTTCAGGTACATACTTAATGTGTACAAATGTAACTTTTTTGCTTTCAAGAAGTCTCAGTTTCACCAGTTCAAATCCTCAAAGCCGCTTTGGACACATTTGGAAATCTGTTCTTGACTGCAGGATAAAAATCAGTTATTATTTTAACTAAATGTTTCTAGTAAATTTTCCTTTCACCAGGTATTGACTTACCGTAAATGGCTGGCATGGTTTTGTCGTCGGTTTCACTTTTCCCTCTCCTCTCAGTTTTGCTCTTTGCTCCTACAAAAGACAAAACACAATACCTGAACATCTGTACAGGTTCAGAGGGCAGGGCATCCACTTTGTCTTCTGAATAGTTTTGGATTTCCTGATATTTTTGTTTACACTGGAACTAAAACAATTACAGGTAATTTTAAAAATATTTAATAATCATAAGTATCAAATCTTAAATAATAATTATTAAAATCCTGAAACAAAAATGCATCTGAACTGAATCCATTCTTTGTTAGAAGAATCTTGAGTGATTTCGTAACCCACGGATTACTATTTGGAAATTTTCTAAATGTTTTCACAGGGATCTTCACATCATGTAACATAGCTGTTACTTCATCATTGTCAATAGTATAAAAACAATCCAATCTGTACATTCCAAACACCCTTCTAAGCACCAAGCTTGCATATGTGAAATATCAATATATGCAATACATGCTCATATAGAGTAAAAACATATGAAACCTATTAGAAATTGGCATTGACATAAACTTATCCCATGTATTGTATATGTGAATGTACATATAATACATATTTTGACATATATAGCCGCTTTTCCACCATCGGGCCAAACTGTTCTTATTGCCAATCCGGGAAAGCTGGTACAGTTTCATTTTCCACAGTGGGGCTCATGCACGTGGGGAGCGAAGGCTGGCCCGTGTGGGGTGAATAGTTGAGCATGGTGAACAGACGAGCTACAGTAGCTCAAATTCCTTAAGAAGTTAAATGCTGTTTTTCAAAGAAAGGTGTCAGAATACACCCATGCTGACCCCTGACCAGGGTTGGGGAGTAACAAAATACAAGTAACTTAGTTACGTATTTAAAATACAAAATTTGAGTAACTGTATTTCATTACAGTTACATTTTAAATGGGTGGTAATCAGATTACAGTTACATCTGAAAAGTATTTTAGATTACCAAAGTGATTACTTTGAATTTTAATGTTATTTAGCAATTGGTGATTCTCTGACTCTGACAGTCTGAAAAAGTTAAGTTAAGTTTCATCAACATTTTAATACTTTTGAGAGGGATCATACAAATTTTGTTATTTTTAATTAGTACTGTCCTGAACAAGACAAAATGACTGAATTTATAAAAACAATTGCCCAACTGTCAACTTAACTGTCCTGTCATGACCTGATGATCCACGACTGTTTTTATGTTTTGTGATAGTTGTTTGTGAGTCATTTTATAATTGTAAAAAAGGTCACTGCAACTTTTTCTCACAATTTGTTTTTTCCCCTCACAAATGTGAGTTTGCATTTCACAATTCTGACTTCTTTTTCTCAGAATTTCGATATTTAAACTCACAATTGCAAGTTATAAAGTCAGAATTGAGAGATATAAACTTGCAATACTGACTTTTTTTCTTGCAATTGTGAATTTAATATATGAGTTTATATCTCAAATTTTTGATTTTTGTCAATATTTTCAGTTTATATCTCATAATTTTGACTTTTCTCAATATTGCGAGTTTATTTCTCAGAATTTTGACTTTTCTCAATATTGCGCATTTATATCTCATAATTCTGACTTTATAACTCGCAATTGCAACTTTATATCACACAATTCTGAGGGAAAAAGTCAGAATTGTGAGATAAAAACTTGCAATTACCTTTTTTGTGTTTGTTCCACACTTATTAGTATTCCAAAGTATTTAGATTAAGTTACTAAACTTGAGTAATGTAACGAAATACGTTGCAAATTACTTTTTAAAGCATGTATTTTGTAATCTGTAGTGAAATACATTTTAAAAGTAACCTACCCAGCCCTGGTGATGATGCAACCTAGATTTTCTGCCAAACTCTTGAGTCAAGAGTCTTGACCACTGATCACTGATAAAGGGAGGACAAACATTTAATATCTCCCTGTTCTCCAGTTTTTGCCGTTAGAAGAAGGTTTTGATCTTCAAGATTGACACAACATCCAATGAAATGTGATATTTACAGTGATATGGAGAGAACACAATCCAGTACTCAACTATTAATTATTGCCAGTTATATTTTAAATTCGAACTGCCCGATGCGCGGCGCTGCTGTCCATATTATAATCCCCAACAAACATCTCAATGGGATTTATTATTATTATTATTATTATTATTATTACTTGAAGTTAATAAGTTATTTTTATTTTATAGTTTTTATTTATACCCTTCATGTTTTTTTATAAAAGAAGCGATTTCACAGCGTTTGCCTGAGCCGGTCTGAGCCTCCGCCTAATATGACAGGATTGTTGGATGACCAGTCATACTATGGCAACCGCTTGGCTTCTGAAATATTAATTAGGTAATTTAAAGTTCTATCAATAAGTCTGTCTGATTGGCTGAAAGGTAGGCTTTGGTAGGCGGACGCTGGACAGCTGACGAATAAACGAAGCGTTATACTCTCGTATGAATATTAATCAGATCACGTGCCTGGACCTCAAACGAACGTACCTGAGAAACGTCAGCGCGACCTAATTAATATTCATGAGCAAACCGTCGCAATAGTAGGAATCGTATATTCAACACCGAACAGCACAATCATGAAGCGGGATGGTGGCTGCCGGTGGCTCTGTTTTGTCTCTTTGTCTGTCCCTGGTTATTGTATTTAACCGAGGACTAGTTTATTACAAGAAAGACATGCGTTTTGAGAGGAAAAGCGCGAACTGTGTGATCGTGCAAGCGTTAATGTATTAATATTAATTATATTCGTGTATTTTCTTGAAGGAGGAGCGGGATACATGACAGACACACAATCCCTTCAGGACATGTGAGTGTAACGTACTTACATTAGACAGCCATCTTGAGCTTTTAACAACGATTCTCGGTTTTAATCATTGCCTCAACGCCAAATCCAGCTTATTATCTCATTGTGTTAATGAGGCGTTGATGCATTATTCATAAGGTGTTTATGACGTGGTGTTGAGGATCACACTTGCAGTGCTTTAATTACAATGTTTTACTCCTCAGGGGTTGTTGAAAACATAAATATAATAACATGACAGTTTGTTTTCAGGCCTTAAATCCCCTCTGCATGCAAACACGCGCATATAAGGATATCAGGTGTGTTTATATAGTATATATGTTTATATAATAATGAGATGTTTCTGCATCCAACACTTCTTGTCCACCTCGCTCTGAAAGCTTAGTACACACTATAATGGTAGTGTGTATGCGGCATACTTGCTTTATTTTGCAGTGTGTGCTGGGGAGCTCCTGAGGGAATTTGTTCAGCCCCTCACTTCGTCCTGTCTTAAAACCGTGAGCCCTATGTAGTAAACAACATGTGGGGGACGAATGCCTTCAGGTCAGGTGGGATATCTGATCCCTGTGCTGGTGACAGTGGAGTCATTGTATACCTATAACCATTGTTATTAGTGTCATCTACTGCATTTCCCTTAGAAGACTAAACTAATGTAGCTCAACTGTCCAAGTTAGTTCTAAAATACACATAAAAACGCATTAGATCCTTCTATTACTGATGGAGAACCTCAGGCCTTTTTTCTGGGAGAGGCTTTCATAGCAAAGCTATTTATGATGAAGTTCATGTGGTTTGGCCTGCAGAGAATCAAACATGTTACATTTCATCACGGCTCCTCCATCCTTAATTTAATGCAGTTTTGTGCAGAGTTGTCCGCCACATGATGCCTGGGTGTTTTGAGGTTATCGGTGGATCAAATGTTTGAGTATGGTGCTTGCAATGCCAGGCAGGTTATAAAAAACATGGAAAAGTCACAGAATTTTACAACTGCAATTTCCAGGCCTGGAAACGTTTTTGTGTTGGAAAATATTTATATAAATAGAATGTGTTTAAATGATAATGGCCCGGTCTCACAGACAGGGCTTAGAGTAACCCAGGATTAGGCATTAGTTCAATTGACCTTTCGCAAAGACCCGCCCCTCTGACAATCCATGCACTCTCACGACACACATCATGTTCTCACGAGTTGAAAAATACGTCCCGGAGCAAAGAGGACACAGACGATGCGTTGACAGGCAAGTCAGAGCAGGTTACTTTTGATGTGAAACAAAGTTTCAAATATTGTAATTTTTAAAAGATGTTAAACAATAAATGGCGGATCCAGGGTTATGATTTGTCAGATCAATTGGCAGGGGTCAATTGACCCTTCGCAAACAGTTTGATTGACAGGCGATCTAACCAATCATAACCCTGAATCCGCCATTTTGTCCGACAAAGCAGTCAGGAGAGTTAGTAGACTAACGTTGGTGAACTTGAACTTGATAAATTGTATGTACTCGCGTCTTTCTGCGCTTGAAACATCATTCCTTCTGATGTTCATTCATGTTTATTTGATGCTATAAATGAACTAGTATGAAGAGATGATCGGTTCACAGGAGCTACAGCGATCTGTCACCACACATTAAAGAGACACTAGACGCTATTTATTGATTAAACTTATTTAAAAAGTTACGATATATTAAATATGAAAATGTTTCATACGTCTTGTCGACGCATTGTCAGTGTCCTGTTTTTTCCGGGATGTATTTTTCACTTCGTGAGAACGTGATGTGTGGCGTGAGAGAGCATGGAATGTCGGACATGGCAACAGTAACTAAAGGGGGCGGGTCTTTACGAACAGTCAATTAAGGTATTTAAGTAGCTTTTTTGAACATACCCTAGATAAAAAAAACATTACTGGTGTGGCATCTTGAGACAAAACAATAACACTGGCTTATTTTAAGATATGTCAGTTGAAACAGCTCTAACATGCATTTTAGTCTTGGACTATCTTAAGCCTCGTCTGTGAAACCGGGGGAATGTTGGTTAAACAAACTACAGTATGTGACGTTCATTCAACTGCGACATTCCATCAGATTTTGTTTTGCAGCGTTGCGCATTATAACCCATCCAACACAATTCTGTTGAGCTTATGAATGTGATGGCCAATCAGAGGCGTTCAGATTAGTCATCGCTGAAACGAAGGGTTTTGACCAAGTAATGGGTTCCTGTTAATTTTATAGCCTAACTTATGAGTAATATTTAACAGTCTGTGTAAATAAACTTTTAAGTTAATTCAGAAGCACCTTGGCTTTTGTTAATGATAACATTTTATTGGTAACAGTCTATTTAGTGTTCTGAATGATTTAATAAAGTAATGAAAAAATAAACTCAACTTTTTCAAATTGGGACGTTATATTGTTGATGATTGATTGTTATCCAGTGAGATTAATGGAAAATAGGAGGCAAAGCTCTTTTAAAATCTTCTTGGTTACCAAATTTTGTATTTTTCTCTGGCACTGCCATCTTGTAAAGTTACTGTCAGTGTTACTGGACACTTTTATTTACTTATTTAACATTGTTGCTTCCCATTGATATGTTAATTCTACGCAGTGGAGTTCTGAGGGACAGACAGTATTTTATCTAACCTTCTTACAGGTGTGTCAGCATAATATAAATATTTATTTTGTATTAAACCATGTAGCTTGTCATTAATTAGTTAAGATATGTTGTCATTTGAAATTTGAAAATGGATGTTTATTCTTATTTTTACATGTATACACAGACGTGGAATGTTAGGTAATGAATATTTGCCTCAAAAGTCATGGAAATTTATTGGTAGAAATGTGTATGAACCCTTCCAGCATCAAGGGTTCAATTTCTAGAAAACTAACATGCTAAAAATATATATATTGCACCGTATTACTCATATACTGGGAGAGAGTGTAACGTGCATCATTGCTGAATGTCCCGTCTTCTGAATAAAAGCGCCAATTGGCAATTGATATAGTAGTCATCGCATCACTGCAACTGTTTAGGGATTTTTTTTCATCTAAAATAAATAATTTTTCAAATTTAGGACATTAGGAGCACATCTAAATTTCAACATTAGGAGCAACTTTTAGATGAGTGTGTTAAATTGGGGAGACATACATAATTTTTGGTTTCGAATCAGTGGTTTGGAGCGCCAAAGTCATGTGATTTTAGTAAATGAGGCTTCGTTAGGTCAGAAGTGTTTCACAATTTCAATGGTTCACGTGATTTTGGCAGTTTGATACGTGAACCGAACCACTGATTCGAAACAAAAGATTCGTAAAGCTTCGAAGCAGTGTTTTGAAATCGGCCATCACTAGATATTGTTGAAAAGTCGTTATTTTGTTTTTTTGCCACACAAAAAGTATTCTCGTCGCTTTATAATATTAAGGTTGAACCACATGAACTGTTTTAAATATGTTTTAGTATCTTTCTGGGCATCTTGATTCTCTTATAGAGATTCACTGAGCCATCGAATTTCATCAAAAATATCTTAATTTGAGTTCTGAAGACGAACGAAGGTCTTATGGGTGTAAAACAACATGAGGGCGAGTAATTAATGACTGAATTTTCATTTTTTGGGTGAACTCACCCTTTAGTTCATTGAAATAATGGCTGTTTTTATTTAAGAGCAGTGATAATTATTTCCTTTTGATGACAGAATAATGGCATTATTATAAATGTGGCAGTCAGACATGATGCCTGACTACTGGATTAAACAGGCCAAGGCTACTTTAGCGAAGATTATTGGCTCAGTCCACCTTTATAGCTTCACTGATTAATTGTTATTCAGGTTAATATATACAACTGATCAGTCATGCTCTGAATGTATTCATTTGCTCTTTGATAAATTAAGTGTTCATAGTTTGTGTTGCTCTCATCATTCCAAAATCATGCCAGAATGATAATGATCTGTGCCAATATTGTCCAGGGCATTTCCTGCATGTTTTAAGGGAATCATATAAGGAAATATGTCACGGTCAAAGTTCAGATGCAGTTACATAATCATTTAGCATTTGCATTGCATCCTCATTCCCATAAGTGATCAGTCCATTCAGGTCTTGTGATCGCAAGATTGACCAGTAGCCACATTATTTGCAGTAAGCTTGCATTTTTCTATTATTTACACAATGGGAACCTCCATATTCTGTTAAACAGGTCGCATCGCTTCCGGTTCAGGTCTTTTATATGTGCTTCATCAAATATAAAGTAGTTTTACACAAGAAACCTTCAAACTGATGTCCATTGCATACGCAGATTGATGTCTAAAAAATGTTTCTTCTTCTCACTAACATTTAGATATTTAAATAGAATAAAATTCCAACAATAACAAGAACTAGCTAGGTTAGCTGATCGAGTCTATAGGTGCATCCCAATTTTGCGTAATTATGCACTATTCTGTGACGTTTTGTAAATAGTGCGAGTAGTGTGTTCACTGAAATTCCAAATAGAAAACGTACACTTTAAATGCCTGGATGATGCACTTAATCAACCGAAAACACGAACTGTGGAATGTTTGACACTTCAACTGTTGCAATTTGAATTATGTAGTGGAGGGGAGGAGCTACAGGACTGCGCTATTGAATGACAAAATAACCTTATAAAATTCTAAAGTTATAAATACTCATGTTTCAGATAGCTAGTGATCCTTCCTCTGGTGAAAGTTAGAGCTTGTTTAGATAAGCTGGAGCACTTCCAGCAGCAGCAGGACTCAATATTTCATGAGCGAACAGCTCTAGCCTGATCAGATATCTATTTAGTTTATTACAGCATTCACGGGCACAACACACACCCAGAGTGCGAACGCTTCTCCACTGGATGTCATCTAAACATTGAGTTTATTCATTCGTGACGTATACTGATCAGCAAAACGTTTTGACACAATGGACTGAATTGAGGTTTCTCTTGATCTTACACTTGAACTTTCCAGCTTTACGGATCTTAACAGGTGAAATATCATTTTCATCACACATCTCTTCCTTTGGTACAGTGTAAAAGCATCCCAGGATGAACCTAATGAAGTTGGCTGATGAATGTCCAGAATCTAAAAGAAGTTGTGCCATTGTTAGCTTAGCTTATTATGTGACCTACTAACTTTCTTAAATAAGTTGTCTACTTGCATTATTCGTACAGAACAATAACCACATCATCACATTCTCTGACATGATTGAACATTTAACCAGTAACACGTGTCTGTGTTCACTCTGGAGTCATTTCTGCTTGCAGTTTATGTTATGAAAAGGATAGTTCAACTAAATGAAAATCCTGTCATCATTCCTTACTCACGCATTCCAAACCAGTCAGACTTTCTCTGAACTTCGAGATGCGTATGATAATATTTTAATGAAATATGAGAGATTTCTATCTCTCCATTGAAAGTCCATTCCACTAAATTTTGATGCTTCAGAAAGTTCATGAAGACATCGTAAAAGTAATCCATTTGAATTAAGCAGTTTAATCGAAGTGTTCTGAGAAGACACAATTTGAGTTTGACTTTGAGAATGGATTTTACTTTTATTCACATATAAACATAGATTGATGCACATCAAATATGGTAAATGGAATTTCAAACATGCTTGTATTGTGCAGAGAACCAATGAAGTTTTTTACAACACGCAAAACATGTTTACTTCCATTTACCATATTCGATGTGCTCTGTGTGTATATGTGTGTGTGTGTGTGTGTGTATATATATATATATATATATATATAATCTTATAAAGCAATTGCATTTCTTCAGAAGACTTGGATTAAACCGCTTGATTCATATGGATTATGAATGCAATGTATTTATGAACTTTTTGGAATGGGCAATGAAGAGACAGAAATATCGTTATTTGGGTTTTGAATATGAGTGAAAGTCTTATGAGTTTGGATTGATGTGAGGGTGAGTAAAAGATATTTGAACTTTTCAGGGTAACCCTTTAATTATGAATGTTCTTTGTAATTTACCCTCAGGTTTTGCTCATAATTCTTCTGTTATTTCAGGAATTGACTGACTGTGGTTTGTGATCTTGTCTTGTGTGTCTGTAGATGAAGATAAATCAGGAATCGGACGTGGTTTATGAAGAGAGAACTTTGTTCTGCCTTTCCTGCTCACTTGCGTTCTAAAGCTTTAAATATTATTTCATCACAATGGTATGTTCATATTTCCCTACTAGCAAAATAATTTCCTTACAGTTTAGCTCTTAATATAAATTTAGCTAATGTTCATGTCAGTTGTTCATACATTTTCGAATGGTTTTCAAACCTGTATGAATTTCTTTCTTCTCCTGAACACAAAAGAAGATAATTTGAAGAATGTTGGTAACCAAACAGTTGATAGGCCGCATTGACTTCCATAGAATTTTTCCCCCATACTATCGAAATCATGACAGAAATTTATTTTTTGGGTGAACTATCCATTTAACACATACAGCTTTTGAACTTAAAATTTTCAGGGCTAGTTAGCTACTATTACAGACTAGCCAGTTTTAATAATATGTAACTGAATCCTAATGAGATGGTTTTGGTCATAGACATTGGATATCTTTTTTTATTATTTAGTTTAGTAATTGAACCTAATTGTACCTGTCCTCTCCTGATGTTTTGACAGAGTATTGTATGAAGATATCTGTGGCTATGGCCAGTGAACCACTCGAAGGTTTCCATGAGGTGAACCTGGCATCACCCACCACCCCAGATCTTCATGGCGTCATCGACCCGAGTCCACCAAAGCACAACGCTCCTCCTAGCACTCTGTACCGCACACACTCTCTGACCTCCAGCCAGAACACACCTAACGCTCTCCGAGCCGACCAGCTGCCCACACAGCCCGTATATTCGGCCCCCCGACATCTGGGCACGGAGGACGCCCTCAATGGCAGGTAAGACTACAGCATGGGACAACAAGTGCAGAACTGAACATGAAAGTCCAGTCAGTTTGTTTCCTCTGCAAATTAATTTTAGTCACAGCGATCAGGCATAACATTATGACACAGACAGGTGAATAACACTGATTATCTCTTAGGCAGTAAAGTGAACATTTTGTCCTCAAAGTTGATGTTAGAAGCAGGAAAAATGAGCAAGCGTGAGGATTTGAGCGAGTTTGACAAGGGCCAAATTGTGATGGCTAGATGACTGGGTCAGAGCATCTCTAAAACTGCAGCTCTTGTGGGGTGTTCCCGGTCTGCAGTGGTCAGTCTCTATCAAAGGTGCTCCAAGGAAGGAACAGTGGTGAACAGGGTCATGGGCGGCTGAGGCTCAGTGATTCTCGTGGGGAGCGAAGGCTGGCCAGTGTGGTCCGACCCAACAGATGAGCTACTGTAGCTCAAATTGCTCAAGAAGTTAATGCTAGTTCTAATAGTAAGGTGTCAGAATACACAGTGCGTCAGTATGTCGCGTATGGAGCTGCATAATCAAGACCAGTCAGGGTGCCCATGCTGACCCCTGTCCACCACCATCAGAACTGGACCACGGAGCAATGGAAGAAGTTGGCCTGGTCTGATGAATCACATTTTCTTTTACATCACGTGGATGGCCGGGTGCTTGTGCATCGCTTACAAATGGCACCTGAAAGCACTATGGGAGGAAGGCAAGCCGGCGGAGGCAGTGTGATGCTTTGAGTAATGTTCTGCTGGGAAACCTTGGGTCCTGCCATCCATGTCGATGTTACTTTAACACGTACCGCCTACCTAAGCACTGTTTCAGACCATGTACACCCTTTCATGGAAATGGTATTCTCTTTCAGCAGGATAGTGCACTCTGCCACAAAGCAAAAATGGTTCATGATTGGTTTAAGGAGCACAACAATGAGTTTGAGGTGTTGACTTGGCCTCCAAATTTCAATCCAATTTCAAATCCATGGAGGCTCCACCTCTCAACTTACAGGACTTTAAGGATTAAAGGATCTGCTGCTAACACCTTGGTCCAAATACCACAGCACACCTTCAGGGGTCTAGTGGAGTCCATGCCTCGACAGGTCAGGACTGTTTTGGCAGCAAAAAGGGGACCAACTCAATATTAGAAAGGTGGTCATAATGTTATGTATGTATGTATATATGTATATGTGTGTTAAAATTGAGTTAAATTTGACGGTTTGATTCATTGTTTCAATTGGATCATATATATACACAAGTGTTTCTTACTTTAGACTAGTCAACTAGTCGGTTACAAAACTTCTATTTAAATGACTGTCAAATTAGTTGAAACACACATCACTATCCGCAGATCAAGCTATCGTCATCTAGAAATACAGTAATGCTCCTTTGAGTCCTGCCCACACTGTCCCAGACCCATTTCTGTTTCCTGTTCCAATGCATTTGTCAAAAGCCAAAAATAGTATCAAAAATAAGTATTTTGTATTACTTTGAGGAGGTGCCATGAAAATCTTTTAATCACAAGCTGATGTATGTACCTGAATGTTTTACATATAATGGTCTGCTGATGGATTTAAAGTCACCATGAAATCAAAATTGTCTTTTTTTTTTTTAAATGGAATATTGCAATATTTATCATAAATGATTTATCTGCGCACATCATACTTTTTTCAATTAATGTGTCCTTGTAATCTTTAATTAAAATAACTTCCTCTCCCTCTTGCAGTGAGATCTCTTCTCTGACGACGTGCTCACTGATGTGAGGACGGGACAACCTGTCACTCTCATAACATCACAACAATAGCAAACCACAAAAAAATCCTATTAATTTCTTTAAAGTCAACATGAAATTAGAATGGACAATTACATACTATTTTTATGAAAAGTTGTAGTGTTTATTATGAATGACTTATCTGTGACTTTATCTGTCTATATATTTTTTAATTAATTGCGATCTCTCTCTCCCCTTAGTTTCAGTAAATGTACTTTTAGACCAGAGGAAGTTTCTAAACCAAATTGATGTTTGTCCCCGCAGTGGAAATGATCCTGCAGCCGCTGTGGATCTGGTGGATGGCAACGTCCCGTCGGCTGATGGAGAGGAGGTCCTGGGCCTGAGCACAGACAGTCTGTCCCGTCTCAGAAGTCCGTCAGTTATGGAGGTCAGAGAGAAAGGCTACGAGAAGCTAAAGGAGGAGCTCGCCAAAGCACAACGGGTGAGACAAACAAACGTCATTCACACTCACTGATCTGCACTTACATATATTTGTTTAGCAAATATGTTATGATGTTATGCAAACTGACTTGCAAATAAGTAACTTTTCATACTCTGAAGAGATACCTTGTATCACGTGTTATGTCTGGTTAAGATACAATGTAATTCACGCATTCTTTAATAATTCTGTCTGACTAAAAGTCCATATTTCGTAGTCAGTGTGCACTGGTTAAAGTGTCCCTATTATGCTTTTTCGAATATTAAAGGATTAGTTCACTTTCAAATGAAAATGATCCTAAGCTTTACTCACCCTCAAGCCATCCTAGGTGTATATGACTTTCTGACGAAGACAATCGGAGAAATATTAATAAATATCCTGATGCATTCGAGCTTTATAATGGCAGTAATGCGCTACCAAACGATTATGAGCTGAAGAAAGTGTCTCCATCCACATCCGTCCATTATAAACATATTCCAGGCGGCTCCGGAGGATTAATAAAGACCTACTGATGCGTTTGTGTAATAGAATGTATCCATATTTAACAAGTTATGAAGTAAAATATGTGGCCTAACCACCTTCCACATTCAAGTTACAGAAAAAACAGAATTGGCGTCACTTCAGTTCCTTAAGTTCAACAGGGAAGGCGTATGATGTACAGTGTAAGCTTTTTGAAGAATACAGAAGGCGGAAAGATGTGTCATTATTTAGTCAAATTTTTGTTGTTCCAAATCTTGCAGTGTCTTTCTTCTTATTTTAAAGAATGTTGGGTACCAGACAGTTGACCGTAGATATTGATTATTATTATTATTATATTTATTTTTCCTATACTATGGAAGAAAGTGGGGACCCATCAACTGTTTGGTTACCCATATTCTTCAAAATATCTACTTTTGTCTTCAGCAGAGGAAAGAAACAGGTTTGGAACAACTTGAGAGTAAAGGATAACAGAATTTTCATGTTTGGGTGAACGATCCTTTTAAAGTCAGGAGTGGCAATCCTGCTTCTGGAAGGCCATTTTTTTCAGGTTTACCTCCATCACACCATCCTAGAAGTTTCTCGTGATTCTGAAGAATTTTATTAGTTGGTTCAGGTCCGTTTAGTTGTGATTGGAGCTAAACTAAAGTATTTGGCACTGCTGGATTGTGATTTATAGTAAGCTTCATTCCTTTTGAAATATTGCTGCACTGTTCACATAAATGCACTGAATGCGAACAGATCCATGTATTGTTATGCAAGCGATATTACAAGCTGTGTTGAGGAGCTCAACAATACTCAGGCTGTGACAGGGTTTGTAGTGCAGCTGCTTTCAGACTCAATACAACTGGCTGCTTCATTTTTAATCAAAAGTTTCTTCGCGAAATCTCCATTACACAGTGCCTAGTTTACAAAACTAAATGCTCCGAACAAGCATTTAATCCTCCGATGCAATCCAAGATGCCATTAAAATAAACCTTCCACTTGTTCCTGATGCTGGGATCCCTCTGAAGTCTGTACAGAGTATTTTGAATTAGATGTTATTTTTAAAATGTCAGTTTTTTATTTTAATTTAGTTAATAAATATTTCTGTATCACTATATCTAAATCTGCTACTGTCAGTAAAATGTTGCTCAAAAACAAACCGCACATTTACCGGATCTTCCAAGAGTACTTTTTTGTTTATAAGGAATACTTTAGTGTGTGTGTGCTGAATCATCCACCATTTTACATTGGGCTAAATGAGAGAATGAGCCATACATTCCTTGTTTTTCTGTTCTGTTTTTCATTTGTGTGTTCTGTTCATGTCATTGCATGTGTCTGAAGGAGCTTAAGTTAAAAGACGAGGAGTGTGAGAGGCTTTCTAAAGTGAGAGACCAGCTGGGGCAGGAGCTGGAGGAACTCACTGCTAGCCTTTTTGAGGTTTGTTTGCCAAATGACGGAGCAGATCTGTGTGTGTCTGTGAGCACTTGACCATCTGGAGTTACTCTGAACATTCAGCACTGTGATGAGTCAACTCAAATAGACAAATCATTCAAGACAAACCTAAAACAGTTATTGATGGGACATCTGTGTATCAGACTCTATCCACACTATATATATAGGAAAATTCCCATTTAATAATTTTCATTTATAGGTACCTATTTAACAATTCATGGTGTTATACGAAAATATACATTACCGTTCATAAGTTTGTGTCAATAGATAAAGAAGTTTCTTCAACTCATCAAGACTCCATTTATTTGGTCAAAAATACAGTAAAGACGGTAATATTGTGAAATATTATTACATCTAAAATAGCTGTTTCTTATTATAACATATTTTGAAATTTATTGCTGTGATCAAAGCTGAATTTTCAGCATCATTACTTTAGTCTTCAGTGTCACATCATATTTCAAAAATCATTCTAATAATATCATTTGCTGCTCAAGAAACATTTATCATTATTAATTTTGAAAAGAGTTGTTTAAAAGAAAACATTTGTTTGAAATCTCGTAACATTTTAAGTACTGTCACTTTTGATTAATTTAATGCGTCTTTGCTGAAATTTACACCAAATTTCTGACTGGTAGTGTATATTTATTAAAAGTTCTTATTACATAATTATTGTCACATAAACATTTTTTGAACATTTTTGAGTGTTGGTCAGAGTTTTAAACTCTGAAAAGAACAGGATTGACAAATATCTCAAAATATTTATGACAAATATAAATCTGTTGCCATTCTGATTATATTTAGGACCAGTTTACTCCTGGTATTAAGATGCGTTTTGGTCAATCGGATCACAAGTAGAGGAGGGAGACACATTCCCGTTTACACCTGGTGTTTTAATCTATCTCTTTTGTCCACTATCGACCACTTCTTTTTATTTATTTTTTTTATTGTATTTATCTTTTGGCATTTTTGACTTTTATTGGGATAGGGAGAATGGGGGACGGGATCGGGAAAGGACCCCAACCCGGGACTCGAACTCAGGTTGCCCGAAGCACATCGTTGCTGCATATCGGCGTGCTGCCCACGAGGCTATCAGACCACTGTCGACCACTTCTGTCCTGATTTTTTTGTGGGGAGGGTCTATAGGTGGGCAAATGTATGGTTTTTTTCAGATCTTTCGATCTGATGGGCGAAATAAGCTCACGCAATTTACACAGGAATACATCTGGTGAGGACGGAAATGCATAAGGAGAGCAGCAGCTTTCGTTTCTGCTCTGATAGCTGCGAGACCAAGCCAGACATGGTGAGTGAATGTTAGAAATCAGGAATGATGAGTGAACATTGTGCTTGGTACGATTTTTATCTTCAAACCAAACTTTAGCTGACAAAGTTTGAATCCTGTTTGGCTAGCACGCTTCCCATAATGTTTACACATTACGTCAGTAGTCGGAGAGTAGGTGCACATTTGTGGCTGTTCGAACCACACTATGAAAGCAATCCGGTCGAATGCATTTTCGTCTACCTCTCGAAGTGGTCTCAAGTGGACAAGCTCAACACGTTTTAGACCCCGTTTACACCGGTATTTAGTGTCGTCCACTTGTGATCCGATCGACCAAAATGCAACTTAATACCAGGTGTGCCATAAATATTACCAATATGTCATTTAACACATCGCCCATTTTCAAAGCAGCTTTATTGTGAAGAACAAGAAAATAATTCACAGATGCAAACAAAGTTCAATTCTGTTGTAAAAGCAGCTCTTAAAAGACAACAGTGTCATTGTT
Source organism: Zacco platypus (assembly GCA_038088235.1). Taxonomy (NCBI): domain Eukaryota; kingdom Metazoa; phylum Chordata; class Actinopteri; order Cypriniformes; family Xenocyprididae; genus Zacco; species Zacco platypus. The sequence continues at coordinate 21,693,025 of CM076066.1, read as the reverse complement.
CAGCTGAAATCAATGTTGATTCAGTTCACTTATGTAATGTTCAATTCATCTATAAAACAGTGATGTCATCGTCCAGCTCAGGTCTTATCCAATAGTGTCAGTACTGTCAAGTCAATAATATTGCTGAATATTAAGTTCCCAAGTAAGGCATCCAAAGGAGTCATATTTGTGTACAAATTATAAACATCTTAAAATAAGCAAATGAACAAAGTCTAGTATAGCTGTAGCCCCATAAATTACATCGTCTATAAAACCTCACCCACAGAATATGCCTCTGAGACTTGTGTTTGCTATAAGGGTTGTAGAGCAGTTCACATCAAATCTTTCATCAGTTTTAAGTTCCTGACAAGCTTTCGTAACAAACCCAGAAATGTATATTAAGATTGTTATCTGGCTGAAACTATTGCAACATGTTTTATTGCATCATTTGCTTTTAGAGTGCCATTAAAACTAGAGGATGGCAGACGTCGGTCCACTTCACTCTGCTTAAGCCGTTTGAAAGACAGTGTGTTCGGTTGAACTCTAGTTTTGTTTTATAGAGTTATATGATCTGCAGAATAAAGCATAGTTGAGATTCGTTTGAGGTTCCAACCCAGTGAATGAACAAACTCGATTATAAACATTATTCATCATTTATTCATCATAAATTCATTTTGAATTTGTGTAGAATCAAGAGCACAATCAAACTGAATCGAGAACTTGTGAATCGGATTCAAATGAAACCTGTGTCAATACTCAGCCTTATTTCTAAAGTTATTTAAGAATTTTACTAAATTGTCCAACTCTAAATACTTTAACTGAAGTTCCTCTAATTATGTGGACGGGGTCAACATATGGCGTACCTACGTTATGTACGTCTATATACCTTAATATTACAGATGTGCTGAGTGATTAGGTAACCAGCTCTGAAGTCTCATTTCCTCTCCTCATTTCATACTTTCCTCATACTTCTCCTTTTTCGCGTCTTTCTTTCTGTTTTTCTGTTGTTTGTTTCTGTTAGTCAAAGTCCTTGAGTGTCCTCGTCCTCTAGCGCTGCTCTGCGAGGTGCCTCTGATCTGGTCTGTTGTGGTAGAGGTGTCTCTTGGTGTAGGTTTTTCACAGACTAGTTTGAGATTGACGTTGATCTGATCTGTGACATTCTCAACAGGAAGCTCATAAGATGGTACACGAGGCAAACCTGAAGCAGGCCACTGCAGAAAAACAGCTGAAGGAGGCGCTGGGAAAGGTGAGTTATGCTGATGTGTTTTTTTTTTTTTTTGTAATTATTATTATATGGTTAAATGTCAAGACAGAACTTTCTACATGACGACAAATCAATTAACTAAATGAGAGAACACAGTGAACTCGGATGAAATCTCGCTAAATTGGTCATGGTCGCCATTGCAAAAATAAAAAATTCTATTTATCATTAAATGTTCTCTAACATTAAAAGTGGGCCTTATGACCAAAATCTAATACCACTCTGATCTTAATAGTCAAATTTTTGACTCTAACAGTATACTTTACAATAAAGTCGCTTTATAATATGCTTTAAATTAAATCACATTAAATTCATCATGTCTCCCATCCAATGATTGATAATCACATTTGGAAACACTTGAGTTTGAATAAAAAAATTATAAATATCACTAGATGAACAATGTGCACATTTGCACACTGTGACAGTGATGAAGTGTACAACACAGGAGTAGTAACAAAACCGTCTTTAATAAATCCAAAATGAAAACACAGGAGATGGCAGGAGTAATAAACCAGCCATGTATGCATTGACACGACCGGACACAGAACTAAAGAAAACTCTGGGTATATAAAAGCAGGGAGATAATGAGTAGAACAGAAACGTGTGTGGGAACTAACTAATTAAGAGCCAAGGAAACTAACAGGGAAACAGGAATCGATCAAACAGAGTAAAAATGATATTAAAACGGGACATAACTGATCATCACCAATATAGACGCTTTCATTAGCATTAAAAATGAACGCTTGTCATGTACCAAATGAAGTTTTGGTGAGTAAATAAAGCTGAGGTTCTTTTTATAAAATGACATGAGCAAAATCAAACAAGATGGAAACAATCCACTAGGAAAAACTCAGTGGCTATCAAGGTAGGAACGACAATAGAGGGTTTTATTATTTGTTACATTCTAGAAAAATTCTTCACAAAAACATAATTTTTTTTTTTTTATGTTCAGCATCTTGTTTATGACCCTGTTCTAAAAACATGGTGCTTGAGTTAAAAGAAAATTAAACGCATCTCTAGGCCTTGCTTTTTTTCCATTGCGCTTAATGCAAAAAGATGTGATATTTTGCAAATTCCTGGAATTAAACCCCTCTTAAGTGTGTAATCATACTTAAAACCTGCTGGTGGAATGATCTCCCTACTTTCATTAGGAACGCAGAATCCCTGGCAATATTCAAGAGACAGCTGAAAACTCATCTCTTCCGCGAACACTTAATCCCCTCATATAAAAAAAAAAAAAAAAAAACTTATCCTTCCCCTTTTTCCCTTCCTACTCTAGCTTATGGTACTGAGCAATGTATGAAACTTGTATTGTGAGCACTTCCTGTGTTATTTGCCAATTCATGAAGAATCGCTTGTTTGTTTTCCTCACTTGTAAGTCGCTTTGGATAAAAGCGTCTGCTAAATGACTAAATGTAAATGTAAATGTATCTAACAAGTCCTTCTCTTTTCCCTGGGTTCAGATCGATGTTTTGCAGGCTGAGGTGGCTGCTCTAAAGACTCTGGTCCTGTCAACCTCTCCCACGTCCCCCTGTATGGAAATGCCCCCCGGACCCAAAGCCCCCTTTAAGAAAGGCCACGCTCGCAACAAGAGCACGAGCAGCGCCATGTTGGGCAGCCAGCAGGAGATTGCGGTAACTCAGCCCATTGTACGCGAGTGTAAAGAGGTTTGTATCTGCTTGTGTACATTTGCATGTAGCAACACTCTCGCATCTACAGACATTTCCCATATACCCCTGGGATTTGTTCCATGTCAATCATGATGACTTATTAATCACATGCATTAACATGTATTTTTATCGGTTATGTGGATGAGAATATATTTCTGACTGGACGCTAAACCAAACATACTGTTCAATTTATGAATTAATTGCTTAATTACACAGTCATTCACATTTATTTCTTTTGCACATTTTATGGATTATCATATGGATTACTTTAACGATATATTTATGAACTTTCTGAAGCATCAAAGTTTCGGTGGAATGGAGGGACAGAAATTTCTCAGGTTTCATTAAAATATCTTCATTTTTGTTTTGAAGATTAACAAAAGTCTTATTGGTTTGGAATGTCATGAGGGTGCAAGAATATTAGAAAAGGAAAGACTAAAATGAAGGCATGTCACTAGAGAAACAGGGTTTCTTGATCCTCAGAAACCTAGCTGCTGCTAACAGAAGATGATTGTGTGATGCATGAGGAAGCCCCAAATACAAAGAATTGCAAGAATCCAGTCTTGATTTAATAAATGAATATATAGCCATTTTTAGATCATTGAAAGACCAGCAAAGTTTCATTTTTTGCAGTTGTCCTCAGTTGGGAACAGCTTTAGCCACAGAGCTCAATTGCTTAAAAAATGTTAGTTCTGAATCAAACATCATGCCAAGATTCCTTGCTTGATTATGTAAATTAGATATGTGGGTGCCTAGATTATTAGTTACATGAGTGGTTGAACTGATAGGTCCAAACATTGCTACAGTTTTAGCTTCAATTTGAAGAAAATTTACAGCTATCCATCTTTTGATGTCACTCAAACAATCCACCAAGGAGGTTAATGCAGAACTACCATTGGGAAGGATTTACCATTTACCATACCAAAGAATTACCATTCGAAGGAAGATAATAGCTGTGTGTCGTCACCATTACATTAAGCGACAATGTGAAAATAGAACAAATAGACAAATACAAACTATGAGTAACACGTATAGGGAAAACAAGTTGAGTCTTAGAATAGAGCCTTGAGGAACCCCACAAACATTGAGAGCAGTAGAGTCATTTCCCAAGTCCACAGAAAAACTAATTCCACGATGTGTAGTGTTTGAGGTTGTGGTAAGGTCAAAGAAGACCAGAACAGCACAAACCACAAACTTTACAGTGTTGGTTGCGAATGTTCGTTGGAACTGTGGTTTCAGAAAACACCAAATCATTGACAGAATTTGCGTTCATCGTTGGCTGACAGTGGTTTGGAAAATACCTCTGCATTACTTCGCTCTGTGGAACACAAAAGAAGCTATTTAAATATTACATACTGGTATTGTTTTTCCATATAATTAAAGTCAAGCGTGACTGAAGCTACACTATATACTATAGCTGTAATAATAACTATAGCTGTTCTTAGTAGCTGAAGAACAGTCTGAAACTTAGTTCAAAGTTCGCTGATCATCTTCCTCTCATCCAGTGTTCTGAAATGGACTTTAAAAGTTGTTATAATTGTGGCTATTAAATAGTATACATGTGTGTTTTTGACATTTGCTAGGTGGATTCACTGCTCTTCACTGAGTTCAAAGCGTGGAAAGAGGAGCCAAACCTAGAGAGAAGTTGCTCCTTCCTCGAGCGCATTTACAGAGAAGACATCTACCCATGTCTGACGTTTTCTAAAAGCGAGGTACGCTTCTGCTGTCATCCCTCTGTAGGACTTATGAGCACCTCCTTCTACTCCTTCTCCTCCTCCTCCTTCTACTACTTCTGTATTTTATGGACATTAGATTCTTTAAATGATTAGCTGTAGCTGTAATGAACTAAACAAACGTGGTTGAGAATCTGGGCTAATAATTGAGACCTACAGCTGCTCTCTGGTGGTTGAATTTACTCTTGAATTGCTGAAAACATATCATCTATATGACCTAATAAAAAAAATGTAGTGCAGTACACTGATGTAACAAATGTAAAATCTGCACTGTCTTAAGCTGTGCAATGGGGCAATTTTTAGAGGTGGTAAATTTGGGGAGGGAAAAACAGAAATGGTAGTATGACCTATTGTGATTTATTAAAACTTCAAAAGGCATATGAATTGATAAATAAATGTAGTTAAAAACACAGCGCTGTTGCACATTCTTTAAGCTTTTGCAATCTACAAATACCACAGATTGATGCCAAGGGATTGCTTATGGTGTGCTGTTGATGATTCATAACAAAGTTTGCTTTATTGCTTTTTATTTCATATTATTGTTGTAGATAGCAAGAGCACATATTTTATCTCTCTCATCTTTTTGAATGAGCAGCTGGAATTTATAATGCATAGACATTTCAAAATAAGAGGCCTTGTGTATTTCAGGTTTGCTTATAATTGAAAGTACCACATTATGCAAACTTTTTTTTTTTCTTTGATATTACTGGTATTTTAGTTATACTATACATTGTATCTGGCATTTATTTTAACATATACTTTTATAACTTCTCTCTTGGCTGCCCAGTCAAGGAAGGAAAGTTTAAGAACATTATTTAACACACCCAGTATATAGATTTTATGGCACAAATCTTTGTATTTCTTTCTTTGAAGACATTATTATAGTACCAGCAAAATCGTAAATCGATTGACGTGTATGGATATATTAGTACATAAACCAATTTCAATATGAATATATATTGTATATATTTATATGTATATGCAATATATTAACACGTCTTTTAAACTTGCAGGTATCTTGTTTAGTACAGTAATGTGTTCCCCAGCCTGTATAATTAAGTAAAAGAATCTGAGATGCATGATGTTCTGTATGTACTTAAAAAAAAGGTATTAAAAAGTCTTAAATTTGTTCTTAAACACCCAGATATCCTGTGTATTTGATAATCAACATGAAAAATATGCATACCAGATAATGTTTTCACGTATTGCTGAATAGAACAATAGAATACACCACGCTTATTTATTAACCAAAATATACCAACGCACATGTAAACGGTACACACTTATGTCTTTTGTGGTTAGGAAACTTCAAATGTGAATTTTGATTTGTATAGTTTGTGTGATCCGCAGCTTGGATCGGCGATCCTGGAGGCGGTGGAGCAGAACACGCTGAGTGTGGAGCCGGTGGGATTCCAGCCGCTGCCGGTGGTCAAAGCATCTGCCGTCGAGTGTGGAGGACCCAAGTGAGTGTGGCTGACTTCACTTGACATGAGGCCTGTCGCTCCATTATTCTGTGGAGGAAGTAGTTTTATAAATCTACAACATTCCTTTAATTTTAAGGTAATCATTTTGTAATGTAGTACCACCCCAAAGATACTACAGAACAGATATTAATGTATATTCATCAAGGTAACTTCAAAGAAGAAATTAGACATGCTGGAAGGCTGCAGACCTTACAGGACCTATCATGAACAGTTGGCAGTTTCACCAGAGACTCATACACAATCACAGAAAATACAGACAGACACTGATGCTGGAGAAGGAAACACGTATGAGGAGCTTTTCAAAGAGGATTGTGTGTGTAAATGTAGTTAATTATTAATAAGATGAAAAGGGGGTAAAAACCTGCATGTAAAATATACACTTATCGTTATACTTCAATTTACTTTAAAAAGTGAAAAGTGTCATGACACGTGGCCAAGTATGGTGTCCCATACTCTGAATTTGTGCTCTGCATTTCACCCATCCAACACAGACCCAGAGCAGAGGGCAGCCATTTTTGCTGCGCCGCCCGGGAAGTTATTGGGGGTTAGGTGCCTTGCTCAAGGGCATCTCAGTTGTGGGCAATAAGAGTGGAAGAGAGCGCTGTTCATTCACTCGCCTCCCCTCCCCTCCCCTCGAACCTGCGACTTTCGGGTTACACGTCTGACTCTTTAGCTATTAGGCCAAAAATGTCTCTAATGTTGTTGTTTTTATTTCAAGTCTGTCTGCATGACTTTCATTCGTCTGTATTTGTGTTCTTTTGTTGGCTTTGTTCTTATTCCGATGGGCTCTTCTTGTGGCAGGATGGCACAGACTCTTGTGTAAGTGAATTGTGATTGGACCCTTAGTCCCCCTAATCTGGCCCATGCCACCCCGTGTCCTGAGCCCTGTCTTGATTTCCCTTGTGTCTGTGTTTCAGCAACTTGTCTCTCAGATCTGTTTGTGTGTGCTTCATTTAGTTATTCACCCAGGCGCTATAGTCGTAAATCCCTCGTCAGATGTCCATTAAGTTTGTGGTATGATATATTTCTAAATGCTTTCAATCTCTTTCCTGCTGTCCAGGAAATGTGCCCTGTGTGGTCAAACCAAAACCTGCAAGCACAGAATCAAGTTTGGCGATTCCAGCAACTATTATTACGTGTCTCCGTTCTGCCGCTATCGGGTAAGTATCACACTTTTGGCTTGTTATCCAAGACACATTCAATTTAAAAATGGCCGTGCCCACTCTTGCGTTAAAAATAACGTGAATAGGAGTCACAACATCTCTGTTGAAATTATTTGAAACGATTTTGGATGCTTGGGTAGGTAGTTCTACAGAAAATATTGTTTATTTATTTGTGTGTGTTGCATATTCGAATAAAAGCATATTAATTTTCCACTAGTGATAGAATGAATGTTTTAAATATCAAATTTGATTGAAGATCATCCTACCAAATTGAGCAAGACTATAAAAAGAGCAATTGTAAGGAACTGACCATGAAACCTACATTCGCATCAGCAGATTTGGCCTCTCTGTGAAGGTGACTAGATTAAAGTTTCTACTGAGGAAAACTGACATGAAGTAACACCTGGAGACTAATACAGACCAGAGACAAAACCTCAGAGATAAAATATAGGCTACCATTAATCGTTTGGCTTGAATGTGAAGCCAGCGGTGTGAGAGGTTGTCTCATTCTGGAGTGAAAAGGCCCTGCGAGTCTGCTTAGTTTAGTACTTTGTGTTTAGTTTCTTTGCTTGTTTAGTTCCTGTTCGTTTGTTGCTATGGTTACTCATTTGTTCATTGATTATCCTCACCTGTACCTTGTTTCACCTGTCATTTAGGGTATGTTTACATGACAACGATGTACTAAAAATGTTAGTTTTTCCTTTCCTTTTTCCTCGTACAGATGACAACATTGTCAAACGATCCATGTTCACATGGATCTGCGAAAATGACTAAAAATGTTTTTTCCAGGCCTTGTAAAGAAATACTCGTTTTAAATAGTTTTTGACGTGGTTTGGTTGTGATCCTGTGCTCCAGCTCTCCTGCATTTCTTTGTTCCCTTTTTGTTTTCAGTTAATAAACAATCTGCTTGGGGAAAAAAAATCCTCATGTGACGTCATTTGAACCAACCCTGATAATATAGGAGAAGCAGTTCATAAATGTGTTGAAATGTGACAACATGATTTTCGAACTTCCCTTGACCGTTATTAGTCAAATCCTTCCAGTGTTATTCATGTTTGTACAGTCATAGGAAAGATATACATTTATGTATAATAAAGTATATCTTTCATAAAGATGTCCGTGAAGAAAACCCATAATTAAACTTGATTAAAATCACAAAACTGAATTCCGTACATTTTAATATCATAATGCTCTTTAGTGCTCTTACAAGGTTTGGTTGTCTTATATTTTTTTCTTTGGATTTTTGGGTGAAATATATGACAGAATTTTAGTTTTCAGTTTTTATGCTTTGAATGTTTTCGTCACATTGTTTTCATGTGTAGTATTGAGGTTGGGATGTGAATGACACAATTTTCTTCTCTACCTACCTCAGATTACGTCTGTCTGCAACTTCTTCACCTACATCCGTTACATTCTCCAAGGACTAGTCAAACAACAAGATGGTAAGCTAATAAATTATCTCTTATAGATTTACATTGTTCAAAGCTACATATCGGTATCCAAGCTTGATGCTGTTCTCTGCATAAATTTAATATGGTTCATAAAAGTGTCTGTTTTAGTGGACTTACTATCCCATAGACGGGTGTATTTATTTATTATGTCTATGTATATATTATAACAGATAGTGAGGGCTTTGAATTAAGATTTTTGAATCTTCATGCCGTACCTGAGCGAGCATTTGACTGTGCTACTTGTCCGATTAGATTGGATTATTAGGGTCCATGAAAATGCAACGAACGGTAAAAATAAATATGCAGATGTTTGTTCTTATGAAGGCTTCCCCTCTAATTTGTACATGATACTGTGTTTTTCCAAGCAGAGCAGATGTTCTGGGAAGTCATGCAGCTACGGAAGGAGATGTCCAACGCCAAGTTGGGATACTACAAAGATGAACTGTGAACAGAGCCATGACAGTCTTGGGAACATCATCGTCTTAACCCGGCCACTCCTTGACATGATGGAGTTTACCAGTCCTGTCAGAGTGGCTTCACAGGGACCACCACACCGCATCATATTTATTGAAGCAGAATGACGAGAAGACGCTAAAGCATGAACTGTAGCTGGAGGTTGGTCTCTCTGAAGAATCTGTACAATGAAGGACGAAACGCACTCAAATAAACGTGTCTCAACTGCTCTTAGATTGATATGTTAAGTGCTGTAGCTAGCTGTGTGCTGTTGTGTTTGTGTATCTGGAATGTTCTGTTTGTACCACATGTGTATTTCCTCATGAGTCTCATCTAGCCTCCCTCATTTTGATTTTAGTGCCTTTCTGGAAGCCTGAATAAAGTTCTGCACCTCCAGAGGAGTACAAACACTGTTTTTTGTCCTCATGAAGCCGTGACCTCTCAGAGTCACAGCATATGAATACCTGAAGACTATCTATGCTGTTCACCCAAAATGTAAATTTTGTCACTACTCACCCTCATGTCTTTCTACACCTGTAAGACCTTCGTTCATCTTCAGAACACAATTTAAGATATTTTTGATGTAATTCGAGAGCTCTCTGACTTCACTATGGACAGCAATTTAACCACCAGTATCATCGTTGAAACAGTCGACGTGACTGTAGCGGTTCAACCTTAATGTTATGAAACGACGAAAATACTTTTTTATGTGCGTCAACAACATCTTCTCTTCTGTGTCATTCTCCTATACACTCTTTACATTCAGCGTTTCCACAGCGTCAGAATGGCAACTATTTTAATGCGGTCTTTAGTACCTTTCCGCACCTTGAAAGTGGTGGTTAGATTGAATTGAATTTAATTAAATTATCTATGGTGGAGAAAAAAAAATTATCCTAAGTCCTTCGTTCATCTTCAAAACAAATTACGGGTGTGGAGCGACGTGAGGGCGAGTAATTAATGACAAATTTGATTTGGGTGAACTAACACTTTAAGGGAAGTTCATTCTAAGGACGGAAAATTTAATAATCGTTCTAATTCCATTAGAACAGGGAAGTCCACACCACAGCTTTAATGATAGCAGGACAAAGAAATAATATCGTTGGAATCACTTTCAGAACTATTATTTTTTCCAACTGATGAACGATAAAACATTGACCGCCAATCAGAAACCGCCTGACTTTAAAGAGCTTGAGCATTTAAAGTAGCAGCTGACAAAACTGCAGTGCACATTTATAATAAACAGAATATTATCACTTGTTCGTGTGGATGGGCCTTAAAGGTTGCTAGCGAGAACATTATCTTTCAAATACTCCTTTTATAAAACATATCGTTCCGACTCTACATTCTGTTTGAAGTCACAGTAAAATGGTGATACAACTGTCCTGGAATAAAAAAGGTTTTTTAAAATATTTAGATTACCTTCCAAAGGATCCTGGAAAGTGACTTTATTTTTGCGACTGTTTCAGTAGAGCATTATTTGATGGTTTGATTAATTTCACTACTGATTGTTTGATAGCCAGTCGCAATTGGACACCGGTTTTGGTAACAGATTTTTTACTGTAAGATATGCAAGTATCCATGTTAATTCTAAAGTTTAATCTGCGATCAGTGGTTTTTGCTTGGTATGGACTCATGTACAGTCAGATGTTGTTTGTCGCAAAACTTTATTGCTGTTTATGCATCAGTAAAACAAGCAAATGACTCCACAGTCAACTTCACACTGTTCCTGTTAGCATGGAAATGATGTTATTTAAATGGAGTGGTGCAGCTATGATGTATTTTTGTAGGCCAAAACCCAGAAACGAATTAGCATTTTAGCACTTCTCTTTCCATTGTCCTGAAGTTGCATACTCTGAGTAGGTACCTATTAGGAGTTCAATTTCAGATCCATTGCTACGCTACATGTATGACAAAATGCTTTTCCTTCAATCTACTCTAAGCAGTTCCCAATTTTAAACCATGAAGGTTTGAACACTCTTGAACGCTCCTATCAGGACTGTTGGTTTCCCTAAAAACAAATAAGACGGACACTGTGTTCTAACTAACTGAAGACCAGCGCTGGGTAGGTTACTTTTAAAATGTATTTCACTACAGATTACAAAATACATGCTTTAAAAAGTCATTTGTAATATATTTTGTTATGTTACTCAAGTTTAGTAACTTAATCTTAAATACTTTGGAATACTAATAAGTGTGGAACAAACACAAAAAATGTAATTGCAAGTTTTTATCTCACAATTCTGACTTTTTCCCTCAGAATTGCGTGATATAAAGTTGCAATTGCGAGTTATAAAGTCAGAATTATGAGATATAAATGCGCAATATTGAGAAAAGTCAGAATTATGATATAAACTCACAATATTGAGAAAAGTCAAAATTATGATAAAATCACAATATTGAGAAAAGTCAGAATTATGAGATATAAACTCACATACTAAATTCACAATTGCAAGAAAAAAAGTCAGTATTGCAAGTTTCTATCTCCCAATTCTGATTTTATACCTTGCAATTGTGAGTTTAAATCTCGCAATTCTGAGAAAAAGAAGTCAGAATTGTGAAATGCAAACTCACAATTGTGAGGGAAAAAAACAAATTGTGAGAAAAAGTTGCAGTGACGAGTGAATTATAAAATGACTCACAAACAACTATCACAAAACATGAAAACAGTCGTGGATCATCAGCTCATGACAGGACCGTTAAGTTGACAGTTAGGCAATTTTTTTTTTATAAATTCAGTCATGAAATCAAGTTTTGTCTTGTTCAGGACAGTACTGAATAAAAATATGATCTCTCTTAAAAGTATTAAAATGTTGGTGAAACTTAACTCCTCTTTTTCAGACTGTCAGAGTCAGAGAATCACCAATTGCTGTTTAAATGACATTAAAATTCAAAGTAATCACTTTGGTAATCTAAAACACTTTTCAGATGTAACTGTAATCTGATTACCACCCATTTAAAATGTAACTGTAATGAAATACAGTTACTTCAATTTTGTATTTTAAATACGGAACTAAGTTACTTGTATTTCGTTACTCCTCAACCCTGATGAAGTCTGACATCCATTGGTAGATAGTGCTTAAACTGGTCCTGCATGCATACATGTCTGTTTCCTGGGAACTCAGATCTTGGAATGCTAGTCTGTCATCATCTTTTTTTTCTTCCCGATAATGAACAGTTAGCCTCTCCCTGAAAACAAATAAGATGGGCACTGTCTAACTAACTGAAGACTTACTTAGACTAAGCATTTAGAACAATTGCATTAGTCCTATTTATATAATTTCAAGCAAAACGCATAGATCTACAGGTTACTGACACTTAGCTGTCAGACACGACTTTCTTCTTATCTTTATAGTTAATTTGACGTAGTTTCCTTGGCGTTATTTTAATGGCAAATGTTGATGCATGTGTATGTGCTGTACAGGGTTGGGGAGTAACGAAATACAAGTAACTTAGTTAAGTATTTAAAATACAAAATTTGAGTAACTGTATTTCATTACAGTTACATTTTAAATGAGAATACTGAGAACCTTTAAAGTTCATCTCTGAAGACTTGGAACTTCTGACTCTGAAAGCTTTCTTGACCAACTACTTTGACTCATCTGAAGTGACTGCGAACTGGCCACAACACTACATGATAAACTATTTATCCATGAGGATTCCTGAATAGGTTCCATATACAATTACTAGATATATTTGTTTCTCTCATTGTATTATTAATGCCTTTGAGGCAATCTTTTGCTCAATTATTTGTTGTTGTCAAATCAACAGGTCCAGGATATCATTGATCTATTTGTACAGAAACACACCCATCAATCCCTTCAGCTCTCGCAGCACGTCTGTGTGCAATTACCTCATAAAGCAAAGCTTCCTTTATGGCCTACAGGTGTTTGCCCGGATGTGGGTGGATTTTGTCTCTAGGGTCAGTGAACAAAGTACATGCGAGACTGCGCAACAGCTGCCATTTTCAGTGAATAAGAACCTCTTTTTCTCTTTCTGTTTACATTATTAATTATTATTTTAATGTAGGAATATATGGAGGGGCCTTCACTAAAGACCATCTATCTATGGTTTATCTGGAGTTACTGATGGATTACACTTGAGCTGCTCATTTTAATGGGTGGAAACCAAAAGAACCGACGTCTACATTTTGGGGGGAAAGGTAGAACCTTTTTTGTATAAACTAGAAGAAAAGATTCGTTTAAATGTATTGCTATCAATCTAAGGGGACGGTCAGTTTAGCTACATTTTTGTTGTTATGTATATTAAAATAGCAGGTATTAGTGATGATTTTAGAGTAATGTACTTTGAATTGCACCTTACATAACATTAAGAAGATAGTGTGAATGTAAGTAGAATATTCAATAAGTGGTCATTTCTGTTGATCAGATGTTTATGTGTAGTTTGCCCACAGTCATATCAGCACAACCGGCTGCCACCATTCCAGGTCATGATCACTCTGGGCGTACATTTTGAGTTTTGCTCTATGTTAACTTTAAAATGTTCAACTTTAGATATGACGCTTCTATGATTACAACAATATTATTGAAAAGTGTCATATTTTGAGGTGGATCAGTATAAACTGAATGTACTTTTGTTTGTCACATGACATTGGAAGCACAACGAAAAGGAAACTAATGCAGTCATGTGCTTGACACAAACAAGCTGTCGATCTTTCGCAGTTTTTTTGAATTGGGGAAAGGTAAAGCGATTAGCATTTGGGTCAGTTCATGCTATCTATCCATGTCTAAGATACAACCTGTGCCATGTCTTTCAGACAGGGCTTTTACAGTATAGCAGCATTAAAAGAAATTCAGGAGACCCGGAGCTGATCCAATGGATGTTCTTGGGGAAAATGAGGCACTGCAGCAGTTTTTTAATGGTAAGACACCTAAACAACATTCACCTGATTTTCCTTAATTTCCATAATTTCTTTGTCTTTTAGTTAAACCATAACTAAATGAACATAATAATAATGCAACACGAAGTATATTAATGCATAATTCATGTTCTTACATAGTGTAAATAATACACATACGGTAATCCATATTTATTTGAATAATTTGGAAACTAACTGTTTGCTTCTTAAAATGTATGTCACTATCAGCCGTTATGTCTGACAAAACTACATAATATTGAACCATTGTTATTATTATGTATTTATTATTCTACGCAAACAACCTACTGTAGTTTAAGAACTATAAATGTTATGTTGTTATGTTGTATAAATGTTGTATTTCATGGAGGTTGTATTTTATATGGTCTTCATGGCATTCTAAATATGTAGGTACGTGTAATCTATAAGGTATGAAGGTACAATTTACAGTATAGTTCAAGGTCACAAATCTATAAAAACAAGTCAGAAGAACAAACAGATCAAGGCCCATTATGTGAATACACACAAACGTTCACTGTCACCTTGCTGTTTCTATATAATATATACATTTCTAGAATTTTAGAATTCAAAGGTATTTTATTATTGTACAAAGTGTTGGTTTTATTACACACTGATCAGCCACAACATTTAAAAGCACTGACACGTGAAGTGAATAACAATGTTTATATCATTATAATGGCACCTGTAAAGGGGTGGTATATATTAGGCAGCAATGAACAGTCAGTTCTTGAATTTTATGTGAAAAATGGACACAGACCTGAGTGACAAGGGCCAAATAGTTATGGATAGACTGGATCAGATTAAATGATGATGTCTTCCACCAAAAGCCCCTACAATGGTCACCTGAGCATCAGAACTTGACCATGAAGCAATGGAAGATGGTTGTCTGGTCTGAATAATCACGTTTATTTGGCAGTTGGTTTTAATGTTGTGGCTGATCAGTTTCTGCCAGCTATGAAGCTCTCTTGTTTGGTTTTGTACTATCATCATCTGTGCTTTCCTTCAGTCAGTTGAATCATTTTCAGGTTCTTGTGTCATTTCCTGATATAAGTATCTCTGATGTTATGATGATTGTGTGTTCAGCCTGTTTCGTCTTGCCGGGGCACCTCATGTTCATCCTCCTGATCCTCTAAGAGTGGCTTTTGTCTGGGATTTGTTTCGCAGTCCATAATTGGGCCGTTTGTCTGAAGTGTCAGTCGAAACTTTAGTTATCTGAGATGGTGCCCTTTGGAAGCTGGTCTCTGGATCAGATCAGGTGTATTGTGAGAGGTTATTCATGTCTCTTTCCTATTTTGACTTTACTGTGATGTCAGGTATTTGATGAGTGGCGAGACATGCAGTGAGACATGTTTGTGGATCTTTTGAAATTTCACAGAAGTGTCTAAGCCAGGAAGTCTGTACTATATTTTTTTCTACAGAGGTAGATGGTTGCAGTGTTAGCAGTCTTGACCATAAAACCATACATCTTATTTCAAACACAAGAACAGGCGCAGACATTTTTAATTGGAATGTGCAAGGCTTCTTGCACAAGCTGGATGTAAAGTTAGGTGTAAGCCCTATACTGGGCTTAGTTGCATCCAGCTTTCCAATAAATATCTGTTGCACCAATTAAAAAAGATCAGTCTCAACTACGCCCAGTGTAGATGATGTGCATCCATCAAGGGATCGATGAGCCATGGTGGAGCCGCAGGATCAGAGGGCCAAAGCAGAGTCATGGATTTGGAGAGCCGATGTTGGGTAGCCAGGAGATTGTGGTAATGTCAGTGGAATCTGGAGAGTTGAGGGGAGCTGGAGGAGCAGAAGGCTGAAGAGGAGATATGGTCTGGGGACTGACTGCACAAATTCAGTGGAGGAGGAAGGATAATGGAACTTTATGCAACAAGAGAGTCATACGTGCTGGACGGGACCACTGGAGGAGAAAGGTCTAGGACCTCGGATGGAACCGAGGAATCTAGGCAGTCAGAAAGGACCAGCGGAGCAGGAACAAGTTTGAGGGTTGGTATAAGGGTGGGGTGCCGTGGCAGACAGTTTAATCAGCCACTGAATCAGTTCAATCAGCCAAAGATGGGCTGAGCTTTGGACACTAGCTTCAGGACAGACACTTTTGTCTGCCCATTGAGTCCCACATGATAGAAAACATAGGGACTCATCGGGGTAGTGCACAATGTGAGCCAGTTCTAGAAACTCATTTGTGTGGTCCTCGAGGGAATTGTTCCCACTAAGTGAGGACAAGGATTTTTACTGCTGCGAGATGCATTTTGATTCTGTTCTTCTCATAAAGTGAGGTTGCAAATGAGGAAAGTTGAGGCGAGGAGCTACTTGGAAATGGTATATTTATTAAACAACTCTGGAACACGGCAGCAGACTAAAAAGACAGGAGCAAAGAAAACAAAATCATACATTGATGAAGGCAACCAAGGAAGCAGGAACTAAACACAGGAACAATGGAGTGAAATGAATATCAAAATAAGAGTCTCTGAACAAAACAGGGTTTAACATTTATGCTGTCCCTCTTAGCAAGATGATGCATGCATGGTATAAGATTTCGGCAAATCCAGATATATGTTCATATTTAATTGATATTTAATTAATAATCCAGATATATGTTCATTTATAAATATATTACACAAATAATTATATATTTTGTGTTAGATTAATTACTTGTTGGCAGTTGGCACCCATCTTAACGATTGCTATATAGTAGGGGTGTTGCGGTACATGTATCCGTCCCCAACCACGGTTTGGTTCCTATAGTCAGACGGCGATTACAGTCAGTTACAGGCGATCCACACTCCAATCCAGAAGGGGGCACACAGTAATATAATGCTGTTTGCTAACCACCACAACAGGAAAAAGAGCAGAAGAAGAGATGATCTATGCGCAAGAGCTTGCTAATAGACCCTTTACAGTTTCAAATGATGTCATTATGACCATTATGTCTGTATGAACATCAATGACGGAGTATTTTAAGTTTCCGCTTATAATGGGACAAAATCATTTGACATTGTGCAATCTGTGTGGTGGAAGTCTCAATACCATAGTCTAGTGATGAAACAAGCTTGTCCTGGAAATGGTAACCCTCAGGAGCCGCTTCACTCACTTTCTCCTTGTGGAAAGGTGAAGTAGGTTCTTTTTCTCCTTCTCGCTCATCTTTCCGTGATTTCTTGAAAAAGTGTAATATTGAACTTTGTGCATCCGCCTTTGTCACCGCATGTTAATGAACTCACACGTGAAAAGAAAATGACAGCATAGACTATCCGCACAACACATTAATCAAACCAGTGATCAAAAGCAGTGTCAATCTATCAAACAATTCCTTTTTTTTAAGCTATCAGAAGTCTGAAGAGACTAGAGGAGTGCAAAAACTAAATTTCAACAGTAGAAAGTATTTTAACATCTTTTTTTTTTCATTAGGACAAGATGTGAGTGGTGTGTTGGAGAGTGCAGTGGTAGACACCAGTATTCTAGAACAGTATTTGAGCAATGAGACAGATCCCACTTTGTGAGTTCTTTCAGATATTCTAACTGATTTTCAAGTAAAGTCCACTTAACTTCCTCTAAATGACAATTTGAGCACACGTTTTTCTCGTTTCTTAGCATGTTACCTGAGTCACCGCCAGATTCAGGATCAGAACGTAGTTCTCCACCACAAATACAAGGTGACGTCTTCTCTGATCTGAAATCCCAACCTCAAAGTTCTTAAAACGCATGTGTTATAGTCGTTAAACTCTGTCTTTTCACCAGATTCCAGATGGTCTATTGAACAAAGAAGTCAAGACATGTATAGCCAATCAGAAGACTCATTCCCTCCATCTTGTCCCTTTAAAGACAGAAAACCAGAGTGCTGTGGTGGTGCAGGACTTATGTATGATGTTGGCAGAACCCTTGGGAACCACATAAAAGACATTTCACCTGCTTCGGTACCTCAGTACAGTCTCAACACAGCTGAGAGTTATATACAGGCAACCACGTCCCATAATGCACCCATCCATGGTATCCCTCAGTGCTCACCGATGGGTCTTTCAGCGGGACATATGCCAACTAATGCTTCCTCGGACTCTTCATGTGTGCTCCAAGCTATACACCCAGAGACTGTTTACCCTTATATGCCCCCAAAACACAACCATCATGTAGGGTAAGACACATTTGCTGCATGTGCTGTTCTGCTTCTTTATTAAGTTTATTTACTATATTCACAGTCTGCAGTGCTTGCTTTAACAGAAATGTCTTACACAAAAATAAGAAAAGAAGAAGGTCAAACTCTTTTGATGGGCACACAGAGCAGCGCGTGTGCGGCGACCAGGTCTGGGCCAAATCATCATTCTGTGAGTATTACATCATATGCAGAATATTTTAGTCCTATCTGAGGCGACCAAGGTGAATAAATGTTGCTTTGCAGCATTACATCTCGCAATATATTGGTCAGATCCAATTTAAAAAAGCTATAAAATGCACATAAGAGTGCTTTCATGACCGCTTTAGTGTGTACCTGGGTTCACGGTTCAGTTTGTTTGGATGATGTGAAGTCCGTTCTCCGAAATGAGATGTACACCTGCAAAGTCCTCTTATAAAATAGTCTTCTGGTTCATGTGAACTCCAATGCAGTTTGATGCTGATATGAACACAGTCGTACCAATTTGCGGAAGTGAACCAAACAAATGTGAGTAAAAATCAGTGTTGGTGTCCACAGGGTCAATGTCCACTGTCAGGCTCCCATAGCCAAACTTTTGGCCACTCGTGGTGGTGATCTCTAAATCTAAATATTAAACATGTTTTATATCCTTCAACTGGATGGACTCATATTCTGAAGCATTTACATTACTTCATTTGGCAGACACTTTTATCTAAAGCGACTTATTAGGGGAGCAATTAGGGGTTAGGTGTCTTGCTCAAGGGCACCTTAGTCATGGTATCAAAGGTGGATCGAGTCCTGCTCATTCACAATCCCCACCTTCAATTACTGCCGGCGTGGGAATCGAACCAGCAACCTTCAGGTTCTGTGGAAGTTCTGTGAAATCTGTCAATTCAGACTGTGCAAAATTTGCACATTGTTTCTGATTCTTGGCAGCTAGCATCGACTTGTCCAGACTGCTATTAAGTCATGTAGTATATTCCAACCTATACATATCATTTTGTGTATGTATTTTCTTAATGTCTGTGTTGTCTTCAGGTCCAGAGAGTGGATCACATGAAGCACAGTCTTACGACAGTGATGCCACTGGTGGAAGTCCAGCGAGCTGTGTGCACCAGCTGCTCACATGGGATCAGTATCAGCCCACTCAGTGGTGCTCACTCCACAACAGCAGATCTGAAACGCTGTGAGTACCTACCAAGACTTCTAGCCTGATGATTAACTACCAAGACTTCCTAGCCTGATGATTAATAGAGTAATATGACCTTTTTCTTTCTTTTTTTGGTAATAAAAACAGACTTAAGCAAACAATTGCCTTTAAAAATCCTTTAAATGCATAAATAATAATGAGGCAATAATAATTAGATCAAACAAAGTATCAAAATCAAGTAATCATATGGTTATATTGAACAAAACTGTTAAAATACATATTGTAATAATACACTGTGTTGTGCACCTGATACTTATGTATTATAACAAATGCCCGAAGAGGACACTGACACCCTGGTGATTGTTGTTACACTTTACAGCATGATGAAAATTCCTGTTTAATATTAACCAAAAACAATTAATTCAAATGCTCTCTTAATCTTTATTATTTGGCCACTTCTTTACAATAGAAATGCTACAACCAATGCAATGTTCTGACATGAAACTCTAAATCCACAGGATAATAGGTCCTTAACTCAACCTCCTTAACTCAATCACATCATTATCTATAGGACATAGCTGATTGGTTCCTGCTGTATTAGTAGCCAATGAGCTTGCGTGCTCAATCTTCAAATACATGAGTAGCATTTGCCTTAGCAGTGCAGCGTGCTTTCAGAAACCCTCCACCTTCCCCAGCTCCACCTGTATAGATCTGCTACGGGTAATTCAATTTATACTATATTGTACAGCAGCTGTACATATTTGTCACAACTTGCTCACAGCATATGCCATGTATGTATTGGCAGTAGCAAGTCCCGTACTTGCTTTTCAGCAGCAGTGTAACGGTCTTGTAGGTCACAAATCCGCACAACACTGGAGAATGACGGGAACAAAGTTTAATACAGAACAAGGAAGAAATCCAAACAAGACACTTAAACATTAACAACGACCGACAAAGGAACAGAAGAAACACGGGGCTTAAATAGATAGAACACAGGGGAGCAAACAAGAGTAATTGATGACACACAGCTGATATGACTGAAGCAATAATGACGGTAAAACTGAATACAAACAGACATGTGAAAACTGAGTCCAGAACAGAAACACATGTAACAAGCAGCAGCAGCAATAAAAGCAGCAACAGCATAGCAGATCCATTCCACCAAGACCAAACATATCAACATTGTCATACCCATTACCATGCCTAACACTCTGAGAGTTGTCATGACGGAACTGTAGTTTTTTGAATAAGAATATATATGGACATCTAAATATGCAAACTCAGAGTGAGGGTTTAAACTCTTTTAGAAATCACAATGTAAGTTCGATCTATGATCTTAATTGTGTGCAGTGGTTGGTTCACAGCAGTAACAGAAATTAAGTTTTTTTTTATTAATTATTAATTTTATTTTTTTATTGCCTTTAAGTGCATTTTTTTTACTTGTATGCTTTTTTATTATTAGATCTACACATCATCATATGCATGCAAATTCAATTATAATGTCACTATAGGCTTTTACCAATCAAAATTGATTTTTGCACTGCGAATTGGCAGAGAGAAGCTGCAGCTAAAGCAGCATTTAGAAGTATTTACACTGCAGTTACAATTGCATAAATAATGCTGAAATGGTGAGTGAGCAAGTAATTTATTCAACTGACTGATTCATTCAGGAAAGAAGCAAGTGGCTGTCTTCATGAAATGATCACTGAATTGATTGGTTCTTCGATTGGATCATTGATTTGAGAGAAATCTCAGTATTAACTCCTCGTTGACTTTATAAAATGAATATCACATTTGCAATCGTGCTGTTGTTCACAAAAAACTGCACGCTTTTCATAGACATTATATCCCTTTTTTGTGTAGACCACCTCCAGGTTACCATGTAGACACTGATAAGGGCTTCAGCTACTCCACAGTTGATGAAGCTTTTGTATGTCAGAAGAAGAACCACTTCCAGGTGACGGTTCACATAGGTATGGTTGGAGATCCCAGATTTGTCAGGACCCCAGCTGGTCTCATGCCCGTGGACAGCTTCCTTGTGAAGGTGTTTGGGATCAAGGTAGTGACAACATGGCCGAAAACCTTATGGAAACATTTATGATCTGAATGCAAATGGTTTGTTTGACGCTTGAAACCTTTTTGTAGTTTGAAGCACAGAATCATTTCATCACTATTGAGCAGTCTCAGTCAGATCGCAGCAAGAAGCCTTTTCTGCCGGCCAGGTGAGTATCAGGATACTTAAAACTATGTATGTGGAAAAACGTATTTATATTGTGCAATTTATCCTGTTTTTTTTTCATTTATTTTAGAGTAAATCTGCCAGGAGACAAAATCACCAAAGTGACATTAGGACGCTTACACTTTAGCGAAACTACGGCGAATAATATGAGGAAAAAGGGCAAACCCAATCCTGATCAGAGGTTAGTTACAAACAATCATCTCTGAATGCAACTTTGGTCAAATTTGCTCAATAAAGTTTTGTTTTGAAGGTCTAACATTTGGACATACAAAACACTACAATGATTCAGGGAAATCTGGACTAACCAAAGTAGAACTTTCGTGTACAGTTTTATTAGATTCGCCACATTCACTTATTTAGGCCAATCCTTAGTATTTCATGATTTCTGGTCAGGTGTTTTGTTTAGTTTTCTGTAGTGGCTCTGAGAGGAAATCAAGTTTACAAAAGTTAATGAAGACATCAAAGTAATTCATATGATTTCAAGTGCTTTATACCAAGTCTGCTGCATAGACATCGTTTTATATGATGAACAAATTTAATTTAGGTTTTTATTCACATATAAACATGACATGATGTGCCACCCAGCATACCCGGTTCAAGAAGAGAGAGAATTTCGTCAATGATCAGTCAGTAACTGGTGTGGGTACTAGCTGCTTTAAGTACTTGAGTGCATCTCATCCTCATGGACTGCCACTCTTCCACCAAGGCATTTGCAAGTTCTTGAACATGTCTGGGGGGACATGTTGTTACATGTGGTTCGGCAATAGGGGGATCACATCTTTGTTACCAATTTCACTTGTGATGAGTTTGCATCCATGAAATTTATTGGATGAAAGCTGCAATGTTGCTTGACCATTTAATAGTAACTAGCTGTCCTGTATGTTATAATGCTTGATAGGTACTTTATGATGGTGGTTGGTCTGTATGCTACTGTGAAAGAAGACAGTTTCCTGCTGGTTGCAAGTGTTTCTGAAAGAATCATCGTCAGGGTAAGTCTTCCTGCTGTTGTACCATGAGCTGGACAGGAGTCCTTAAGAATTAAAAGGCAACTAAATTATTTATCTAGCGATGTATCTCCTTGTAGAATCCACCAGTCAAAACTTTTGAGTATCCAGAAGAAATAATAACACATTACTGGCACAATATCTAGCTAAGCACAAACATATCCCACTATATACTCCAGATTTGCACATATTATCCTCAAAATTGCTGCTTTAGAGATAGAAGCTTTCCGTTGGCCTTGACAGTGGGTGCGTCTCAATCAGCTCCCCTAGTTCAGTAGTCAGGGTACTAATCAGGGAGTTTTTTTAAAAATACAAAGGCATTATTTAATTATATTTCAGCATAAACATAGAAATCTAGACATATAATGAACAATCCAGCTAATATTTATAGTTCATTTACAGCTGAAATGTTGCATGTATGTGTAACAAGCAAAGTATTAATCATAATGCATTTTAAATAACATTCAAAAATAATATCTGAAAGAGATCATCGCTGTTGTTGTTCATACTAGTGATGTTGTGATCAGTGTCCCAATGTGTAGTGAGCCAGGGTCCTTACTGTCATTACCAGCGGCCGAATTCGTGTACACTGGTTCATAACCTCTGAGCTAGGGAGCTGATTGAGACAATGTGTATGTGACAGTGCAGCTGTGTGTCAGTGTGTCTTGACGGTGTACGGAAGTGGTTCTCAAACTTTTATCATCTCTCCATCTAAAGGCCTCCAATCCAGGTCAGTTTGAGAATGATAGTGACGTGCTCTGGCAAAGAGGACAGATCCCAGAGTCTGTGGTGTGTCACGGGAGGATCGGCATCAACACAGACAGCCCCGATGAGGCTTTGGTGGTTTGTGGGAACGCCAAGATAATGGGCAACGTCATGCATCCCTCAGACAGAAGGGCCAAACAAAACATTCAGGAAGTGAGTGTCTCTTAATAAAAAGACAAACTGACAAAGATGAAAGGTTAAGACAGTAGTGTCTTATTAAGGGTTAGTTCACTCAAAAATGTCATTAATTCCTCACCCTCATGTCGTTCTATACACGCAAGACCTTTGTTCATCTTCAGAACACAAATTAAGATATTTTTGACAAAATTCGATGGCTCCTCTATTGACAGCAAGATAATGAACACTTTCAGATGCCCAGAAAGACACTAAAACATATTTAAAACAGTTCATGTGAGTACAGTGGATCAACCTTAATATTATAAAGTGACGGGAATACTGTTTGTGCACCAAAAACACAAAATAACGGCTTTTCAACAATATCTAGTGATGGCCGATTTCAAAACACTGCTTCATGAAGCTTTACGAATCTTTTGTTTCGAGTTAGTGATTCAGTTCGCGCATCAAACTGCCAAAATCACGTGAACTATTGAAATTGCGAAACACCTATGATGTAACGAATCCTCGCTTAGTGAAATCACGTGACTTTGGTGCTCCGAACCACTGATTCGAAAGTCATTGCACAAAAAGTCATCGGATTAAATCAAAAATATCTTAATTTGTGTTCTGAAGATGAACAAAGGTCTTACGGGTGTAGAACGACATGAAGATGAGTAATTAATGACTGAATTTTCATTTTTGGGTGAACTAACCCTCTAATTGGTTTTCCAAATGAGCTTTCTCTCAAAAGTGATCTTACACTTGGCATTAATCTCTGTCTTGAGAGATCCAATCAGTGCAAAATAATGAAACCCCTTAATCTGGGGCCGTATATATAAGAAGTAGCATAATAGTACTATAATACTGCAGTTACTATAGTTCTCAAAGAAAGGCAGGGTCTCAAACATGGCACAACAGCCAGACATCCATCTAGCACATTTACATTGAAAAGCAGTGATATATAGCTTTGACAGCGATTTGTAATTGGCTTAAAGCAGACTTCTTACGTCAATGCGCAAGGACCTTGTACCTAACCCCTTATATCGGTAATCCTATTCTTTGTTCATAAATGTTATAACGGTAATTTACTGGCAAGTTACAACTTCTCATACTGGAAAATTGCCAGAACTGATTTACCGGTATTTTCCTGTTCACATGTGATCTCTGAAAGGTAATTTATCTGTAATTTATTAAAGACTATATGTGTGGAAAGAATTCCATGTTATGTCTGTGATGTTGTAGGTGGACTCAACAGAGCAGCTGAAGAGGATAGCTCAGATGAGAATTGTGGAGTATGATTATAAACCAGAGTTTGCCTCAAGGATGGGGATTGACCAACGTCATGAAACGGGTATACAACCTAAGCTAGTGTATAGCACTGCGTTTTATTTAAAATTAATCTGAAGACAGATACTCACCATCATCTGTCTCTCTTTGATTAGGAATCATAGCACAGGAAGTCAGAGAACTCCTGCCTTCGGCTGTGAGAGAGATGGGTGATATCACTTGCATAAATGGGGAGAAGATCGATCATTTTCTTATGGTGGACAAAGTGAGTCTCTCAGATATCTGTTATTAATTGTAGTATTCTTTTTAGACATGGAAGGTATATAAAGTAATTTTGATCGGTTAAAGGAGCAGATTTTTATGGAGAACGTGGGTGCTGTGAAGCAGCTGTGTAAGCTCACAGATAACCTTGAGAATCGTATTCAAGAGCTTGAGGTCTGGAACACTCATCTGGCCAAATTGAAGACGCTGGGTAGCATGCGCTCCAATAGTGGCTCTCCTGCTAAAGGGTATGGAATTTCTTAACCTCTCAGTTTAATACATATATACTGTTTATTTTAGAATTTTCTTTTCTGGCTACCAAAGTTAATGTACTAACTGCTATCAGTTAAAAACATTCAGCAGTTTTAAATTTCATTATCATTGCTTAATGCAGGCAGGTTATATAGTTTTATAATATACCATGTATAAAAACCTAAAGTAAAATTAATTTATGGGAATTTTTATTTTATTTTGTATTTTTGCAGTATGAACATATTTTTTTTACATTAATAATAATATCACAGGTCTCTCAGATGCTTCTAGACTAGGGAAACACTGAAATGTAATGCTAAAGTTCCCAAATTATGTAAATATCTCAACTGTCAGTATTCAACCCAAATATAACTTCATAGGAACAAAGTTTTACAACTATATTTTTGTTAGATATAGATCCATAATTGCTGACAGCTGACATTCCAGTTTGGAAACTTGAACTCGCACTGTCGCTTAACATTTGTTGCGGTTTTCGTGAATATATGTGATGTATTTGCTCTCATGCAATCATCTGAAATTTGTCGTTTTATTGAAATATTTGTGTCACAGGAAAATCAACATAAAAACCACACCTCATTCAAAACTCCCACCAAAGTCACCGCCACTGCAGTCTAGCAAAGTATGTGAAAATCACTTTACTTAACATTTTCTACAATGAATATGACAAATATGGTGACCAGGAGTGGACATGTTCGGTTCACTCAGTTTTGTCATGGCCACGGCATAGTAACTCAAGGGAATTTTATAATATGACGTGGCCACGAGATATTAATTAGTGGGAATGTTGTATTAACTTGTGGGAACATAAGTTGTGGCCACAAGATCATTTTGTCGAAGCAACAACATCGTTAAGTCATGGCCACGATATGAAAGTGTGGCCTCGAAATCCTATCTTGAAGGAACAATATTGGGCTGAGTAAGTTACTTTTAAAATACTTTAAAAAGTGATTTGTAATGTATTTCGTTACATTACTCAAGTTTAGTAACTCAATCGAAATACTTTAGAATACTTTGGAATACTAATAAGTGTGGAACAAACACAAAAAAGGTAATTGCAAGTTTTTATCTCACAATTCTGACTTTTTCCCTCAGAATTGCGTGATATAAAGTTGCAATTGTGAGTTATAAAGTCAGAATTATGACATAAACTCACATACTAAATTCACAATTGCAAGAAAAAAAGTCAATGTTGCAAGTTTCTATCTCCCAATTCTGACTTTATAACTTGCAATTGTGAGTTTAAATCTCGCAATTCTGAGAAAAAGAAGTCAGAATTGTGAAATACAAACTCACAATTGTGAGGGAAAAAAAACAAATTGTGAGAAAGTCGCAGTGAACTTTTTTACAATTATAAAATGACTCACAAACAACTATCACAAAGCATGAAAACAGTCAAAAACATGAAACTTAACTCCTCTTTTTCAGACGGTCAGAGTCAGAGAATCACCAGTTGCTGTTTAAATGACATTAAAACTCAAAGTAATCACTTTGGTAATCTAAAATACTTTTCAGATGTAACTGTAATCTGATTACCACCCATTTAAAATGTAACTGTAATGAAATACAGTTACTCAAATTTTGTATTTTAAATACGTAAACTAAGTTACTTGTATTTCGTTACTCCCCAACCCAGACAATATAATAATAATACAGGACTCTAAGGGCCAGATTTCCTAAACTGGGCAAATTAGTGTGAGAGCGCAATTCCAAAAAGGCGCCGATGGGAGTGGAAACCTCTGCACGTGATCTACTGACGACGTGCAAATTAAAGAACACAGAGGCAGTCAGATCATTTTCGTAACGACCAACGCAATCTGTCAGTTAGCGTCTGGTTTAAGACAGGCTTTTTTTGGGTGGTAAATAATGGAGCACACACCAGAAAGTTGACGAGTAATCTTAGTAAATCACCTTGGATGATTCATTTAAATACTCTCCTCCCATAAATTTTGCATCTGAAAGAAAAGTTCCTACAAATGCATCTGCAATAAGTTCAGCCGTGTCCATGCCTTTTCGGTGCTAATTTCTCACTGCGTGTCTTTATATCCTGACAGTAGTTTTTTAACACCAAAAGAGGGTTTGCGCTGGCGCAAGCTGCTAGTAAATCTGGCCCTAAAACTCACACCTCCAAAAGAAGTTCCACAAACAATGAATTTGGTGGACAAGGAAATAAGCCTGCAAAGACACTTTGTAGAAGAATGATGAAATTAGCATTTCATTGATCAAAAACTGAAGCCTCTGGCTCGGTTTCCACCTGGTATTAAGATGCTTTTTGGTCGATTGGATCACAAGTGGACAACTTTAAATTCAGGTGTAAATCGGGTTTGAAATGTTTTGAGCTTGTCCACTTTCAACCACTTCCAGAGTCGAAAACACATTCAACCCGATTACTTTCGTAGTGGAAACACTCATGTGGTCAAATGTGTTTGAACAGCCACTAAAGACCAAAGATTTTTCCAAAAATTATGGAAAGCGTACTAGCCAGACGAAACTTTGTCGACTGAAGACCCAAATTTGATTTGAAGACAAAAAACGTACCAACCAAGCACAATGTTCTCTCACCATTCCTGATCTCTAACACACACTCACCCCGTTTTGGCCAGACTGTCAAGAGCAGAAACAAAATCTGCTGCTCTCCTTTTGTATTTCCGTCATCTCCGGTAGCTTTCATATGTAAATTGTGCAAGTTTATTTTGTCCATTAGATCGAAAGATCTGAAAAAACCCATACTTTTACCTGCCTGTAGACCCGCCTCTCGAAGAAATCAGGACAGAAGTGGTCGAAAGTGGAAAAAATAGACGGATTAAAACACCAGGTGTAAATGAGTATGTGTCTACCGTTTGCCCTCGGTTGTCACATAACACACAGCAGCCACAAACACTGTATCACTATTATATTGTATTTCCTTTTTTATTTAAAATATTCACAAACTATCAACTATCTGATTTTCCGATTCTCAAACACATGTGAGTGTAATTTGATACATGCAATAAAGTAAGTGGTGGGTGAACTGGAACAATAATATATTAAACTTTATGGTTACTTAGGCCCACTATGTTTTATCTGATATGAATAAACGTCGGCAAATTATATTTGAATGCATTGTTAATGCTGCTTCCACTGATGTCTCACATCAGTGTGTATTTTACAAACTCTAAATGTATCATAATACTGGTGCTTATGTGTATTTATATGTCTGAAACCTTAAAAACACATTATGTGGCTGAAAACACTGCATAGTTGTGATATATGACAAGCACTGACCGCGTCCGTCTCACAGCCAAAGCTTGAAACCAGAGTTTGAATTACGTCACTGAACGTTCTAAATCCCATAAAAAAATCCCATCTGTGGGACCGTACCACTCAAAAGGTTAACACCAGGTGGAAACAGACTCACCAAACAGGTTTTGCCACATGGCTTGACGTCACACTTTAGAATACTGATCATTCATTAATGAATAACTGCACAGGAACAAATGAGTAACGCATTATTAACACTCTAGTAACTACTATTAATGAACAATAAACTCTGATTAATGAATTAGTAAGTAATAGTGCTCAGTTGAAGGTGGTAGTTCACTATTAGCTAATCAGTAACTACTATTTTTTAACTACTAAGAACTACTATACAGGTTCATAATTAATGTGAATAATGCATAATGTATAATTAAATTTAAAGTGATGGTTGCCCACTAGCAATGACCTTCAGAAAAGCGTCTGCTAAATGATTAAATGTAGAAGGAATTACTAATTATTTGGATCAGTATTCTAAAGTGAGAAACAGGATAACTCTCTAGTAACTACTGAATTCATTGTAAACTTTTGAGCTTTTTGTAAAGTATTGGATAGTAATGACTCAAGAGTTACTACATAATTCTAAATTCCTATTCTAAAGTGAAGGTATTAATTAAAAATAAATATTATAGGCCTATCCATTTCTAATAATTCGCAGGTTGTTTACGCATTTAGCTCATTGCCACGAGAAACAGATGTCGTTCATAAAGAAGTTGTGGCCATGACAAAACTGTGAACTGAACATGTCCCCTCCCGGTCACCGTAGACAAATGTGACTGCTCATCATATTTTTCTTCCAGAACTATTTCTGTGGAAGATATCATCATTGTCTTCAACACCGAGTATTCCAAGCTAGCATCATCATGCTTGTAACAACCATGGCTCTTTGGTGAGATGGTTTTCTGAAATACACACCTTAAGATATTTTGGCAACGAATTAAGAATTTGATCCCACAATTTATCTATTCACTATTCACTATGTGAAATTCACAATTGTGGTGCAAATACCTTTTTATATTCAAAAGATCAAGGCAAATTTGATTTCTCATGTCATGACCCTTTTAGATAAATTCTTGCCTTAATTAGTCTGTGGCCACGCTTTACTAATATTTTCCCTTATTTTAATATAGTTACATCGTGGCCATAATTTACCGAAAATGAGGGAATGGATTAATAAGTCGTGGGAACAAATTCTTTATTTGTGGCCAAAATATCCATTTTTGTTTGTTTTTTTCTTTAAATGTTAATGTGCAGAACTCCGTACTTGCTAGTAAAAGAAATACTCTCATTTAAATATAATTTGTCATTGCTCAGCTGATGATCACCACAAAAAATAATCAATTGGTCCCTCAACATGTAACACTGAACAAAAACTGTGCGTGTCTAGAAATGCATTCTCACATCAATTTAGAGACTTTTATTGCCAACAAACACTGTGATATTTAACCTGGAATATTTCTTTAAATTAAGGTTTTGAGGACAGTTTGAGACAAAATGAAATTCTACTGGATCTTGACGCAATATTTCACTAAACATGAAAAGATCAGCCTACATGCGACTTTATTTTGTCCTGTTGTTTTGCAGTGTCATTACTATTACTGCACTCCATATGTTAACATTACAAGAGGACATGGACTTCAATAACAGGTACAATGTCATCATCATCAGTGATGTCATCACTACACTGTGTTTTGATTCAGTTAAATTACATTGATTGCCATGCTTGTTGCGTAACTCTTACCGCTGCTTAATCAACTGTTATTTGGAGTGAGATGGAACTTTGTTTTCTTGTCATACAGTCTCAACAACTCCAACGTTATACCACCTTACACTACACCAACAGCACTGACCACAGGTACTGTATGTAGATATTAGAGATACTGTATAGGGCTTTTCACACTTGAAATGGTTAACCCTGGGCCTCTCTAAAGCCCAGGAAAATGGAATCCTGGGTTATCTTGCTTCACGTTTCACACGGCTCATAATTTATTCTAGATTAACAATTATGCCTGGGTATTCAAAAAATGAGGTGTCACACTGTTCATTCCTAAACCCTGGGTTAACGTTCTTATTTTTGGTGTCAGTGTCACTGATAAGATAAATGTAGCATGCTGTCTGTTTACATGAGGACTCTAGCATTGCGCATCCTCATATT
Source organism: Zacco platypus (assembly GCA_038088235.1). Classification (NCBI taxonomy): domain Eukaryota; kingdom Metazoa; phylum Chordata; class Actinopteri; order Cypriniformes; family Xenocyprididae; genus Zacco; species Zacco platypus. The sequence goes on along the minus strand of CM076066.1, from coordinate 21,662,263 downwards.
ATACATTGCCCACTGTACTATCACTGTGAATATAAGGCAGTGGCTACCAACCAGCGCTGGGTAGGTTACTTTTAAAATGTATTTCACTACAGATTACAAAATACATGCTTTAAAAAGTAATTTGTAACGTATTTCGTTACATTACTCAAGTTTAGTAACTTAATCTAAATACTTTAGAATACTTTGGAATACTAATAAGTGTGGAACAAACACAAAAAGGGTAATTGCAAGTTTTTATCTCACAATTCTGACTTTTTCCCTCAGAATTGTGTGATATAAAGTTGCAATTGCAAGTTATAAAGTCTGAATTATGAGATATAAAATCGTAATATTGATAAAAGTCAGAATTATGAGATATAAACTCACAATTTTGAGGAAAGTCAGAATTATGACATTTAAGTCACATACTAAATTCACAATTGCAAGAAAAAAAGTCAGTATTGCAAGTTTAAATCTCCCAATTCTGACTTTATAACTTGCAATTGTGAGTTTAAATCTCGCAATTCTGAGTAAAAGAAGTCAAAATTGTGAAATGCAATTGTGAAATTGAGAGGAAAAAACTAATTGTGAGAAAAAGTTGCAGTGACCAGTGAATTATAAAATGACTCACAAACAACTATCACAAAACATGAAAACAGTCGAAAACATGATTCTCTGTCAGAGTCAGAGAATCACCAATTGCTGTTTAAATGACATTAAAACTCAAAGTAATCACTTTGGTAATCTAAAATACTTTTCAGATGTAACTGTAATCTGATTACCACCCATTTAAAATGTAACTGTAATGAAATGCAGTTACTCCAATTTTGTATTTTAAATACGTATAAGTTACTTGTATTTCGTTACTCCCCGACCCTGCTCCCAACCGTGGTCCCGGAGCAGCCCCAACTACACATTGTGGATGTTTCATTTATCTGACACAACCTTTTTTTGGTCATAAAGGCGCTACTAACTACGGACACAACAAACTCGCAGAGAAACACATGCTTTGTTGCTAGGAAACGTGTGACAAATGAAAACAATATGTATTCTAAAATCGGCTCAAAATATCAATTTACCAAATACATCTGACTGGATGGGATCTGTCAACTCAAATCTTCAGACTGGCTCTGACTTTTTACACCTAGCGTCAACTTGTCCAGTAAAAACGTGGGCAAAACTCATGTAGTGTATTCCAGCCTTTACTTTCTCACATATATTCTTTTGACTGTGGTCACCTGGAACGCTAAAATCACCCAATAAATGTTAACCTGGAGCACAATAGCAACAGCTTGGGTCTGAATTCTGAGTCTTGTTAAGAATACCCCATTAATATTTGGTGATGTGGTGCCACAAGTCAATAAAAATTGCAATTTTCTGCTTCTCTTGTGTCAAATAATCAACATAATCTTTTCCCCAAGGGTTTTGTTGTGGCACGGCAGTATATCTTAAACACCTAATCAAAGAGCAGCACCAGATTTTACGAATTGTGTACACTAATCAACATTTAATACCTAAACACCATTTCATGGTACTTTTCCCTTCATGCATTTGAAAAATAGGTCTTCATACACACTTGGGCCTAAGCCAGGATTAGGTCTTAGTTCAGTTAGGATATTTAAGCAGCTTTTTAAACATAAACTAGAAAAATCATCTTGATCTTGAGACAAAACAATGGCAGTGACATATTTTAAGATATGTCAACACAATTTGCTTTCAGTTAAAGCAACTCAAACATGCACTTTAAATCTAGGACTTAAGCGTTGTCTGCGAAACTGGGGGATAGAGTAAGAGGTTAGAGGCAAAACACTAACTTTTCAAGAAACGTTAAGAACATTACCAATGCCCTTGCAAGAAAACATCGAATGTCCATTGCAAATCACTGGAACTCATTAACACTTCACCACAAAGAGTATTGGCCAATGTCTTTCAGCAATGTGTGAAAAGCCCTTATGAGTTGCTTGGTCTGTATATTCTGATCATTGTTTATTTTATTTGGTGAATTTAATCTTGACTGTTTGCAGTGTTCTCCACCGCCCTTCCTGGTCCCTGGCCTCCAGACATCGATTTCTCCAATGTGTTTTATTCAGATGAGGTCTACTGCTGTCCTTCAACATTAACTAATAATCACAACACCCAAATGACAGACACAACCATCTCTCCTGACTTTCTTTCACATGAAATCACCAATCTGAGAAAACCACTTAAAGGTCAGAGACACAGTTCAATCTTCAAATGTACTGTGATATATTTTTGATTGTCTTCATGTAATTTTCATTTGTTCCCTTTCAGAAAAGTGGTTAGAAAAACTGCCAGAGAAACTCAAAAATTCTACAGATTGTAAGTTAAATAATTAAAAGTGTGTTCATGCCAAGATTATCAGATAAACAACCAATTTCATCTTAAAATGAAACAATGTATCCCTATCACTGCACCTGCTTTACATCGAGACCGAAATAATGTTATATGGACCATCATTGTTTTATTTAGAGGCTTCATTCATTACTCACCACTTTGTTTCAGCTATATAAACTTTTATCAGTGAATAGTTTTGGTGCTAAAATGATTGTTTGTGAATGTCTGCTTAGGATAAATCCATTTTGTCAAAACAATCCTTATTCCTAATAACAGAATGAAGTGGAGGTGCGGCAGCAATAATGATTCACACTTTGTCTTCTTCGCAGGGACAAACACAACTATACAGTCCATCCTCATAACACAAAATCAACAAGTTATAGACCAGCAGTACTGTCAGCGAGAAGACTGTGGGTGGGTATCAAACTTACATCTTCAATAAACATAGATATTCAACAGGAAGTTTATTTTTCATTCTCTCTTTTAGTATAATGGTATGACCATTCATATGTTTGCCTTTATGAAATTCTTAACTAGGTATTTCTAACGATCATATTCACATCAGGGTTCTGGTCACCCTGTTGGGGTTTATGTATAGCATAATGTACAGCTATCTGCTTGTTGTTACAAAATAAACCCGACAGAGTGATCAGAACCCTGGAACTTTGATGGAGTTCAAAAGGCGAAGTCTCTAGAATTATCCTGGTTATTATATCACTGCTCTGTACAGTAGAAAATGATTGGACATGCAATATTCATATGAGTTTAAATGGAGGCACTGTGGGGTCATATGACAGCCAAGCTGGAGGTTGTATGGATGGTTTTGGAGGATTAGAGAGAGGATTTTTGTCTAGTGTGTTCTAAATAAATAACAAAATATTGGAAACGAGAGATTTGGACTTTGTTTTGGGATTTTTTTTTTTCACTGAAATAAATGTTTTTGTTATTAGAGGGTTACACTTTATTTTACAGTGACGTAGTTACATTGTATTTACTCAAGTAAGTACTGAGTACTATTAACTACATGTACTTACTATAGAGTTACAGTTAGGGTTAGGGTTTGGTTTAGGATTAGTTACTTGTAATTATGCATAATTTACTGTTATTACCGTTGAAAGTACATGTAGTAACGTGTAACTATGGCACTGTAAAAATAGTGTTACTGAGTAAAGCACTGAAAAAAGGTACCATTGGGTGCTGCCCCGAATATCGCTGTTAGCTGTTAAAATATGAACGGTACCCCAACCCTACTACCAACGCAACATCATTGCCATAGAAACGAATGCAGATATTCCAGAAAACGAAAGAGCGGCATGGACACACAAATATGATTTGAACAGTTGCAGTACACAATATGGACATTCAATAATTTTAGACCAGATTCTAATCGGATACACAAATGTGGGCGAGACAGTGTGAAACGTAAAGTAAACCCGGGCCATGGTTCTACAGATGATTCAGAGATTTTCAGTCCTGGACGGCATTCACCAGGGTCATTTATTGATGCAAGGAGGAAATTACAACAATTATTATGTTTACTAGCACCCTCATAATGAGATTAAGAGATTTGTGATTAAACTTTACCTCATGTAAACAATGCAAATTGATGTCATTAAGCTCATAATCATAGCAACCGTAATTGATTTTTTATTAACAAAGTTCGGGAGGAACACTTTCAAATGATCTATCGAATCAGCAATCAAGAAGTCTACCCAATCAGCATGAGTGGAGGCCTATCTCACTTATGTTCCAGGAAAGTTTTTTAGCATCCCGCCAACACCCCGTCTCCTCACACTTGCCTGGTTACTATCTTAACCAGAGATACGGAGGGAGTACTCTGGGATTGTGGCAAAATACCGAACTCTGAGCCTTTTCTTTGGTCAGCACGACAAATATTTTAATTGCATCTATTCCACTCTGACCATGCTCTGACACTCGTACGCATGGCTTGTGACGTACATAAATGACGCTGTCATGTACAGACTTGTTTACATATTGGTAAAGAATGCATCACCTTTTAGGGTTCATGTTGACATAGTTGCACGCCATGAATATTATACAGTACATACTGATGGTTGAAAACATCGAAATGAAAACATTTTAGGTGCATCGCCGAAAAAAATGGCAGTATGTCCATAGAAATGTGTTTTGCGTTTGACTTATGTGTGCATGTATGAATAATGACAGTAAAATAGCAATTCTTAGTGAATAAACAGAATATTGAAATGCATGTAAACAGAAGTGAAGAGGCTCATGTCATGTAAACATCTTACTGCAAGAACTTATCCTGATTATTGGAAAAAAATCACTTGTAAACATAGTCAATGAAAGAGAACCATACTGATATATACAGCAGTGTTTATAGCACATGGGTGTTTCTTGACTTACTTGAAAGAATGTTCTCTAGTAATTTTTTTTATTTATTTATTTATTTATTTTGTAGGAAGGGAAACTACACGTACCTCATTCCCCTCAGTAAAAACATCCCACCCAACATGCCCATAACCCTCCAAATGAAGTAAGTAGACTGTTCATACTGCACGCAGTCTTCATTATACTGTCTCCAGGTTATTTAACCAGGTTGTTTTTCTTTAAAAAGTTTCTATTTGATTTTTGTTGGTTATAATACTGCATTAAAGGAGAAAAAAGATCTGACATGATTTTCTTAGATTCATTTCTCAAAGCTGTAATGTTAACAAGAGTGTTCAAATATCAACTGTATATTGTTCAAAATAAAAAGCCTGGTTGTTCATGTTAATATGAAGAACTGCGACCTTTTGCTGGTCAGGTGGACGAATCGCAGCCGTGCTGAAAGAGCCATGTCGCACTTTTGCTTGTGGAATATTTATAGACGGCCAGTACATTATGATAGATGTGAAAAACTGTCTGCATATGTGGATCACATTCTCATTGATATGAATAAGTTTTTTCCCCCCACTTGAGCAGCACACCTGAATTGCTGGTGATCCACTTGTGTTCCCATGATGAGAGCGAACAGTGCTCTTCAGTACTCGACTACAGCAGCCCAGAGTCAAACAGTGCTCTCAACACACAGGTACTTCAGCATGCATTAAAAAACATGTCATTACGAGTGTAATAACAGTATATATTCATAATAGTTTAAATGGTAACACTTTTATTTTTGTTATTATGTATTAACTAACATGAACTAATCATGAGCAACACATTTGTTACTGTATCTACTAATCTTCGTCAACGTTAGTTTGTTCATGTTAGTTCACAGTGCATTAACTAATGTTAACAAGATTTTAATAATGTGTTAATAAATGTTGAAATTAACATTAACAAAGATCAATAAATGCTGTATAAGTGCAGTTCATTATTAGTTCATGTTAACTAATGAACTTTATTGTAAAGTGTTACCGTTTAAATATATATCTTTTATATACTTCTATGATAATTATTTGATAATAATGTTTATGTTGCAGACTATTAATGAAAATGTATGGATAATCATTATAATATGCATTAGATCAAATTATTTAATTTTCAGTAAAATGGTTAATGGTTATCTTTTCGATAGGGCTACATTCATAAGTGGACACTGGCAGTGGCGAATCACTATCGCTCCTCTTACCATTTCCGCTCTACAGTTGCCGTGAGTTCCTGTGCTATGTATATTTGTGTTAATCTGTGGATGTACGCCGTCTTTATTAAGACTTTAGTCAGGGTAAAAAAAAACACGAGGCTTCTGAAAATCAGAGGAGAGCTTAACAGTATGAAATATTGAACAGACTGTTCCTCTGTCTATGGTAGTGTCTAATTGACCCTTCACAAAGACCCGCCCCCTTTAGTTACTGTTGCTATGTCCGACAATCCATGCACTCTCACGCCACACATCATGTTCTCACGAAGTGAAAAATACATCGGAGCAAAGAGGACACTGACAACACGTCGACAGACATATGAAACAGTTTCATATTTTATATATTGTAATTTTTTAAAGAAGTTTAAGCAATAAATAGCGTCTAGTGTCTCTTTAATGTGTCGTGACAGATCACTGTAGCTCCTCGTGAACCGATCATCTCTTCATACTAGTTCATTTATAGCATCAAATAAACATGAATGAACATCAGAAGGAAAGGATTCAGGGTTATGATTGGTCAGATCGCCTGTCAATCAAACTGTCGGCGAAGGGTCAATTAAACACCAAAGTCTATTTGCATTCAGGCAATGTAGATGACAAGCAGCATGACTTGAATCATTTGGCCGTATCTTTTCAGTATGGACATATTCCTTTTACACAGGGTTTGGCTGACTGTAGCACCGATCCCAACTACGCAGAAGTTTTATTTACTGACTACCACTTCCAGTTCTTCCGTCGATGTGACTGATCAACACCAGATGATGCTGCTGTCACAACAGCCCTTCAAAAGCAACATCCAGTCATTTGATGGCTATAAGAACTGCAGGCTATACATTATATTTAAAGAATATCTTTCATATGCAGATATTGTTTTGTTCCTGAAAAAAAGAATTTGAAACACGTTCGATATTATTCTTATTTTCCTGGTGTTTTGGAATCAGAAGGAGACATCTGAACTTCAACACAAAGAGTAAAGTAGATCGTCAGTTATGATTTGACACATATACATGTTTCAACAATAAAGAGATGATATTTGTTTTTTACTGAACTACTCAGATAATCCTTTACTCTGGTAGACACACTGTGTTCCTATGTAAACCTGTAGACCAAACAATTATTCAACTACAGAAACAGTATTTGAAATAATGTCTAGCTGTATGACATGTGATCATTTTAGAAGTCAAATTCTTTTTGTAGCTAAAGGCTTTCATGAAGTTTTCTGCATATCAAACATTACAATAAAGACTGCCCACAATCACATTGTGTACTTATTATAATAAAAGGAAAGCATTTAACAGTATCAAGTCTAAGAATTACTGAGTGGCTGTGCAATACTTTTTTAATCTTTTAATCTTTAATCAGATTTTTTTTATTTCTGTGAACGAGAATTATATTGTTTGTTTTAAAGCTAAATATATAAATTAAAACATCAATATTGATTGAACTAAAAAACAAACAGTCTGCTTGCAAAGATAATATGGCTGTATAAGTTATTTAGTTTATTATGTTTAGGTATTTTATGTCCACATTTGTTATGTACGGAGCCCTACATAACAACATGACATGCAGGAATAAAATAGTAGGCTAAATCGTTCCCTTGATTTACTAAAATGTGCATACAATTCATGCACACGATCTATAAATCGAGGGAACGAAATAGTAAATCGTGAGCACATTTTAATTTTCTTTCTTGCAGGTCATGTGTGGGGCTCTGCAGTTATGAGATATGTCATATGTGTATTTTATTTTAGAAATATATTATATAGATAATGTCCTGTTTTCATTCCAAAACCATTTGAATACACATTTATGATGTTTGAGATGAGAGTAAAATAAATAAATTAGAATAAAATAACATTGCTTTATCACTGCAAAAAAGAAAAAAAAAAAGCTTTTCTTGCTTAATATTTTTATCTTGTTTCCAGTACAAATATTCTTAAATTAATAATACTTAAATTAAGATATTAGACAAGTTAAATGGAATAGATGTTATTTTCTGAAAATAAATAATAATAAAAATAATAATGTTTTTGCTTAAAATAACCAAAATTATCTGACAAAAGAAATATAATCTTATTTCAGAATTAAGATTAAGAATTTTAGATGTTTGGAATAGAAAAAAGACAACAAAAAAAAATTAAGAACACTATTTGTTTTGTTGTTATTTTTTTATTTTTTGCAGTGTTGTTAAAATAATTAAAAAATACAAATATATAGTAATTAAAAATACAACGTAATATTAATATAATAAATACTGCACCTATGCGCTGAATTCCTCTGAAGTAAACTAACACTGAACATAAACATGTTTTGCAGAGCCTGCTTTCTGAAATACCCTCCTGGACTTTTATTTTGGTGTGGTCGTGTGACGTCATAAAGCTGGGCCGCGCTCTTGCGTTTGTTTTTTGGGGGTTTAAACGTGAACAGATTGTTTACTCAATGTATAGCTTTTACAAGTAATAGTGAATTCAACGTTGAGACATTTACCGCCCACTGGCGAACGGTGTAAATGCATCGAAAACGCAATACTAACGTGTAGACACATTGCGACAGCCATTCAGCGGCGCTGATTGAGACGTACATAAAACTTTATTTTTGTTTAAAAGTGTTTGTTGTTTTGTTATTCATATCTTAAACGAAATAAAACATAAACTCCTGGTGAAGCAACTGAGATCTACGTGACATACGATTATCAAGATGTCGCTTATTAAAGAGGAGAGTCAAGAGTTCAAGATTGAAGAAACATTCAGTGTGAAACAAGAAGAGACTGAGGAACAAACAGGTTGGTTTCCATTCATAAAATGTTGACCTCAAAAGCTCTTTTCACAATTTAATTTCATGTGAGGAATTCCAAAAAGCAGTGTTAACTTGTTATCAGGTAAACCCCAAACTTTTACTTGATTAACCCAAACTAATGTGAGCAAGTGTGAGTACAGTCAACTCTGAGTATATTCACAGTGGACACAAAAACATGGAAACCGTGCTTCTTATACTCTGTGGATATTTTTAACAGTCTTATGTTTTAACCCTCAACGGTACACATTTTGATTGCACGATAAAAATGGGTCCACATCATTTCTCGGTTCATTTGGTAACATTTTATTGATAAAACAGAAATATTTTTTGTGCAACAATGGTAGAAACATAGAGAAAATTATCATAAGACAATGCTCAGAGAGCTATACAAAATGTCAAGTTAATTCTCCCAAAAATTATAATTCTGTCATTTGTTTCTCACCCTCATGTCGTTCTACACTCGTAAGACCTTCTTTCATCTTCAGAACACAAATGAAGATATTTTTGATGAAATCTGATGGTTCAGTGAGTCTCTATTGACAGCAAGATAATGAACACTTTCAGTGTCCAGAAAGATACTAAAACATATTTAAAACAGTTCATGTGAGTACAGTGGTTCAACCTTTATATTATAAACCGACGAGAATACTTTTTGTGTGCCAAAAAAACGAAATAACGGCTTTTCAACAATATCTAGTGATGGCCGATTTCAAAACAAAACTTTACGAATCTTCTGTTTCGAATCAGTGGTTCGGAGCACCAAAGTCATGTGATTTCAGTAAATGAGGCTTTGTTACGTCATGAGTGTTTTCTGCCTTGTTTTGGCAGTTTGATACACAATCCAAACCACTGATTCGAAAATCAGAAACAAAAGGCTTCTTTACTCCTTCATACAAACACATATTTTTAATGTACACTCTTAAAAACAACTCAATTTGAGCTACAATCATCCAGTCCTCAATTGGACTGGGTAAATATTGGACAGAACACATGTTGGGTTAATTTTACCCAGCAAATTGGGTTGTTTATTTAACCCAGTATAATGGGTTGATTCATTTTTTTTTAATAATACTTGCTTATTTTTACATCATACATAAGTTAATGTTTACAGATTAACTTAAATCCCCTTAACTTTTATCATAATACTCCAAATAACCAGTGGTTTGCATGAAAATTCCTTTATTTTCGATTATATTTTACAGTATAGCATATTTTATATTGTTTTTTAATATATTGCCTACATTTAAGCTTATTTAACAAATATTAGACGTAAAAATGAGAAGTAATTCAAGTGTAACCGACCAGTCTCTGTTGTCCCATTTCCACCGTAACGGCGCTGGATCTCGTGCCGGAGATGGCTTGTGTTCGGCGGGGGAACTGCTAACTTCAGTCTGCCACCCTGCTTTACTTTTAGAATAACCCAGGGTTAACTATTTAAAGTGTGAAAAAACATGATGCTGTCCACTTCTGTTGCTTGACTGCTTCTCCTAATGAGTGTTTGCTAACACTGTTTAAAGGGTTAGTTCACCCAAAAATGACATTTCTGTCTTTAATTTCTCACCCTCGTGTCGTTCCACACCCGTAAGACCTTCGTTCATCTTCGGAAGACAAGTTGGTGTGACTACAGTGGTTCAACCTTAATGTTATGAAGCGACAAGAATTATTTTTGTGTGCAAAAATAACAACTTTATTCTATTTTCGTTGCAGACTTCCGGGGTCAGTATTGGCCAACGCTTGTTTTGTGAGCAGTACGAGGCATGCGTGTGATGCTGACGCAGGAGCCGGCCAATAATGAGCCGAGTTCTGCGTAACTGACTGACAGAGAAGAGGAAAAATTTGTTGAATAAAGTCATTACTTTGTTTTTGCACACAAAAAGTATTCTTGTCGCTTCATAACATTAAGGTTAACCACTGTAGTCAACTATTTTAACAATGTTTTACCACTTATCTGAATGTGGAAATTTTGTTGCTTTCAATGAAGAATAAAAACATTTTCGATTTCAACAAAATATCTTAACAATATCTTAAGGTCTTGCGGGTTTGGACTGACATGAGGAGGAGTAATTAATGACAGAAATTTCATTTTTGAGTGAACTAACCCTTTAAGTACTTTAGCTGGCTTTGGCCATGCCTTAGTAACAGACCGCAACTGAAAAGTCATGCGATGCGACTTCAGCATGGTAAACGGTAAACAAAACAATACTTCCTAGCAACAACAACTGTGCTATAATCAAATGAGAAAATAATTAAATATACTTACAGGATGCTGTCCACTCTGTTGCTTGACTGCTTCCCCGGAAGCTACTCAAAAAGTTTTGGAACAGCACCATCTTGCGGTTAAAAAATAGAAAATTATACAAATGCTAATAGCTTTGATTAATTTTGCATGTTTTAATGAAACAGGACTTGATAGATTCATTGAGTCCAAAAACAAGGTTACCAGTTTTGTGATATTAGGTTGAAATTGCTGGTCTTCATTTTAAATTTCTTTGTAAACCTACTTTTTCAAAATCCTCCTAGACCTTTAGTATGATTTTCACCAAAATTGGCTCAGATCATTCTCAGACCAATCCCGGCCAAAAGTAATTTCAAACTTTTTGATTCCCCAAAAGATTCTTGAATGGTGCATCGACGAATTTGATGGCATGGTGCCAAGTTGATTCTGAGGATGTCACCCCACACTGACCACACAACATCAATTTCGTTAACTATTATTCAAAAGTGATAAGCAATTATATGATTTTGTTTGTTTTTTCAGCCATTTTGACTAAAGTAATCTGGAAATGTCTTAAATTGCTTATTGTTGCCGTTTGTTTGGTCCTCCTAGCCATGCTTGCTTGACTCATTGTGCCTTTTTTGTGCGTGGTCCCTTTATTGCTGCTTCCAGCTATACTTGTGCTTGAATAGTTCAAAAACGCTTGAAGGTTTAGACTGGCAACGATTTTTAAAAAAAATCATGAAAAGGATAAATTTTCATGACCGTGCAACTCTACACATGAGAGGAACTGGGTTGGGATGACAATCCAAAATTTACATAGGTTGTCACATTTCTACCGGTTTATTGTGTATACTGTTATATTGACCACCTCTAATAATGGGCTTAACATGCATTGAGAAAAGCAGAGGACCTAATACTGGGCCCTGTGGCACTACATACTTGTTTAATGAAGTTTCTTCAATTACACATATTTGTAGCAATTGTCGGATATAAGACCTACACTGTGCTAATGCTTGTCCAAAAATGCCAAAGAATGCTGTGGCTCTTGTTGCTGAAAGATCTAAAAGCAGTAGAAGATGCCACAATTAGATGCCAAAGCAGGCAGGTTGTAACTTTAATAAGAAAAGTATATGTGCTATGATTGCACTCAAATGTCGACTGAAATCTTAAATTATACCAATACTTTTCTCTGCAAAAATGAAAATAGTTGATAGGAAACTGTTGTTAGATAATGTTGGTCAATAATTAACCAGTTCTTCTGGGTTTTGGGATGTGTCCTAAAGAAAGTGCAGAGTTAATATTAAGAGGAGGTTCTGAGATTAGAGGAAACCCATCTTTCGAGAGCTTTGTCAGTTTAGCATACATCTGGCATACATGAAGTTGCTTTGGATTCTTTGAATGTTTTGATGTCTGTTGCTAGGTGGCATTAAACTGAAGTTAATTTGTATTTGCCATTTTTGCCCTAGACCTGATCCCGCTGAAAGAGGAGAGTCAAGTACTGAGTGAACTGGATGAGAAATATCACTATGAGAAAAATCATGATTCTGTCAATGGAGAAAAATGCACACGGACTGAAAACACCTCGAGGGGAACTAGTAGCTATTTCACCTGCTTTCAGTGTGGAAAGGGTTTCAATGAACCTGGAAACCTTAAAGTCCACATGAGAATTCATACTGGAGAAGGCCATTTCATCTGCCAGCAGTGTGGAGAGTGTTTTACTCAAGAAGGAACTCTTGAAAGCCACATGAGAACTCACACTGCAGAGAAGCCTTTCAACTGTGAACTTTGTGGAAAGAGCTTCATTCGAGAACTAAACTTTAGAGATCACATGAACAATCACAACGGAGTAATGCCGTTCTCGTGTGGTCAGTGTGATAAGGCTTTCACACGTAAAGTAAGCCTTATTAACCACATGAGAATTCACTCAAAAAAGAATTGTTTTACATGTCAGCAATGTGGAATGAGTTTCCCAAACATGGTTCGCTTTAACAAGCATGTGCTAATTCACCCTGGAGAGATGCCTTTCAAATGCCAGCAGTGCGGAAGGGGTTTCAAATATCATAAAAACCTCAAGACACACATGATAATTCACACTGGAGAGAAGCCTTTCACATGCCATCACTGTGGAAATAAATTCAGTCATAAAGCAAGCCTGAAGACTCACATGAGACTTCACACTGGAGAGAAGCCTTACACATGTGATCAGTGCAACAGGAGTTTCACACATAAATCGACACTTAATTCCCACATTAGAGTTCACACTGGAGAGAACCCTCACATGTGCAAACTATGTGGGAAGAGCTTCTCACAAAAAGGCAATCTTCAGATTCACATGAGAATTCACACTGGAGAGAAGCCGTTCATATGTAGTCAGTGTGGAAAGAGTTTCAGATGTAAAGTAAGCCTTAATTTCCACGCAAGGACTCATTCAAGAGAGGACAGTTTTATATGTCAGCAGTGTGGAATGGTGTTCGCAGACAGTAAACAACAAAAGGATCATGTAAAAACTCATATTGGAGAGAAGCCTTTCTTGTGTCATCAGTGTGGAAAGAGTTTCAGATTTAAAGGAAACCTCAAAACTCACATGAGAGTTCACACTGGCGAGAATCCTTTCTCATGCCATCAGTGTGGAAAGAGTTTCAGACACAATGTAAGCCTCAAAACTCACATGAGAGTTCACACTGCAGAGAAGCTTTTCACATGCCGTCAATGTGGAAAGAGTTTCAAGTATCAGCGAGACCTGAAATGTCATTTGCAAAGTCATTCTAGAAAGAAATTGCAGTGTGAAAGGAAGGTAACAAAAAGGGGTCATTTGAAAAGTCACCCGCCCATTCACACCGGAGGAAGGCAATTTAATTGCGATCAGTGTGATAAAAAATTTCTTTTGTTGTCACACTTACAGATACACCTGAAAAGCCATGCAGATAGGAAACCCTATTTGTGTTCTGTGTGTGGAAAGAGATTTAAATGGTTCAGCAATTTAAAATGGCACCAGAAAATACGTATCTGTGTGAAATCAAGGCTGCGTTCACACCGCAGCAGAATGTGACCCAAATATAGTTTTTTGCTCTAGTTTATTTATTTATTTTTGCATTTTTAAATGACGCGCCTACAACATTTCAGCTTGGCATGGTTAATGATTTGGAAATGGCCACTTTTTATTTTATTTTTTGCTTCCTTCGCATCTTTGTAATTTGCTTTGAAGCTTCTTCTTGTTTGGCGTACATATGACTGCTTGTGACCACGCCTGACTGTTTCCTGTAATTTCAAATATTGATCAGTTGCGGTAGGGATCCTCTAATTTCCATTGCATTATAGCATCTCCATATATTCGTTACCTCTGAATCACACCACTGACCCTTCTTTGTTGCTTTCTATGTGTGTCGGTTGAATACAGCAAACATTTGTGTTATTTTATTTGATTTTTTTTTATAATTATATTCATGTTCCTTTCTGTTCAATTTTATTATATTACTCTTTATTTTCCTTTACTCTTACAGTGTTTTGCTGTTGTTATTTAGTCTTAAGTTTGTGTGGTCTTCATAATTTAGTGATAAGAGGGAGTGGGTTCATGATGTTGTGAAGCAGTTTGGTATAATACCATGGACAAAGTCTGGCTGAGCATTGAGAATAAAACAACTAAGTTTATTCAATCAAATGTGCTCATTTTTACCATTACCGAGTTTTGGGTTTTAGACATAATACTGAGATTGCTCTCATTAGAGTTAAAATGATTTGTTCTTATCATTAGATCGTGGTTGTATCTCTCTATTAGTCTATTAGCTGCTTTTGACACTATCGACCACAACATTCTTTTGAATAGACTCGAAAATTATGTTGGTATTGGTGGAATTGCATTGGAATGTTTCAAATCATACTTATCTGACCGTTATCGGTTTTTATCAGTAAACGTAGAGATGTCACACCAATCACAAGTTCAGTGTGGAGTACCACAAGGCTCAGTACTAGGATTGTTGCTTTTCACTCTGTACATGTTACCCTTGGAAGATATCATTAGGAAGCATGGCGTTAGTTTTCACTGTTACGCTTACAAACAGGAGGTAACTGTAGAAGAAATGGTGTCAGTATTCTGGTGTTGGCTGGTAAGTTTTACATTTCATGTTGAGCTATATAATATTGATTAGTGTTATGTAGCCTACATTTGCTTACCTTGTCTAATAACGTGCAAGAGTGTCTCTGTAAAGTCGAAGTTTGTCGCAAAGCTCTCGCCATCCCGGAAACGCCACGCTGATATTGATCCTCGTTTTATTTCTCCTTATGTCCCAAAGTTTGCTTGCCATAGTCCATAATGTTTGAACGAAACAACAGCAGAGCACCATTTAAAATTGAATTTCTCTGAATTTACAAATTCTTGGAAACATTTAGGATTACGTAAGTACACAGCTGAACGAAATATATAACACTGTGCAAGTGGTTTTTGGATATTTTAATAGAAAAATTTTACATATTATACCTTTAATAATCAAATACAACTGTGTCATACAAACATTTAAATTCCAAGTTTATCCTTCAAAATTACAGCACCTGCAGAATATCACATATCATTGCCCCATGCACTTGTTTCCAAATTCCAAAACTGAAGGTCTGATTGAGATGCATGTCTCTTGGATGAAATATAAATCGCAAGAATATCTTTTACAAATCAAAATGATTGATTTTCTTTTAACTAAATTTCTCATACCTACAACATTAGAGAAAAAACGAGTGAACCTACACTCACGGAAGAACTTCACAACACATGGAATTGGAGGTCACAAATTGTTTTTGACATCTCTCATACGTTAACATTTACTTAAATGCTCTGGATTTACGAAAATGATGATTCCCAAGTTATATGATAAAAGACGAGGGGATTGTAAACCAACCCTTCAGATTCATAAGCAGGATTTTCTTTACATAAAAAAGAAACTATTGTACATGTTCAAAAAGCTAAAAAGGGACCTTTGATATTTACCACTTTTTCTAGAGTACTGAGGAAGTCCATTAGAGAACAATTGTGTTTTTTATTTTCATGCTACAGAGGAATTAAAGTTCATACTCCGTATGTCATGCATTATGCATTTAAGAAAATCAATACTAAATTATAGAAAGTGCCAGTAGTCTAAATACAATTTATTAAACAAAAGTAGCATAAAACATAAATAATTACAAACAGTGTGCAGTACATAAGTATGGTCATGAAAAAGTTGTATAAAAATAAAGCATATATCTTTGTTATGCACAGTTATTAAAACTATTGATGAAAAAGCTTCTTGTCCTTGTTCAATAAGAGGAAAAGTCTTCCTGATCCTGTATACACAAACTCTGTGAAGAAAAATACATGGAATCTTCAGATATGCACAAACATAAGAACAGGACATCTATGCTCATTTTTTAAATCGTCATGCAATTGCGATCCACTTTTCTTCATTACTAATGGCTATAGATACAAGAAAAATGTAGAATGGGTCTAGATTTTGTCTTTTGGGAATTACTTGGAAGTGGGCAATTCAAACTGTGTGGAAGAGTGTTTCATTTGAGTGACGGAGGGACTGAAACTTGTCTAGCTATTGGACACTCTTATTTCATAATCCCTATTGCAATTGTACATCATATATGTGTATGAAGTACTCAAATACCATTCATAACAAATAAACCACTGCAATATTGTCCATTTAGATTTTATGGTTTCGTTACGAACATACTGTAAAACTGCATCCATACAATGTCTAAGTGACACACAGACACATACAATACTTACATTTATATTAAGTTGTTGTAGATGGGGAAAAGAGGGTTATCTCGTTCACAGCAAAGTTTACGAGCCCTCAAAACATCCCGCACACACTGATGGATATAAGCATATTGACACTGCAGAAGACAAGCCCATCATATTAGGGTTCTTATAAACGATTCACACATAAGTCTACACATTTAGTCAATCGATTTCTGATTGAAATCATTTGTCTTAAGGCCCGTTCACAACAAAGACAATAACTATAACATAGAGCTGCACGATTCTGGATAAAATGAGAATTGCGGTTTTTTGGTTTCAAATAGAGATCACGATTCTCCCACGATTCTGAATGTACAACCAAACAAAATAACGTTATTTACTAGAGGTTCTGATAGAATATAAATTGCTGGAACACGTTTGAATGAATTATTTTTTAAAAAATGGGTTTGAATGAATTCAATGACTCGTTAATAAACACTTGTTTCATTACTGGATGAATCAGTGTTTTTGAACGAATCTTTTGAATGAATGATTCAATGACAAAAAAAAATTTAAGTCACTTGTCGCCACCTAATGAGATGTAATTGATACAACCGTTATTTGACGCGCCAAGTTCGTTTCAAAAGGTAGTTTTCTCTATTTTGATCGCTATCGCAGACATCAGTGTTCATTCAGCGAATCGTTGTCATTAATAAAATGAGATAGCTTGGGTGCTTGAATCGTGATCACAATCTGAACCGTGCAGCCCTACTATAACATTAAAGTTTTAATATTTATCCCAATTCTATGAAAATAGGGAAGTCCACACTACAACTATAGCCAGGGTCTCTTCAGGGCTTTTAAAATTAAATTTAAAGGGTTAGTTCACCCAAAAATAAAAATGATCCCATTATTTACTCACCCTCAAGCTATCCTTTGACTATCCTCTTTCAGATGAACACAATTGGAGATATATTTCAAAATATACCAAATTCTTCAAGGTTTATAATGCATTGAATTGGAGGGGTGTGTGTTTTGAAGCCAAAAATAATGCATCCATCTATAAAAATTAGTTTTTGCGAGAAAAATATTCATATTTAAAACTTTGTAAATTCAAATAACTAGCTTCCGGCGGACGACCGTACTCAGAATTCGCAAGTCATTTTGCTCTATCCTCTGCACCTCCACATTCTTCATCACGTTGTGCGTCAGGTCAAATTATACTTCATCGACTGCGTACAGTCATCCGCTGGAAGCTAAAGTAGGAGCCTGTAGAACAAGCATTGAGTTTTTACTTTCAAACATGCAAACATTTAATTAAAGCGTCACCTTTTCGCAGTTTAATAATCAATCACATTGAGCCATATCGCAATTCTTGTTTTTCCGTTCCCAAATTTAAGACCTCTTGAAATGATACTTAAGAGTTTTCTTATACAATTTAAGATTTTAACTTTTTACGGCCTTAAATTTGATAAAACTGAATTTAAAACTTTTTTAATACCCGAGGGCACCCTGTATAACGATAACACAGAATATCATTGGAATCACTTTCAGTGTGATTTTTTTTTTTCAGGTGATGAACTATAAAATTATTGATAGCCAATCAGAATCCACCAATCAGTTTAAAGTTTGCACATTTAAAGCAGCAGACAACATAACTGTGTGTGCACTTGTAATAAACAGAACATTAGCCTGTTGGTGTGGACGCTAACATTTAAAGTTATTGTTCTTGGTGTGAATGGGCCTGTAACTCTGAAAATTTGATCAACTCAGTGCCAGTGTTGCCATTTGTAAATGTTGCTGATGTCACTTCAGAGGGATTCATACCTCAGTTTGTACCATGCATGAGCGATGCAGGCGTAGATCAAACACACAGCCGTAAATGTCCACGGTGCAGTTTCTGTCTAGTTGCTGTAAAACACGATCCAGCACAATGAAAGTGCCAGTTCGGCCCACACCAGCACTGAGAGAAAGAAAAAACGTATCCATTGTAAATATGATTTTGAGTGTGAACACCATGAAATGCCTTTCAAAGTTGTTTAGGAGGTGACACAGATACCTGCAGTGTACCGCAGTGACTCCAGGACCGGTTGTCCTGTCAATGTAATCTCTGACTGTACGCACAAACTGAATGAGCGATTGAGTTGTGTCTGGTACTCCGTGATCTGGCCAAATGGTGTAATGGAATTGACGCACCATCCTGGGGTATCTCAACTGACCCTCCTGAAAAAAAAAACCTAGCACTGTTATTTCAGAACTACTAATAGTTGCTATTTTATAGTCATAAAGTCATGCACTTTCTTTCTTCATACAAGAGCTTCTGTGTCTACATCTAAATTTCCAAACTGGTGAATCTTGCAAAAAAATTATATTTTGCATTAAAGGTGCAATGTGTAAATTTTATGAAGATCTATTGACAGAAATGCAATATAATATACATAACTATGTTTTCAGTGGTGTAGAAAGACCTCAGGTAATGAACCGTTATGTTTTTATTACCTTAGAGTGAGCCGTTTCTATCTACATGTCCCCTTGCATGTTAAATCGCCATTTTGTGCCGGCATGTTTCTACAGTAGCCCTAGATGGACAAATTACTGTACTATCTGCTGACTCAGATGACATTTTTTTCCTGTATTGGCCACCGTAGCTTCTCTATATTGCAATAAATTCGCAATCTCACAGCTAAAATTTACACACTGCACCTTTAAGAAAATGAAACCTATTTTAGCTTTTTTTTCCCCGCATATTTCCATTACAGTCGTGCAAATATTTTATATTTGCATATATATTTTATTTAAATCAGCATAAATTGAATTGAGTGCAACAAATACAATTACAATTACTTAGTATACATTGATGTACAATATATCCAACTGTACTGTACATTAGCATATACACATAATTATGTGCAAAAAACAAACTGAACAGTTTTATTTATTTAGATTTTTATCTTTTGATAATAGTGAGTAACGCAACACTTTTATACAATTTACTTTTTGAAAATAATCGCACGCTTCACCTTAAAGTAATGAATCATTTTATTTATGTTGAATATATCCGCTTATTTAACACTTACACATGATATCTTGAAGTCCCGAATTGTCCACTCTGGGAGGACGTTCTCAGAAAGCAGTCGCACCACAACATCACCGTAACACAAAGGCTCATAGTCAATCGGCCAGTAACGATCACACTTCACCTGAATCATACACATATCCACAAAAATATGACATAAGCTCACATCACTAGAAAAATAGTATTAGTAGCCTCTTCACCATAAGCCAGTGCTGAGTAGAGAGAAAGTTAAGAAAATAACAGTCCAAGTTGTGATAGAGTGATTTTATTGCACAGACTGCTGTTTTTGAAGTGTATATCGATAAACTCACTGAGGTTGGGTTTTTTTAGATGGGAGAATCACACAGTGAGAGATAAGTATATATAATAGGGTAGTTGTGGCCTAATGGTGAGGGAGTCAGGCTTGTAACCTGAAGGTTGCTGGTTCGATTCCCACGCCGGCAGGAATTGAAGGTGGGGATTGTGAATAAACAGCACTCTCTCCACCTTCAATACCATGACTAAAGTGCCCTTGAGCAAGACATGAAACCCCTAATTGCTCCCCTTGTAAGTCGCTTTGGATAAAAGTGTCTGCTGAATGATGAAAATTGTAAGTAAAATGGTGAGAGCAGAAATGAAGACGGTTAGAATTTAAAGATCAGCTGGTAGGAAAAAAAATTAAGAGTTCATTAAAACCTTGGCAGGACTTTGGGAGGTCAACATGAAGTCCAGTGTTGACTAAGTTAAACAGTGTGGAAATTGAACTGAGTGACAATCATAATCAGTGTTTTCTTTTTATATTGTTGCTTGGTTTTGTGCTCTTACATTGTCAAATAGGAATAGGTTGAATAGCCTTAAGGAGGCAGAAAAAGTCATAGTGGAGACTCAAATTCTGCCTATTTACATTTACCATAGACAGGTTTTAACCAGTTCCTCCAGAAAAACACAAATTTTTTTTGTGATTGTTGGAGGCAAAAATCCTCGATTATGCGGCACGTTTTCTTAAAAAATGCGATGGAATATGCCGTATATTTTTGCAATTGTATGTGAAGAAAAATGTTTGTTTCAAACTGACGGTTTGATGCGAAAGAGGAAAAAAATGTGATTCCCCAACACCCTGTTCTCACTAGATACTACCTTCATGTCAAGAGTCATGTCTTATCACTTCAAGCTACTAAATCACAGAATATTGAAGCTCTCATTCGGTTTTATTTCAGACCTTCATTAACACATGGCTCAAACTTACAAAACATTGAGTCAAACAAGTTCTGTAGCTTTACAAAAGGAATATTCAGCAACTTCTGTAAAAATGAATAAATAAAATATAAAAAAATAAAATGTGTGCTTCCTGTTTTACAGAGGTAGCTATAAAAAAACAGACATCTTCTGTTAAATTAAGTGCTTCCAATGCACAAAGTGCAATCTCTTACTGCAACGTAAATTATTTTACATACTACTAATATACAGCGTCGTCTGCGGTCCAACACGAATAATTTGCCCCCACTGTCATGTGACGCACCGGGAAACTGCTTCGCGCGGTCTTTTGCGCTTATTTTTGTTGGCAAATGAGAATGATCTGCGTGCTTCATCACGGTTTCACCGCGGGGTTTGCAGATGATGTTCACGTCGCGTAATTACGTCACTTCATAAGGTTCCCAAGGCAATAGGGGGAAAATAATGGCGCTTTACTTGTGTGAAGTAAACGCAACATTTTTCAACTTTCTGCTAAGATATATGTGACTTTTTGCAACGAAAATACAGGGATTATGAAATCATGCTAGCCCCGCATATTTTGCTTGCTGAAATCAGCAATTTATGAGGCGAAAGTGCGGCGTATTTGAAAAAATGCGACCCCCACATAAATATGCGGACTTTGGCTGATTATGCATGAAATCAAGCGATCGCATAATCACGTTTTTCTGGAGGGACTGCTTAAAGTAAGGCACGTTCAACTTTAAGGAAATTACATCACCGAATTTCAATTGTTGCATTCTTGGCATGCCTTTAGAGTGGAGGAACAAAACAATTTAAGGGTTCTTTTGTTTAAGTGGCTGCTGGTTTAAATAACTCTACATAGGTAGTTTACTTTATCAACTATGGTTTTTAGTGAGATGAGTACTGTATGCCTAATACCTCCCTGCTGCAAAACTAGTAAACAAACAAACAAAAACAAACTCACCATGCCTCTCTCCACACACTGGGTGACCATTACAAGGCTGTGCACATTTTGTTCCCACACCATACGCCAGAAATCATCCTTGGTGCCTGGGAGAGGTCCTTGTGTGGCAATATACTCCCATCTGAAATTGTTTCCCTATTAAACAGATACAGCAATACTTTTGAGTTTGTGGACAAAAAGGACCGTTGACTGCTTTGAGGTTCATGAACAGGGTACAAATATTTATTTATTGTTAGTAACTATAAGATGCTCAACCACACAATAAATGTTGATCGTCAGCATTAGGAAGACAAAATAAATGTATACGAGCAGTCTTATTAAAATTATTTTTATTACTGCTGCTATTAACAAAAATATAAGGCATCTGAATACAGATTTGTGCAATTTTGTTTGTATGTTTTGTGACAATGTTGGTTTGCAGTCCTTACTTAATTTATATTTTATGTAAATGAAAACAATATTTGATTTGTTTTTTGTTTTTCATAATTTGGGTAACAGCGGTTGTTAGGGTTAGTAGAATAAGTTGAGAAGAATATGTCTGCTTATTATCTGATAACACTTTATTTTGATGCGCCTCTACTAACCATAACTTAACAATCTACTACAGTCTACTAATACTCTGAGAATTAATTGTTGCAAAGTTACTTACAGTCAGTTGAATGTCTAAACTAGGCATTGAAATAAAGTGTTAACATAAAGTCACACCCAAATTAAATACACTTTGAGATCACATGACCAGATGAATAATACTCACTTTATCTTAGTAACCCCACTGTTATCAGATACCCCAAGTAGTGCAATACAGTGAACTAATGGGCGACAGCAGGGACGTCACTAGACATTCAGAGATAAAGGGGCTAATCCTCTTATAGGGGGGTTTGTGTTTTAACTTTTATCCAATTGTTTATCCAATTTTATCCTATTGCCGAAATCATTGAACACAGCATTTCTATGATCAGCAGCACAAAACATTTGGATGATGCTGCATCCACACTGCTAGGTGTCAGTATTAATAAAATCCATAACCTCCATGAACTTTAATTACTAAACCGCACAACTCACGATTCCACACAGATTTAACCAATGAACCATCAAATGAAGAACATATTAAACTCACAGGTATGTAGTTAGCATTGATGTAGTCTGTGCAGGGGTCGTCCTCCAAGCACGACAGCCTTACCCGCGTTGAGTCATCTGCAATTAATCAGTAAGGTGGTAAATGAGAAGAGGGACTAAACTACCGGTAGTGCTTGTTTAATTTAAACACATATAGGCTTGCCACAGTAATAGTGGTTATACTCGTATGAAGGATGATACTGGTATTAAATAATAGAAAATTATTGTTGAAAGGCACCTCATACATGAGAACCATGTTTAATGCAAACACGCAAGCTGTTGATAATGAACAATGATACTTGCTTGTGATAGTGAGAGAAAATGTCCTGCATTTAAGGTTATTACTAAACACTGAGAATGGACAATAAGCAAAAGCATGTGTTATATTTTTCTAAATGTTGTTCATGCAATACCATGCAAATGCTCACGCATTTCTGTGAAGGACACATTCCTTATCTTTCCACATCATTTTAAGCTGAACTAATGAATTTATTTATCATTTTAATAATGCAATAATTACCATTTTAATACATTTACTTAATTTATTTTTAAAGTTTTATTTGAATTTTTAGAATGATGATGCGTTATTGTGTAGGAAACCGCATGGTGAAAATGACCCCATTAGACCCCCTTAGCATCCATTGTAACCTGAAGGTTGTTGGTTCGATTCCCATGTCGGCAGGAATTGAAGGTGGGGATTGTGAATGAGCAGCACTCTCTCCACCTTCGATACCATGACTAAAGTGCCCTTGAGCAAGACACCTAACCCCTAATTGCCCCCGTTGTAAGTCGTAAGTGAATTATGATATCATGGTAAGTCTGATATACTCAGAATACAAACATATTTGCACTGTATATTTGAAGAGTTCATTTGCAAAAAAAATAAACGCCACTTAAAAAAAAAAAAAAATTAACTGACTGCTGTGCATTATTCTCCACATGTAACGCATTCTGAACCCTAAATCTGTTTTGTCAGAAAAGCCGTGACAAGGCTGCTAGTCACTTCAAAAAGACGTTTCGTCAAAACTGATTAAAGTGATCGAGGACTTATAATTTCAACTCCTGCATGTCCTTGTACACCATACACGTCTTTACACACTAAAACCTTGTTTGTTCTTTTGCATTTGTGTGTGTGCCGATCTGTTTGTGTGTACTTGTTTTTACTATACTTGTGAGGACCAAATGTATTTTCCCACCCCCAGTAGTGCAGCAGGTGAGGCAGGGGAACAGGAACCCTCTTCAATACTGACCCAAGACGGGACCCAATCACTGAGCCCAAAATGACTTTGAAACCAGAATAATGTAGAATGTATATTTGCTGCCCAGTAGTAAAATAAGAAATTAGTGAGGGGAAGCCCAGAGCGCAAGTGTTTCTCTACGAATTCTGGCTGGTCCTTTGTTCCAAATAAAAGATGAGATGTGTTGATTTAGAGTCTTAAGGAAAGATTTGGGTATAAAAATTGGGACACATTGAAATAAATACAGAAATCTAGGTAAAACATTCATCTTCACAGAATTCACTCATCCGGCCAATGAAAGGGGAAGCGCCAACCAACGGGTAAAATCTTCCTGGACTCGTTGGAGAAGCAAAGTAAAATTTTCCTTGAACAGAGCTAAGCATTTACGCATTTACGTGTAATTGTTACTCCTAAATATTTAGCGACTTTACAGATTGAGGTACCCATTGGTAAAACAGAAATTGTCAAATTTATTGGATATAACTCCCTTTTATTTATATTCAATATATAGCCAGAGAATAGGCTAAAAAAGTTTATAATTCTCAGAATTTCAGGCAGAGAAACAACCGGATCAGAGAGATAGAGCAAGAGATCATCAGCATATAATGAAATTTTATGAGTATAGCCTGTTCACTACGAATGGTAATTGCCAGTGGTTCAATTACCAATCCAAAAAGCAAAGGTGAAAGTGGGCAGCCCTGTCTACTGCCGCGTTTTAAGGGAAAAAAAGAGGAGGATACTCCATTTGCCCGAACAGAGCATACTGGGGAGGAATACAAAAGTTTTATCCAGGATATGAACTTATTACTAAAACCAAATTTCTATAGCACAAAGAAAAGGTAATCATATTATCAAATTATACTAAATGCCCTTCTAATATTAGGAGACAGTAATCTGTTTTTAATAAAACCAGTTTGGTCGCTGTGTAGGATTGCTGGTAAAACTGATTCAAGCCGCTTTGCTAGTATTTTAACCAGTATTTTTTACATCTACATTCAAAAGACTGATTGACCTGTACGAACCACATTCGTGTGGGTCTTTGTCTTTTTTCAAAATCAAAGAAATATAAGATTGACGGAGGGTTGGAGGCAGGAAGCCATTATTAAAGGAGTCCAATAACATGTCTTGTAGCGGCATTTTAAGTATTTAAGAAATCCTCTTAAATTCCCTAGTTCCGACTCGTGCGGTTTTCCATATCATCTGCCTTGCTCTTTAACTCCTTGTTATCTCTTTCCAGGGACCGACATTTGCGCTCTAAAATGTCGAGCGACGCGATTTCCTCACCAATTGCTGAGATAAGCATCTCTTTTAAAAAAGCTGACGTTAATCCCGAAGCAGCTGATGCCATGTCCGGACGCACCACTCAAACTGCATACCGGAAGTCCCGTGTTTGAGTGTGTTTTAAATGCAATTACAAAGCAATAACTTGGTTTGGCTTAACTCTGAAACATGAAATGTGGAGTTATCTGCTTTTGCCAAAAATGACTGTTGGAGTTATCTGCTTTTTTAAATAAACCAACTTTTAATATATATAAAAAACATACTTTTAATGAACTTTAATTTTGTAAGTTATCTGTATTTTTGGATTTATTATTACTTAATCAAACAACCAAACCAAACAAAAAAAAAACATGACTTGTGAGAATTAATAAAAACGGAGTTATCTGTTTTTGCAAATGAACTCTTCATTTCTTACAGTGTCATATGTCTCTACTTACAGGGAAGTATATTGTTGTATCGATTTTTGCTTCGGTTCCCAAGTAGACGTGCCGCACTCTGAGTTTGGGTCCGTCCCACGTCCTTTAGGCCCTTTTTAAACGTTGGGTAAAGGTTGATGCAAAACACATCCAAATTAGGTTACATTTCAGCTTATTTGCTAATAAATTGTTTAGATTATAGTAAAGTTGAAAAATAACTTGACTGGGCTTTCAAGTCTGCTATTGTACCATCACTGCCTTGATAGAATATTTAGTGTTTGATTTGATTGTATGCAGAGCATTACCTCAAACTCTTCAGATAGAAGGTAACTGGAATCAGCTTGAAGTTTAGCAAGATGGGACTCAAAGTGGGCTGCTTGGACCGGGCTAATATATAATTGAGACAATTCTAAATAAATAACAGTAATGCTTATAATAATAAACCATTAATATAAACAGAAATTGATTATTTTGGTACCTCCTTATGCCTGAGCACATCTGTGAGGTAGGCAAGGCCTTCCACATGCAAATTTTCATCACTGGACTTTCCTGCACAGCTCTTAAAACACAAAGACACAAATACTCATCAGCATAGTAACAAATAAGCTGGGTTAAAACAAGTGTGTGTGAGTGTACTCACATTTTGTGAGCCCTCTTCCTGTAAATCAGTAAGGCGGTCACAGCGAGCAACATCGCAACTAGAAATGTAGCAGCCGTGATTCCACCTGTAAGGCCATTTCGTGGCGCTGAGTGACAAAAACATAAATGACAAAAATTACATTTAATAAAAATAAGTAAAAAAAGGTTGGAGCTGTGACACAATGGGAAAATGGTGTGAGTCTGGCCTGTGTCATGTTCTTTACTCAACCGTGCTGTCGATTCTAAATGCTAAAAAACACATGTATTGATATTAAATAACAGTGTCTTACCTGATAGAGTTAATAGTGGGGGGGAGAGGTAAGTGTCGGTGTAAAGAGGATGCACAAATTCTCTGTTTTCTTCATCAAACAGTTGAGTGAAGGCACGAACACTTAATCTGAGACAGTAAAGTATGAATACATTTAGAATTAAACTTCCTGAATTGAAAACTTAAACAATTAGTTCAGGTAAAACTTAGAAATCTATCATTAGCCCACCCTCATACTGTTCAAAACCAGTGACTTTCTTTCTTCTGTGGAACATAAAAGGAGATGTTGAGCAGAATGTTCAGGCCGCCCCTTAAGGTGTATTCACATTTACTGTTGAAACTCGCTGGACGAAATGCACTCAGTTGAATAGGAACACGTGTGCGGGTGTAACATTGAGTGCTCTCAGAGATAAGTCAAGGCAGGGTCCAAGTGCTTTATTTAAATAATAGCAATAAGATGAGAAAAATTGGGACCAGAACTGAGAACATTGACAAAACAACCAACAAATGACAATAGCAGACAGTGAACTCCGCTCCCTTTCCACTATATACTGCACTATATCAGGTGTCGGCCATTTTGTAGCAGTGTATTAATGAGTGAACAACTTCATTGCCTACATTCATTCACTCGTTTATACCCACAATGCACTCTGATTTTGAGCGTACATCCAATCACAACACTTTAAAGGAAGAGATGATAATTTAGTGGATCTGAAGTTTTGGGAGTTTCCAACATGACCAATAGAAACCTGCTTGGGGTAAAAGTGACTTTTGTATGAGCTGTGCTTCATACTATACTGACAATGAAAAAAAGACTTTTTTCCCCATGAAATATAGCTAATGTAACGGTACCTTTATTCCATGCACTCAAAGTGACCCATCACCATTCACTTTCAGTCTATGAAAAAGTGCACCATGAACATTACTAAACATCTTTTATGGTGTTCCACAGTAGAATGACAGTGAGTAAATGACAGTTCAGGTGTGATATTCACTAAAATTATTTAAATTTGCAATGTAAATGCTAAAGGTCAAACTTGTTACTCTACATTGTACATTTTTTAAAACAAAGAAAAAGTTTTTTTTTTTTAAAACACATTGAAGTTTAGTTGAAGAAACAAGTTTTCTAAATGTAAGATAGAAACTTCAAAAAATATTACATAAAACAATTCAGCAGTACCGATATGATGTTCTGGGTTTGAGCGGCCCGTCACAGAGATGCGTTCCGTGCTGGATAGATTCTGGATCCCATTTGCAAGCTCCTCCCAAACGCTTCAACCCTGCTCCGAGGTTTATCTCAAAAACACGGATCTTGCTGTCAGATCCCTCTGCACACAGGCTGTGAAAATATCCCGTCTGGTATGCTTTGATGGAGTGGTTTTGTCTGTAGTCCAAATAAGATGGCAGAGGATGTCTCTGCTCCGGCAGGACATTATCAACATCTGTAAATGAAGTTTAAATGAGACATAATCAGGGACAAATAATAATAATATCTGCATAAATTCAAATATCAAATATGACTGGCACCATTTGACTCTGTGACGATTACTGTGAAGAAACGAATGGCCCCATTAGCGTCACTGAACCAGCTGCAGTTGAAGTTAAACAGGATGGTGAAATGGGTGATGACTGCAGACCGCTCACTGACCCGTACCGTCACCGGTGGGACGGGGGGCCCTGAAAAACAAATATCAACCTGCTGAGATTCTGTTGTAGCATTTTGACATTCTTTATATACTGTAATTCGTCAGTTACAGTCTTGTCTTTCACATGTCTTTTAAAACTGGAACAGATTTTAAAACACAGATTTATCATACACTAATCTCAACAACTAGTTTCTTTTATGTAGCACTTTTCTGCAAACACAATGTTGATTTACAATGAAATAACAAATAACATGACAGCAACCACGGAGAACACATACTGACACAGATAAGCAAGCATAATGTGAAAAAGATCAAATACAAAAGTCAGAGAAATATGGCAAAAATATGTATTTCAAGATGGGGTTTGAAATATGTAAAGATGTGAGGTTGTGTTGGGGAATAGAATTGCAGATTTTGAGGGCAGAGATACAGAAGGCTCTGCCATCAAACAGTGTTACTTTGTGCCATGGGACCAGAAATCAGCCACAATCAGTGGACCTTATGTGCAAACTGTGGGGTAGCGATGAATGAGATCAGAGATATACAGAGCAGCAAGATTATGGAGGGCTTTGAATGTGATAAGAAGTATCTTATACTAAATAGGGTGGTGAATGGGTAGCCGTTGTAGTCTGTGTAAAAATGAAGTGATTTGGGAAGAGTTCTTGGTATAGGTGAATAGTTTTGTAGTACATTTACATGTAATCATTTGGCAGACGCTTTTATCCAACCAGTCTCGAGATCGGTCTTAAGACCATTTTTTGAAGGTCTTGTCTTGGTCTCGGTCTTGTCTTTGTCTCAGACTAAAAGGACTTGGGTGTCTTATTATTCTAATTGTAATTATTGATTAAAAATAAGACATTTCTCAGGCAGTAAATTTGGATCTTTCAGATGAATTGGATGAGTGCTAGTCTGGTCTTGGTCTTGTCTTGGTCTCAACCCCCCAAAATTTTGGTCTTGTCTTGGTCTCGACACAAAATGGTCTTGGTCTCGACTTGATCTCCGTTTAGGTGGTCTTGACTACAACACTACAGGTGAAGGACCCTGTCTGCAGAGTTCTGAATGTATTGGAGCTTATTTATTGTCCAAATGGGTTAGCCATACAAGAGAGAATTACAATGGTCTAGTTGAGTAGTAATTTAAACATGAACTAAAGTCCCTGAATCTTTGATATTAAAAGACGGTCGTAGCTGAACAATATTATTGTAACGATCACATCCTGTTTAGTTTAATTTCCCTGCTCCTGTTTGCCTGAGGTCTTGTATCTAGTTTGTTGCCATAGTTTCTAATTGAGTTGAGCACCTGTTTCTTGTTCTGTTGATTATCCTTGTATGTATATAAGCCCTCTGTTCTCATTCTTTGTTTAGTGTCATAGTGTGTCATTAGCATTCGCTCCTGTTTATGTTCCTTGTTTATTAAAGTGACCTTGTCTCAAGTTCATTCTGCATCGTTTATTGTATTATACTACACAGCATGACAATTACAGAGCTGAAAGAAGATTCATTTGGTAAGTGTGTAATTCCTGATTCATACCTAATATTTCCTCAAAGGTTTTTAATAGCTCTGGAAAGTCTTACTAGGACACAATTTAGGCGACGTTCAGAAGCTTTCAAAGCGTGAAGTACAAGAGTAAACCAAGGAGACGAGTATGTAGAGGGCTTCATGACAGTGACAAAAGGAAAATTAATGGACAGATTGTTTAGCTTTACAGCAGCTCTTAGAAAATATTATTATCGAGCTAAAGTAGGTTTTTGATTGAATCACTTCCGTTGTAGAAATTGTTAATCATTAACTTAGGGGCCGGTTAAATGACAGTCCTTTCCAACTGAAAACTGAATACCTCTAATGCGTTCTTGCTGTTCATTTATGTGTTTAGTCTATAGGTTTGCGCATTTGAATGTGTATGTGCACAGATGCTTAGTCTTTTTTACAAAGTGATACTACCAAATTACTTGTCTGGTCCACATAATACAGAAAAATTAGTCATGTCTGCAGATCTATGCGAACTGGAATAAATGATAACGTGCAGCTTGTTGCTACGACACACGACAAATGAACGATGTGTTCTAAAATTAGTTAAAATGTAAAACATATTTGGCATCCTCCAACTGGACAGAATCATAGTCTGAAACTAAAAAATCAGAGTCTGTGATTTTCTGTGAAATCTGTCAACATCTGACTCTGACCTTAGGCAACTATCGTTGACTTATCCAGACTGCAAATCACGGTAAAAATCTGTGCAAAAGTGTTGTGTATTGCAGCCTTAACGCTTTAATTCTTTTATTAAAATCATTCAAATCGGTGTTCTGTAAAAATCTGTTTTATTTTACACTGAGTGAGCTGCCCCTCATGATGGCTGCCATGTTGGGATCACAACATACAGTAATAAATACCAACAAAGTGACCAGAAATCATTCATGAGAGTTGGTGATTTCAAGTTAAAGGAGCAAGCTTGTATTCTACGGTCACTTACTGTCAATCATAGTGATAACGCTGTTTTTCGTGGTCGAACTCTGCTTGTCTCCAGACATCACTGTGATGTAAATGGTGTAGTTTCTGAAGGGTTCCAGCCTGTCAAAATGCTGCAAGAGAGAATCGTGTCCCAGTGTGTAAGTGTACACCGGTGTCCTGGAGCCCTGTTTGTGGCATTCCACAACATAAGAGTCATAATCGGACTCTGGAGGCGTCCAGGAACAGGAGACAGAGGTGGAGCTCAAAGGGTAACAGTGGATGCTTGGAGTTGGATGTGGAGCTGTAGAGAAAAAAAAAAATCTTATAAACACTTTTCTAAAGCAATTTGAATAAATTGAACTTTACAGAGTTTAATATTTGAGTTTGTGAGCAAATATAGCTCACCACCACATTACAAATGGCGAATGTTGTTGTTTTTTTTTTAAATATTTAAAACATTCTCAGACCTTTTTTTCTCAAAAAATTTAATGGATGTTATCTTTTGAACTCTTAGCATAAAAAACAAACCGGTTTCCTCAAGGTCATCGCTATTTCAAAAAAATGGTCTGAACATACCTTATGAGTATGAAAATATTCTTGTTGTAAATTGATAGATTACTGCTCCTCTGTAATATATCTTCAAAATCAGTAGCCAAGTATGAAAACTAGAGATTGTAAGCATTCAAATGGTTTGGGTTTAGTATAGGATATTACTATTTTTAATAATGGCTGGGCGCCGGTGACAGTTAACAGGTTAAGAATCATGACATGTTTTCAGAGTCGATTCTTTAAATTGTACTCAAAATCAGAACAGATTCCAAAAAAACCCCAAAACAAATAAATAATAATTAAATCAAAGCCACATGCAAAAAACAAACAAAAAAATAGATTTTACTGTATGTGTTCTTTCATCAGGTTAATCACACACTTAACTTTAGTTAATTTTTTTTTAATTTGATTAAATACTGTAGGATGTAAAACTGGCCATGATCTGTTTTGTTAATCCTGGTGTGACCTTTAGTGGTTGATGAATCTGTACTCACGGGTTCTGACAGTGTGATAAACAGGACTGCTGTAGGTCACAGGACTGTGTGTCATCCCACTGACAGTCCGAAGGCTGATATTATAGAGCCGGCCTGGATGAAGTCCTCTCAGGATACGCTGAGTTAAATGAAGGCCAGAAACCTGAAGTGTATCCTGAGGAAACCATGTCACTTCAAAATCATCATAGTCTCCTGTATATGGAACATGCCACTTTATCTCCACTGAGCCGGTAGAGCTGCTGACGGACATTGATGATGGTGGCGCAGGAACTGTTTGGATATAATATGAATAATTTAGCTTTCAAAACTGCATTAGTTGTGGTTTATATGATGCTGCTGAGCTCCAAAAAGGTCACAAATAAGTATAAAAGCATCATAAACGTTTACTTAATATGACTTAATATTTATATATAGAGTTCTGAAATTATATGATACTTTAAGTTACTAAAAATGAAAAAATAAATGAGTAGATTTTCAGCGCAGACAATATGGGTGCATACTGTTTTAAATATACTATTTAAAATCTAAATGAAATTGGCTTTTGAGAGGAAACGTAACTTTAGGGATTTATGACTGACCTGTGCGCCCTACTGCAGTTGTAGTGTTGGTCAGATCTTCACTCCAGGTCTGAATTGTAGCAGGATAAAGACGACCAGCCACTAGTCTGTGGAAGAACACCTGAGTGCTCTCTGGGCCCAAACGCTGCTCAAATCCATCTACAGTGACTGAATATCCAGTAAGTGCTCCAGGACCACGAGTCCAGCTCAGAAGAAGACTGTCCATTTGACCCTGATTGTCAACATGTAGGTCTATGACTGAGGCAGGAGCTGGGAAAACAAACAAAGAACTTATGTCAAACATTGAAAGAAAAAAGAAAAATAGAATTCATTCAAATGAAATCGCTAACTGATAATAATTTGACAGCTTTTTAGTGACAATATCTTAATTTACAAAAGATTTGTTTAGTTATGTTCTTTTGGCTTCTTTTTAGACAGATTAGAAAGAGCAAGAGTCAGAAATTACCTGAAATTCACACTTACAAATAAGTGAAATAAATAAATAGGATGTGTATTTGGCGTGCTGTCCGAGGGGAGGGCCCGAACGCAGAGTACTCCCCGCGTATTCTGGTTAGGAAGATACTTGAGGTGTCGAGATTGTGGCCGAATCTGAGGCGGTAAAAAAGCTTTGCCAAGCCACAGATTTAGGGGTGGATTTAGTGATTTTGGGGGCCCCAGGCAAAATATAGGAATAGGGCCCTATACAATTGCACACATGTACCTGAATCATCATTGAGGTTCCTTCTCTGTAGTGATGCTTACTGCCACAAGGTGGTGTCCCAGAGTTGTGTCCAATATTTCTACATTTTCATGTGCATGTCATAATGGCTTTTATTCTTGTTTTTTGACTCCAAAATAGCAACTAGAGCTCTTGTGGAGGGTGCATCTCTACAAGATGATTGTGCTTTGACAGGTCGGTCCTCTTCACACACTTTCATCAGACTTTACAGCTTAAAAACCCCAGGAACACATCAGGTTGTGGTTGGTGGTCGGTTTGTGTGTAAATGCACATTTTTGACCATTGTCTTCCACTTTTGATGTTATTTCTAGTGAGGAATTCCTAATGCAGTACTTAAATATTCACTTATCACCAAAACTCACGCTATTTGATAATTTGAGTAACTGTATTTCATTAGTTACATTTTAAATGGGTGGTAATCAAATTACAGTTACATCTGAAAAGTATTTTAGATTACTTTGAATTTTAATGTTATTTAAACAGCAATTGGTGATTCTCTGACTCTGACAGTCTGAAAAAGAGGAGTTAATTTTCATCAACATTTTAATACTTTTAATAGGGATCATAATTTTGTTATTTTTATTTAGTACTGTCCTGAATAAGACAAAATGACTGAATTTATAAAAAAAAATTGCCCAACTGTCAATTTAACTTAACTGACCTGGATGATCCACGACTGTTTTCATGTTTTGTGATAGTTGTTTGTGAGTCATTTTATAATTCACTCGTCACTGCAACTTTTTCTCACAATTTGTTTTTTTTCCTCACAATTGTGAGTTTGCATTTCACAATTCTGACTTCTTTTTCTCAGA
This sequence comes from Zacco platypus, assembly GCA_038088235.1. Lineage (NCBI taxonomy): Eukaryota > Metazoa > Chordata > Actinopteri > Cypriniformes > Xenocyprididae > Zacco > Zacco platypus. The sequence goes on along the minus strand of CM076066.1, from coordinate 21,628,155 downwards.
TTTACGAGATTTAAACTCACAATTACAAGTTATAAAGTCAGAATCGGGAGATATAAACTTGCAATACTGACTTTTCCTCTTGCAATTGCGAGTTTATATCTCATAATTTTGATTTTTCTCAATATTGTGAGTTTATATCTCATAATTCTAACTTTATTACTCACAATTGCAACTTTATGTCACGCAATTCTGAGGGAAAAAGACAGAATTGTGAGATAAAAACTCACAATTATCTTTTTTGTGTTTGTTCCACACTTATTAGTATTCTAAAATATTTAGATTAAGTTACTAAACTTGAGTAATGTAACGAAATGCATTACAAATGACTTTTTAAAGCATGTATTTTGTAATCTGTAGTGAAATACATTTTAAAAGTAACATACCCAGCCCTGTTAAAAATTTAATTTTAATGCTTTACAAGCTCCCATTGGTATAAGTTTTACTTTTGTTAATAATATATATTTTACTTCAAATTTTACGTCTTCTCTAATAATATATTTGATCCACTTATGGGTTATAACTACTGAAACATGAAAGAAAACTTAAATAAGCTATGAATTTGTGTCATAGTGAAGGTAAAAATGTCTCTAAAATATGAAATCCATGGGGCAAGTATTGATTCTTAATAAAGTTTCTGACACTTACAAAGAGTGACAGGGTGTTTTGGGGGAGAGCAGGGAAAAGCTGGGAAGCATTTTAACTAGGAAATGATTCATAATTCATTCATATTGAGAAGAGCTTCATTATTCACCTGTACGTGCCCATATAGATGACTGACTGCTCAGTTTCCCACTCCTGCTGCTGATTGTCATCTTATACAGCATTCCTGGTAGCAGGTGTGTGAAGGACCAGTTCAGAGCATCTTTTCCCAATTTCTCGTGAGACTGTAGTGTCGTGTCCTGATCATATAGATCAAGATCATACCCATCCACCCAGCCCTCCGCTACAGCCCAGCAGAATGAAAGTTCACTGCTTGTGTTGGAGCATATGTGTAGTCCGGTCACTGCTGCTGGACCTGAGGAGATTTGGAGAACAAGTATCTGTAAACTTGTCATCACTGACTGGTAAAGACTTGGAATCTTGTGTTTTATTGCTGCTCAGTTTTGTTAATGCTCAGTTACAGGTTATCTTTAAAAACACTAATAATAATAAATTTCAATACACCACAAAATTTACAGATTTTTTTTCTCTAAGATTTCAAATGATTGAATTTGACCATTTTATTTTTAATGTATATACACAAAATGAAAATATATTTTTTAATATCGGCCATTTATTTCTTGTCAGTAATTGAAAATAAATGACCGCTTATCTGTATAAAAATGTGATGCTTTAAATGCTAGGGTTTTGTTTTATCTATGTGGATGCAAAGATATTACATTACAGTGCAACACAAAATTATTATAGATAAAAACCATATGCACAACAGGACCAGGAACAGTTTCATCAATTTAGCCTTTTAACTTCTTTTCATAATGCTTTCTAACCTTTTATTTGCATTCTAAGAGTGAAAATACTACTTAAGCGAATGTAAATTGGGTCAATTTTTATTTTATGTTACTTTAAACACACAAAAGGAGTCTTACATGTTTGTCCCTTAGTGGTGACATCTTTGCTTTTGGCGGTTCCACTGTTTGTCTGAATGTGTGCTTTGTACCACCTTCCTGGAGTTAAATTCTTAAACAGGTAGCTGTTGTTATTGGCGGACACAGAGGCATTGGCAATCACTGTGTCATTGTCATCTAGTAACTGGAGGCTGTATCCATCATAAATTCCCACAGCTGCCATCCAGCTCACTAACAGACTGTGTGTGCTAAGATCATTGTCTACTCGCAGACCGGCGACTGCAGAGGGGTCTGAAACACACATGCATTAGTTTATGATTTCAAGCACTTGACAACATTATGTAATGAACAAATTCATGCAGTGTTAGTTAAAGTTTTTGTAAACGTCCATTAATATTTGTGTCTCTCACCGGTTCTGCCACTAGCTGTGCTGTTGTTCGTCCGTGTTCCACTAACCGACTGCACAGTAACTGAATACAGCTGACCAGGTTCTAGGTTGTGAAATTCTGTCTGTGTGACGTGTTTAGGGACATGTCTGATGTCCTTGACATGTGTCTCCTGAAACAGAAACACTGAGTAGAAATCCATGTCTCCATCACCAGAGGACCAAGAGGCTCTGAGACTGTTGTCTGCGGTACCGGCACTCAGACGGACACTCCGAACCTGACTGGGCACTGGGTGGTATCATGGAAAAAAACGCATCTGTTACACAAAGGATATACAACTGTGGTGATGATAACGATGCGTCTTGACTCAAATCCTATCAGGATCAAAACACTTGAGTGTAAAATCTGTGATTCTTCTGTTCAGATTTATTACAAATGAAAATTATTTTAATAATTAAAAAAAAGGATTTAGTTTCAGAATAAAACTTAGGTGAATCTTACAAAAAATCTTATGATTTCTCACTTTTTCTTTTGATTTTGGAGTTAAATATTTGAGAAATTTCAAGCAGTTGTACTTGATCAATAAAAATCTTGCAGTACCTGTGCGGCCCTCAAGGATCTCGGCCCGCTGGTATGACCCGCTGTGAGTAGACAGCACCATTTTGTAGCGCCGGCCTGGTGTGAGCGTTGAGAACAGGTGTTCCCTAACTGTGCTGCTCAGATTCACGGCTGGTGACACCTGTGTGTCATTGAAGAGAATCTGAACCTCATAATGATCAACATCTCCTGGAGCGGACGTCCAATTTACCCTCAAAAAACTGCTTCCACATTCCGTCAGGGACAAGTTACCCACGGCACCTGGGACTGAAAAACACATGGGTGAAATATGATCAATTTTACTGATTACTTCTTTTCTTGTACTAGAAAGTGGAAAAACAACATCAGTTATAAGGGTTACAAAATGGAAAATCAAAATGTGTTTCAATAAAACATGCGGCAAGTTTCATTCTTCAAAGGTAATTCTCCAGTTTAAAATATGAGGGGTTTTGTTTGTTTGGATGGTTGATTGTTTTCGGCCCATTCATGATGACACACAAGACTGGGTAGATTACTTTTAAAATTTATTTCACAACAGATTACAAAATACATGCTTTAAAAAGTAATTTGTAACGTATTTTGTTACATTACTCAAGTTTAGTAACTTAATCTAAATACTTTAGAATACTTTGGAATACTAATAAGTGTGGAACAAACACAAAAAAGGTCATTGCGAGTTTTTATCTCACAATTCTGACTTTTCCCCTCAGAATTGCGTGATATAAAGTTGCAATTGCGAGTTATAAAGTCAGAATTATGACATTTAAGTCACATACTAAATTCACAATTGCAAGAAAAAAAGTCAGTATTACAAGTTTATATCTCCCAATTCTGACTTTATAACTTGCAATTGTGAGTTTAAATCTCACAATTCTGAGAAAAAGAAGTCACAATTGTAAGGGGAAAAAACTAATTGTAATAAAAAGTTGCAGTGACCTTTTTTTACAATTATAAAATGACTCACAAACAACTATCACAAAACATGAAAACAGTCGAAAACATGAAAATTAACTCCGGTTTTTCAGACTGTCAAAGTCAGAGAATCACCAATTGCTGTTTAAATGACATTAAAACTCAAAGTAATCACTTTGGTAATCTAAAATACTTTTCAAATGTAACTGTAATCGGATTACCCATTTAAAATGTAACTGTAATGAAATACAGTAAACGCAAACTCAGTTTCCTGTAACTGAAACTGAACTTTTTTGAAAACTAGTGAATGGTGAAGATTTTAAGAAACTCCGGTTACAACGTTGTCATGTAGGCAGTGAAACCGGAGATTTTGGCCATTGACACTGGAGTGCTCTGACGTCAGATTGTCTGTGTAATACAGGATGTAGCCAAAAAATTGCTGCTAATAAATGTGCTAACAGGGCTTATGACATGTATGTGCAGTTCTCCCATTATATTGCGGAACAGAGGCGTCAGAATGCAATACTACGCTCACTGCTCATGACTGTTTTTATTTATTTATTTATATATTTATTTTTACTTTAAATGAATATGTCTCTTTCTATTGTTCTGGTTTATGGAATTAAAAATAATAGTAATAATAACAGATAGAAATAAAATGCTTAATAAAATGACAATATTGTCAGCCGAGAGTGCTTCAAAGCGTGTTTTTGTGTTTCCATGTGGACAGATTTTTTTTTTAAACGGTGCTTGTGTGGACGCGATTTTTTTATATATAAACGAAGGAGGAAAAACTTTTTTATAAAAAGGCCTAAGACCATTGTTCTGTCCCTGCAGATGCAGATAAATCTATCCTTCTAAAACTATTAGAAATGCATAGCTGAAGTTTATCTTTAACACGCCTGAGCGATTTAATAAGAATGTTTTTGTTTGTTCGGCTCATTTCACATTGACTCTTTCCTTACTTCTTAATACGCTGACAGTTTTTCTAAAAATCTTGTGTTGAAAGCTATGGCAATGCCAAGTATTTAGTCCATGGAGGCAATCAGGGTTACATAAAGTCACATGCACGTGACATTTGATGAGGAGAGGGTGTGAACAATGGTGCAATGAAGTTTTTCAATCACAAAGTCAAACAATGGCTGTTTGCATTTTAGAAAGAGGTGACACACCTTGAATTGAAGTGTTTGTGAGAGTGGAAAATAGTTTTTACAAATGTAAAAAGTTTGCTAATCTTCAGAAATATAATATAAAGACCTGAAAATGCATGATCTCTTTAAATGTTTCATAAATTTTTTGTCCATTTAGATAAAATAACTAAAAAATGATTCCCTATTTATATAATTCATTTCCAGTAATTCAGCTCTGTGGTTATAAACTAACTTTAGGTTTGGAGTCATTTTAAACAGGTTGGCAGCACCTAGTTCATGGGCTTTTTACAGATAATTCTGGTTGTTAATTAAATGATGTATGTTAAAAATAAAGGTTGGTAAACAAGCTTTACCGAAACCTCCTAAATTTATAAAGTGCTATATAATAAAATACTTGTTATGTACAATACGAAGACATACAATACAAATTTAAGGTAGAAAAAAAAGATTCACGTAACAATTATGGGAAAAATCACCAATGCTCAATTCGTAAACTGAATAGATATATTAATTTGTCGTAACATTGCATATGATGACCTTTACTCATTGAATCATTAATATTTGGTATTCTGCAACTTATTTTTCTTACTTATTTAGGCTTAAATATTATTTTTTTTTTAAAAATTGTATTTACCAGTAGATGCATGATGCTATGATTCATCAATATACCAAAGCATTGTGAAGATGTGGTACATTACAGGTCAAATTAATTAATGTGATACATGCAAATAGTTTGAAATATCAAAATAATTTAATTTGCTATTGATTCAAAAGTTAAAGAAGCAATATGTAGTTTTTCGTCCGCTAGAAGTCGCCTATTCAAAACAAAAGCTTAGCTTGATGACGTCAAGTTTGAGCGAGGAATCTTGGGACATGCGGTTTTCACCTCACAGCCGGTGCAACACACACCTCATGAGCGGCGGGACTTTTATTATGCCACAGTCGCCGGTGCCACTTCCACTTTTCCGGTCATGAGTATGAGGTAACGCAGCTCTGTTTATCATATTAGATATATTTGAGTGTTGAAAATGAGGTTATAACGTTACTCTGCGTTCACTCGCCGGCTGCAGTGAGACACTTGTTCACTGCAGTAAGAGAGATCCATATTAGAATATCATATTAAATGGCATGTAATTAATGTTAAAACGTATTGTATGACAGAGAAAATGCTGCATTACTGTTACTAAAAATATGCTATTATGCTATGATAGCTACTAACAAAAGTGTTTTTCTCTGAGGCATGGTAAAGCATGGTACTCGCAAAAAAATTTGATTTAAACAATAAGACTAAACGTGTTGAGCTATATAACAATAATTAGTTTTCTGTCAATAAATGTATCAAAACAGATTCCCTTGTCTAATAAAACATGTAATATATTCAACCGTCTTTGGTGTTTCTACAAAATAAAACCAGAAAAAGAGGGTAACGCTCACACGTCCCGGATCCTTGCTTAAAATTGCATTTTTTCTCACGATTTATAAATAGTTGGAAACATTTGGGATATTGTAAGCACTCAACTGAAAAAAATGTATAACACTGGCCTAGTCGTTTTGGGATATTTACTGCAAAAATTTTACATATTGCAGATTTAAGTGGTATTTGCACAACATGATTTGTGAAAAGTGATATTGATGTTAATGAGAGTTTGCAACAACATCACTGCTTGTTTCCTTAAATTAGGGAAAACAGATGCTAAAACATATTGTCACTCACATGTTCGGCCATGTATAGAAATGGTAGAGTTGTACCGCCCGCTCCAAGTGCTGATGGTCACGGTGTAGAGGCGTCCTGGAACCAAATCACTGAACACACACTCACTTTGTGTCTTATTAAGCTTTTGACTTTGAAGGCGTGTGCTGTTATACTCGATTGCCACTTCATAATAGTCATAATCCCCAGAGGCATGATTCCAGTAAACCTTCAGAAAGTCGTCTCTGGCTGAGTGGATGGCAGTGGGGTTTTGGACTGTGGATGGCGCTGAAAAATGCAATTCATTATTTCCATATTTTCAGTAATAATAATAACATTAAAAAAATGACACATTACATCTGTAATGTAAATATTAAGTCCTTTCTGGTAATTAAATGTTGTAGCTTTGTTCTTATAGCTTCAGGTTTACAGTCATTTTAAACAAAATAGTAGCAACATGTACATTTTGCATGTGCTTCTTACAGATAATCTGTGTCATCATACTCTTGTTAACATTAAATGATCATTAATAAAAAAAAATAAAAATAAAAAAAAGCTTAATGAAAGCCTCCTAAAACATTAACTGATCAAATGCCCTAAAATAAACTACTTGAAAAGGCAATTAATGCCCATTTAGTTCTCAGTATAAATTAATAATATTGTAATGGGGGGGGGGGGGTTTCATGAGCATGAGTTTCATTACTTTAAAGCAGATTTAGGGGAAAATGTAACTAAATGTAATGGGAAAAAGTCAAAATTCACATATAACTTAAGATTTCCTTCATTCTGCAGTGATGTATGATTTAAGATCTATGAATAAAACTGTTTAAACTCCTGTTATTATTCTTACGTGTTCTCTCCTGTACAAGGGTTTGGTTCCTGTAACTGCCGCTGTGTGTGTTGATGGAGATGGTGTACAGTCGGCCGGAAACCAGGCTTCTGAACACACACTCCGTGGTTGATTTAGATGTGGCAAGCGTGTGTACGATCTTCTCCTGGTCCTTCAACATCACCATGTAATTGTCCAGATCTCCTTCTGCTGCCTTCCACGACACATTCAGAAAGTCTGGACCGCTGTTAGTGACAGTGACGTCAGAGACAGCAGCGGGCACTGAAAACCACAGACAGATAATATAGAAATGATCAACTCAAAGTTTCTTTTTAAAACAAGTAAATAAATGATTTGTTTGAGCATCCTATAGTCAGAGTGTTACACTTTTAGGGGTAGTCGTGGCCTAAGTGAGGGAGTCGGGCTTGTAACCTGAAGGTTGCTGGTTCGATTCCCACGCTGGTATTAAAGTATTAAAAGACAATTTGAATAAAATAGGTTTCGATCACTAGTGAAATCCACAGTATTTCAGGTAAGCCAGTGAGAGGTAACTCCAGAACAGTCTTTTCAATAAACAGGGCACATAAACATCAATTCATACTTCAAACTTCCATAAACAGAAATGCAGGTAAGCTCAAAATTTAACTTTCAACTCATTCGCGATTGTGAATTACATGTTGAATGAATTGAAATGTTTCGACAGAATGTGGTTTATATAGTGTCTAGCTACAATAGAGTGTGGGACTGTCATCTATTGTTTCGGCACTTTACAAGACTTCATTAAAAACCGTCTGAAAATAGAAAGGGCATTTGAGCCCAGCAGGATGTGTTTAAAATGACCTGCTCCTTTCATGCAGAGCTTCCTGAAATTCCATAAATCCCCTTTGTATTGAACTGTGAATAGTTTTGCAGAGATGGTGTTGTGAATTTATTCTGTGGGAAAACAGTTAACGCAAAAAAAATATGAGGAAAAATAAATAAAATATATTTATACATACATTTTAAAATCTACATTAGCAATTTATTTTATATTTTGCATATTCTGAAATAACACATATAAACAAAACATATGAAAATATTTGTTTTTGTTATATGGGTAAATACATTATCCAATTCACATTTATTTGTATAGCGCTTTTCACAATACATATTGTTTCAAATCAGCTTTACAGAAAATGCACGAGTCTACATTACAGTTATGTATTTCAGAATTGTACATATACAAATCATGCAGTTAGGTAACAACATATTTGCTTTAAACAATGTATTAATTCGACGTGTATTCATGTATTAAACAATTATATTAATAAATAGTTGTGGCCTAATAGTGAGGGAGTCAGGTTTGTAATCTGAAGGTTGCTGGTTCGATTCCCACACGGGCAGGAATTGAAAGTGGGGATTGTGAATTTGATATCAGGGCTAAGGTGCCCTTGACCCCTAATTGCCTCACTTGTAAGTCGCTTTGGATAAAAACGTCTGCTAAATGATTAAAAATTTAAAGCAGAAACATTGAAGTAAAGAAATGTTGTTAACAAATGATTAGGATATATAGAAAAATGATTGTGTGTAAAAATTAGGATTACTATATTTTATGGGGTAATAATTATTTAAAGTAATATACAGCTAATTATTTTTATGAATGCATTAGGCAACAAAAAAACGTGTTGACAAAGTCCTGCTCAACAAGAGAGTGCATTACAACAATGAAAAGTGTATACCTTGTTTTTGTACACTTGTGTTATTTTGAGTAATGTCTATTTCAACCAGGTTCCGCTGGTTTTTACATACTTTCAAACAGAATGTTACCTGTACGGCATTCAGCCTCGGCTAGTTTGGAGGTCTGGGATCCGCTGACGGTGGTAACCATTAACTTGTGTAAAGCACCGGGTCTGAGGGATGGGAGCAGGGCGGAGGTTGTGTTTGCTGAAACAGAAACATTGTGCACCGTCTGTTTGCCCCGTAACAGCAGCAAGTGGTAGAAATCCAGATCCCCAGGTGGTTTCTCCCAGCTGGCATTCAGACTGTCCGTATTTCCCTTGTTACTTAGTTTCAGGTGATTCACCTTTAAAGGCACTGAGAACACATCAACAGATTATTGTAATATCATATTTCCTTTACTAATATAAAAAAAAATTCGGTTTGTTAACATTTATTAATAAATTCAATAGGTTCATTTTAATTTATAAATATTTTACTGTTCATTGTTTTTAATGTTAGCATTTTTCCTGGTATTGTACAGGCAACAAAACATGGAAAACATCTAAACGCAAAAAAAATCCTCAGTTTTTGTGCAGCTTCCCAAACTTAAGAGGGGTAAGGCCCCTCAAAAACATTGCAAAAGCTCCACGAAACATATATCGACATTTACCTACAAACACATTTATTAACAAGTTTGTAAGAATTTCATGTGAATTATGATGTAAACATTCTTTACAAATATATTTAAATCCATAACACTAACCTTACATACTTTCAAAAATATCAAATTTTAGAAGAATTGGAATATTTTAATTATTTTAATATATTTATTTGGACTAGCTACAGCCACCCTGCAATACCGCTACGGCCCACCGGGAGGCCGCGGCCCACAGTTTGGGAAGCACTGCGCTAGACCTTAATAAAGCCACGGTTATCACTTTAAATATGAAACTTAGATGACAAGATAAGCTTACATGTTCTTCCCTTTAGTGTAGCAGAAGAATGAATGTTCTGTGTGACGGTGGTTACAGTAATGTCATACAGGCGACCGGGCGTAAGAACGTTAAAGGTGCACTCTCTCATGTCACGGCTCAAGGTTCGGGTCTGAATAACTGTAGACGTGTTGCTTTGGAAAAGCTGAATGATGTAGTGATCACGGGATGATGAGCCAGAGGCGTGAGTCCACAGAGCGCTTAGGGACGTCTCATCTGAATGACGGATGTGCAGCTGAGATACTGGCGGAAGACCTGAGAAGAAAAGGAAAGATGTTAAATAATCCAAAATACAATTTTAAATAAGGCTATGTTAGGAATAGCATACAACCTTTACAATTTCACTGTAAAGCAGTTACGTTTATAAAGTTATAAAATGTATTCTTCCATAAGAATAATTGCCACCTTCTGACAGAAAGTGAATTTGCATACTCATTCATTTTTTTTTACATTACATTTACATTTTTCATCATTTAGCAGACGCTTTTATCCAAAGCGACTTACAAGGGGAGCAATTAGGGGTTAGATGTCTTGCTCAAGGGCACTTTAGTCATGGTATCAAAGGTGGAGAGGGAGCTGTTCATTCACAATCCCCACCTTCAATTCCTGCCGGCATGGGAATCGAACCAACAACCTTCAGGTTACAAGCCCGACTCCCTCACCATTAGGTCACGACTACCCTTTTGCTATTTATTTTGCATTGATCTGAACAAATTGCACAGTCTTAGTGTGAACAGGATTTGAGACATAGTCCTGAAATGCAGGTCTTTTGAGAGTACAAATATGTTAAAATTAATTATAAGGAATAGCAAGCTATTTTAAAACAGGTGTAATGTGTCGTCTTCTTGTATTTTTGATCAATTATTGAGAATATTGACAAATGGTTACCTATTTCTCCCTGGTAATAGGCAGTATTAGCCAGGCCGCAATTCTCCACACTGACTGCCGTACTGTACACTCGGCCAGGCTGCAGATGTAACCCTGACAAGAATATTTCCTTTGCCGTTCTGTTCACAGTTTGGTTAACCAGGACTTCGCTTCCATTCGACAGCACCACGCGTATGTGCTCCCATTCTCCGGGAGGAGGTGTCCATGTGATCTTTAACATGCCACGATCAAAGAGATTCTCCATCACCAGATCTGACACTCTCCCTGGTTCTAATAGGGAAAAACAATGTTAAATACAAGTAATAAAATGTAACTACTAACTATATAATAAATAGATGGTATAATAATAATGAATAAAATATATAATAAAATAATTATATTAACAAGAGGTCTTTTAAAACCCTTTAAGGGTTAGTTCACCCAAAAATGAAAATACATGTAGTTCTACAGATGTGAGTACAGTGGTTCAACCTTAATATTAATAGCGACAAGACAATATCTAGTGATGGCTGATGTCAAAACACTGCTTCATGAAGATTTACGAATATTTTGTTTCGAATCAGTGGTTCGGAGCACGTCATAAGTATTTCGCTTCATGTGACTTAACATCTTCGAAGCAGTTTTTTGAAATCGGCCATCACTAGATATTGTTGAAAAGTCGTTATTTTGTTTTTTTGGTGCACAAAAAGTATTCTCGTCGCTTTATAATATTAATGTTGGTCCACTGTACTCAGATGAACTGATTTAAATATGTTTTAGTGTCTTTTGTGGCTGTTTGAATCCATTAACCACATGGGCATCCACACTACGAAAGCAATCTGGTTGAATTGCGTTTTATGATTTACCTCTAGAAAGTGAGGTAAAAGTAAAGTCAACCAGCAAAAAGATATACCTCATTTTCCCCTATGCATGGTTGGGGAGTAATGAAATATAAATAACTTAGTTACGTATTTAAAATACAAAATTTGAGTAACTGTATTTCATGACAGTTACATTTTAAATGGGTGGTAATCAGATTACAGTTACATCTGAAAAGTATTTTAGATTACCAAAGTGATTACTTTGAATTTTAATGTCATTTAAACAGCAATTGGTGATTCTCTGACTCTGACAGTCTGAAAAAGAGGAGTTAAGTTTAATGTTTTTGACTGTTTTCATGTTTTGTGATAGTTGTTTGAGAGTCATTCTATAATTGTAAAAAAGGTCACTGCAACTTTTTCTCACAATTTGTTTTTTCCCTCACAATTGTGAGTTTGCATTTCAAAAATTCTGACTTCTTTTTCTCAGATTTGCGAGATTTAAACTCACAATTGCAAGTTATAAAGTCAAAATTGGAGATATAAACTTGCAATACTGACTTTTTTCTTGCAATTGTGAATTTAGTATGTGAGTTAAATGTAATAATTTTGACTTTTCTCAATATTGCGAGTTTATTTCTCATATTTTTGACTTTTCTCAATATTGCGATTTTATATCTCATAATTCTGACTTTATAACTCGCAATTGCAACTTTATATCACACAATTCTGAGGGAAAAAGTCAGAATTGTGAGATAAAAACTCGCAATTACCTTTTTTTGTGTTTGTTCCACACTTATTAGTATTCCAAAGTATTCTAAAGTATTTAGATTAAGTTACTAAACTTGAGTAATATAACGAAATACGTTACAAATTACTTTTTAAAGCATGTATTTTGTAATCTGTAGTGAAATACATTTTAAAAGTAACCTACCGAGCCCTGGCAGTGTGCCACTCCAAAAATGTAATGATATTTATTAATTAACAATTCACTATATTGAGTAAATGTGTCTTAGAGCACTTACAGCATAAAGTGAACTTGTACTAACCAGTTTTTCCTGTGATCCATGTCTTATTAGAAAGTGTTCCACTCCTGGTGCTGACTGACACCTGGTAGGTCTTTCCAGGACTCAGATTGTCAAACATCACATCTGTACTATTAGGGGACAGGTCTTTCTCAATAGAGTTTGAACCAGGTAATGCCAGACTAACAAGGTAACTGTCCACATCACCAGAGGCTTTATCCCACAGAACCCTGAGGGTGTTCTGGCTGCCATTGTTCTCCAATCGGAGGTTAGAGACAGCAGCCGGGACTGTACAGGAAGAGGGAGAAATCAGTCACATTACTCACTAAATATGTTAAAATGCTAGTTTAAATTTAGTTTTGATTTTTATTTTGTTTTCAGTTTCACGAAGTGTATAACTTTGTGTATTGTTGTTTAAATTATTCCTTTTGCAGTACATATTATACACATCTGGTACAGTGTTTTGCTATTGACACACAACATGGTAAAACAACAACCAAGGAGTGGTTCAAAATTTTGTACATTTGTATCCCTTTATTTTTAACAATGGATGGTGTGATTAAACAAACTAAACCATTTATCTTGAAACATTGAGGACATAACCGAATGTGTATGGCAAGCCGTTTTGACTTTTATTTATTTTCAGGATATGAACTTGTGATATCAACAATTACATTTTCACTAGTAACAGTGTTAATTCTTGATATTAACAATTGTATTTTTACTAGTGAAATCTCACCATAGGCTGCCATTCAAATTCAATTGCTGATATCAAGAATTAATTTCTTACTAGTCGAAATTCCAGTTTCACATGTCAGGAATACAATTCTTACTAGTAAAAATCAACAATTACATTGTTACTAGTACAAATGTCTATTCTTGATATCAACAATTGAATTGCTACTAGTAAAAATGTTCATTTCTGATATCGTGAATGTGATTGTTACTAGTAAGAAAGCCGTTTTAGATATCAGAAATTATATTGATATCAGGAATTCATTTTCAGATATCAGAAATGAACATTTTTACTAGAATTTACTAGAACATTTTTCAGCTAGTAAAAATACAATTCTTGATATCAACAATTATAGTTTTTACTAGTGGAATTTGAATTGTTGATGTCAAGAATTAATGTTGTTACTAGTGGAAATCTAATTCCTGATATCAAGAATTAAGATTTTAACTAGTGAAAATGTAATTGTTGATATCACAAGTTCATATCCTGAAAATAAATAAAAGTCAAAATGGCTTGCCATAAATGTGGGTACACATACAATACAAATTTTATATCTAGTAATTCACAAATATCAAATAAACACAACTAAGCTGCAACACAGTGGTGTGTTCAGACTTTTTAAGATGGGAGTGCAGGCTCACTCAAGGGTAGCATAAAACATCCCTCTAATATTGACGTCTAGTTGGCATCACATTTGTGCAGGTCATTACTGAATATTTAGTCAGCTGATATTGAATATATGAATATTGAATTGTGGACATGCTTACGTGTTATACTTGCGCTAATGTATTTTTTGCAAATATTTAACCCTTTAAAAAGATTAAAGTTCACCGAAAAATGACAGTACTATCGTCATTTACTCACCCTCATGTCACTTTAAAGCTGTATGAATCTTCTTTGCGGAATACAAAAAAAGTTCAATATGTCTCATGTTTTTACAAACATAGGAGAATTTTCTTTGATATCATTTGTAACATTTGATTTTTTACTTTTTTACTGTCTTTAAAATTAATTGGTTTTATTCAAATCAAAAATATGTAGTACAACTGAACCGGACTACACTATACACTAGGGGTGTAATGATACAATTCAATACACTTAACTCACAATATGATATTATTTTTTTATTTTTTTTACTCATCATTGTACAATGTACGATGCACTTCAGTGGTCATCTTTACATGTAAGAAGACACATTCATTGGCTTCAATTTTTATTTAAATGTATTCATTTTAATTATCCTAGTTATTTGCAACAATACTTTGTGCCTTTTTCTTTAAATTATCAAGTTAGGCATTCTGTTCAGATTTATTTTCTTGTTCCTCGTGCAAAAAAAAATATTGGCAAAAGAGCATTTAGATTTAAAGCCCCAATGGACTGGAATAATTTACCAGCAGATATTAGATCAATCACATCATTTTCATTGTTTAAACAATCTTTGGCATCTTAACTTAAGGTGGACTGCACATGTTATCATTAAAATTGTCACTGTTATTTCCGTCGTCAATGTTGATTATGCTTATAAATTTATTTACACTTTTATTTATTTATTATTTACAATTTTATTCTTTGATTAGTAGATTTTGTGCATTTATATATATATATATATATATATATATATATATATATATATTATATATATTATTTTATATTATATTTATATTTTTTATATTATTATTTATATATATATATATATATATATATATATATATATATATATATATATATATATATATTTTCCTCTGGTAATTTCGTGGTGTAATATTTTTATTATTTGTGTTTTGTTGTTTTTGTTTGTTTGTTTGTTTGTTGTTTTGTTGATTGTAATCTTGTTAAATGTTTTTGTCACAATGTTGGATTGTTTCATTGTATGTTAGGACCCCTTTGAAAACAAGATGGTACATCTCAAAGGGTTTATCCTACTAATAAATTTCAATAATATTATTGTGATATTCCAAGACATGGTAAAATTTTAACAAAAATGTAGGCTACTGTTGATTAAAATGCTAAATTTGGTATTACATTGGGAGCCGAAATGAATTGGACTTGGAGCTGGTAACTCAATGCACAGGACAATGGTGACATAAGAATAAAAAATATTCATGATTCATGAAAATCTGCGTGATTGCGTCATGAAGCACTTGTGAAATCAGTCCAATGGCGTGACGGAAGGTGGGTGACGTCATGACCAAGAAGATAAAGCTCACCCAGACCAAACAATGTCAGCTTCTGTTCTTTCAGCAAGCGCTCTGTGTGAAACTGTCTCTGTCTATTTATTGTTGTTTGTCCATAAGCATATTTTTTGTCCAGACTGGAGTATAATGGCGAGAAAACCGCGTCTGAATTGTGTGTTACTCCTTGCGCTCGCGACACTACGAGTGAGGATACACGTTATTTATGCGTTGTTTTTTGGGAGTGGAGCATGCATGTCAGCTCTCAATGGGGCTGACAGTGTTCATTCGTAAAAAATGCCCCGAAGTGTAAAGAAAGGCATGCACTATGTCGGGTGTTTTTAGCTCCGCTGCTATTGGCTTATTTCTCGAGGGAATAGTCTAATAGAAGACCTCGCGTTTGCCGAGGAAGCGCGGGGATTACGTGTCCGCAATACATGTGTGTGGTATACATATACATGTACATAAATTAAATATAAATATTAATGTTGGGAGGGAACTGAGCAGACGCGAGTTTCCCTTTCTCTCGTCCCTATGATCGCATGCAAACTATCACGAGCTAAATTCGACTTTTTGTATCTAATGTCTGCTGTGAAAAGTTGTATGAAAATACTGTATTCAGCCTCTCATCCAAACCATTTGTACTTGTCTGTTTGATATGTTGGCTGTTTAATTTCGAGGAATTAAATCAATAACCCATCTGTTTTGGGGAATTTACATGTCTGTATTAAAATCAGCATCTCATCCAGATTGTTTTTACTTGTCTGGTTGCTATTTTGGCTGTTTAATTTCGAGGAATTAAACTCATCTGATTTGGTGGGGAATTAGACGCCTGTTTTACTCACTAAATTCCAGACCATGTTTACTTGTCTGTTTAAGAGTGATCATGGATGGCTGCTCAACGTCTGTGGATGATTCATCATCTCTCCTGGTATTTCCCTGGTTATGATGGCTCAGGCTCTACATCCCTGGGCATCAGATTCGAGTAGACATCCTGTCGAGGCAGGGGCTGAGGCCCGGAGAATAAAAACTCCACCCTGAGGTGGTGGAGCTCATATGGAGCTGCAGACATGGCTGAGACCCGGTTCTACACCTGGGAATTCTGGAGAGCAGAGTTATGGAAGTGTGGGTTTGGCCTTTGAGGGGGCCCAACTCATAGACTCGGGTCTCTCAACTGAGGTTGTGAGACCACGCTACTCCAGAGCTCCCTGCATAAGGAAACTGGTGGAAATCATCTGCTGGATCCAGTTACTGCCTGGTTGGTACAGTGCTGGAATTTCTGCAGATTCAATTCTCTGCCGGGTTAATTCCCCCTCCATTTTAAAAGTTTACGTGGCGGCCTAGCTGCTTACCTCGCACCTTTGGGTGGTGTCTTTGGGGAGAAACCCATTGGTGTTTCGTTTGTGGTGTGTCGGAGTATGGTGGCTTTGTAAGCCTTTTAATAGGGATACCCCTACAAGAGGCCTGTGACACGGCGGGCTGATCTTTTCCCCACAAATTCGTAAGGTTTTGCAACCTAGATATGGGCTTCACCCTTGGGTCCCAGTTGTTTTTGTCTTAGTTGTGCTCGCCTGATTTCATACAAGAAAGGCGATGTTCAGTATGGCGGTGTGGATATAAATGTTCCCACAGCGTTAATTCTCGACACACCGCGAATTTCCTTGAAAGGGAATGTCTCAGGTTACGTATGTAACCATGGTTCCCTGAGAGGGAACAAGAGACTGCGTCGCCCTGCCATACTTCCGGCATGCCTGTGATCAACTTGCTACGGCCTATCAGAAGCTGACATTGTTTGGTCTGGGTGTGCTTTATAGCTTCCTGGTCATGACATCACCCACCTTCTGTCACGCCATTGGACTGATTTCACATGTGCTTCACGACGCAATCACACAGAACGTTCTCACAGCGTCAATTCTCGACGCAGCATCTCGTTCCCTCTCAAGGAGCCATGGTTACATATGTAACCTGAGACATTTACAAGATGGCAAGATTTTTTCAGCAAAAAAAGCACAAACTCAGGCTTGATTTGGGGATGCTAGAGCTTATATAGCTGTCTAATAATTAAAATCATAATTTCTGGCTAGTTTATTTTTTTTTAATTGATCATACTTTAATCTAAACTGAATAATTAAAAATAAGCTTAAATGGGAAAATCTTCTTTATTTTTATTCTTAATTTTCCTTTCTGACACACTTGTTAAAACACGTTATACACGTTATACATATTCATTTTGTCCATCAAAAGTGTGGATTCACTTTAATTGAGCGTCAGCAGCACAGCAAAAACAGACTCAAAGCCAAAACCCCCGCTTCACTGCTGCTCACGCGACGCTCCTGCTCCGGGTGTGAATACTCATTGGTTAACATGGATGCCAAAAAAATCACGCTTGTGGTGTGAAACGGCTGTAAGCCTCGTTAAGACTGTCAGTCCAAATCCAATTTTTGTGCATATCTAATCGAAATCCTAGCAGAATTTGTAAGTGTGAACGACAAAAAATTACATGAAATGTGATATTTGCAAATCCAGTTCGAGTCACATCCATAGGTGGTTTGAAATCCTATACAAATCGCATTTCTGGAAACGCGCTGAAAGTCACTGCAGACACAAGGTAGTGTTGTTGCAAAGTGCTGGATGAGCAGTAAGAAGAAGATGCAGTTTTCCAGCGTGGCAGCTACACGTGGTTGTAAATAAGACAACATCTTCATTGCAAACCCGTCCATGTTGCGGTTGTTGTTTTGGTGTATGCCTATCAACGCAACGTCATTGGCATAGAAACCAATGCAGATGCAGTATTTTGGAAAACGAAAGGGTGGCATGGGACATACAAATCAGATCTGAACAGTTGCAATACACAGTGTGGACAGTCAATAATTTGATCAGATTCCAATCAGATACAGAAATAATCAGATGTGGACTGACAGTGTGAACATTGCCTTAGTCCATCAAATAACAAGGAACACATTCACTAAATATAGGAATTTATAATTAATGCAGTATGTCTTATGACTGAGACAGCATGGCATAATGTGACATAGCATAAGGTGAAGTGACCTTTCAGTGCTCAAAACAGGAAAGGGTGTTAACATATCTGCTTAAAATACAGCAGAGGAATCATACAGGCACAGACATGAGCACAACCAACACACACAAAGACTGTTGAAAGAAACAACATTTTAGTGTCTGTATTGTCAAATTTGTTTGGTAATTAATTAATACAAAGTACCTGTTTGTGCTTGTCTAGACACTGAATTCTGTAGCTCTCCAACCTCTGTAATGATAGTGATGTTGTAGAGTCGTCCAGAAGTAAGCCCTTTTATTGTATAAGAGGTGGTCGTGCTCGCAACTGTTGCATTCCAGATTGAACTCATGCCGTTGTTGTCTATTAGCATGATTCGATATCCCTCTATTTTGCCTGGACCAGGCTGCCATGAAACTTCCAGGCTGTTCACATCCCCAGAAACCCTGAGATTTTCCGCTGCTGAAGGTCCTAACCAAAAGACATATAAAATAGCATCAACCACGTGGAACATTTAAACTAATATAAGAAAAGGAAAACAACAACATTAAAACATTGACATGTATAATTAAACACATATATATATATATATGGGTTAGGGTTAGCACTCATGACAGTGTTTGGCATGATTAGTTGTCTGTTGTATTCAGTTGTCATATCAATACATGCTTTTAGTCGAATTTATTGAATGCAGTTTACTCATCTGACATAAAATAACATTTCTGTTCATGACTTTTCTGTTCATGTGCTGCAAACTCGTTTCAGAGGATTGCAAATTGTTAAACAAGACTACACTTTGAAACTTTAAAATGAATATAATTTCTGTAATTGTTTAACCATTTTGTAATGTTTAGTTTGTTTCCTCTGCGACACAGAAGGCGTTTTCTCCTATGCAGCGACTGACAATACATCCATAAGATACACCAAAGCACAACATAAATTCACATCAATTTTATTTGTTCGCTGTACTCAAAATCTTTAAATTCCATATGTTTGTAAGGAACAGATCCAAATTTAGCCCTTTATCCGGCAATCTTTATCTTCATTCTCAGCAGCAACCATCACAATCAAAGTTCGTGTTCGTTATGAATCAAATTTGAAAGTTGCAGCCTTGAGAGCCTTTACGCCATGGTTTATGGAACTGATATCGAACGCTCATTGGTTCTCACCTGCTTCGTCACAGATTATGAAATGCTGTGTTTCAGTGGATTGACATTTGAAATGAGTGCGTGCCTTGTTCACGGAGAGAAGCCGGATTCATATTTTTATGGATTAATTAGTTAAATTCTGCTCTGTACCCTATAAAAAACTATTACAGGCCAGAGAGGACTGCGATTGCAACTCATCACTTGAACTACTTGTGTTACCACTTTTTGATATTTTCGCTATAAATAAATTATTGTGATTACACTTATTTGTCAGTTAGGGTTATGGTTAATTCTTTAATTTATAACAGTATAGTTTTAAGAAATGGTTATGGGTAGGTTTAGGATTAGTGGCTCAAAATATCCGTTTTAATGTTATTTGTACTAAAATTGTCATTTTCCTACACATTTATGTTTTATTCTTTTAACATTCTGTATAAAATGGGTATGTTTATGTACGGGGTGGGGTTTAGGGATCTTACATTCATCTACAAAATGATAAAAGGGAAATTATACATATATCTTTATGACATGAAAGTGTGATTCGTAAGTGTGGGGTAGTTGTGTCCTAATGGTGAGGGAGTTGGGCTTGTAACCTGAAGGTTGCTGGTTCGATTCCCACACTGGCAGGAATTGAAGGTGGGGATGAACACCTCTCCACCCATGACTAAGGTGCCCTTGAGCAAGGCACCTAACCCCTAAATGCTCCCCTTGTAAGTCGCTTTGGATAAAAGCGTCTGCTAAATGTAAGTATTTTAATTTCTTTCGCTGTAAAAGCATAAGTATTTTTACATTTTAGTGCTATAAATATGTCAATATTATACGTTTCAGCACCTTTCTAAATGTACAAAAATGTACGTTATGTGTCGCTGAAAGTTACGTATTTATACCTACATATTAACAATGAGACCAGACTGGCTAAGCAAATGCTACAGAAGATTGAGCACGTGAGATGATTGGTTACTGCAGGAACCAATCACCTGTGGCCAATAAATTATGTAATTACGAGCAGGTTGAGTTAAAGGACCTATTAGCCGGCACATCTAGAGTTTCATGACAGAACTTTGTAATATATATATATATATATTACAAAGTTCTTTCATGAAATTCAGATGTGATGTACTGTATTTAAAGAGAGAGCATTATTGCAATGAAGTGAAGTAATATTTATACTTTAAATCCTGCATACACAAAGCTAAATAGGGTCTAATACCAAATAGACACAAAATCAGTTTGTGGTTTCTTTGGATTTTGTTGCCTCAGACAGACGTTATCATAACAGTTCTTCTAATATGGCCGTGCTCTCTGTGAGAACTTTGTTACGCAGAAAGGAAAGGTGTGGACACAGTGGGTCCTGCTGTGAATTATTCTCAGTGAAAGCAGCAGAATGTCTAACAACCTATATGTGAAAACACGATAGTGCTGCTTTTTGCTTTTTTAAGAAAGCTCTTCCTGATGAGGTTTTGTTGAAAGTGTATTGTGAGAGAACAGGATAAGACTGAAGGTCACATTCAGGCAACCTCTTCTAATGACTCTTTTCCCTCTCTTTCTCCTTGAGAACCATATGTGTGTATGTACTATAGATTTTTGCATTAACACATATGTTTTACCCATTCTTATAGTCTTTCTTCAAGACTGTAGTTTATATATAAATTGATCTTTTTTTTAATGATCCAAATTAACAAAATGCAAAATTAAATAAGTAAAATAGAAAATGAAAATAACACCCCAACCATTATCTTTTGGTTTAATTATGGAAAACTGTACACCGGGAGCTTCTGTCTAGTATGCCTGGAGATGTTAACGTGCAGATTTACAGCAACATATTTCTAAAATCTATTGTTCTCAGAACCTCAATATGTGAGTAATTTGTTCTCAAATGCAATTTTAAGTGTAACTTAAGTGTCCAGATAATTTTGGGGGCCACTGTAAGTTATATAAGAGTCACTGTAATCAGACTGACCTCTGGGAGCTAATGCGTCTTTGTATATATTAGAACAAAAGAACAATGAGCCGGATGGGAGGGGAGAACAGTCTGAAAGAATTGACCTACAGTCAAACTCCTGTTTTGGAGTTTAGCCCAGACACATATGCACAGCACATTATCAGCACAATCCAACCTTTCCTCATATTTAGAGAAGCTTTTGATACTTGGCCATTTGGATTTACTCAGCACATAGCTCTGGATTTGCATAATCTGTGTACACACATTTTAAAGTTCTTTCACACAGCATCAATGGAATGTCCAATATGTTTTTGTACGTTGTTGTTTACTGTTTGATCAAAATTTGATTATTAAACAATATCACACAATCAAGGAATGTTGATCTGATTATCAGCTGTGAGTCAGTAATACAAATTCAGTCGACCACAGATACAAGCAATGATATTCGGAGCATGGTTGCGATGAGTGAGTGACATATTCCTTTTAGACAATAAACTAGACTAATAAATAAGTTGAGTAACTTATATTTTAACCAGAATATTACCAGAATATTGCCTATATTTGCTTCACTAAAGAAAAAAGTTCCAAGCGTTACTTAATGATGTCTATTCCACCTTAGGATGCAATGTACAGCATTGTTCCCGTAAAGATTTAAAGCGCAAAGGTGTAAAAATACCTTCACTTGATGCACGGTCTGTGAAACAAAATCCAAATTTGAACAGTTTTTATGAACTACTGAATTTCTCCAGTGGTTCAATCGAGACAAATGTCGCAAGACATTTTGGAGAGCCTTTCTTGAGTGTGATGTTTCAACCTGGGAGACATTTCAGAAAGCAGATGATGCAGCATGCCTGGATATGTAAGTAGCAACTTATTCTGTAAACATAACTTCCGGAGCAGGGTTTAATTACTTCAGAGGTTAGGAGTGCTGCAGGGATGGAGAATTTTTGTAGGCCAAAACCCAGAAACGAGTTAACATTTCTTGTTCCATCATCCTGTAGTCAATGGGTTTTTGGTTAAATGGCTGAAATAAAGTCTGTAGTTAGCATTTTATTCTACAACCAAATTTATCGGTAACATATATTCTTGTCTTTTTTTTTTAAAGCTTTTACTTGTCTTGAAAAAGGAGGTTGCTAATAAGTTACTAAATGCGACTTTAAAGGTTGTCGGGGACAGGTTTATCTACTCACTAATTTGCTTTGTGTTTACAATCTGCTCATGCAAACTTGCAAATAATCTATTTATTGAGGACTTTTTACAATACACAAAATGCAGCTACAGTTACTGTTTATAACATCTCA
This sequence comes from Zacco platypus, assembly GCA_038088235.1. NCBI lineage: Eukaryota > Metazoa > Chordata > Actinopteri > Cypriniformes > Xenocyprididae > Zacco > Zacco platypus. The sequence continues at coordinate 21,605,311 of CM076066.1, read as the reverse complement.
ATATCTTCATGCATTACAGTCGCATTTAGCAGATTAGAGGTGGGTGATAATATAGTTTTTAATCAAGCAGTTGAGATGCCGTATTTTACATACTATATATACAGTATATTGCCCTACATGAGTATACTGTATGTATGCGCATAAAGTGTTTGCCCCATCTGTTAAAACATAACTTAATTGTGGTTTATCACACCTGAGTTCAATTTCTCTAGCCACATCCAGGCCTGATTACTGCCACACCTGTTCTCAGTCAAGAAATCACTTAAATAAGACCTGCTTGATAAAGTGAAGTAGACCAAAAGATCTTCAAAAGCTAGACATCATGCCGAGATCCAAAGAAATTCAGGAACAAATGAGAAAGTAAGTAATTCAGATCTATCAGTCTGGAAAAGATTATATAGCCATTTATAAAGCTTTGGGACTCCAACAAACCACAGTGAGAGCCATTATCCATAAATGGCGAAAACATGGAACCGTGGTGAACCTTCCCTGTAGTGGCCGGCCGACCAAAATTACCCCAAGAACGCAATGACGACTCATCCAAGAGGTCACAAATGACCCCACAACAACATCCAAAGAACTGCAGGCCTCACTTGCCTCAGTTAAGGTCAGTGTTCATGACTCCAACATAAGAAAGAGACTGGGCAAAAATGGCCAGCATAGCAGGGTTCCAAGACGAAAACCACTGCTGAGCAAAAAGAACATTAAGGCTTGTCTCATTTTTGCCAGAAAACATCTTGATGATCCACAAGACTTTTGGGAAAATACTCTGTGGACTGATGAGACCAAAGTTGAACTTTTTGGAAGGTGTGTGTCCAAATTAATCAGGCGTTAAAGTAACACCGCATTTCAGAGAAAGAACATCATACCAACAATAAAATATGGTGATGATAGTGTGGTGGTCGGAGGCTGTTTTGCTGCAAAACACACCAGCAAGTCCACCTCCGAATGGCTGAAGAAAAACAAAATGAAGACTTTGGAGGGGCCTAGTCAAACTCCTGGCCTGAATCCTATTGAGATGCTGTGGCATGACCTTAAAAAGGCAGTTCATGCTCGAAAACCCTCCAATGTGGCTGAATTACAACAATTCTGCAAAGATGAGTGGGCCAAAATTCCTCCACAGCACTGAAACAGACTCATTGCAAGTTATCGCAAAGTTATTGCAAGTTATCAATTGCAGTTGTTGCTGCTAAAGGTGGCCAACCAGTTATTAGGTTTAGGGGGCAATCACTTTTTCACACAGGGCCATGGGGGTTTAGATTTTGTTTTCCCCTAATAATAACAAACTTCTTTTAAAAACAGCATTTTGTGTTTACTTGTGTTATCTCTGACTAATATTTGAATTTGTTTGATGATCTGAAACATTTAAGTGTGACAAATAAAGAAATCAGGAAGGGGGCAAACACTTTTTCACACCACTGTATATTTGTCTTTGTGGCTCATAGCTCATTTAAATGAAACTTTTAAAAAACGTTGTGGTTGAAAACACTGAATAGTTGTGGTATGAAAAAGCGTGAATTAATAATTAGATTAAATAATTTCTGAAAACCCATTTGACGCACATGCCCTGCCCCAGACTTACATGGGTCATCTGACATTCCATACAGTTGACTGATGATGAATATGATGCAGGGCAACAATTCACTGTGTGATATAGCCTATAGAATGCAGTTAGAATGTCCAAACAATTCAAGATATAAAAGGCAAAAAGTGACCGATTTAAAATCAAATGTGCTTTCAGCCTTTGGCTGGCGCTCAGCCAGAGGTGGACGGACTCATTGATTTTCATATCACAGCTATTCAGTGTTTTCAACCACTTAAATAGGCTATGAGCCAGAAATACATTTTGTTAAATACACGCTGTTCATGGAAAGTGATAATAATAAGCTAATCCTTTCTTCCATAAAAATCTGATGACATGTTTTACATCACATACACATTGTGCACATAACTATAAAGTTTGCTACTGTGTATTTTGGGAGAAATTGGTGAATTTAGGCTTTATTATCCGCTAAATCTATATTTTAAATAAAAAGGAAAGTGAGTTGTCATACAGCACTATTGTGCTGTAACACACATTAATAATAAATGTGCACATTTTGGTCTTGAACCAGTTACTAAAAAAAAACAGTTACAAAGAACCAGTGCTCGAAATGGGTTGGTATACTTCTGTATTTTTAACTTCAGCGTAACAGCAGCTTTCCTTGCGTATCGGCACTTCCAACATGTTGCATGTACAGAAGCCTGCTGCGTCCTCCCTTCTTTAGGAACACTTTTTGAATTGAGCATCGGAAGTACTGGCACTTTTATTTTTCCACTTCAAGCACTGCAAAGAACTACAACCTGGCACTCAAGACACGCAAAAGTAACACAAAAGTCCCAAAACCTGCACAGAGCACATGTGACACTGTCACTGCACCATGTTTTATTTTGAGTCTCTCTGAAAAGCCTGCATCAAACTGTGTCTTGTTTAAAAATGATTCTGCAGTAAAACGAAGCAAACAAACAACAGTGCCTTACTAATATGATCTGACTGAAACTAAAAAAGTTCATCTGTGCTTTCGTAATGTTATAATCACAAGGAAGGCAATGCTCTGACCAATGACCAATCATAACCCCGAATCCACCATTTTATCCAACAAAGTAGTCAGGGGAGTGTAGTAAATTAACATTGGTGAACTTGAACTTGAAAAATTCTTTGTGTCTTTCCGCACTTGAAACAACATTCCTTCTGATGTTCAATTATGTTTATTTGGTGCTATAAATGAACTAGTATGAAGAGATGATCGGTTCACGAGGAGCTACAGTGATCTGTCACGACACATTAAAGAGACACTACACGCTATTTATTGTTTAAACTTCTTTAAAAAAATTACAATATTTTAAATATGAAACTGTTGAAACTGTTTTTTTTTCACTGCGTTAGAACATGATGTGTGGCGTGAGAGCGCATGGGTTGTTGGGCATAGCAACTGGGAGCGGGTTTTGCAATGGATCAATTGATGGGACACGATTTTTTTTTTGCCACGGGACGTTTTCTCTATAATATATTTATGTAATAAAAATACATGTGTGATACCTTACAACAAACGTGGAGGAAAAATGGCTAAACGTAAACCAATAAACTTCATTTATACATATTAATCTTCCTTTTTAATTTATGTATTAGTATCAAACAACTATTATACAAACAATATAAGTTCACAGTAATAAAATAAATAAAAATATTAAATACTATGTTCTAACATTTAAATTAATAATTTGATATTATGCACTTATTGTTTATTGTTATTTGATCGTATGCACTTATTGTAACATTTTTACATTCTACTCATATTTAAAAATAAATAAACATGGCTGTAATTAATTTCTGTAGGTACAATCAAGCAAAAGATGAAGAAAGTATGGTCCATGGCTGCTTTTGAGGTTGAATTATGTTTAAATGTATGGATTATTCAATGGTTAAATTTAATGGCATTGAAAAAAATGTTATGATGAAGCTGTTAAAAATGAACTCTAAACTACAATGAAAAAGTTTTGACAAATATTATAATAGCACTTTTTCTCATTTAAAGTCACCAATGTTTGTATAGTTAATCTCTGTAGTTAATCGCCCATATGTATTGTCACTAAGTGAATAAACATCACACATCTTCTGAATAAACAACATGATTTGAGAAATCATTCATGACTGAGCCCAAACACTGAAGAGTTACACATGCAAGTTTAATAACTATTGATTAGAGGTTTGTTCAGTGAGAAACTGCAATAGTGATTCTTGACTAACAGAATGAAAATGATGCAAAGAAGCAGGATTCTTACTAGTTGGTAGGGAGACAGTGTGTTGAGTCTGTTGGTTTTCACCCAACTTTGCTGTTATATCCAGGAGATGCCATGTTCCAGGATCTAAATTCTCAGTTTTGCATTCAAAATGTGAGAAATGTTCCTGGTCTTGATGACAATCTTTAGAGTCATTGTGTCTCTCCCTGACAGAAACTGTATATTGACATTTCATATCTTTGTTATCCAGCATGATGCTTATTGAGTCTGTGGTAGAAATGGCTTTCACAACTTTGATGCTACATTCCCATGTGTCTGCCACAATGGTATTCTGAAAACAAAAGTTGGAAATACTTTTACTGGACTTAGCATGCAGAAGTCACATACTGGAAAATATTTTTGTAAGAAATTTAGTTTAGCTTTTACAAGAGTACTATTATTATTATTATAACATATGTTAATTAAGACTTACCAATATTCCACATGCGACCCAAACAGCTACATGAATGGCTTTACTTCCCAGCATTGTTATTGTTGGTTTTTAGATGTTTTTGTTTAATACACTGAAATCCAGTTGGAAAAGGCACATCATTCCTTTGTGTATAATCCAGGAGTTCTTTTAAAATACTTTTCTACAAAATCCAGTCAGGAGGACTTCTGTGGGAACTGCTCACTTTCACTCATTAGCCCACAACAATCAGGAACTAGTGAAGGAAAACAATTCGGTCTCTAAAGGATATCCTCAATCAAACGTCCACAGAAGCTTTGTTTTTGGTAGTTTAGTGGAGACGTATTGTTCAGTCTGTCTGATGGCAATCTTTTTCCTTAAAAAAACCCTAACTTTACTAGAATAGTTAATAAAAATATGGCAAAAAAAGTTTATTCACCATAAACCATCCACTAGAAGCTTTTTAGGTCATAAATGCCAGTGAATTGGAACTTTTGCTGGAACAATAGATGTCAATGACTTTGGGCTCCATGAACACTCAATATAGCCCAGCCCCACTTCCTTCCTGTGTCCTCAGTGCTCCTGCAAAAGGATGTGTTGAAAAGAAAAATCATCTACTTATAGGCTTGCAAACATTCTTCCATCAAGAGAATTACATAAATGAAAATTTATTTTTGTAGCACTTTATTTTAGTGTCCTAGTCACGTATGCATAATACATGCAATTAACCCTTAACTGGTTTGACTTTATTTTACAGTATATGTACTTACAGTGTACGTACCCAAGAAAATACTGGTAATATGAGGTAACTATATGGGCTAAGTTAGTTATAACCCAGTAATTGTAATTCCTATAATAATTAAAAAAAATCATAACTCTTATTATATAGTATGTGCATGTTTTTTCATATTAACTTTTTGGCCTTAATTCGAAGCGGTATGTGTGGAGAAAACCAGGCACTGCTCATCACCTGTCCAATACAGTCCCAACAGTGAAGCATGGTGGTGGCAGCATTATGCTGTGGGGGATGTTTTTCAGCTGCAGGGACAGGACGACTGGTTGCAATCAAGGGAAAGATGAATGCGGCCAAGTACAGGGATATCCTGGACGAAAACCTTCTCCAGAGTGCTCAGAACCTCCCACTAGGCCGAAGGTTTACTTTCCAACAAGACAATGACCCTAAGCACACAGCTAAAATAACGAAGGAGTGGCTTCACAACAACTCCGTGACTGTTCTTGAATGGCCCAGCCAGAGCCCTGACTTAAACCTAATTGAGCATCTCTGGAGAGATCTAAAAGTGGCTGTCCACCAACGTTTACCTTCCAACATGACAGAACTGGAGAAGATCTGCAAGGAGGAATGGCAGAGGATCCCCAAATCCAGGTGTGAAAAACTTGTTGCATCTTTCCCAAAAAGACTCATGGCTGTATTAGATCAAAAGGGTGCTTCTACTAAATACTGAGAAAAGACAGTCAGCTTCTTCGGGTAACTGATGTGAAGGGCAGTAGCCCAAAAAGCAGCATTAGGGCACGGACCTAGGACTTTACAGACATTACCACCTCAATCTTCAAGGACAATCAGTATATCCTGTGGTTTGTCGTCTTCCTCGACAGCAATGATGGCAACTGCTGCCTTTTGGGCCTGGTCAAGATCCTCTCTCTAATTGGATTGAAATAATCTTTGTTAATGCATGTTGTTACGTCTCTCGTTAATTAGGTTTAATTGTCTAAGAATGTTAGACATAACAAAAATGGTTACAGGTGTGTGTGATGACAGTATCGGAAACGGCGAAAGAAAAAGGACAAACACCCGCACAACAAATCAGTTGCTAAGTTTTATTTTCGTTAATTACATTTACATTTTTCATCATTTAGCAGACGCTTTTATCCAAAGCGACTTACAAGGGGAGCAATTAGGGGTTAGGTGTCTTGCTCAAGGGCACTTTAGTCATGGTATCAAAGGTGGAGAGAGTGCTGTTTATTCACAATTCCTGCCGGCGTGGGAATCGAACCGGCAGTACTCCCTCACCGACTCCCTCACCTCTAGGCCACGACGACCTATTACGATAGAATAAAGTAAAGTAGATTAGTAGTATTTACAATATGTACAACTTAACAAGAATAAACAATCTGGAGGAGAGGAGGGAGCAAAAGAGAGTGGTGCTTAAATGAAAGAACTGAATATAAATAAAAAAAACCCTCTAACTAAAGTTAAAGAACTAAACTAACAACAAAAGAGGTAGAAAAAAACATCTTCAGCACACAAGACGCGATTACTAAACTATACTACCTATAAACAAAACATACATAATTAGCATACATAACTCCTTGCACTAGTGTGTCCAATACACCGAATTAACTACATGTGTAAATGTAGGTCGCGACCTGCTTATCTGACTCACGACCTCTCCCACCAGGCTATATAGTTTGAACTGGGACATGGGATTAACACGAAACAACGGTTGTAAACATTTAGCGTTTCTAATCAAACATATTTCAGTCCTACGAACACCAGTAAACCTAAACACGCCCAGCAAGCAAACAAAGAACTGACCCAACCGCCAGATAATAAAAGCAGTGGAAGTCTCTATAATAAAAGCAGTCTCTCGAACGAGAAACCCGTCCTCACAGAGCGTGCTTTCCTCTCCCAACCCAGAGTCTGTCTCTCGAGCTCTCTCTCCATTGACGTTTTGTGCCATTCATAAACCGCTCCGTAATCGACGATTGGTGGTGCGATCTATGACGTCAATCTTTACGACAGCAGTTTTTCAGGCGGGTCCTCCAATTAAAACGTGACACCTGAAACAGACAGCACACAAAACACAGACACGCATACATATGCAACAATATATGTAAGAAAAAGAAAAAAAACAATTATGTAGCGCAGCGTACGTAACACGTCTTTATATCTACAAAACAAACAGGCCCTAGTCAGGGTAGACAACATAATTAAATTTTCATGTATGATATCTAAGCCTTGAAAAATAGACATGCAGTCCGTTCAATTGACTGGAATATTTAAGGAAATGTAATACTTCTAATTTTAACAACACATTTTACAAAATTAATTAGCAAGATTTAATTTGGAATAATACTAGTATTTTGAGGTGTATCAGGTAAATGTTCTAGAACAAAGAAAAGCACAAAGATAAACAACCTATAGAACAGGCTATTAAATTAACATCACAGCCTAACTTATGTGGAATAAATCAAAGTTTTTGTTACTAAAAAGTGGTGTTTAAAGGGATAACATTTTTAACATTCTCTTAATTTTTGTTCATCCATTGGAAGCCTAGGCAATCCATATTTTCAGGCTTGAAAAAGTATGTAATCATGTAAAGACAGTTCAAGTAATAATTATGAATCTAGTAGTTTAATCAGTCTGCTGATGAGGCTGTAAAAGCAGAAAATGAGTCAATTTATTAATCAAACAAACCTTGATCAGCAAAGGTTTTGGAAGCTCATGCAGGTTTGTGTCAAACAAGTGCATTTAAATTTCAGTTTAATTAATTATGGGCATTCATTAGAATGATTAGATTAGTTCACTTTCAAAAAAAAAAATACCCCAAGCTTTACTCACCTATAAAGCCATCCTAGGACTTTCTTCTTTATGATGAACACAATTGGAGAAATATTAATAAATACCCGGATACATCTGAGCTTTATAATGGCAGTGAGCGAGGATCAATGAGTATGAACTGAAGAAAGTGCTTCCATCCATTTCCCCCCCATCATAAACGTACTTCACATGGCTTCGGGGGAATATCCACATATAACAACTTATGAAGCAAAATATCTAGCTTCCATCAGCCTTCCATATTCAACTTACGGAAAAGTGTAACTGACACACCGTCAGTTTAAGCTTTCTCTGTAGGACGTAGTGTAAGCATTTTGAACTGCAAGAGTTTTACACTTTCTTTGTACATTGAATACGGAAAGCAGTCTGGTGGAAGCTAGATTTTACTTCATAACTTATTAAAAATGGATTTGTCTCTTGGGCACGGTTTCTGGATTGGCAGCTGGTGTAGCAGGCTGTGAGCTGATGCCCTGTACGGCTGTTGGCTGTAACAATTGGCATTCCCGGGACCATCTGGACTCCTTGGACCATCGGGATTCCCTGGACCATAAGCATTCTCTGGACCATTTGAACTCCCTGGAACATTGGCACATCCTGTAAAGTTGTTTTGTAAATTTGATACTATCTGCAGTGATGCTCCAGGTGCTGATGGTGTAACCTACATCTGGCTCTGCACTGGTGCCTTGGGTCTGAGAGGGGGTCGCCCAACAGAAGTCTGCCTCTGCTTTGCCTGACCGGCTGTGCTCTCTGGTAGCTTGTACTGGTGTTGCTCCCGGGCCCCTGGTTGTTCTGGCTCAGTACGTAGGCGTTTGGCAGCCTGGAGAGGTTCCCGAGCTTCAGGGAGGGTTTGAGGCAACTGAATGCCCTGAAGCAGCACAGACAGCTCCTGCTTTTTCTGTCTGTTGTTATGCCAACTAATCAGGGTGTTCTGGTTCACCTCCACCAGCTGCAGTGATGTACCTCCCATCACCAAGCCATTTCCCAGAACAAGCTGCCTAATCCTTCGATAGTCTTAGAGGATCCGAGACCATCTTGTCAGGGTTGCCCCTTGCCCTTTTTGGGGGGGCTTGCGTGGATAGAGCAAAGCCTGATGAAGATGGTCTCCAGACAGCAACAGTAAGGCCACTGAGCAGGTGCACTGCACATCTGGTGGTGTTCTCTACTCCAGGGTGAGTGGGCCTCTTTGGTACCCTGAATCGTCCACTCAGCAGTCTCGTCTGGCGTTGAGATGTGTAGACCACTCGTTGTTTGTCCCATTCATCCAGGTTCTGCCAAAGTCCAATAATGGTGTTGGCTTCCTGATTGGTCAGGCTGAGAGCCGTGTGGCCATGGAGCTCCACCAGATATTCCGCCAGCCTGTCCACATGTTGGAATCCTGGCACATTTTGGTAGTCAACAGCCTGTTTACAAACAAACGCACAATAAAATAATTACATCACATCTTTTTGAGGCATAATTCTATCATTATTTCTGTTATGTTTGTGTTTATCACTGTAAAGCTGCTTTGACTCATCTGTATAGTAAAAATCACTATAGAAATAAAACTCACTTGACTTGATGCTTATTTTCTGCTAACTAATGATTTTAGGGTGTACTTTTAAATTTAAAATATGTGGAAAGTCTGGATTTAAAGCACTGGATGTTGAGTCAACACACTGTTTAAATTATTCTAGTTCTTTTTAAAGATATACAAATCAATGGGAATCTATCTGAGCTGAAGGTCCAGGTGATGGAGACTGAGTGAGGCCATGTGTGGGGTCAGGGATCAGTGAAGGAGATGAGGCGCCCAGGATAATAGTAAACTGTAATAGTGTGATCCTTCATCTTCATCTCGCTCCTCCACACTGAGGTCATCAATGAGCTCTGCAGTCTGCTCAGAGTCTGGATTCATGTCCTGCAGTGCCTGACCAGTGGGGGACCACTTTCCTGCCAAACAGCTTTTCATAATTGAACCACACCTCCCTTGGTTAAGCTCCCTGTCTCTGTATAGAGCACAACATCAGTAGGGTCTTGGATGCATCTGACATGCTTCTTCTGGACACTCCAGATGTGCTCCATCCTTTCTCGGTCCAGGAGAGGAACAGCCAGGGAGTCATTGCCCTTGCTGCTCAGGACCTCTGTAAGCAGCCACTCAAAGAGAAGGATGGTAGTCTCCTCTCCATGGGTCCTCCTCCGGCAATGGAGGGCCAGCTCCTCCCTGGTAAGATGCTTGTTGACATCTTCATCTGTAAGCGCAGGCCAACCCTGGGACATCAGCAGCTCTCTCTTTGCTTTGCGAAGCATAGAAACATCAGCCGCATCCCACTCAAAAATGCTCGCTGACATCCGTGACATGAAGATAGGATACAGCTGATGGGCGTCAGTTGTACACCCAAAGGCAATCCTGCGCATAAAATGCCAGATGTCCAAGCGTATCATGAGATCTGGCCAACCTCTGAACCTGGTTTTCAGCTTGGTCTCACCCACCTCAGTGCAGCAGCCACAGTCCACGTACAAAACAGCAGGTGGATCCACACTAGCCTGCTGGTACCTTTTCACCAGACCATCTATCATATTGTCCAGTCCTGCTCCTTCCTGGGCTGTCAGCACACTTATGAGCACCTGACCAAACTTGTTGCCAACAGAGGTAAGCCAGACTCCCGCCGTCCCAGCCAGCTTCTTAGTGATCTGCAATAGATGACAGGAAGCATGCAGTGTAATGAAACACCACACCATGTAGAGTATGATACTCTTGCTCTGATAATAATATAATAGCAAACAGCATAAATTAACAAAAATCCACTGCTAACCTTTTTAGTGGAATCCATCTTTAAGACTGTACCATACGTGGATGTTATCCTTGCATGGATATCATCCAGCCTTGTCAGGATGTCTTGGATGTACACTGTGAGCAGCCACTTGCAGCTTGGCACCACTGTAGGCTCTGGGGGTTCCTGAAATTTTATTGGCAACACCCCGGGTCGGTTGAGAAAGTCCACACATTGGGTGGTGTACCGGGCCAGACGCTGCAGCCACTCCTCGCTGTGTTTCTCACACAGTTGTTTGATGACCCGCGTTGGACTGTTGCCTAGTCCACGATCACGCAGGAGCCGAATGACCCGCATATCACAGGCATACCTTAGGAAAAGCAAAATCCACACATTCATATATTTTACATATTTGATTTGTAAAGTATATGCAAAAATAGGTGATGATGGGCTATCAACTGGATGCGGAATGAAAGTGTACTTACTTCGGCGTGAGGATGACCCGAAACTCAGAGCGATGGTCCAGATCCAGCTGTTGCAGGACAGTCTGACTCCAGGACACATGTGAAGCTTTACACTTGGTACAGATGAGGGTTTCTGTGACCATGTTGTACATCCTATCGATGTCCAGAACCTGCCGTGCCCTTTTGTGCAGACCGCCTCCTGTCAGCTGATGCTGTCCGCAGGCGGGATTGGGACAGAGAACCTTGACCCTCCACAGCTTGTATGGCATCCACAGCAAAAGCACATGACAAAAAAAGGCTTAAAAAGCCGGTTGGAAATCCACCTGTGATCCTCTGGTGACAAGGTCTCCTACCACAAACGATGAAGTCGAACTGCAGATGAAGCTTGCAATAATGCCCCCGAAGGAGCAGTCTGTTTAGGAAAAAGTCAAAACAATTTGCCTAGCAAGGTCATTTGTTTAATTAGCATTTTATTTATCCGAGACTACCCTCACATAAAATTATTATGGTAACTATGGTTTTCACCTATATAAAACATCAAGAGCAGGAAAGCTTCTCTTCTCTCATTTTACAAACAATAGGTCTCATTCACCAAGCATGGGTACGCACAAATTTGTGCGTGAAATCGTGATTTGTTCTTAAAAGTAGTAAAATTTTGTGATAAAAATCATAAGTTTACGACAAAATATAGGAACAGCTGAAAGCACTTGCCAAAAAAAAAAAAAAAAAAGCCTACTCTGTACGGCCTTATAATCGTGTTAAGAACATTTAGACATTTTTAGACATTTAGTCATTTAGCAGACGCTTTTATCCAAAGCGACTTACAAGTGAGGAAAACAAACAAGCGATTCTTCATGAATTGGCAAATAATACAGGAAGTGCTCACAATACAAGTTTCATACATTGCTCAGTACCATAAGCTAGAGTAGGAAGGGAAAAAGGGGAAGGATAGGGTTTTTTTTTTTTTATGAGGGGATTAAGTGTTCATGGAAGAGATGAGTTTTCAGCTGTCTCTTGAATATTGCCAGGGAATCTGCGTTCCTGATGAAAGTAGGGAGATCATTCCACCAGCAGGGAGCAGTGAAGGAGAATGTTCTGGAGAGTGATTTTGTGCCTCTCTGTGACGGTACCACAAGTCTTCGTTCCTTTAGTGATCGCAGGCTTCTGGTGGGGACGTAGCGTTGTAGCAGTGTGTGGAAGTAGGAAGGTGCAGAGCCTGTGGTGGATCTGTAAGCAAGCATCAGCGCCTTGAACTTGATGCGAGCAGCAAGGGGTAGCCAGTGCAAAGAGATGAAGATCTCTGAAGGTCAGTTGGTCATCGAAGATAACTCCAAGATTTCTGGCCGACTTTGACAGGGTAATGGTGGTTGTACCAAGCTGTATGTTAATGTCATGTTGAAGAGTAGGAGTGGCAGGGAAGACTAAAAGCTCAGTCTTTGCCAGGTTGAGCTGCAGGTGGTGTTCTTCCATCCACGTCGAGATGTCCGCCAGACAGCTTGAGATCCGTGCAGCTACTGTGGAATCATCTGGTTGGAAGGACAGGTAGGTTGTGTGTCATCAGCATAGCAGTGGTAGGAGAAACCATGTGCCTGTATGATGGGACCCAGTGATGTAGTATAAATGGAGAATAGGAGGGGACCAAGAACTGAACCCTGAGGAACCCCAGTGATCAGTTCATGAGGTTTGGATACCTCCCCTCCCCAGGCAACTCTGAAAGACCTACCTGTGAGATAGGACTCAAACCACTGAAGCGCAGTACCTGAGATGCCCAGTGACGAGAGAGTGGACAAAAGAATTTGATGGTTTACGGTGTCGAAGGCAGCAGATAGATCCAGTAGGATGAGAACAGATGATTTGGAACCAGCCTTAGCAATCCACAGGGATTCTGTGACAGACAGTAGCGCAGTCTCTGTTGAATGGCCGCTCTTGAAACCAGATTGGTTGACGTCCAGATGGTCGTTCTGTGTGAGGAAGGATGACACCTGGTTGAATACAACTCGTTCAAGTGTTTTTGATATGAATGGTAGGAGAGAGACAAGTCTGTAGTTGTCCACGAGTGATGTGTCTAGCATGGGTTTTTTAAGCAGTGGGGTTACTCGAGCCTGCTTGAATGTGGTAGGGAAAGTGCCTGTGTGGAGAGACGAGTTAATGATGTGTGTAAGTGCTGGTAAAAGTGTGGGAGAGATGGCTTGTAGAAGGTGTGAGGGGATGGGGTCTAGAGGGCAGGTGGTGGGATGAGTGGAGAGGAGAAGTTTTGATACTTCCGCCTCCGTGAGAAGGGAGAAGGAAGAGACAAGATTAGTGGATGAGGAGGGGCTGAGTTCCTGTGTGGGTGGTGCAGAGAACTGGCTGCTGATGGAAGATGTCTTGTCGGTGAAGAAATTGGCAAATTGATCAGCAGTTAAAGATGTGGTGGGAGGTGGTGGAGGGGGACAGAGGAGTGTGTTGAATGTCTTGAAGAGTGAGCGTGTGTTTGTAGCGCCGTTGATCTTGTTGTGGAAGTATGAGGACTTAGCTGCAAGGACTCCATCAGAAAAGGATGATAGCAGATCTTGGTACGAACCTAGGTCAGATGGGTCTTGTGATTTGCGCCATTTTCTTTCTGCTGCCCTGAGTTTGGTCCGGTCTTCACGAAGCGCATCGGATTTCCAGGGGTTGGAAGGAGTTGCTTGTGATGGTCTGGATGACAGAGGACAGATACTGTCTAGGGAGGAAGATAAAGTGGAGCATAATGTGTGTGTTGCAGTATTTACATCCAAAGATGAGAATTGTGTGTGTGAGGGAAGGGAGGATGACACAACAGAAGAGAGATGGGAAGGGGAAAGAGAGCACAGGTTTCTTCTGAAGGAAACATGTGAAGTGGTTGGTGGTGCACAAATAAGTTGCAGATTGAAAGTGATAAAGAAATGGTCAGAGACGTGCAGAGGTGTGACCAGAATGTTGTCAGTGATACAGTTACGTGTGTAGATCAGGTCCAATTGGTTGCCAGATTTGTGGGTGCTTGTGGTGATGAGTCGGTTGAAATCAAATGAGGCTAGGAGAGAGAGGAAGTCAGAAGCATACGGTTTATCAAGGTGAATGTTGAAATCGCCCAGTAGTACAAGTGGACTACCATCGTCTGGGAATGAGGACAGCAGCATGTCCAATTCCTCAACAAAGGTACCCAATTGACCTGGGGGGCGATAGATGAGTACAAGATGAATTTTGACAGGGTATGTAATTGTAATGGCATGAGATTCAAACGAACAGTTGTTGTATAGAGCAGGGTGAGTTAAGTATTTCCAATTGTTAGAAATGAGGAAACCTGTGCCCCCTCCTCTTCCTGACTGACGAGGGGTATGAGTAAAAGTGAAGTTGTTAGAAAGAGCAGCGGGGGTTGAGGAGTCCTCTGGACGAATCCATGTCTCAGTCAAGCCTAAGATATTGAGAGTAGAGTTAGTGGCAAAGGCTGGAATGAAGTCAGCTTTGTTAACAGCTGACTGACAATTCCATAGGCCTACAGAAACAGATAGAGGTTGGTTAGAAGAGGAATAAATAGGACACAGGTTAGTAGTGTTGCGTTGCCTTCTGCGGGTGATAGTGGAGCGTATGCGAGTGGCAACAGGAATATATTGAAAGCACATGTTGAGTATGGGAGCAAAGAAAAAGGGGGGGGAAGGGGGATACTTAAGTGTCGTGTCGGTGTCCTTGCTCGGTGAAGTCGCGCAGGTAGAGTCGCAGGTCTTTACCCGAGTCGGTCTTTACACGAGGAGGCTGAACGCTTCCGCTGACGCTTCCGCGACGGCGCGTACACACTAAATAAATAGCTTACTTACTAACGAATGAGTGGAAACAGCTGAGTCCGCCCTAACAATTAGCTCAGCAAAAGAGTTTCGCCGTGAATGGGCCAAATCGAAACTACTGCAGGAAGCGCACGTACAGCACTTAAGTTCACAGCCCAGCAATACCAAAACTAACAACCGCTACAGTTCTACTAAATGGCAGCAAATACAAATACAAACAGATACAAATCAAAGCGCAAACATACAACTAAGCAAAGAATCGAACGAATCCTTCCTAGCAGCAAATAATAACTTCGCAATAGAGCAGAAACGGGTATTAAGTAAACACTCACGCGCTCTCGCCGTCTTCAGTGATCTCACGCTTGAAGTTATATAAATATGAAATTTCATCCTAACAAGACTATAATTATGTAGTATGTCACATTAACTGTAATCCATATATGAAATTATATAATAAAATTAATACAATTTAATCTTAAATAAATTTCGTCATATAAAGGGATCATGTTCTTTAAATTGATTATCAAGTTGATCCTGAGCCAAGCACTGATGTTATGACTTTACTTTATTGTTGTTTTTCAGCTTCAAAGTGTTTTAGGAAGCTACTGGTCATCACATTCAAAATGTCAGGGAAATAGAATAAAATTGATACATTTGTTCCAAAATTTTTCCGAATTATGTCAGCTGCTAGCACTATTTTGCGTTACTAGTGAGTTGTGGCAGTTAATATGCAAATTTAATGACCTTTTTAAACCAACAGAATTTGAAATGATGTACCGAGATAATACTGCAAGACTCTGCAGGACTGGTCATATCTGCAGTCACATCTCCTCATATATATATATATATATATATATATATATATATATATATATATATATATGTATATATATGTATATGTATATATATGTTCAAAAGTCTGGGGTCAGTAAGACTTTGAATTTTAATCTTCTTTCAAAAACAGTCAAAATCAGTAATACTGGGCAATAATATTGCAATTTAATATCACTGCTTATTTGAATCTGTTTTCGAATGTTTTTCAAATTTTTTAATGCATCATTGCAGAATAAAAGTGTCAATTTCTTTAAAAAAAATACTGAACCCACCAACTTTTGAACAGTAATATGTATCAAATCTGTTTAATTCAAACATTATATATTACTGTATAGTAGTGCTCTTCCTTCATTATGGCAAGACTTCCTGGAATACAAAATGTGTCTAAAAACTGCACAGGAGTGGAATGTGTCTTCACAGAATGCAATGTGGATTATGCCAGTACACTTACTGCATTACACTTAAATGCAGCTGCTAGAGTTCTTACCAGGTCAAGAAAATATGATCATATAACACCAATTTTATCATCTTTACACTGGTTACCCATTAAGTTCCGTATCGATTATAAAGTATTGCTAATGACCTATAAGGCTCTAAATGGTTTAGCTCCCGTGTACTTAACCGATCTTCTATTGCCCTACAATCCGTCACGCTCTTTAAGATCACAAAACTCTGGACTTCTGGTTGTACCTAGGATAGCTAAGTCCACTAAAGGAGGGAGAGCGTTTTCACATTTGGCCCCGAAACTCTGGAATAGCCTTCCTGATAATGTTAGGGGCTCAGACTCGCTCACCCAGTTTAAATCTAGATTAAAGACACATCTCTTTAGCCAAGCATTCACATAAATGCATCTCATATCAAATCAATTGCTCATTATGACTGTCTTTGCTTAAAGTTATGAACAGCAGCTACGCTAATTATTCTCCTTTTGCTTTTCTGTTGGACCTCAGGACACCGGATTCAGTCTGGATCCAGCCTCTTCAGAAGACCTCAGATGACCATCACCTGTGAAGAGACGGCGCCAGTTCCTGCGAGGACTTCAGAAGACGCAATCATCTGGATCAACATGCACATTGCCCAATTTTATATCCTAATTATTGTTAATGTAATTTATTTTCCGGGAGCTCTTTGCTTCCTACTTCAGTTAAACTGCTAACTCTGACTGTAAATTAATTAACTAAATTATGTTATTTGCTAACTGTATTCTTTAAATTGTAATGTTGACATCCGTTCTCTGTAAAGCTGCTTTGAAACGATATGTATCGTGAAAAGCGCTATACAAATAAATTTGAATTGAATTGAATTGAATTGAACTTATTGGGGCACTGGACACTGCTGCGCTGGGTTGGTCATCAACCTGAGATGGTCTCCTAGCCACACTTAGATTTGGCTTTGCTGCAGTAATGTGGGACCCACCAAATCTTGGCTTGGCAAACTAAAATAGGGCAAAACAATTTCAACGAAAAGATAAAATGTATTGTAACAGCACAATGGCAAAATATATAATTAATTTGGTAAATGAGAAAATATCTATTGTTCCTATATTTCATTGTATAACTAAATGAACTGCTTTCTTGCTGTATGTTTTTTTCGTACATTTTTTTTTGTGTGTATTACTACCCCCTGTTACTTATATAGACTGAAAAAAAGCACAGTTTGAATGGAAAAATGTGTGGGAAGGCATTGCTAGAATGAGACTATATTGTAATTAAAAAGGTTCATTTTAAAAAGCCAAACAAAAAAACGTTTATTAACAGTAATTAAGGTTAAACTTGAAATAACTACAAAGTACATGCATGATGACTGAATTAATAATACGTGTATAATTAATTGTGCTTAAGTTGAATGTTATCTGAGAGATACAGAATAAAAGAGAGAAATTGTAGCTTTGATAGCCAGTTGAAAAAGATCAAGAAAGATCCCATGAAGAATTTGAGTTTCCTTTAAACAATAATGTCCGAGCCCAATTAGAGAGGAAGAGGAGAATCCAAGAGCAGAGCTCAGAGAAGAAAGAGAAAGCACATTTACGTTACATTGTTCTTGAATAATTTTACTCGATCATGTGACTAAACCCATCTGAGACGTTGAACAGACTACAGCTGCCCTTGTACAAGGTGTGACAATTGGCAGGTAGCCATAAAAACATACCAGCCAACATCTCAGCTTTTTACTTCCTGTACTTCATTAAATTTCAACTGAACTTTGTTATACTTCAAAACTTATATTAAAATTACAATGCGTGGAAGTGGTCCTACGCATTTCCTCTAACCACACTTCTTTGCTGACAGTCTCAGCCAGTACAGGGGCAGAGTGTATTGCCCACAGACTATGTCCTGTTGCAGTGGTTTTGAATTGCCCACACTTTTTGCATGTGTTTGCCTCTACAGTTCTCCTGTAGGGTCTCTTGGGCACGGCTCCTGGATTGGCAGCTGGTGCAGCAGTCTGTGAGCTGATGCCCTGTACAGCTGTTTGCTGTAACAGCGGCTGCATGATTGGCATTCCCGGGACCATCGGGATTGCCTGGACCATCGGGATTCCCTGGACCATTTGCACTCTCTGGAACATTGGCACACTCTGAAACATTGGCACACCCTGGAAACCTGCTGGTATAAATACATTTGGTACCATCTGCAGTGATGCTCCAGGTGCTGATGGTGTAACCAAGATCTGGCTCTGCACTGGTGCTTTGGGTCTGAGAGGGGGTCGCCCAACAGAAGTCTGCCTCTGCTTTGCCTGACCTGCTGTGCTTTGTTCTGGCTCAGTGCGTAGGCGTTTGGCAGCCTGGAGAGGTTCCCGAGCTTCAGGGAGTGGTTGAGGCAACTGAATGCCCTGAAGCAGCACAGACAGCTCCTGCTTTTTCTGTCTGTTGTTATGCCAACTAATCAGGGTGTTCTGGTTCACCTCCACCAGCTGCAGTGATGTACCTCCCATCACCAAGCTTTTTCCCAGAACAAGCTGCCTAATCCTTCGATAGTCTTGGAGGATCAGAGACCATCTTTAGAGGGTTCCCTTGCCCTTTTTTTGGGGGCTTGGGTGGATAGAGCAAAGCCTGATGAAGATGGTCTCCACCAGACGGCAACAGTCAGGCCACTGAGCAGGTGCACTGCTTGCACCCAGCACACATCTGGTGGTGCTCTCTACTCCAGGTTGAGAGGGCCTCTTTGGTCCACTTTTTGTTTGTCCCGTTCATCCAGGTTCTGCCAAAGGTCAATAATGGTGTTGGCTTCCTGATTGGTGTGGCCACGGAGCTCCACCAGATATTCCGCCAGCCTGTCCACATGTTGGAATCCTGGCACATTTTGGTAATCAACAGCCTGTTTAAAAACATAAACACACAATAAAATAATTACATCACATCTATTTGAAGCATAATTCCATAATTAATTCTGTTATTTTTCTTTTTATCACCGTAAAGCTGCTTTGACACATCTGAATAGTACAAATCACTATAGAAATAAAGCTGACTTGACTTGATGCTTATTTGCTGCTTACTAATGACTTTAAGCTGTACTTTTAAATTTAAAACATGTGGAAAGTCTGGATTTAAAGCACTGGATGTTAATTCAACACTGTTTGAATTATTCTAGTTCATTTGAAAGAGATACAAATGAGTGGTAAGTAGTGATAGCCTGTTGCTTGTGTCACTTTGATTTATGACCCTTATGATTGATGAGATGACAGGTGTGACATTTGACCTTTGCCATATCCGGGGTGTGTGTTTTTATGACCAACAGCTGTGACCATATGTTGTACCGTTTCCGGCCAGTCTGTGTTTTATAACGGCATGTGTTTTTGTAAACAGGAAGGGTTAGGGTGTGTGTGGGGGGGGTGTTTATTGGGGTGTAAATTGATGATTGGTGTTTTCACGCTATTAGGTCATTGAATTTCTGAGCAGAAGAATTTCTGTAGAGAGGGAAAGAGTCTTTGTGAAGCATGGATGGTTTATATTCGCCTAGAACCCCGGAGACCGAATGGGGTGAAGAGATGATGGAAAGCTTGACTTTGGCTCCGAGAAAACCTTATGGGTATGTCTGTTTGACAAAGTTTCTCCACGATAACAAGGAGTGTGTGAGAGGTGAATTTTTGCTGAATAGTAATCGTGTAATCGTCTACATTTTCCATAAACCATCTCGAGTTGTGACACTCTACACTACTGACAGCCTCGGTGAATTTATACCGGGAGAAGACCCCTGCCTGGTATTTCCTGATAAAGACTGGGGTTTATTTTACACTCGTGTCTGGAAAGATCTGAATGACTGTAGAGAAGAGCCTTTGTACATCACAGAGTGGGATGGAACTACTCCGAATACCCGCTACCGTGTGGTCGGCGACCACTCTAAAAAGAAGCAGGAAGAGTGCGTTTACATATTCTGCTGCAAAGACAAGACAAAGCTCAACGATCGCTCAGGGATCATTCACCATAATGAACATCATGATATGTACGAAATGCAATTTTTGTTCAAGTGGTGTGATCTGGTTCAGCTGAATTCCCTATTCTCAACCATAAACAAAATGTTCAAGTGGTGTGACATGCACGATGGATACAACAAAATCAAAGTACAACTGTTCCAACCCGAGAGATGCGCGCGCAGTAGTACACACGCTCTACCGTCCCCGCCCATTCACTACACCCATTATAAGCAGCAGTAAGTTAGACCCGCCCTCAGATCATCTTTATAAGCCATGTCTCAAGACGGGGATTTAGAGCAGACACATGTCTACAGCAACGGACTCTCTTTCGAACAACTTCTTGACCCTCCTGATGACAATGCTACCGATTACATGCTGAGCAATGAACCAGGGACCCCCGACCACTGTAAAAACTGGCTAGATAAATTCTGCACCAAGCTTGGATATCGCAACCTGAGTTTCCTATCAGGTCTGTGTGACGCTGCTACCACATCAAGCGAAAAGGGATTCGATGACACAGACGGTTGCTTCACCGACGTTGGATTCAAAATCGTGAAAGCTACGATTGTAGTGTTGCTGCAACACCTCGTCGATAGTAAGCTGAAGGAGGACTGTGAAGGCTGTGCGATAAATCATCCAAGCCAGCTGCAACATTCTTGTCTGTTTGAACCGGCCGCATACTACTTCGACACACACTTTGACGAACTAAGCCGTAAACTGCTTAAACCTGATCTCCGGGTCATCATAGCCTATGCCTTAAACCGGTGCGGTTTAAAGTCACATCCTCAGCGAATTCAAGGAACAGCCGGAGCTATTCTGCATGAATTAAAAGACGAACCCTTCATCTCTGCAAAGCTACAAGAAATCAGGGACAAGCTTCTGGACAAATCCTGCAAGAAAGTCGTCTACGACGCCGTCGATCTCTGGCAAGGTAGCCCCACTGTGAATGGAGAGTGACCGAGACCCTGCAAGCATGGGAGGTGTATGTAGTCAAAAGAATATCATAGAATTTTTGTTTAAAGGTCATTACAAAAGGCAAATGACAGCGTTGTTGAAAAAGATCATCGAAGACTCGTCCAACTCGGATGATGATGACGATAGCACAGAAGATGCCAAGCGTGAAAAAAATCTCAAGATGAACATGTGTCTTATTAGAGGACAGGCTGAATCATGGGGTGATTTGACAAACATTTGTGTTGAAGGGACCGAACCATATAGTGTAATGATAAGAAAAGTTCTGGATGTGATGTCAGAATCTACCACTGAATTTCGTCTTGCCGATATCCTCTGTATCTGCACATATGTATCGGATGTCTGTGTGTCACTGCGTTCAAAAGGCGATGTCCCCCGCTACACTATCAATGGTATTATTTAAACAGCTGTCAACTATATCCTAGATCGTGATATTAAGGGGTGCAGAGATTTTCTTTTCTGGTTAGACTATCACTAATGTCATTACATGGTATGTTATCCTAATTCATCTTATTCTTTTACTACTTTTTATTTAGAGTGCGCCTTCAATGTGTATCAT
The DNA here is from genome assembly GCA_038088235.1 of Zacco platypus. NCBI lineage: Eukaryota > Metazoa > Chordata > Actinopteri > Cypriniformes > Xenocyprididae > Zacco > Zacco platypus. Next base: position 21,583,738 of record CM076066.1, on the reverse strand, counting down.
TTGTTTTTTAATAAAAGATTGATTCACTCCACTCGAATGTCTTATTCTTTTGTACAGCTTGAAACGCAAACATGTCAGAGCTAATGAAAAAAGCTTATTACACACCGTCCAATCCCGGGTCTTTAGGCGGTAAAAAACGATTAAAAGATGCCATCTTAAAGGATACAGGAGTGCGTCTAAGCGATAAACAGGTTTCAGATTGGTTGGCCGGGGAGGACGCCTACACATTACACAGAACTGCTCCTATAAAATACAAGCGTAGTGGTGTACGGGGTGGAGACCCAGTTCCAAGCGGATCTCGTCGTCATGTCGGCGTATTCTAAGGAAAATGAAAATAATAAATATTTGTTAACATGCATCGACGTATTTAGCAAGTACGCCTGGGCCCGTGTGCTAAAGAATAAGAGTGGGGTTGAGGTTACTAAAGCGTTTGAGTCTATACTCGAAGAGGGACGAGTTCCTCAGAAATTGCAGACGGATCAGGGAAAAGAATTTTTTAACAAACATTTTCAAGATGTAATGAAAAAGCACGACATTAATCATTTCGCAACCGCTACCGATTTGAAGGCCAGCGTTGTGGAGCGGTTTAATAGAACGCTAAAGTCGAATGTGGAGGTTTTTAACAGCGACAAATTCCCAACGATACGTAGATGTTTTACAAGATATTATGCAGGGGTACAACACCAGTTATCACCGAAGTATTAAGATGAGACCTGTGGACGTCAACAGAGAAAATGAGGCTCTGGTGTTTCAAAATCTGTATGGGGATATAAAGAAGAATGAGAAACACCTATTTAAATATAAAGTCGGAGATGTCGTTCGAATTTCAAAAGTGAGAGGTCCGTTCACCAAAGGATATGAACAGAACTATACCGAAGAATTTTTCACTATATCCTCATGTATTCCACGCCAACCCCCCGTCTACAGACTGTCTGATTATGAAGGGGAGGTCATCGATGGGGTTTTTTATGAAAAAGAGTTACAAAAAATATTCGTGAGCAAAAACAAGTCTTTTAAGGTGGAAAAGATTTTAGGACAGAAAAAACAGGGTAAATCAACGCGTGTTTTAGTGAAATGGTTAGGATGGCCTTCAAAATTTAATAGCTATATAGACAAAAAAGCTCTGGTGGACTTGCAAACGCCTTAAAACGTGAAGCCATACAAGATGTCATCATTTGTGTAAAGGACTACCATGGACGACCACGGCTTCTACGTAACATTACCATGCAATGCCTCTTTAAATGTTTATCCAGAAAATCGTATCTCTAATTACAGAACAATGCTAGCGAGACCAATCAACTTGAAAGGGAAATGGGAAGTCGGTCTTGTGGAAATTGAATATCCTAGAAGCTGGTATACCATTAACGATGATGAGGGGTATTTCACCCTACAGACAGCCCCTGCGCCATCCCAGAAACATGAAAATAAGCCCTGTGAAAATGTGTTTAAAGAGTTATCAGGATTTGTAGTAATGAGAAAGATGCATATAAAAGGGGGGTACTACAAGAACATTCGGGCTGTGATCCATGCAATAAATGAAGTTATCGCACCTACTGCTATATTGAATCATGATCATTTAGAAAACAAGGTGTATTTGTCTGCAAAACCTAACATCTCGGTAAGCTTCAATGGTAAACTTGCTACTATTTTAGGAATGAAACCGGATGAATCTCTCGGACGTGAGGGCTACCATGAAAAAGCTGATTTTACAACGAGTAATATCACATATGCTCCTAATCAGTCCGATATCAATGCAGGTTTCTATACTATGTACGTTTACACTGACATTATCCAATATCAATCTGTGGGGGATTCGTATGTCCCCCTTTTGAGATGCGTACATATAACCGGTGAAAACAACGAGACCGTCAGTGTTAGATACGACAAACCCCATTACGCATCGATCAACAAGGAGCTCATCACTGACATTACGATAGAAGTGAAGGACGACCAGAACTGTGAAATACCGTTTTCTTACGGGAAAGTCATTGTAAAACTACACTTTAAACCGATGAAACAAACTTTTTTTTAAAAAAATGACATATTATAACACACACGGGATGGATGCTACGGAATATGTTAACTATTACCAAAATCAGGCCGGAGCGGGGTTACCTGGATATGCAGGAGGAGGTGTTATGTATGGGGCGGGTCTAGGAGGACTTTTCAGAGGATTGTTTAGGATGGCTATACCGTTGTTAAAAAGAGGATTCACCATCGCTAAGCCTCACCTAAAATCGGCAGCTAAAAACATTGTATCTGACGTTGTCTCAAACGTAATGTCAAGGTCTTATAACGATAATAGGAATACACAAGATGGCTCGGGTTTAATGGTCATGGCACGTAAGAGAATGTCTAAACCACCGGGTGTAAGGAGGCGTGGTCATTCAATAAAGAAGAAGAAAACAAAGCGTGGTCCCAAGAAGAGGTCAGTCGTACGTATCAATTAAGAGATCCGTAAAAGCCATATTCTAACATGGCATTACTCCACCGCATGTCAGGAGAGTGTATCAAGTCTGAGTTGGATTTATTTACGGTTCCTCTGACACAGACGGTTATTGAGAAAAACGGATATGAAAAACGGATATTTAGAAGTACCCCCGTTATCGGCTATATCAGACTCTGCACCATTGGAATTTTTTATAGCAGGGAACGGTGAAGATTATGTCGACCTAAATAACACATTGTTGTATCTGCGCCTTAAAATCACAAAGCCTAACGGTGCCAACATCGATGATCCTGCAAAGGTCACTCTAATAAATTACCCTGGCGCCACTATATTCTCACAAGTGGATGTGAGCCTCGGCGATCGATTGATATCTCAGAGTTCAAGCACGTATCCTTATCGTTGTATCATCGAGAGTCTGATCAACTACAGTAAAGATGCACTGGAAACGCTTTTCTCAGCAGGACTGTTTTACAAAGACACAGCCGGTCACATGGACGTGAATGACCCCATCGGCCGTAATTCGGGGTTGACAAAAAGATCACTCTACACAACAGGGAGCAAAGTGGTTGAACTGTTGGCACCAATTCACAGCGATATTTTCTTTCAAGAAAAATTAATGCTGAATGGTGTGGACATTAAAATACGGATGATCAGAGCCAAAGATGAATTCTGCCTGATGAGGTGCGACGATGTGGCGTACAAATTAAATATTGTATCAGCAAGTCTATTTGTCAAGAAAGTGACTGTATCACCGCCCGTGAGACTGGGTCATGCCCAGGCACTGCTCTCGACAACCGCCAAGTACCCCATAGACAGGGTCTGTCTGAAAAATTTCTCCATTCCGGTAGGGGCCCGTCTTTCCAATCATGAAAATTTGTTTTTGGGGACGCTGCCAAAATCTATTGTCCTGTGTATGGTCGATAACGATGCAATCACAGGGTCCTACGATAAAAATCCATTTGCATTCAGACATTATGATTTGGAGTTCCTAGCCGTCTATGTTGACGGCCAACAATTCCCTGCCAAACCGCTACAACCTGATTTTGAATCAGGATCGGCTGTACGAGAATTTTATCAGTTGGCGATGGCGTCCGGAAGACATCTTAAAAACCAGGCCCTCTCTATCGATAGGAGCGATTTTCTGAACGGATACACCCTTTATGCCTTTAACCTCACGCCTGACGAAGACTGTGGTCAACACATATCGCTCATCAAGTCCGGTAACATCAGACTTGAAGCCAGATTCAGACAACCTTTGGCACATACTATTAATTTAATCGTTTATGCAGTATTTGACAGTATAATCGAAGTGTCTAATCGCAGACAGGTCCTGGTCGATTACTATTGAAATGAACACTGTGCAACTTACTGCTATCATGGACAAAATTTCGTGCGACGTTCATTTTCTCGGAGTTCTCCCGAGCGATCAACTACCTGAAAGATCATTAAGGAACTTACCATCTATGGTGATAATTAACACCCACCCCACAGAGTTACCTGGTGAACACTGGTTGGCTGTTTATTTACATTGTGATGGCATAGGGTATTTTTTCGACAGTTTTGGTAATCCCCCCGACAGCGATCGGTTTCCAAACACCATCAAAAACTTTCTGCTAACCAACGTGATAGACACTATATATTCCAACAGACGCGTCCAGGATTTAGCGTCAGACACTTGTGGACAGCACTGTGTGTTTTTTCTGTATCATTTGGCCAGGGGTTATGACTATAACGATGTGATGAGACTGTATACCAATGATTATATTAAAAATGATAAAATGGTATCGCTCTTTGTGAAAAGATTAAAACCGTATAATTGTAATGAAAAACTTTCATGTATTCAGTGTGTGCAAACGTGTGATACTTATATGAACTATGACTGAGTAATCAGCTTACAATGTATTTGATTATTAATAAATAAATACTCTTTAAAATTTTTTTTACAGTCTTTTATTTCAAATTTAATCACATAGAACATATACATCATTTTGCGAATCAAATATTAACAAACAGAAAAAAAAAAAAAAAACATGTTAAAATTCTAACCACCGCTTTCGATCGATAGTCGGTGATTTAAACACTGGTTCTTCTAAAGCATCCATCTGCCGTACTTTTTTTTTCACTTTTTTCACTCTTTTTGAAGGACGATCATGTCCAGGTGTAGTAGGTATACTTTTTAAAGAATTAATCATACGTCTAACATCGTGATTAGGTACGGTAGAAAATGGTATGTTTAACTCTGCAATTGCCTGTAGAAACTCTGTCCATCCTAGAGGTCTTCTGTCTTCCCGGACCTTCTGCGGCGCGGTAACATTTTTTATCAAATCGATCCTGTGTGATCCAGGAATGGTTTTACCCCTGAACACAAACTCCCCCGACTTGGTCCACGCAGCGAGTCCTCCAGCTTTAGACATTTTGTCTAATATGTAACTAGTGTTTTTCATACTTCTTGACGGCACATTCTTCAGAATTTCACACACAACATCATCACCATCGTCATGACCGTTAGCGGGGGTTTGTACATCTTTATGATCGGATTCAGAATGTGGTAGTGTAAGCGTTAAAACTTTACTCTCCTGTTCGCCTTGTTTAACGAGCATTAAAAATCTACTCAGGATGTTTGTGTAAAGTTTGGCTTTATCGTATTGATTCAAATCAGACCTGAGCAAGATATTTCTTATGGCGGTATCCAGATCGTTCTCTACAGTCTGTTGAATATTCTCACGAACATTTTCATTTTTCAGCTTTTCCAGTTGATGCTGCGGTACTAAATACATCTTCTCTGCATACTCCATCCTCAACTGCGTCTAGAAGCTATTAAGCTGGAAATAAAGGGTACTGCGACACCAAGGAGTGGTAAAAGAAATCCGCCAGACTGATTTAAGACCCTCTTCTTTGCAGATATACCAATTTTTTTATCGGCGACAAATTTAATTTCTTTCTTTCTCCTTTTCAGTTTCTGGTACTGTTGTCGATTGATGGGTATCGTGCCATATAGGATATTAAGAGCCACTTCGCACAATGTTAAAATGAGTTCGTCAGACGCTGATTGTAAAATAATGCGTCGTTGTTTAGGTGCTACTTTATGTATCAGTTTTAACAACGGCAAATGCTTACAAAGTCTGGTAGACATGCCGATTGATCACGTTCTTCTTTTTTTCTGGAGATAGACCACTTGACGGTCAGAAAGCAACCCAGTTCTGAGACGGTATTGCTCAGGAGTTTTTGCTTTATAGTCTATCATTAAATAACCAAAAGGTTGACTGGTTGCATCTTGGTAACACTCCATAAAGTATTTTGCATTTCCAGGGTACATTTGACGACCTAACACAGCTACTTGATTGGCATCCCGGGGGTTTTTAAACAGAATCAAGTAATTTGTGTTTAAGCTGATGGTTCTACTGGATTTTCCTTGAACAAATAAATTTTGCACGATGTAAATTGCACTTAGATTACGATGATGTACATACTGCGTGAACACCCTTTCGATCTCTGAATTTCCACTAGCTTCACGCATCATGTCATCGATAATGAGGAGATTAGCTTTGTTGACAGGTAGTAAATTATCATCATTCAGACTCTGAGGTATTCCTTCCACAAATTTAATGTCATACAATTTAAGTAATTCATCATACAAAGGCTGCCAACAATCATATAAAAAAACCACATTTTCAATTTTTTTAGAAATCAAATTCATTCCATGTTCCAAAAGACTTTTTACAAAATAACTTTTCCCTGAATTTGATGGCCCACTTATTACTGCTGAGAATGGGTGTTGAAGTCTGAAATCAAAATCAGAAGCATCCTTAGACCCTCTGTGCATCATCAGATCAGTAGCCATAAGGGAGCGTGGTGAAATCGGACAACAGTCGACGCTTATTATACACCACCCTAAACCTTTTAACATCTGATTTGTTGTGTAGCGTGAGAGTCTTTTTATTCCGCACAATGCTGTCTGTGTGGGCCAGGATGTATTGTGTACTGTCGTGCGATGTTACATAGCTACCAACCAGACCGATAAGACCAGGCATATGGCTTGGGAATTTTTAGCATTCAAAGTTATACCCTTAGCCTTCATGCACACTTTACCTTTAGCGGTGCGATACCCATAAGATTTTGGCCCGCTAGAGCAAAATTCGGTAATATAATCACCATCATCTATTTCATTCGTCAGCTCTCCCAAATGATTACCCAGAGGGGGGTCCCAGTCCCCATCCCTAGACACGAAAATAACGCTGTCCGTATCACTATACAGTAGTCTATCGCCCAACCTGTCCATGAGGTCGTACAACTCCAACCTGGTGTGCGCAGTTGTAAACGCCCCCACAAAAACGTTAATGTCACGAGTTTCGCAAACGTCGTCTTTTTTGGGTCGGTATTGAACAAGAGCTACATCGTCAGAGACAAATGTAAAATATACCAGATCATCGGTTTTACCAAAAACAATTCTGGTGAAATGTTCAGGATCTTTTGCAAGAATCGTAATAGGTAGCCCCTCCCTCATCGAGAACCGCCCCCAAAGCGAATTAAGAAGTAATTTGTTAATTGAACGTTGGGCAGGATTGTTGCATATCTTTTCACGGTCAAGACGAATACCCTCTTTTTCATAATACTCACGAATGTAACAGTCTTTTTCAGCATCTGTAACAACATTTGTAGGGTAACCGGATGCTTGCTGCTTCAAGCGTAAAAACGTCTTCACGTAATCACGAAACAATGTGTCAGACTGTTGCAGGAAATGCCAAACTTCGTAGATCGTAGCAACCACATACCCCTTCTCAATGGCTTTCAAAAATTCAATACTGACCCAACACCCTGTGAGAGCCCTCTCATCATCCGTATGACTACAGTTCGATGTCTGGTTTTGAGCATGAGCACATGTATGACATAACGGAAACATAAGTTTACCACCACATCGGTAAGGGAGTACCGGATGTAGTAAATTGCGCGGTGGATAAACGGTAGCTCTAATAAGGCCGTAATAATTTTCGATCGGTTCAAAATCTTTAAAAATTATTTGGGGATGACCAATCGGATAGCTTTTCCTAGCCTGGCAGAAGGGATACAAACTGGTAAAATCCACATAACTTATTTTCTCACCATCACGAGTTTTGTGATAGAGTTTATAAGCATTAGTACGCCCCCCAAATAACGCATCTCGAGGTTTCAACCTCTCGGGTGATGAATAAGTACTCATAAATTCTATCACAGCGGGGTCGGTCCGCTTCATTTTTTCCCATTCACACTCCCAAAGTACCTCAATTTGTAAACCGTAGGCATTCTGCAGAATATCGACCTTATCGTCAAACCGTCTCCTGAGAACTCCATAGGGCACACCTGACAAGGGATGTGTCCGATGGGGTTCAAAGCGGCATTCATGATGTATGCAACCGTTAAATTCTAACCCATACCTTACCCCGTCCAACTCGTAGTAACCGTCTAAAAAGTAACGACCGATCGACACTTCGCCATGGTTTACCGCATGTTGAATATCTACGTTTCGAGTCTTTTTTAGATACTCGAGCCATTCGATCGAAACGTTAGAGTAGGTTTTGCTTTGTTGGACATATGCATTATTATGTGTCAGAGCCAGCGTACTCCTATCAAGATAATGGGTTTTGAAGACCCCCATGCAACAACTAGCAAGCGTCGTGAAGTTGAATGGATCAAGTTTGGTACACTCTATGAATGCCTCTCTGTATTTCATACATGCTTCACGTAATAATACTACGTCATTCACCCCGTATTCATACAACTCTTTCCTGAAGTTAAACAAATTACCCTCTACCGAGCTGTATCACGCATCAAACTTTTCGCGATCTTTATTGGACATGTTATCGTAGTTGTAGAACTTTTTGTCGGGGTATGGACCGAAATAAGTCTCATTTTCCACTCTGTTGAAAAGATGGGAAAAGTAACCTTTCTCTGTCGTCTTTAAGTTTAACGCACCGGGCATCTTAGACAATGCCATCGGAATGAACGCATAGCTGTCAATGTATCGTTGTGCAAATGATTCGTCATACATGAAGATTAATTTACAACCTTGCATTATGACATCTATCGCAAGACCCGCATTACAAAAATACTCCAGTATTAGAAAAGAATCAAATCTGGACGCACAGTGTGCTATGAAACAGTATCCTTTGTATCGGGGTTGTCTGAAACGTGTAATTAGTTGTGCTATGCAGTCAGTACCTTCTGCCACAAATTTTTCACCATCAAAAGTGATTGCACAAACAAAATTGGCTACATGTTTTCCATTTTCATAACGCGTTTCAAAATCGTAGAAAATGTAATTCTTGCTAGGGTCTTTGGGCGCAATGGGTTGTATGAAGCAGCGGTGTAACCCCTCGCTGTGCCGAGCCTCCCCGCAGCTGCTGCATCGATTGGGCGCGCATTTGTGTTGGGCTCTCGTACCTTCGCCTATAACATCGTATCGGGTGTTACATACTTTGCAATATTTTATACTGTCGCACGGCGATTTTTCCTGTCCAGAGGCGGATTTTTTTTTTTTTTTATGGGTATCATAGCAGTACCTCGATTTACATAATCGCAGACAATCGGGGCAATGCATGCTTCTTTTAGGATGTTTGTAACAATCAGCATCAAAACACACATTGCAAACATGTTTGCAATTGTGATCTCTACGTTTTGAGTAACCTTTGTAACAAAAATTACATACATAGTCGGCCCCGATGAATGCCGTCAAATTCAGAATCATATAATAATGATCGTCATGCAAATAGAGACATACTGTTTTAGGATGCGGGTCATCATGATTTGCATATGTTTCTAACGACCCTGTATTTGTCCTGAAAAAAACAACGATTTTAATCCCTAGAAGCCTTTCAAAGGACTCTATGTCGCCGAGCCCAATTCGATGTTGAATTGAATAACCCGCATCATTTTGGATGGATGCTGCCTGTCTTTCCAACTCGTTCTCAGGTAATTGTGGATTGAGAAAATGTGCTAGACAGATAGAGAAGCATAATTTATTTGAAATATTTATCGGACAAAATAACAATGTTTTTTTACGTTTGATGACCTGATCACACGCTATATCTGTAAGTTTACGACGTCGCCCCCCTCCACGTCTGTTCATAACAACCGTAGCTTCAATTTCGATTGCATCATCAGTCAATATCCGATCATTACTCTGTAAAACTTTTTCGATTTGATCAGTAAATACATTAACGTCATAATTATTTCTGTCTGTTAAAACAGCATTAATTGACGATCTCAGAGAAGGTGCTGATAGGGTCATGTTGATTACACTAGCATCACCACCGATATCTCGGGCAAACGATACTATCTCGCTAAAAGCATTGTGTAAAAAAATGTGATAGGTCGCCAAATCTGTGGAGTTAATTTCTCGCAAATTCATAAGTCTTCGCAATTGAATACTATTGAAACGAGGTCTCGGTAAAATACGATACCCGTTTACGACCCCACCCGACCGAATCAATGTGTCGATGTCAGGCCTACTTAATCGTGACGTGGTAGTAGAGGGGTCAGGGGGGATTGCATGAACGGCTGACGCTACCCCTGTACCGATTGGGAGAGCTGCAACAGATGTTGGATGCACAGTACCATTATTTAGTGCTCTACCATCTTGTATGAGGTTTATGGATTCTTGTAATTGTTCACACAAATTAATTTTGGGAATTTGATCAATAGCCACTTCTAAATTTTCTAAATTAGAAGATTCTTGCAGCGGTCCATTAATAAATGACTGTTCTACAATATCTGGACACAAATTTATTAATTGTTGTAATCGATCGCACGTGTTATAACCAGTTCCAAATTGCTTTTCAAGCACATTCTGCAACAGTTCTGAGATAGTCTGGTCTGGCTGGCTACTGTGTGCATCACCTGGGGGAAAATCCTTAGCTTCCATTTTTTAATTTTCTGAGCCCAATACATTCAATCTTTGTCAATCACAAAATTATGAAATGGAAAAAAGTAAAAAAAAATAAATAAATAAATAAAAAAATAAAAGAAAAAAGAAAAAAGAAAAAAAGAAAAAAATAAAGAAAAGAAAAAAGAAAAAAGAAATAAATGAAAAAATAAAAGAAAAATAAATAAAAAAAAAGAAAATAAAAAAATAAAAAAATAAATTAAATAAATTAAAAAAATAAAAAATAAATTAAAGAAAAAATAAAAGAAAAAAGAAAAAAAGAAAAGAAAAAAATAAATAAAAGAAAAAAGAAAAAATAAATAAATGAAAAAATAAAAGAAAAATAAATAAAAGAAAAAAAAAATAAAAGAAAAAAAGAAAAAAAATAAATAAAATAAATTAAAAAATAAAAAATAAATTAAAGAAAAAAAAAAGAAAAAAAGAAATAAAAAAAAAGAAAAAATTAAAAAAAATTACATTTCAGAAAATGTTGACATGTGTACGTAATACGCACATTACATTATTTTCGTTGTAGACAGTTAGTAAGAGCACTGAGAAGTGTGACTATTAATTGTCTTTCTCTCTGATGCTCATTTAACTCCCTAACGAGATAGGTGTGATTGTCATCAATACTTGTTTGCAAGCACTGAATACGCATTTCAACCGTTTCAAGTCTCTGATAAAAACCGGATATTATTTCCCGTAGACAGGCATCGAGTCTGTTGTTAATAGCGGTAAACTGCGCATCCATACGCTCACATATCTTGTTGTGATGTATTGCAAAATGTTCATCTATTCTATCTTTACACTCTTCACGTAGATAGTTCAATTGGATGTGAAGTGTGGAAATCTGTGCATCAATTCTGTTAAATCCGCCTTGAATCAGAGTCCGAATCTCGTGCAAATCACTCACATCTCGCTGCTGCTCTTCTTCTTCTTCTTCTTCTTCTTCTTCTTCTTCAACTACTACTTCAACCAAGTCATGAATAGGATAAGGTGTTTGTCTCCCTCGCACAGTTTCCTCATCGTATCGATCACCTGTCCACGACGCGCCGTCCCAGGCATCCAGCTGAGACTCAGTCCATGCTGACAAATCGTCACTACTTTCTGTATAGGAATAAAAATAGCAAAACTTAAACACAATGATTGTACAATCAATACACTGATTAGTATAACAAATAAATGGTAGATAGCCCTACCATCAGTCAGGATCTCATGAGACTGCTCGGTGTTGGATTCAGTATTTCTCTTTTTCCCAGGGGGTATATCACACTCGTTCGAACCAGACAATTCGTTGGGGTCTTGAGGTGCTAAAGAAAGTGTAATTAAAGATAATTTGTCAGCCTAAGGAGTGTACTGGTAACAAATGCTCAGAATGGATAAAATTAAAAATGATATTTGCACAAGTAGAAATAATGATAAAGATAATAGATATGCGAATTTAATAATATTACCTTCATCAATTGTTACCTCCTGAGGAATGGATTTGCATCGGTTTTTTCTCTTCCTTGGGTGGTGACACACGCTTGGTTCTGTCACATCATCAAAACAATCTTCGGCGAGGTCTATTATATCGGAACTCGAGATCTCAAACACTGGTCGGGATGTAGAAGGTATTGTAATACTTCTTATGGGTGGAATCTGATCTGATCTGATGAATCTGATTGTGCGAGATCAATCACATCGGTAGATGCGATTTGAACCAAAGGTGGAGCCTGATCGTTGCGATCTGATTGCGTGAGATCGATAACATCGGCATGGTCATCAGATTGCGTGAGATCTATAAATCCAGGCTGTGTGACAAATCCAACCAATTCTGGAGAAAAATAAATAAAAATGGTTTTTATTAATGTAATTATTAAAGTAATATCAATGTTATCCTCATATGATTTATAATCTAACCTTCGTCATCAGTAGTCGTAGCGGTTACTGCAAAAAGAAAAAAAAAATTTGAAGAATAAATAAATATATAAATTGATTGTACAAAAGATTGATGGACAATATGTACTCACACAAATCAATGAAGTCAAAAGCAGCGGCCTCGACATTTCCTATAAAAAATTACACCCCATTAAACAGAGATAAACAAACAAAGAGCTACGATAAATAGTAAATAAAAATAACAATAATAATGATTCAAAAACAATGAAACGGATGAAACATGAAACACACCTGAAAACAATAAAATGAAGTATCACCGCAAAACGTATTGGAGCCCTCTGCTGGCTGAAACATGCAATTACGCACCTAAAACAATAAAATGAAGCATCACCGCAAACACGTTTTAGAACCCTCTGCTGGCTGAAACATGCAATTACACGCCTAAAACAATAAAATGTTGTATCACCGTAAACACGTTTTAGATCCCTCTGATGGCTGAAACATGCAGTTACACACCTAAAACAATTAAATGAAACATCACCGCAAACTTTCACATTTTATTTCAAGAACGGTATGATTGGTAAAATATTTAAATAACTGAAGTGAATTTACTGAAACCATGTACAATAACATTATAAATGTGTACACATCAAGTAATCAGAGCAGAAAGTATCTACCGAAGATCATAAAAGTCTGATTAAGAATGCATAATTTACTTACCAAGACCGCATCATCTCTTTAAAATATATCACCCAGATACAAGCAATGCAGATTTCGCAAGATTTCAACATAGCGTAACCAAAACAGTGCCCGTGCAAGCAATGAAGATTTCACAAGATTTCAACATAGCGTAACCAAAGCAGTATACAAACAATAGATTTCACGCTGATTTCAACATAGCATAACCAAACAGTATACAAACAATAGATTTCACGCGGATTTCAACATAGCGTAACCGAAGCAGTATACAAACAATAGATTTCACGAGGTTTTTCAACATAAAACAGTGAATATCATTCGTTTTACAAATCCGATGTCTCTTAAAATAGTTATGATTAATCATTAGCCGAATAAATAAGAATATTCAATTTCAAGGAAATAAATAAAAGTATACCCCAAACGCACGGGACGAATGTTTTTTTTTCTCATTTAAGAAAACAGCTAACGTTAAGTCTAAAAAGCTAAATTAATCAGAATAAAACACTTAAATTCATCTGTAATTCCTTGAAATGATACGAATTAATTACATCGAAAATGACTGTAGTTTAAACAGTTGCAAATATACCTCATTACAAGACAACACTATTTATCATATAATGAAATTTACTTACCATTATATTTTGCCATCTTTTCAATGTTAGCTGAAAAACTGCAGAAGCGTTGAAAGTTTCCTCGTCCAAGTCAAGAGAGCTGATGAATGATGGAACCGAGTTCGCGCTCCGCCGATTTTAAGAACGGCATTCGTTGGTGTGACAAGGGGGTGGGACTTGTATTTTATTGTACCCTGACGCGACCGTACACTTTTTATGCATCATCGTTTGCATTATATATATATATATATATATATATATATAAATGAAGATGTAAGAATATAATTACCTTTTTTAAAAAATAATGGAAATTTGTAAATAGTTTTATCTCAGAACAGCTGGGATATATTTTAACACGGTTATCATTTATCCTCTAGATGGCGATAGTACATCATGTATTGCTTTTTCTAGGAGTGGGCGCCAGTGTGTCTAGGCGCCAGAATACCTCCTCCCCATGCGAGATTTTCAGCCATTTGCTTTAATTATCGCCCAATAAACATTCCAGTACTCATGTTTTTCATCGAAATCTATGCCTATCACCCAGCGCGGCAGTCTGTTTGATATATAAGTTTAAACATTTTAGTATATCCGCGATTACTCATATAGAAACATAGTTTGAATAACCTGTAGTTTAATTTTTTTAATTAGAATGTGTAGGTTAAATCACTACACATATTTTATCAAAGAACGATATGAAATGCGTTTTGTCTATATGTATTGACAACATTCAGCGCGCCAGTGTGTCTAGGCGCCAGATTACCTCCTCCCCATGTGAGATTTTCAGCCATTTGCTTTAATTATCGCCCAATAACCATTCCAGTACTCATGTTTTTCATCGAAATCTACCCCTATCAGTCAGCGCGGCAGTCTGTTTGATATATAAGTTTAAACATTTTAGTATATCCGCGATTACTCATATAGAAACATAGTTTGAATAACCTGTAGTTTAATTTTTTAATTAGAATGTGTAGGTTAAATCACTACACATATTTTATCAAAGAACGATATGAAATGCGTTTTGTCTATATGTATTGACAACATTCAGCGCGCCAGTGTGTCTAGGCGCCAGATTACCTCCTCCCCATGTGAGATTTTCAGCCATTTGCTTTAATTATCGCCCAATAATAAAACTTAAGAGGTGTCTGATTTCCGAGAGTAACAGCCAGGCGCTTTCCCGCAGACACGATTCACACTTTCAAACCAATCACATCCTCAGATAGGGATTGAGCCGCCCCCAGCAATGCTGGAAAGAAGCTCATTTCAGTTTAGCTACTGGACTTCATGGAACTCAAATCAGGTAAGAACTCTTAAATCTGATCTTATTTTCATCTTATTTCACACAATTTCATATGATTTGTTTGATTCCATTTTATCTACTTTATTTACCATCAGAGTTTCTTAGGTCGGAATCTCTTAAAAGTAAAAGCTCTCTTAAATCTTCAAATATACTTTCTATATAAATATATTCATTTACATAGTAATTTTCACAATACAGATTGTTTCGAAATAGGATCACAGTGATAACTGGTTAATGGACAAAGATTGTTTTGGCTTTACAACCGCTCTAAGAACATATTATCGAGCTTTACTCATTTTCATTGTTTAATCCTATTACACATAAACAGATAGGAATTGTTTAATTCTTTGTTTTAATTATATATACTTTATGTACCATCAGTATTTCTTTTTTATTAAACATAGGCATTGTTTTAATTTTATCTTATTACATATAAAACATTTTATGCATTGTTTTAATTCTGTTTTTATTTCACATTCTTATTTATTAAACTTATTTGCATTGTTTAATTCTGTTTTATATACTTTATGTACCATCAGTATTTCTTTTTTATTATTGTTTTAATTTTATCTTATTACATATAAAACATTATATGCGATGTTTTAATTCTGTTTTTATTTCACAATCTTATTTATTAAACTTATTTGCATTGTTTAATTCTGTTTTTATTTCACAATCTTATTTATTAAACTTATTTGCATTGTTTAATTCTGTTTTATCTACATTATGTATCATCAAACTCATTTTGCTTTGTTTCATTCACAGACATTGCGAATGTTGCTGAAAACACACCCCTGACAGAAATTCTTCTGCTCAGAAATTCAACGACCTAATAGCGTGAAAACACCAATCATCAATTTACACCCCCAATAAACACCCCCCCACACACCCTAACCCTTCCTGTTTACAAAAACACATGCCGTCATAAAACACAGACTGGCCGGAAACGGTATAACATATGGTCACAGCTGTTGGTCATAAAAACACACACAGCGGATATGGCAAAGGTCAAATGTCACACCTGTCATCTCATCAATCATAAGGGTCATAAATCAAAGTGACACAAGCAACAGGCTATCACTACTGTGGTATTTACCATCATCATCATCCTGACCAGCGTCCTCTGGCTCTGAGGGGAGAGGTGAAACAGATGTTTCAGAGGTAACAGGTGGGACAGCAGTCCCTGATGGTCCAGGTGATGGAGACTGTCTGAGGCCATGTGTGGGGTCAGGGATCAGTGAAGGGGATGAGGAGCCCAGGATAGAGGTGGCACTGCTGGTGACCATGGTGGAAGAACCCAGTGTCAGGGTGGAGGAGGGTGGTGACAGAACAGTTTCCGGATCTGTAATAGTGTGATCCTCGCTGATGTCACAGAAGCCCTCATCTTCATCTCGCTCCTCCACACTGAGGTCATCAATGAGCTCTGCAGTCTGCTCAGAGTCTGGATTCATGTCCTGCAGTGCCTGACCAGTCTGCTGGAACAGATACTGCACTCCAATGAGCTCACCTAAAATGAAAACAACAAACACAATTAAATACAATGATGATTGAGAGACGTACAACTAAATGTTCCTTAAAAGCCTGATTATCATATTTGATATTTACATGTAACTTAGGTTTACTTGATTAGAAAAATCAAGTTGCTTCAGTCCAGTTCATCAAATCTTACTAACAATATAAAAGTTATTCTAACAATTACTCTCTAAAAATCATTTTACAGCAAAGATTTCAATGCAAAAAGACACGTGAAGCATGAGCTGAAGGTGGACGTTTGTAAAATTATAATAAAAGCCCTTTTACTTGCTAAAAAATATGGACTATCAAATTAGACGACTTAGGGCATGTTTCCAGAAGTTTTGATCATGTTGATAATTTAGAGGCCTTTAGAAATTTGCATATCAAATATGATACAGTAGACTTTATAGGGTCAATTCTAATATATGACTGAGATTACACAGAAATTGCAAGTTCATTAACAATAACAAATTCTCTTACCGGTGTAACATGCAGGGGGACAAAACGTGGGGACCACTTTCCTGCCAAACAGCTTTTCATAATTTCTGTTCACACAGTGAACAAGTTCTCCTGAGTAGCTGCGCAAAGCTGATGGCTCCAATGACAGGGAAGCAGCCTCCCGGTCCTGGTTCCACCTGTGTAGACCCTCCAGCAGATAAATCTGAAAGTTCAGACTGTTGGCACTGGTCCCTGTAAATATACAGTGTTTAGGGAGAGTTAAAGAAACACACAAAGACACTTAATGCTCTCTCTTTACTGATGCACACGCAGAGTGTGTATGACCAAGACATACCTGGGATGAAACGGTTCATGTGTAAATGAAAGGACTCGAGAGAAGTGGAGCCTCTGGCACATCTGTACGTCTTCAGAAGCACACCTCCCTTGGTTAAGCTCCGTGTCTCTGTATAGAGCACAACACCAGGGGGGTCTTGGATGCATTTGACATGCTTCTTCTGGACACTCCAGATGTGCTCCATCCTTTCTCTGTCCAGGAGAGGAACACCCAGGGAGTCATTGCCCTTGCTGCTCAGGAGCTCTGTACGCAGCCGCTCAAAGAGAAGGATGGTAGTCTCCTCTCCATGGGTCCTCCTCCAGCAATGGAGAGCCAGCTCCTCTCTGGTAAGATGCTTGTTGATATCTTCATCTGTCAGCGCAGGCCAACCCTGGGACATCAGCAGCTCTCTCTTTGCTTTGCGAAGCATAGAAACATCAGCCGCATCCTACTCAAAAATGCACGCTGACATCCGTGACATAAAGATAGGATACAGCTGATGGGCGTCAGTTGTACACCCCAGGGCAATCCTGCGCATAAAATGCCAGATGTCCAAGCGTATCATGAGATCTGGCCAACCTCTGAACCTGGTTTTCAGCTTGGTCTCACCCACCTCAGTGCAGCAGCCACAGTCCACGTACAAAACAGCAGGTGGATCCACACTAGCCTGCTGGTACCTTTTCACCAGACCATCTATCATATTGTCCAGTCCTGCTCCTTCCTGGGCTGTCAGCACACTTATGAGCACCTGACCAAACTCGTTGCCAACAGAGGTAAGCCAGAGTCCCGTTCTCCTCGCCGTTCCAGCCAGTTTCTTAGTGATCTGCAGTAGATGACAGGAAGCATGCAGTATAATGAAACATCACACCATGTAGAGTATGATACTCTTGCTCTGATAATAATATAATAGCAAACAACATAAATTAACAAAAATCCACTGCTAACCTTTTTAGTGGAATCCATCTTTAAGACTGTACCATAGGTGGATGTTATCCTTGCATGGATTTCATCCAGCCTTGTCAGGATGTCTTGGCTGTACACTGTCAGCAGCCACTTGCAGCTTGGCACCACTGTAGGCTCTGGGGGTTCCTGGAATTTTATTGGCAACACCCCGGGTCGGTTCAGGAAGTCCACACACTGGGTTGTGTACCGGGCCAGACGCTGCAGCCACTCCTCGCTGTGGTTCTCACGCAGTTGTTTGATGACCCGCGTGGGACTGTTGCCTAGTCCACGATCACGCAGGAGCCGAATGACCCGCATATCACAGGCATACCTTAGGAAAAGCAAAATCCACACATTCATATATTTTACATATTTGATTTGTAAAGTATATGCAAAAATAGGTGATGATGGGCTATCAACTGGATGCGGAATGAAAGTGTACTTACTTCCGCGTGAGGATGACCCGAAACTCAGAGCGATGGCCCAGATCCAGCTGTTGCAGGACAGTCTGACTCCAGGACACATGCGACGTTCTACACTTGGTACAGATGAGGGTTTCTGTGACCATGTTGCACATCCTATCGATGTCCAGAACCTGCCGTGCCCTTTTGTGCAGACCGCCTCCTGTCAGCTGATGCTGTCCGCAGGCGGGATTGGGACAGAGAACCTTGACCCTCCACAGCTTGTATGGCATCCACAGCAAAAGCGCATGACAAAAAAATCTGTCTGGAGCTGGAGCCTGATTGTATGTAAGTGCTGGCTGTGGTGGGTAATGCTAGAGCTGTAGGTTGTCACGAAGCTCTGGTTTTCCCTTGGGCCCCGTTTTAAAAAGCCTGTTGGCAATCCACCTGTGATCCTCTGGTGACAAGGTCTTTGACCACAAACGATGAAGTCGAACTGCAGATGAAGCTTGCAATAATGCCCCCGAAGGAGCAGTCTGTTTAGGAAAAAGACGAAACAATTAGTCTAGCAAGGTCATTTGTTTAATTAGCATTTTATTTATCCGAGACTACCCTCACATAAAATTATTATGGTAACTATGGTTTTCACCAAAATACTGTTGGTATAACAGTGAGTATTGCTACAATAAAACTGGTAACTTTGTATTAGCCACTACTGTCAACCAAAAATGAATGTAATGACTTAAAGCCAGTATAATATATATATAAAACATCAAGAGCAGGAAAGCTTCTCTTCTCTCATTTTACAAACAATAGGTCTCATTCACCAAGCATGCGTACGCACAAATTTGTGCGTGAAATGTGCGTAGGAACAATTTTAAGAACAAATCGTGATTTCTTCTTAAAATTGTACAAAAAATTAGTGCAAAAAATCATTATAAGTTACGACAAAATATAGGAACAACTGAAAGCACTCGAAAAAAACAAAAACAAACAAAAACACAGCCTACTCTGTACGGCCTTATAATCGTATTAAGACATATGAAATTTCATCTTACAAGACTATAATTATGTAGTATGTCACATTAATTGTAATCCATATATAAAATTATATAATAAAATTATTAATACAAATTAATCTTAAATAAATTTCATCATATAAAGTGATCATCCGCTCATTTAAAATACTCCAAATTCACTAAAACAAGAACGAGGTTAAGAACAAATTCATGTGCGTAAGCATGTGCTGTGAATTATGTGGAATTTTTTCGTGAGAAGTTCTCCTGTGACTGCAAATATGAAATAATCCATGCAATTATTAGTGAATGAGATCCCTTTATCTCTTTATTTTTAAATATTTTAAACATCTGAATGTTAACAACCATAATCTTTTTTTTTTAATTCTTTAAATTGAATATCAAGTTGATCCTGAGCCAAGCACTGACATTATGACTTTACTTTGTTTTTGTTTTTAGCTTCAAAGTATTTTAGGAAGCTACTGGTCATCACATTCAAAATGTCAGGGAAATAGAATAAAGTTGATACATTTGTTCCAAAATTTTTCAGTATTGTGTCAGCTGCTAGCGCTATTTTACGTGACAAGTGAGTTGTTGCAGTTAATATGCAAATTTAATGACCTTTTTAGATCAACAGAATTTGAAATGACATACCGAGACAATACTGCAAGACTCTGCAGGACTGGTCACATCTGCAGTGGTTCTGGGGACAGAGGCTGGAACTCCAGGGTCTTGTGTCTGTACGATCATGCAGTGAAATATAATAAATGTTGTATATATATAACAAGAGAAACAGTCGAACATAACTGTCCAATAATTTTAACTCATCCTAGATTGAATTATACAATAATGTTCAAAAGTCTGGGGTCAGTAAGACTTTTTAGATTTTTGAAAGAAGATTAAAATACAGTCAAAAGCAGTAATACTGGGAAATAATATAGCAATTTAAAATCACTGCTTATTTTAATCTGTTTTCAAATGTATTTAATGCATCATTGCTGAATAAAAGTGTCAATTTCTTTAAAAAATAAATAAATACTGACCCCACCAACTTTTGAACAGTAATGTATATAAAATCTGTTTAATTCAAACATTATATATTACTGTATAGTAGTGCTCTTACTTCATTATGGCAAGACTTCCTGGAATACAAAATGTGTCTAAAAACTGCACAGGAGTGGACTGTGTCTTCACAGAATGCAATGTGGATTATGCCAGTACACTTACAGAGACAGTGGTGCTTGGTATTGGGGCACTGGACACTGCTGCGCTGGGTTGGTCATCAACCTGAGATGGTCTCCTAGCCACACTTAGATTTGGCTTTGCTGCAGCAATGTGGGACCCACCAAATCTTGGCTTGGTAAACTAAAATAGGGCAAAACAATTCCAACGAAAAGGCAAAATGTATTGTAACAGCACAATGGCAAAATATATAATTACATTTTTGGTAAATGAGAAAATATCTATTGTTCCTATATGTCATTGTATAACTAAAGGAACTGCTTTCTTGCTGTACGTTTTTTCGTACATTTTTTGCGTCAATTCAAGTCAAGTCATCTTTATTTATATAGTGCTTTTTACAATGCAAATTGTGGCAAAGCAGCTTTACATTAATATGAAAATGGTGTCATTGTGCAGCTTATTCTATATATTATTGATTCATTCCGTTGCAAATATCAATAGTTATTAGTCTAGTTAATTTAGGTATAGCAGCACTGCAGAAAACAGTGACGTAATCGTCCGGCTCAGCTCAGTTCGCATACAACGGCGCCAATGCAGGCATATCAAAAACACTGCTGAATATCAAGCAAGTGTCCCCAACTTAAGCAAGCCAAAGGCAACAGCGGCAAGGAACCAAAACTCCAACAAATGGAGAAAAAAACCTTGGGAGAAACCAGGCTTAGTCGGGGGGCCAGTTCTCCTCTGGCCAACAGTGAACACTTGTCCGATACTCAGGCAGAGTTACAGGTCATTAAACCGATTTGGAATCGCAACAGTCAAAATATTTAATCTAGTTCCATCTAGTTTAAGATCTTTTTGATCACGCCGGTATGGGACGGTTTGTTGGGATATGTGCCACTGGCTGATGAGTCGGTAAGGTCTTCACAAAGGATGAGCTAGTTAACATAGTCTCCGCCGACACCACAGGGCCACATTGCTGCCGCGCACAGGCACAGGTTCCCCGTCCGACCCGGACACGGCCCGGATCCAGCCAATCACGTTAATTGGTAAACCTCGGGATAAGCAGAGAGACAAAAAATTAGCATAGACGCCATTTTTTCTTCCAATGTAACGAGTACATCTGGTGTTATAGGAAGTGTTCCTGGTTCCGGCTGACCTGATCTATGCAGCCTAACAATCCTTTAACGGATATGAAGACAAAAGTTTATAGTGCGTCATATGTATGCCAGGTTAAATAGATGCGTTTTTAGTCTAGATTTAAACTGACAGAGTGTGTCTGCTTCCCGAACAATGCTAGGAAGATTGTTCCAGAGTTTAGGTGCCAAATAGGAAAAGGATCTACCGCCTGCGGTTGATTTTGATATTCTAGGTATTAACAACTGGCCAGAATTCTGAGATCGTAATAGACGCGAAGGACTGTAATGCATTAATAGCTCACTCAGGTACTGGGGAGCTAAGCCATTTAGTGCTTTGTAAGTAATTAGCAAGATTTTAAAATCTATACGATGTTTAATAGGGAGCCAGTGCAGTTTAGACAGAACCGGGCTAATATGTTCATACTTCCTGGTTCTAGTAAGGACTCTAGCAGCTGCGTTTTGGACCAGCTGTAATTTGTTTATCAGCCGAGCAGGGCAACCACCCAGTAGAGCATTACAGTAATCTAGTCTCGAGGTCATAAACGCATGAACTAGCTGTTCCGCATTTGTCATTGAGAGCATATGTCGCAATTTAGATATATTTTTAAGATGGAAGAATGCGGTTTTACATATGCTAGAAATGTGGCATTCAAATGAAAGATTGGTATCAAAGAGCACACCGAGGTTCCTAACTGACGAATACGACTTAACAGAGCAGCCATCAAGTGTTAGACAGTATTCTAGGTTATTATGTGCTGAAGTTTTTGGTCCAATAATTAGAATCTCTGTTTTTTTCTGAATTTAGTAGTAGGAAATTACTAGTCATCCATTTTTTTTATATCAGCTACGCATTCTGTTAATTTTGAGAATTGGTAGGTTTCATCAGGGCGCGAGGAAATATAGAGCTGAGTATCATCAGCGTAACAGTGAAAGCTAATGCCATGCTTCCTAATGACTACCCCCTGCTACTTATACACACTGAAAAAAGCACAGTTTGAATGGAAAAATGTGTGGGAAGGCATTGCTAGAATGAGACTATATTGTAAATAAAAAGGTTCATTTTAAAAATCCAAACTAGTTTACATATAGTTTGAAAGAATAAACGTTTTATTAACAGTAATTAAGGTTAAACTTGAAATAATCTCAAATAATAATAATTGAAATGCATGATGACTGAATTAATAATACGTGTATAATTAACTGTGCATAAGTTGAATGTTATCTGAGAGATACAGAATAAAAGAGAGAAATTGTAGCTTTGATAGCCAGTTGAAAAAGATCAAGAAAGATCCCATGAAGAATTTGAGTTTCCTTTAAACAATAATGTCCGAGCCCAATTAGAGAGGAAAAGGAGAATCCAAGAGCAGAGCTCAGAGAAGAAAGAGAAAGCACATTTACGTTACATTGTTCTTGAATAATTTTACTCGATCATGTGACTAAACCCATCTGAGACGTTGAACAGACTACAGCTGCCCTTGTACAAGGTGTGACAATTGGCAGGTAGCCATAAAAACATACCAGCCAACATCTCAGCTTTTTACTTCCTGTACTTCATTAAATTTCAACTGAACTTTGTTATACTTCAAAACTTATATTAAAATTACAATTCTTTAAAAAAAAAAAAAAGTGTTATTACCATTGAGAAACTTGGTACACTTTTAGAGGTCACCGATGCAGTAGGCCGGGTCTCAGGCTGGAGCCGAGGCTGAGGATGACTCTGCTCCATGACCTCCGGTACTGGTCCAGTAGCAGCAGACTTTTGTTCCACAACCTTTGATGCTTGTACCTGCGTAAGACAACCACAAAAACACATAGGCTACATTAATTTTTGAACAAGAAACATTCGTTCAGTAAGTTATTTAAAAAAAAAAAATTACTAGCAACATCTTCACATTGTTACCTTTTGAGTGTGAAAACCACACACACACTTTGGGACCGCACCGAGCAAGGTCGTCTGGCCGCGAGAGTGCGTTGGACATTTTTCAATCTGTAAACATTATGACACATGTAATACACAATACATGTATTTCTAACTGAACAGGAATGACAAATTAATTTACTGTACTTTCCAGTATGTGTGTCATATTTATTTTTATTCATGTTCTTTGAAGGGGAGATACAAATTGTAAAATGAGAGAAAGAGTGAGTGAGTTTGTGTCCTCCATTTTAAGAACAAGAGAGGAACATTTCACACCTCCATTCACTCGACATCCCCACCCCCACTCTGAACCTCACAGTACAAAATAAAATGTACTAAATGTAGGTTTTATTATAGATTGACATATATCTCAAATACCTGCAACATTATCTACATATCTACATAAATATCTATAAATAATAATGACACCTGGTTTATATTGGTGTAAACCATTAGTCAATGAATGGGATCAGGTATATGTTTGTATTGAACTCAAATAAGTTGTTGTTCTGATATGCAAATACATTAAGCAAACAAATCTAATGTTCAATTACAACACTAAAGTCATTTCTGTCATGCAGAAATAACAAAAGCACACACTCACCTTTTGATACATGTCGTGCCACTTTTTCTGTCGAGGAGCAGGCCTGTTCCCTTCATTTGATGGCCAAACTCCTGTCCTGGCAAACTTTTTTAGACATGAAATCCATTCAGCGTCCGACATGGCTTTATGCGATTTTTTTGCCAGACATTTTTTTTTTGGCCTTAGGTTTCACCGTTTTGAACAAAAAATAAAATGATTTCTTAAAAAAACACAACACAACCCAACACATTCAAATATGTAATTAGATTATGTGTTCTTACCTGCTGTCCGTAATATCGCGGGATATGTTTTTTGTTAGTAAAAATATACTTGGCTGTCCTCCGTAAAAATTATGCTGATCTCCGTGGCAGTGATGCTCGTCTAATGAACTTTTTTGACCTCTGAAACTCCCCCTGAGGATAATGTCATCACTTTGTACACTTTCGGCTCAATTCGGAAACTTTATTGACATCTGGCTAGCTTCCCGAACGCACCTAGCGGTGATATGCGTCAATGCGCACTCGACATATCCTTGTACTCTGATTGGTCAAATGTCGAAAATGCCAAGAAAATGTAAAGAATGGCGCTATTTGATTGGCTGCAAATGTTATAGTGCTTTGACGTGATTGGCTGTGGAGTTCAACATTGTTCAACATCTGCACCATGATGTCGGACTATCCTTCGGCAGCTAGCGTTCAGGTCGCAGTCTCCCCTGGAGGCGTGGGATTCGAATCCCACTTCTGACAAAACCAACCTTTGACTGTGTGCACAAGCTAGAGTCTTTAACCCTCTGGCAAGTTGACCCAGTAATACATTCATGTTGGCAAAGAACGGCGTTTCAGGTAACGTCGGAATCGAACAGACGCTACGGTAACGCTGACCATCGGTCACGTGATATTTAAAGTCACCCCTTTGTGTCGTGTATGGGATTCTGTGGAATTTTCACTTTTTCTTGGAATTCTTGTGGCGGCGTTTCCGGCATTTTGTTTATAGAATGGGATTCTACGGAATTTCATGGAATACTTGTTCAATGAAACACTTGTTCATGAAAGGCTGTTCATGGATATTTTGGGGGGATGCAGTGTGATGGGTTGTAATTCTTGGAGTTTCACTGTGATGTCATGGACTGAACGTTTGGGGGTGCAGTAGAATTTCACGGCAAAGAATTCCTTGAAATTTCTTGGAATGACACGTCATGGATATTTGAGGCATATGGGATGGAATGTCATGGAATATCATGTCGTGGCATTTCTTGTAACACGTTACGTTACCATTGACAAGAAATTTCATCAGGGTGAAAGGATTATATTAAACCTCAACAAAAACACTGCAACAACTCTGCCACACATTACACGGGTATGAGAAGAATGCTATTACTGCATTTATACAACACAAGTCCTGCAAAAACGCTGGATTTCACTTGCATTGCATGTCAAACAATGCCAGAGGGCGTCATAAAATTGTCATGGACTGAACGTTTGGGGATGCAGTTGAATTTCACGGCAAAGAATTCCTTGACATTTCTTGGAATGGCACGTCATGGATTTTTGAGGGATACGGGATGGAATGTCATGGAATAAGATCCGTGGCATTTCTTGTAACATGTTACGTTAACCATTGACAAGTAATTTCATCAGGATGAAAGGATTATACTAAACCTCAACAAAAACATTGCAACAACACTGCTACACATTACACGGATATATGACAGGAATACTATTACTGCATTTATACACCACAAGTCCTACAAAAACACTAGATTTCACTTGCATTGCATGTCAAACAATGTCAGAGGACGTCATAAAATTGAATGCAATTTCATTTAATGAGATTCGGGTAAACTACTTGAAATGACACAGATTTTGTCAGTACGCCATGTTGTCTGCCCTTCAGAGGAGCTGAAGAGCCTTCTGGCCCCAGGAGAAATGGACAGTCACACGAAAGGGAACAAAGAAAAGCGCTCTTTCGTACCAAAAAGGACACAGCCTGCCCCGTGTGAGGCTCGAACTCACGACCTTCAGATTATGAGACTGACGCGCTGCCTAACTGCGCCAACGAGGCGTGTTTTCTGACCGGTGTAGGTGGTGACACAGTAGCTTTCAGAAACATCTGCCATTCGCTGGAGCTCCAAAAATACTGCTCGCAGCCAGTTGTTGTGTCAGGATGGCCGAGCGGTCCAAGGCGCTGCGTTCAGGTCGCAGTCTCCCCTGGAGGCGTGGGTTCGAATCCCACTTCTGACAAAACCAACCTTTGGCTGTGTGCACAAGCTAGAGTCTTTAACCCTCTGGCAAGTTGACCCAGTAAAATACCATGTTGTGATGTTTAGGGGAATGACAACTTGTTCATGAAAGGCTGTTCATGGATATTTTGGGGGGATGCAGTGTGATGGGTTGTAATTCTTGGAGTTTCACTGTGATGTCATGGACTGAACGTTTGGGGATGCAGTAGAATTTCACGGCAAAGAATTCCTTGAAATTTCTTGGAATGACACGTCATGGATATTTGAGGCATTTGGGATGGAATGTCATGGAATATCATGTCGTGGCATTTCTTGTAACACGTTACGTTACCATTGACAAGAAATTTCATCAGGATGAAAGGATTATATTAAACCTCAACAAAAACACTGCAACAACTCTGCCACACATTACACGGGTATGAGAAGAATGCTATTACTGCATTTATACAACACAAGTCCTGCAAAAACGCTGGATTTCACTTGCATTGCATGTCAAACAATGCCAGAGGGCGTCATAAAATTGTCATGGACTGAACGTTTGGGGATGCAGTTGAATTTCACGGCAAAGAATTCCTTGACATTTCTTGGAATGGCACGTCATGGATTTTTGAGGGATTCGGGATGGAATGTCATGGAATAAGATCCGTGGCATTTCTTGTAACATGTTACGTTAACCATTGACAAGTAATTTCATCAGGATGAAAGGATTATACTAAACCTCAACAAAAACATTGCAACAACACTGCTACACATTACACGGATATAAGACAGGAATACTATTACTGCATTTATACACCACAAGTCCTACAAAAACACTAGATTTCACTTGCATTGCATGTCAAACAATGTCAGAGGACGTCATAAAATTGAATGCAATTTCATTTAATGAGATTCGGGTAAACTACTTGAAATGACACAGATTTTGTCAGAACGCCATGTTGTCTGCCCTTCAGAGGAGCTGAAGAGCCTTCTGGCCCCAGGAGAAATGGACAGTCACACGAAAGGGAACAAAGAAAAGCGCTCTTTCGTACCAAAAAGGACACAGCCTGCCCCCTGTGAGGCTCGAACTCACAACCTTCAGATTATGAGACTGACGCGCTGCCTAACTGCGCCAACGAGGCGTGTTTTCTGACCGGTGTAGGTGGTGACACAGTAGCTTTCAGAAACATCTGCCATTCGCTGGAGCTCCAAAAATACTGCTCGCAGCCAGTTGTTGTGTCAGGATGGCCGAGCGGTCCAAGGCGCTGCGTTCAGGTCGCAGTCTCCCCTGGAGGCGTGGGTTCGAATCCCACTTCTGACAAAACCAACCTTTGGCTGTGTGCACAAGCTAGAGTCTTTAACCCTCTGGCAAGTTGACCCAGCAATACATTCATGTTGGCAAAGAACGGCGTTTCAGGTAACGTCGGAATCGAAGAGACGCTACGGTAACGCTGACCATCGGTCACGTGATATTTAAAGTCACCCCTTTGTGTCGTGTATGGGATTCTGTGGAATTTTCACTTTTTCTTGGAATTCTTGTGGCGGCGTTTCCGGCATTTTGTTTATAGAATGGGATTCTACGGAATTTCATGGAATACCATGTTGTGATGTTTAGCGGAATGACAACTTGTTCATGAAAGGCTGTTCATGGATATTTTGGGGGGATGCAGTGTGATGGGTTGTAATTCTTGGAGTTTCACTGTGATGTCACGGACTGAACGTTTGGGGATGCAGTAGAATTTCACTGCAAAGAATTCCTTGAAATTTCTTGGAATGACACGTCATGGATATTTGAGGCATTTGGGATGGAATGTCATGGAATATCATGTCGTGGCATTTCTTGTAACACGTTACGTTACCATTGGCAAGAAATTTCATCAGGATGAAAGGATTATATTAAACCTCAACAAAAACACTGCAACAACTCTGCCACACATTACACGGGTATGAGAAGAATGCTATTACTGCATTTATACAACACAAGTCCTGCAAAAACGCTGGATTTCACTTGCATTGCATGTCAAACAATGCCAGAGGGCGTCATAAAATTGTCATGGACTGAACGTTTGGGGATGCAGTTGAATTTCACGGCAAAGAATTCCTTGACATTTCTTGGAATGGCACGTCATGGATTTTTGAGGGATACGGGATGGAATGTAATGGAATAAGATCCGTGGCATTTCTTGTAACATGTTACGTTAACCATTGACAAGTAATTTCATCAGGATGAAAGGATTATACTAAACCTCAACAAAAACATTGCAACAACACTGCTACACATTACACGGATATATGACAGGAATACTATTACTGCATTTATACACCACAAGTCCTACAAAAACACTAGATTTCACTTGCATTGCATTCAATTTTATGACGTCCTCTGACATTGTTTGACATGCAATTTCATTTAATGAGATTCGGGTAAACTACTTGAAATGACACAGATTTTGTCAGAACGCCATGTTGTCTGCCCTTCAGAGGAGCTGAAGAGCCTTCTGGCCCCAGGAGAAATGGACAGTCACACGAAAGGGAACAAAGAAAAGCGCTCTTTCGTACCAAAAAGGACACAGCCTGCCCCGTGTGAGGCTCGAACTCACGACCTTCAGATTATGAGACTGACGCGCTGCCTAACTGCGCCAACGAGGCGTGTTTTCTGACCGGTGTAGGTGGTGACACAGTAGCTTTCAGAAACATCTGCCATTCGCTGGAGCTCCAAAAATACTGCTCGCAGCCAGTTGTTGTGTCAGGATGGCCGAGCGGTCCAAGGCGCTGCGTTCAGGTTGCAGTCTCCCCTGGAGGCATGGGTTCGAATCCCACTTCTGACAAAACCAACCTTTGGCTGTGTGCACAAGCTAGAGTCTTTAACCCTCTGGCAAGTTGACCCAGTAAAATACCATGTTGTGATGTTTAGCGGAATGACAACTTGTTCATGAAAGGCTGTTCATGGATATTTTGGGGGGATGCAGTGTGATGGGTTGTAATTCTTGGAGTTTCACTGTGATGTCATGGACTGAACGTTTGGGGATGCAGTAGAATTTCACGGCAAAGAATTCCTTGAAATTTCTTGGAATGACACGTCATGGATATTTGAGGCATTTGGGATGGAATGTCATGGAATATCATGTCGTGGCATTTCTTGTAACACGTTACGTTACCATTGACAAGAAATTTCATCAGGATGAAAGGATTATATTAAACCTCAACAAAAACACTGCAACAACTCTGCCACACATTACACGGGTATGAGAAGAATGCTATTACTGCATTTATACAACACAAGTCCTGCAAAAACGCTGGATTTCACTTGCATTGCATGTCAAACAATGCCAGAGGGCGTCATAAAATTGTCATGGACTGAACGTTTGGGGATGCAGTTGAATTTCACGGCAAAGAATTCCTTGACATTTCTTGGAATGGCACGTCATGGATTTTTGAGGGATACGGGATGGAATGTCATGGAATAAGATCCGTGGCATTTCTTGTAACATGTTACGTTAACCATTGACAAGTAATTTCATCAGGATGAAAGGATTATACTAAACCTCAACAAAAACATTGCAACAACACTGCTACACATTACACGGATATATGACAGGAATACTATTACTGCATTTATACACCACAAGTCCTACAAAAACACTAGATTTCACTTGCATTGCATGTCAAACAATGTCAGAGGACGTCATAAAATTGAATGCAATTTCATTTAATGAGATTCGGGTAAACTACTTGAAATGACACAGATTTTGTCAGAACGCCATGTTGTCTGCCCTTCAGAGGAGCTGAAGAGCCTTCTGGCCCCAGGAGAAATGGACAGTCACACGAAAGGGAACAAAGAAAAGCGCTCTTTCGTACCAAAAAGGACACAGCCTGCCCCGTGTGAGGCTCGAACTCACGACCTTCAGATTATGAGACTGACGCGCTGCCTAACTGCGCCAACGAGGCGTGTTTTCTGACCGGTGTAGGTGGTGACACAGTAGCTTTCAGAAACATCTGCCATTCGCTGGAGCTCCAAAAATACTGCTCGCAGCCAGTTGTTGTGTCAGGATGGCCGAGCGGTCCAAGGCGCTGCGTTCAGGTTGCAGTCTCCCCTGGAGGCATGGGTTCGAATCCCACTTCTGACAAAACCAACCTTTGGCTGTGTGCACAAGCTAGAGTCTTTAACCCTCTGGCAAGTTGACCCAGTAAAATACCATGTTGTGATGTTTAGTGGAATGACAACTTGTTCATGAAAGGCTGTTCATGGATATTTTGGGGGGATGCAGTGTGATGGGTTGTAATTCTTGGAGTTTCACTGTGATGTCATGGACTGAACGTTTGGGGATGCAGTAGAATTTCACGGCAAAGAATTCCTTGAAATTTCTTGGAATGACACGTCATGGATATTTGAGGCATTTGGGATGGAATGTCATGGAATATCATGTCGTGGCATTTCTTGTAACACGTTACGTTACCATTGACAAGAAATTTCATCAGGATGAAAGGATTATATTAAACCTCAACAAAAACACTGCAACAACTCTGCCACACATTACACGGGTATGAGAAGAATGCTATTACTGCATTTATACAACACAAGTCCTGCAAAAACGCTGGATTTCACTTGCATTGCATGTCAAACAATGCCAGAGGGCGTCATAAAATTGTCATGGACTGAACGTTTGGGGATGCAGTTGAATTTCACGGCAAAGAATTCCTTGACATTTCTTGGAATGGCACGTCATGGATTTTTGAGGGATACGGGATGGAATGTCATGGAATAAGATCCGTGGCATTTCTTGTAACATGTTACGTTAACCATTGACAAGTAATTTCATCAGGATGAAAGGATTATACTAAACCTCAACAAAAACATTGCAACAACACTGCTACACATTACACGGATATATGACAGGAATACTATTACTGCATTTATACACCACAAGTCCTACAAAAACACTAGATTTCACTTGCATTGCATGTCAAACAATGTCAGAGGACGTCATAAAATTGAATGCAATTTCATTTAATGAGATTCGGGTAAACTACTTGAAATGACACAGATTTTGTCAGAACGCCATGTTGTCTGCCCTTCAGAGGAGCTGAAGAGCCTTCTGGCCCCAGGAGAAATGGACAGTCACACGAAAGGGAACAAAGAAAAGCGCTCTTTCGTACCAAAAAGGACACAGCCTGCCCCGTGTGAGGCTCGAACTCACGACCTTCAGATTATGAGACTGACGCGCTGCCTAACTGCACCAACGAGGCGTGTTTTCTGACCGGTGTAGGTGGTGACACAGTAGCTTTCAGAAACATCTGCCATTCGCTGGAGCTCCAAAAATACTGCTCGCAGCCAGTTGTTGTGTCAGGATGGCCGAGCGGTCCAAGGCGCTGCGTTCAGGTCGCAGTCTCCCCTGGAGGCGTGGGTTCGAATCCCACTTCTGACAAAACCAACCTTTGGCTGTGTGCACAAGCTAGAGTCTTTAACCCTCTGGCAAGTTGACCCAGTAAAATACCATGTTGTGATGTTTAGCGGAATGACAACTTGTTCATGAAAGGCTGTTCATGGATATTTTGGGGGGATGCAGTGTGATGGGTTGTAATTCTTGGAGTTTCACTGTGATGTCATGGACTGAACGTTTGGGGATGCAGTAGAATTTCACGGCAAAGAATTCCTTGAAATTTCTTGGAATGACACGTCATGGATATTTGAGGCATTTGGGATGGAATGTCATGGAATATCATGTCGTGGCATTTCTTGTAACACGTTACGTTACCATTGACAAGAAATTTCATCAGGATGAAAGGATTATATTAAACCTCAACAAAAACACTGCAACAACTCTGCCACACATTACACGGGTATGAGAAGAATGCTATTACTGCATTTATACAACACAAGTCCTGCAAAAACGCTGGATTTCACTTGCATTGCATGTCAAACAATGCCAGAGGGCGTCATAAAATTGTCATGGACTGAACGTTTGGGGATGCAGTTGAATTTCACGGCAAAGAATTCCTTGACATTTCTTGGAATGGCACGTCATGGATTTTTGAGGGATACGGGATGGAATGTCATGGAATAAGATCCGTGGCATTTCTTGTAACATGTTACGTTAACCATTGACAAGTAATTTCATCAGGATGAAAGGATTATACTAAACCTCAACAAAAACATTGCAACAACACTGCTACACATTACACGGATATATGACAGGAATACTATTACTGCATTTATACACCACAAGTCCTACAAAAACACTAGATTTCACTTGCATTGCATGTCAAACAATGTCAGAGGACGTCATAAAATTGAATGCAATTTCATTTAATGAGATTCAGGTAAACTACTTGAAATGACACAGATTTTGTCAGAACGCCATGTTGTCTGCCCTTCAGAGGAGCTGAAGAGCCTTCTGGCCCCAGGAGAAATGGACAGTCACACGAAAGGGAACAAAGAAAAGCGCTCTTTCGTACCAAAAAGGACACAGCCTGCCCCGTGTGAGGCTCGAACTCACGACCTTCAGATTATGAGACTGACGCGCTGCCTAACTGCGCCAACGAGGCGTGTTTTCTGACTGGTGTAGGTGGTGACACAGTAGCTTTCAGAAACATCTGCCATTCGCTGGAGCTCCAAAAATACTGCTCACAGCCAGTTGTTGTGTCAGGATGGCCGAGCGGTCCAAGGCGCTGCGTTCAGGTCGCAGTCTCCCCTGGAGGCGTGGGTTCGAATCCCACTTCTGACAAAACCAACCTTTGGCTGTGTGCACAAGCTAGAGTCTTTAACCCTCTGGCAAGTTGACCCAGTAAAATACAATGTTGTGATGTTTAGCGGAATGACAACTTGTTCATGAAAGGCTGTTCATGGATATTTTGGGGGGATGCAGTGTGATGGGTTGTAATTCTTGGAGTTTCACTGTGATGTCATGGACTGAACGTTTGGGGATGCAGTAGAATTTCACGGCAAAGAATTACTTGAAATTTCTTGGAATGACACGTCATGGATATTTGAGGCATTTGGGATGGAATGTCATGGAATATCATGTCGTGGCATTTCTTGTAACACGTTACGTTACCATTGACAAGAAATTTCATCAGGATGAAAGGATTATATTAAACCTCAACAAAAACACTGCAACAACTCTGCCACACATTACACGGGTATGAGAAGAATGCTATTACTGCATTTATACAACACAAGTCCTGCAAAAACGCTGGATTTCACTTGCATTGCATGTCAAACAATGCCAGAGGGCGTCATAAAATTGTCATGGACTGAACGTTTGGGCATGCAGTTGAATTTCACGGCAAAGAATTCCTTGACATTTCTTGGAATGACACGTCATGGATATTTGAGGCATTTGGGATGGAATGTCATGGAATATCATGTCGTGGCATTTCTTGTAACACGTTACGTTACCATTGACAAGAAATTTCATCAGGATGAAAGGATTATATTAAACCTCAACAAAAACACTGCAACAACTCTGCCACACATTACACGGGTATGAGAAGAATGCTATTACTGCATTTATACAACACAAGTCCTGCAAAAACGCTGGATTTCATTTGCATTGCATGTCAAACAATGCCAGAGGGCGTCATAAAATTGTCATGGACTGAACGTTTGGGGATGCAGTTGAATTTCACGGCAAAGAATTCCTTGACATTTCTTGGAATGGCACGTCATGGATTTTTGAGGGATACGGGATGGAATGTCATGGAATAAGATCCGTGGCATTTCTTGTAACATGTTACGTTAACCATTGACAAGTAATTTCATCAGGATGAAAGGATTATACTAAACCTCAACAAAAACATTGCAACAACACTGCTACACATTACACGGATATATGACAGGAATACTATTACTGCATTTATACACCACAAGTCCTACAAAAACACTAGATTTCACTTGCATTGCATGTCAAACAATGTCAGAGGACGTCATAAAATTGAATGCAATTTCATTTAATGAGATTCGGGTAAACTACTTGAAATGACACAGATTTTGTCAGAACGCCATGTTGTCTGCCCTTCAGAGGAGCTGAAGAGCCTTCTGGCCCCAGGAGAAATGGACAGTCACACGAAAGGGAACAAAGAAAAGCGCTCTTTCGTACCAAAAAGGACACAGCCTGCCCCGTGTGAGGCTCGAACTCACGACCTTCAGATTATGAGACTGACACGCTGCCTAACTGCGCCAACGAGGCGTGTTTTCTGACCGGTGTAGGTGGTGACACAGTAGCTTTCAGAAACATCTGCCATTCGCTGGAGCTCCAAAAATACTGCTCGCAGCCAGTTGTTGTGTCAGGATGGCCGAGCGGTCCAAGGCGCTGCGTTCAGGTCGCAGTCTCCCCTGGAGGCGTGGGTTCGAATCCCACTTCTGACAAAACCAACCTTTGGCTGTGTGCACAAGCTAGAGTCTTTAACCCTCTGGCAAGTTGACCCAGTAAAATACCATGTTGTGATGTTT
Source organism: Zacco platypus (assembly GCA_038088235.1). Taxonomy (NCBI): domain Eukaryota; kingdom Metazoa; phylum Chordata; class Actinopteri; order Cypriniformes; family Xenocyprididae; genus Zacco; species Zacco platypus. The sequence goes on along the minus strand of CM076066.1, from coordinate 21,548,769 downwards.
AGCGGAATGACAACTTGTTCATGAAAGGCTGTTCATGGATATTTTGGGGGGATGCAGTGTGATGGGTTGTAATTCTTGGAGTTTCACTGTGATGTCATGGACTGAACGTTTGGGGATGCAGTAGAATTTCACGGCAAAGAATTCCTTGAAATTTCTTGGAATGACACGTCATGGATATTTGAGGCATTTGGGATGGAATGTCATGGAATATCATGTCGTGGCATTTCTTGTAACACGTTACGTTACCATTGACAAGAAATTTCATCAGGATGAAAGGATTATATTAAACCTCAACAAAAACACTGCAACAACTCTGCCACACATTACACGGGTATGAGAAGAATGCTATTACTGCATTTATACAACACAAGTCCTGCAAAAACGCTGGATTTCACTTGCATTGCATGTCAAACAATGCCAGAGGGCGTCATAAAATTGTCATGGACTGAACGTTTGGGGATGCAGTTGAATTTCACGGCAAAGAATTCCTTGACATTTCTTGGAATGGCACGTCATGGATTTTTGAGGGATACGGGATGGAATGTCATGGAATAAGATCCGTGGCATTTCTTGTAACATGTTACGTTAACCATTGACAAGTAATTTCATCAGGATGAAAGGATTATACTAAACCTCAACAAAAACATTGCAACAACACTGCTACACATTACACGGATATATGACAGGAATACTATTACTGCATTTATACACCACAAGTCCTACAAAAACACTAGATTTCACTTGCATTGCATGTCAAACAATGTCAGAGGACGTCATAAAATTGAATGCAATTTCATTTAATGAGATTCGGGTAAACTACTTGAAATGACACAGATTTTGTCAGAACGCCATGTTGTCTGCCCTTCAGAGGAGCTGAAGAGCCTTCTGGCCCCAGGAGAAATGGACAGTCACACGAAAGGGAACAAAGAAAAGCGCTCTTTCGTACCAAAAAGGACACAGCCTGCCCCGTGTGAGGCTCGAACTCACGACCTTCAGATTATGAGACTGACGCGCTGCCTAACTGCGCCAACGAGGCGTGTTTTCTGACCGGTGTAGGTGGTGACACAGTAGCTTTCAGAAACATCTGCCATTCGCTGGAGCTCCAAAAATACTGCTCGCAGCCAGTTGTTGTGTCAGGATGGCCGAGCGGTCCAAGGCGCTGCGTTCAGGTCGCAGTCTCCCCTGGAGGCGTGGGTTCGAATCCCACTTCTGACAAAACCAACCTTTGGCTGTGTGCACAAGCTAGAGTCTTTAACCCTCTGGCAAGTTGACCCAGTTAAATACCATGTTGTGATGTTTAGCGGAATGACAACTTGTTCATGAAAGGCTGTTCATGGATATTTTGGGGGGATGCAGTGTGATGGGTTGTAATTCTTGGAGTTTCACTGTGATGTCATGGACTGAACGTTTGGGGATGCAGTAGAATTTCACGGCAAAGAATTCCTTGAAATTTCTTGGAATGACACGTCATGGATATTTGAGGCATTTGGGATGGAATGTCATGGAATATCATGTCGTGGCATTTCTTGTAACACGTTACGTTACCATTGACAAGAAATTTCATCAGGATGAAAGGATTATATTAAACCTCAACAAAAACACTGCAACAACTCTGCCACACATTACACGGGTATGAGAAGAATGCTATTACTGCATTTATACAACACAAGTCCTGCAAAAACGCTGGATTTCACTTGCATTGCATGTCAAACAATGCCAGAGGGCGTCATAAAATTGTCATGGACTGAACGTTTGGGGATGCAGTTGAATTTCACGGCAAAGAATTCCTTGACATTTCTTGGAATGACACGTCATGGATATTTGAGGCATTTGGGATGGAATGTCATGGAATATCATGTCGTGGCATTTCTTGTAACACGTTACGTTACCATTGACAAGAAATTTCATCAGGATGAAAGGATTATATTAAACCTCAACAAAAACACTGCAACAACTCTGCCACACATTACACGGGTATGAGAAGAATGCTATTACTGCATTTATACAACACAAGTCCTGCAAAAACGCTGGATTTCACTTGCATTGCATGTCAAACAATGCCAGAGGGCGTCATAAAATTGTCATGGACTGAACGTTTGGGGATGCAGTTGAATTTCACTGCAAAGAATTCCTTGACATTTCTTGGAATGGCACGTCATGGATTTTTGAGGGATACGGGATGGAATGTCATGGAATAAGATCCGTGGCATTTCTTGTAACATGTTACGTTAACCATTGACAAGTAATTTCATCAGGATGAAAGGATTATACTAAACCTCAACAAAAACATTGCAACAACACTGCTACACATTACACGGATATATGACAGGAATACTATTACTGCATTTATACACCACAAGTCCTACAAAAACACTAGATTTCACTTGCATTGCATGTCAAACAATGTCAGAGGACGTCATAAAATTGAATGCAATTTCATTTAATGAGATTCGGGTAAACTACTTGAAATGACACAGATTTTGTCAGAACGTCATGTTGTCTGCCCTTCAGAGGAGCTGAAGAGCCTTCTGGCCCCAGGAGAAATGGACAGTCACACGAAAGGGAACAAAGAAAAGCGCTCTTTCGTACCAAAAAGGACACAGCCTGCCCCGTGTGAGGCTCGAACTCACGACCTTCAGATTATGAGACTGACACGCTGCCTAACTGCGCCAACGAGGCGTGTTTTCTGACCGGTGTAGGTGGTGACACAGTAGCTTTCAGAAACATCTGCCATTCGCTGGAGCTCCAAAAATACTGCTCACAGCCAGTTGTTGTGTCAGGATGGCCGAGCGGTCCAAGGCGCTGCGTTCAGGTCGCAGTCTCCCCTGGAGGCGTGGGTTCGAATCCCACTTCTGACAAAACCAACCTTTGGCTGTGTGCACAAGCTAGAGTCTTTAACCCTCTGGCAAGTTGACCCAGTAAAATACAATGTTGTGATGTTTAGCGGAATGACAACTTGTTCATGAAAGGCTGTTCATGGATATTTTGGGGGGATGCAGTGTGATGGGTTGTAATTCTTGGAGTTTCACTGTGATGTCATGGACTGAACGTTTGGGGATGCAGTAGAATTTCACGGCAAAGAATTCCTTGAAATTTCTTGGAATGACACGTCATGGATATTTGAGGCATTTGGGATGGAATGTCATGGAATATCATGTCGTGGCATTTCTTGTAACACGTTACGTTACCATTGACAAGAAATTTCATCAGGATGAAAGGATTATATTAAACCTCAACAAAAACACTGCAACAACTCTGCCACACATTACACGGGTATGAGAAGAATGCTATTACTGCATTTATACAACACAAGTCCTGCAAAAACGCTGGATTTCACTTGCATTGCATGTCAAACAATGCCAGAGGGCGTCATAAAATTGTCATGGACTGAACGTTTGGGGATGCAGTTGAATTTCACGGCAAAGAATTCCTTGACATTTCTTGGAATGACACGTCATGGATATTTGAGGCATTTGGGATGGAATGTCATGGAATATCATGTCGTGGCATTTCTTGTAACACGTTACGTTACCATTGACAAGAAATTTCATCAGGATGAAAGGATTATATTAAACCTCAACAAAAACACTGCAACAACTCTGCCACACATTACACGGGTATGAGAAGAATGCTATTACTGCATTTATACAACACAAGTCCTGCAAAAACGCTGGATTTCACTTGCATTGCATGTCAAACAATGCCAGAGGGCGTCATAAAATTGTCATGGACTGAACGTTTGGGGATGCAGTTGAATTTCACTGCAAAGAATTCCTTGACATTTCTTGGAATGGCACGTCATGGATTTTTGAGGGATACGGGATGGAATGTCATGGAATAAGATCCGTGGCATTTCTTGTAACATGTTACGTTAACCATTGACAAGTAATTTCATCAGGATGAAAGGATTATACTAAACCTCAACAAAAACATTGCAACAACACTGCTACACATTACACGGATATATGACAGGAATACTATTACTGCATTTATACACCACAAGTCCTACAAAAACACTAGATTTCACTTGCATTGCATGTCAAACAATGTCAGAGGACGTCATAAAATTGAATGCAATTTCATTTAATGAGATTCGGGTAAACTACTTGAAATGACACAGATTTTGTCAGAACGCCATGTTGTCTGCCCTTCAGAGGAGCTGAAGAGCCTTCTGGCCCCAGGAGAAATGGACAGTCACACGAAAGGGAACAAAGAAAAGCGCTCTTTCGTACCAAAAAGGACACAGCCTGCCCCGTGTGAGGCTCGAACTCACGACCTTCAGATTATGAGACTGACGCGCTGCCTAACTGCGCCAACGAGGCGTGTTTTCTGACCGGTGTAGGTGGTGACACAGTAGCTTTCAGAAACATCTGCCATTCGCTGGAGCTGCAAAAATACTGCTCACAGCCAGTTGTTGTGTCAGGATGGCCGAGCGGTCCAAGGCGCTGCGTTCAGGTCGCAGTCTCCCCTGGAGGCGTGGGTTCGAATCCCACTTCTGACAAAACCAACCTTTGGCTGTGTGCACAAGCTAGAGTCTTTAACCCTCTGGCAAGTTGACCCAGTAAAATACAATGTTGTGATGTTTAGCGGAATGACAACTTGTTCATGAAAGGCTGTTCATGGATATTTTGGGGGGATGCAGTGTGAAGGGTTGTAATTCTTGGAGTTTCACTGTGATGTCATGGACTGAACGTTTGGGGATGCAGTAGAATTTCACGGCAAAGAATTCCTTGAAATTTCTTGGAATGACACGTCATGGATATTTGAGGCATTTGGGATGGAATGTCATGGAATATCATGTCGTGGCATTTCTTGTAACACGTTACGTTACCATTGACAAGAAATTTCATCAGGATGAAAGGATTATATTAAACCTCAACAAAAACACTGCAACAACTCTGCCACACATTACACGGGTATGAGAAGAATGCTATTACTGCATTTATACAACACAAGTCCTGCAAAAACGCTGGATTTCACTTGCATTGCATGTCAAACAATGCCAGAGGGCGTCATAAAATTGTCATGGACTGAACGTTTGGGGATGCAGTTGAATTTCACGGCAAAGAATTCCTTGACATTTCTTGGAATGGCACGTCATGGATTTTTGAGGGATTCGGGATGGAATGTCATGGAATAAGATCCGTGGCATTTCTTGTAACATGTTACGTTAACCATTGACAAGTAATTTCATCAGGATGAAAGGATTATACTAAACCTCAACAAAAACATTGCAACAACACTGCTACACATTACACGGATATATGACAGGAATACTATTACTGCATTTATACACCACAAGTCCTACAAAAACACTAGATTTCACTTGCATTGCATGTCAAACAATGTCAGAGGACGTCATAAAATTGAATGCAATTTCATTTAATGAGATTCGGGTAAACTACTTGAAATGACACAGATTTTGTCAGAACGTCATGTTGTCTGCCCTTCAGAGGAGCTGAAGAGCCTTCTGGCCCCAGGAGAAATGGACAGTCCCACGAAAGGGAACAAAGAAAAGCGCTCTTTCGTACCAAAAAGGACACAGCCTGCCCCGTGTGAGGCTCGAACTCACGACCTTCAGATTATGAGACTGACGCGCTGCCTAACTGCGCCAACGAGGCGTGTTTTCTGACCGGTGTAGGTGGTGACACAGTAGCTTTCAGAAACATCTGCCATTCGCTGGAGCTCCAAAAATACTGCTCGCAGCCAGTTGTTGTGTCAGGATGGCCGAGCGGTCCAAGGCGCTGCGTTCAGGTTGCAGTCTCCCCTGGAGGCGTGGGTTCGAATCCCACTTCTGACAAAACCAACCTTTGCACAAGCTAGAGTCTTTAACCCTCTGGCAAGTTGACCCAGTAATACATTCATGTTGGCAAAGAACGGCGTTTCAGGTAACGTCGGAATGGAAGAGACGCTACGGTAACGCTGACCATCGGTCACGTGATATTTAAAGTCACCCCTTTGTGTCGTGTATGGGATTCTGTGGAATTTTCACTTTTTCTTGGAATTCTTGTGGCGGCGTTTCCGGCATTTTGTTTATAGAATGGGATTCTACGGAATTTCATGGAATACCATGTTGTGATGTTTAGCGGAATGACAACTTGTTCATGAAAGGCTGTTCATGGATACTTTGGGGGGATGCAGTGTGATGGGTTGTAATTCTTGGAGTTTCACTGTGATGTCATGGACTGAACGTTTGGGGATGCAGTAGAATTTCACGGCAAAGAATTCCTTGAAATTTCTTGGAATGACACGTCATGGATATTTGAGGCATTTGGGATGGAATGTCATGGAATATCATGTCGTGGCATTTCTTGTAACACGTTACGTTACCATTGACAAGAAATTTCATCAGGATGAAAGGATTATATTAAACCTCAACAAAAACACTGCAACAACTCTGCCACACATTACACGGGTATGAGAAGAATGCTATTACTGCATTTATACAACACAAGTCCTGCAAAAACGCTGGATTTCACTTGCATTGCATGTCAAACAATGCCAGAGGGCGTCATAAAATTGTCATGGACTGAACGTTTGGGGATGCAGTTGAATTTCACGGCAAAGAATTCCTTGACATTTCTTGGAATGGCACGTCATGGATTTTTGAGGGATACGGGATGGAATGTCATGGAATAAGATCCGTGGCATTTCTTGTAACATGTTACGTTAACCATTGACAAGTAATTTCATCAGGATGAAAGGATTATACTAAACCTCAACAAAAACATTGCAACAACACTGCTACACATTACACGGATATATGACAGGAATACTATTACTGCATTTATACACCACAAGTCCTACAAAAACACTAGATTTCACTTGCATTGCATGTCAAACAATGTCAGAGGACGTCATAAAATTGAATGCAATTTCATTTAATGAGATTCGGGTAAACTACTTGAAATGACACAGATTTTGTCAGAACGCCATGTTGTCTGCCCTTCAGAGGAGCTGAAGAGCCTTCTGGCCCCAGGAGAAATGGACAGTCACACGAAAGGGAACAAAGAAAAGCGCTCTTTCGTACCAAAAAGGACACAGCCTGCCCCGTGTGAGGCTCGAACTCACGACCTTCAGATTATGAGACTGACGCGCTGCCTAACTGCGCCAACGAGGCGTGTTTTCTGACCGGTGTAGGTGGTGACACAGTAGCTTTCAGAAACATCTGCCATTCGCTGGAGCTCCAAAAATACTGCTCGCAGCCAGTTGTTGTGTCAGGATGGCCGAGCGGTCCAAGGCGCTGCGTTCAGGTCGCAGTCTCCCCTGGAGGCGTGGGTTCGAATCCCACTTCTGACAAAACCAACCTTTGGCTGTGTGCACAAGCTAGAGTCTTTAACCCTCTGGCAAGTTGACCCAGTAAAATACAATGTTGTGATGTTTAGCGGAATGACAACTTGTTCATGAAAGGCTGTTCATGGATATTTTGGGGGGATGCAGTGTGAAGGGTTGTAATTCTTGGAGTTTCACTGTGATGTCATGGACTGAACGTTTGGGGATGCAGTAGAATTTCACGGCAAAGAATTCCTTGAAATTTCTTGGAATGACACGTCATGGATATTTGAGGCATTTGGGATGGAATGTCATGGAATATCATGTCGTGGCATTTCTTGTAACACGTTACGTTACCATTGACAAGAAATTTCATCAGGATGAAAGGATTATATTAAACCTCAACAAAAACACTGCAACAACTCTGCCACACATTACACGGGTATGAGAAGAATGCTATTACTGCATTTATACAACACAAGTCCTGCAAAAACGCTGGATTTCACTTGCATTGCATGTCAAACAATGCCAGAGGGCGTCATAAAATTGTCATGGACTGAACGTTTGGGGATGCAGTTGAATTTCACGGCAAAGAATTCCTTGACATTTCTTGGAATGGCACGTCATGGATTTTTGAGGGATACGGGATGGAATGTAATGGAATAAGATCCGTGGCATTTCTTGTAACATGTTACGTTAACCATTGACAAGTAATTTCATCAGGATGAAAGGATTATACTAAACCTCAACAAAAACATTGCAACAACACTGCTACACATTACACGGATATATGACAGGAATACTATTACTGCATTTATACACCACAAGTCCTACAAAAACACTAGATTTCACTTGCATTGCATGTCAAACAATGTCAGAGGACGTCATAAAATTGAATGCAATTTCATTTAATGAGATTCGGGTAAACTACTTGAAATGACACAGATTTTGTCAGAACGCCATGTTGTCTGCCCTTCAGAGGAGCTGAAGAGCCTTCTGGCCCCAGGAGAAATGGACAGTCACACGAAAGGGAACAAAGAAAAGCGCTCTTTCGTACCAAAAAGGACACAGCCTGCCCCGTGTGAGGCTCGAACTCACGACCTTCAGATTATGAGACTGACGCGCTGCCTAACTGCGCCAACGAGGCGTGTTTTCTGACCGGTGTAGGTGGTGACACAGTAGCTTTCAGAAACATCTGCCATTCGCTGGAGCTCCAAAAATACTGCTCGCAGCCAGTTGTTGTGTCAGGATGGCCGAGCGGTCCAAGGCGCTGCGTTCAGGTCGCAGTCTCCCCTGGAGGCGTGGGTTCGAATCCCACTTCTGACAAAACCAACCTTTGGCTGTGTGCACAAGCTAGAGTCTTTAACCCTCTGGCAAGTTGACCCAGTAAAATACCATGTTGTGATGTTTAGCGGAATGACAACTTGTTCATGAAAGGCTGTTCATGGATATTTTGGGGGGATGCAGTGTGATGGGTTGTAATTCTTGGAGTTTCACTGTGATGTCATGGACTGAACGTTTGGGGATGCAGTAGAATTTCACGGCAAAGAATTCCTTGAAATTTCTTGGAATGACACGTCATGGATATTTGAGGCATTTGGGATGGAATGTCATGGAATATCATGTCGTGGCATTTCTTGTAACACGTTACGTTACCATTGACAAGAAATTTCATCAGGATGAAAGGATTATATTAAACCTCAACAAAAACACTGCAACAACTCTGCCACACATTACACGGGTATGAGAAGAATGCTATTACTGCATTTATACAACACAAGTCCTGCAAAAACGCTGGATTTCACTTGCATTGCATGTCAAACAATGTCAGAGGACGTCATAAAATTGAATGCAATTTCATTTAATGAGATTCGGGTAAACTACTTGAAATGACACAGATTTTGTCAGAACGCCATGTTGTCTGCCCTTCAGAGGAGCTGAAGAGCCTTCTGGCCCCAGGAGAAATGGACAGTCACACGAAAGGGAACAAAGAAAAGCGCTCTTTCGTACCAAAAAGGACACAGCCTGCCCCGTGTGAGGCTCGAACTCACGACCTTCAGATTATGAGACTGACGCGCTGCCTAACTGCGCCAACGAGGCGTGTTTTCTGACCGGTGTAGGTGGTGACACAGTAGCTTTCAGAAACATCTGCCATTCGCTGGAGCTCCAAAAATACTGCTCGCAGCCAGTTGTTGTGTCAGGATGGCCGAGCGGTCCAAGGCGCTGCGTTCAGGTCGCAGTCTCCCCTGGAGGCGTGGGTTCGAATCCCACTTCTGACAAAACCAACCTTTGGCTGTGTGCACAAGCTAGAGTCTTTAACCCTCTGGCAAGTTGACCCAGTAAAATACAATGTTGTGATGTTTAGCGGAATGACAACTTGTTCATGAAAGGCTGTTCATGGATATTTTGGGGGGATGCAGTGTGATGGGTTGTAATTCTTGGAGTTTCACTGTGATGTCATGGACTGAACGTTTGGGGATGCAGTAGAATTTCACGGCAAAGAATTCCTTGAAATTTCTTGGAATGACACGTCATGGATATTTGAGGCATTTGGGATGGAATGTCATGGAATATCATGTCGTGGCATTTCTTGTAACACGTTACGTTACCATTGACAAGAAATTTCATCAGGATGAAAGGATTATATTAAACCTCAACAAAAACACTGCAACAACTCTGCCACACATTACACGGGTATGAGAAGAATGCTATTACTGCATTTATACAACACAAGTCCTGCAAAAACGCTGGATTTCACTTGCATTGCATGTCAAACAATGTCAGAGGGCGTCATAAAATTGAATGCAATTTCATTTAATGAGATTCGGGTAAACTACTTGAAATGACACAGATTTTGTCAGAACGTCATGTTGTCTGCCCTTCAGAGGAGCTGAAGAGCCTTCTGGCCCCAGGAGAAATGGACAGTCACACGAAAGGGAACAAAGAAAAGCGCTCTTTCGTACCAAAAAGGACACAGCCTGCCCCGTGTGAGGCTCGAACTCACGACCTTCAGATTATGAGACTGACGCGCTGCCTAACTGCGCCAACGAGGCGTGTTTTCTGACCGGTGTAGGTGGTGACACAGTAGCTTTCAGAAACATCTGCCATTCGCTGGAGCTCCAAAAATACTGCTCACAGCCAGTTGTTGTGTCAGGATGGCCGAGCGGTCCAAGGCGCTGCGTTCAGGTCGCAGTCTCCCCTGGAGGCGTGGGTTCGAATCCCACTTCTGACAAAACCAACCTTTGGCTGTGTGCACAAGCTAGAGTCTTTAACCCTCTGGCAAGTTGACCCAGTAAAATACAATGTTGTGATGTTTAGCGGAATGACAACTTGTTCATGAAAGGCTGTTCATGGATATTTTGGGGGGATGCAGTGTGATGGGTTGTAATTCTTGGAGTTTCACTGTGATGTCATGGACTGAACGTTTGGGGATGCAGTAGAATTTCACGGCAAAGAATTCCTTGAAATTTCTTGGAATGACACGTCATGGATATTTGAGGCATTTGGGATGGAATGTCATGGAATATCATGTCGTGGCATTTCTTGTAACACGTTACGTTACCATTGACAAGAAATTTCATCAGGATGAAAGGATTATATTAAACCTCAACAAAAACACTGCAACAACTCTGCCACACATTACACGGGTATGAGAAGAATGCTATTACTGCATTTATACAACACAAGTCCTGCAAAAACGCTGGATTTCACTTGCATTGCATGTCAAACAATGCCAGAGGGCGTCATAAAATTGTCATGGACTGAACGTTTGGGGATGCAGTTGAATTTCACGGCAAAGAATTCCTTGACATTTCTTGGAATGACACGTCATGGATATTTGAGGCATTTGGGATGGAATGTCATGGAATATCATGTCGTGGCATTTCTTGTAACACGTTACGTTACCATTGACAAGAAATTTCATCAGGATGAAAGGATTATATTAAACCTCAACAAAAACACTGCAACAACTCTGCCACACATTACACGGGTATGAGAAGAATGCTATTACTGCATTTATACAACACAAGTCCTGCAAAAACGCTGGATTTCACTTGCATTGCATGTCAAACAATGCCAGAGGGCGTCATAAAATTGTCATGGACTGAACGTTTGGGGATGCAGTTGAATTTCACTGCAAAGAATTCCTTGACATTTCTTGGAATGGCACGTCATGGATTTTTGAGGGATACGGGATGGAATGTCATGGAATAAGATCCGTGGCATTTCTTGTAACATGTTACGTTAACCATTGACAAGTAATTTCATCAGGATGAAAGGATTATACTAAACCTCAACAAAAACATTGCAACAACACTGCTACACATTACACGGATATATGACAGGAATACTATTACTGCATTTATACACCACAAGTCCTACAAAAACACTAGATTTCACTTGCATTGCATGTCAAACAATGTCAGAGGACGTCATAAAATTGAATGCAATTTCATTTAATGAGATTCGGGTAAACTACTTGAAATGACACAGATTTTGTCAGAACGCCATGTTGTCTGCCCTTCAGAGGAGCTGAAGAGCCTTCTGGCCCCAGGAGAAATGGACAGTCACACGAAAGGGAACAAAGAAAAGCGCTCTTTCGTACCAAAAAGGACACAGCCTGCCCCGTGTGAGGCTCGAACTCACGACCTTCAGATTATGAGACTGACGCGCTGCCTAACTGCGCCAACGAGGCGTGTTTTCTGACCGGTGTAGGTGGTGACACAGTAGCTTTCAGAAACATCTGCCATTCGCTGGAGCTCCAAAAATACTGCTCGCAGCCAGTTGTTGTGTCAGGATGGCCGAGCGGTCCAAGGCGCTGCGTTCAGGTCGCAGTCTCCCCTGGAGGCGTGGGTTCGAATCCCACTTCTGACAAAACCAACCTTTGGCTGTGTGCACAAGCTAGAGTCTTTAACCCTCTGGCAAGTTGACCCAGTAAAATACCATGTTGTGATGTTTAGCGGAATGACAACTTGTTCATGAAAGGCTGTTCATGGATATTTTGGGGGGATGCAGTGTGATGGGTTGTAATTCTTGGAGTTTCACTGTGATGTCATGGACTGAACGTTTGGGGATGCAGTAGAATTTCACGGCAAAGAATTCCTTGAAATTTCTTGGAATGACACGTCATGGATATTTGAGGCATTTGGGATGGAATGTCATGGAATATCATGTCGTGGCATTTCTTGTAACACGTTACGTTACCATTGACAAGAAATTTCATCAGGATGAAAGGATTATATTAAACCTCAACAAAAACACTGCAACAACTCTGCCACACATTACACGGGTATGAGAAGAATGCTATTACTGCATTTATACAACACAAGTCCTGCAAAAACGCTGGATTTCACTTGCATTGCATGTCAAACAATGTCAGAGGACGTCATAAAATTGAATGCAATTTCATTTAATGAGATTCGGGTAAACTACTTGAAATGACACAGATTTTGTCAGAACGCCATGTTGTCTGCCCTTCAGAGGAGCTGAAGAGCCTTCTGGCCCCAGGAGAAATGGACAGTCACACGAAAGGGAACAAAGAAAAGCGCTCTTTCGTACCAAAAAGGACACAGCCTGCCCCGTGTGAGGCTCGAACTCACGACCTTCAGATTATGAGACTGACGCGCTGCCTAACTGCGCCAACGAGGCGTGTTTTCTGACCGGTGTAGGTGGTGACACAGTAGCTTTCAGAAACATCTGCCATTCGCTGGAGCTCCAAAAATACTGCTCGCAGCCAGTTGTTGTGTCAGGATGGCCGAGCGGTCCAAGGCGCTGCGTTCAGGTCGCAGTCTCCCCTGGAGGCGTGGGTTCGAATCCCACTTCTGACAAAACCAACCTTTGGCTGTGTGCACAAGCTAGAGTCTTTAACCCTCTGGCAAGTTGACCCAGTAAAATACAATGTTGTGATGTTTAGCGGAATGACAACTTGTTCATGAAAGGCTGTTCATGGATATTTTGGGGGGATGCAGTGTGATGGGTTGTAATTCTTGGAGTTTCACTGTGATGTCATGGACTGAACGTTTGGGGATGCAGTAGAATTTCACGGCAAAGAATTCCTTGAAATTTCTTGGAATGACACGTCATGGATATTTGAGGCATTTGGGATGGAATGTCATGGAATATCATGTCGTGGCATTTCTTGTAACACGTTACGTTACCATTGACAAGAAATTTCATCAGGATGAAAGGATTATATTAAACCTCAACAAAAACACTGCAACAACTCTGCCACACATTACACGGGTATGAGAAGAATGCTATTACTGCATTTATACAACACAAGTCCTGCAAAAACGCTGGATTTCACTTGCATTGCATGTCAAACAATGTCAGAGGACGTCATAAAATTGAATGCAATTTCATTTAATGAGATTCGGGTAAACTACTTGAAATGACACAGATTTTGTCAGAACGCCATGTTGTCTGCCCTTCAGAGGAGCTGAAGAGCCTTCTGGCCCCAGGAGAAATGGACAGTCACACGAAAGGGAACAAAGAAAAGCGCTCTTTCGTACCAAAAAGGACACAGCCTGCCCCGTGTGAGGCTCGAACTCACGACCTTCAGATTATGAGACTGACGCGCTGCCTAACTGCGCCAACGAGGCGTGTTTTCTGACCGGTGTAGGTGGTGACACAGTAGCTTTCAGAAACATCTGCCATTCGCTGGAGCTCCAAAAATACTGCTCGCAGCCAGTTGTTGTGTCAGGATGGCCGAGCGGTCCAAGGCGCTGCGTTCAGGTCGCAGTCTCCCCTGGAGGCGTGGGTTCGAATCCCACTTCTGACAAAACCAACCTTTGGCTGTGTGCACAAGCTAGAGTCTTTAACCCTCTGGCAAGTTGACCCAGTAAAATACAATGTTGTGATGTTTAGCGGAATGACAACTTGTTCATGAAAGGCTGTTCATGGATATTTTGGGGGGATGCAGTGTGATGGGTTGTAATTCTTGGAGTTTCACTGTGATGTCATGGACTGAACGTTTGGGGATGCAGTAGAATTTCACGGCAAAGAATTCCTTGACATTTCTTGGAATGACACGTCATGGATATTTGAGGCATTTGGGATGGAATGTCATGGAATATCATGTCGTGGCATTTCTTGTAACACGTTACGTTACCATTGACAAGAAATTTCATCAGGATGAAAGGATTATATTAAACCTCAACAAAAACACTGCAACAACTCTGCCACACATTACACGGGTATGAGAAGAATGCTATTACTGCATTTATACAACACAAGTCCTGCAAAAACGCTGGATTTCACTTGCATTGCATGTCAAACAATGCCAGAGGGCGTCATAAAATTGTCATGGACTGAACGTTTGGGGATGCAGTTGAATTTCACGGCAAAGAATTCCTTGACATTTCTTGGAATGACACGTCATGGATATTTGAGGCATTTGGGATGGAATGTCATGGAATATCATGTCGTGGCATTTCTTGTAACACGTTACGTTACCATTGACAAGAAATTTCATCAGGATGAAAGGATTATATTAAACCTCAACAAAAACACTGCAACAACTCTGCCACACATTACACGGGTATGAGAAGAATGCTATTACTGCATTTATACAACACAAGTCCTGCAAAAACGCTGGATTTCACTTGCATTGCATGTCAAACAATGCCAGAGGGCGTCATAAAATTGTCATGGACTGAACGTTTGGGGATGCAGTTGAATTTCACTGCAAAGAATTCCTTGACATTTCTTGGAATGGCACGTCATGGATTTTTGAGGGATACGGGATGGAATGTCATGGAATAAGATCCGTGGCATTTCTTGTAACATGTTACGTTAACCATTGACAAGTAATTTCATCAGGATGAAAGGATTATACTAAACCTCAACAAAAACATTGCAACAACACTGCTACACATTACACGGATATATGACAGGAATACTATTACTGCATTTATACACCACAAGTCCTACAAAAACACTAGATTTCACTTGCATTGCATGTCAAACAATGTCAGAGGACGTCATAAAATTGAATGCAATTTCATTTAATGAGATTCGGGTAAACTACTTGAAATGACACAGATTTTGTCAGAACGTCATGTTGTCTGCCCTTCAGAGGAGCTGAAGAGCCTTCTGGCCCCAGGAGAAATGGACAGTCACACGAAAGGGAACAAAGAAAAGCGCTCTTTCGTACCAAAAAGGACACAGCCTGCCCCGTGTGAGGCTCGAACTCACGACCTTCAGATTATGAGACTGACGCGCTGCCTAACTGCGCCAACGAGGCGTGTTTTCTGACCGGTGTAGGTGGTGACACAGTAGCTTTCAGAAACATCTGCCATTCGCTGGAGCTCCAAAAATACTGCTCACAGCCAGTTGTTGTGTCAGGATGGCCGAGCGGTCCAAGGCGCTGCGTTCAGGTCGCAGTCTCCCCTGGAGGCGTGGGTTCGAATCCCACTTCTGACAAAACCAACCTTTGGCTGTGTGCACAAGCTAGAGTCTTTAACCCTCTGGCAAGTTGACCCAGTAAAATACAATGTTGTGATGTTTAGCGGAATGACAACTTGTTCATGAAAGGCTGTTCATGGATATTTTGGGGGGATGCAGTGTGATGGGTTGTAATTCTTGGAGTTTCACTGTGATGTCATGGACTGAACGTTTGGGGATGCAGTAGAATTTCACGGCAAAGAATTCCTTGAAATTTCTTGGAATGACACGTCATGGATATTTGAGGCATTTGGGATGGAATGTCATGGAATATCATGTCGTGGCATTTCTTGTAACACGTTACGTTACCATTGACAAGAAATTTCATCAGGATGAAAGGATTATATTAAACCTCAACAAAAACACTGCAACAACTCTGCCACACATTACACGGGTATGAGAAGAATGCTATTACTGCATTTATACAACACAAGTCCTGCAAAAACGCTGGATTTCACTTGCATTGCATGTCAAACAATGCCAGAGGGCGTCATAAAATTGTCATGGACTGAACGTTTGGGGATGCAGTTGAATTTCACGGCAAAGAATTCCTTGACATTTCTTGGAATGGCACGTCATGGATTTTTGAGGGATACAGGATGGAATGTCATGGAATAAGATCCGTGGCATTTCTTGTAACATGTTACGTTAACCATTGACAAGTAATTTCATCAGGATGAAAGGATTATACTAAACCTCAACAAAAACATTGCAACAACACTGCTACACATTACACGGATATATGACAGGAATACTATTACTGCATTTATACACCACAAGTCCTACAAAAACACTAGATTTCACTTGCATTGCATGTCAAACAATGTCAGAGGACGTCATAAAATTGAATGCAATTTCATTTAATGAGATTCGGGTAAACTACTTGAAATGACACAGATTTTGTCAGAACGTCATGTTGTCTGCCCTTCAGAGGAGCTGAAGAGCCTTCTGGCCCCAGGAGAAATGGACAGTCCCACGAAAGGGAACAAAGAAAAGCGCTCTTTCGTACCAAAAAGGACACAGCCTGCCCCGTGTGAGGCTCGAACTCACGACCTTCAGATTATGAGACTGACGCGCTGCCTAACTGCGCCAACGAGGCGTGTTTTCTGACCGGTGTAGGTGGTGACACAGTAGCTTTCAGAAACATCTGCCATTCGCTGGAGCTCCAAAAATACTGCTCACAGCCAGTTGTTGTGTCAGGATGGCCGAGCGATCCAAGGCGCTGCGTTCAGGTCGAAGTCTCCCCTGGAGGCGTGGGTTCGAATCCCACTTCTGACAAAACCAACCTTTGGCTGTGTGCACAAGCTAGAGTCTTTAACCCTCTGGCAAGTTGACCCAGTAAAATACAATGTTGTGATGTTTAGCGGAATGACAACTTGTTCATGAAAGGCTGTTCATGGATATTTTGGGGGGATGCAGTGTGAAGGGTTGTAATTCTTGGAGTTTCACTGTGATGTCATGGACTGAACGTTTGGGGATGCAGTAGAATTTCACGGCAAAGAATTCCTTGAAATTTCTTGGAATGACACGTCATGGATATTTGAGGCATTTGGGATGGAATGTCATGGAATATCATGTCGTGGCATTTCTTGTAACACGTTACGTTACCATTGACAAGAAATTTCATCAGGATGAAAGGATTATATTAAACCTCAACAAAAACACTGCAACAACTCTGCCACACATTACACGGGTATGAGAAGAATGCTATTACTGCATTTATACAACACAAGTCCTGCAAAAACGCTGGATTTCACTTGCATTGCATGTCAAACAATGCCAGAGGGCGTCATAAAATTGTCATGGACTGAACGTTTGGGGATGCAGTTGAATTTCACGGCAAAGAATTCCTTGACATTTCTTGGAATGGCACGTCATGGATTTTTGAGGGATTCGGGATGGAATGTCATGGAATAAGATCCGTGGCATTTCTTGTAACATGTTACGTTAACCATTGACAAGTAATTTCATCAGGATGAAAGGATTATACTAAACCTCAACAAAAACATTGCAACAACACTGCTACACATTACACGGATATATGACAGGAATACTATTACTGCATTTATACACCACAAGTCCTACAAAAACACTAGATTTCACTTGCATTGCATGTCAAACAATGTCAGAGGACGTCATAAAATTGAATGCAATTTCATTTAATGAGATTCGGGTAAACTACTTGAAATGACACAGATTTTGTCAGAACGTCATGTTGTCTGCCCTTCAGAGGAGCTGAAGAGCCTTCTGGCCCCAGGAGAAATGGACAGTCACACGAAAGGGAACAAAGAAAAGCGCTCTTTCGTACCAAAAAGGACACAGCCTGCCCCGTGTGAGGCTCGAACTCACGACCTTCAGATTATGAGACTGACGCGCTGCCTAACTGCGCCAACGAGGCGTGTTTTCTGACCGGTGTAGGTGGTGACACAGTAGCTTTCAGAAACATCTGCCATTCGCTGGAGCTCCAAAAATACTGCTCACAGCCAGTTGTTGTGTCAGGATGGCCGAGCGATCCAAGGCGCTGCGTTCAGGTCGCAGTCTCCCCTGGAGGCGTGGGTTCGAATCCCACTTCTGACAAAACCAACCTTTGGCTGTGTGCACAAGCTAGAGTCTTTAACCCTCTGGCAAGTTGACCCAGTAATACATTCATGTTGGCAAAGAACGGCGTTTCAGGTAACGTCGGAATCGAAGAGACGCTACGGTAACGCTGACCATCGGTCACGTGATATTTAAAGTCACCCCTTTGTGTCGTGTATGGGATTCTGTGGAATTTTCACTTTTTCTTGGAATTCTTGTGGCGGCGTTTCCGGCATTTTGTTTATAGAATGGGATTCTACGGAATTTCATGGAATACCATGTTGTGATGTTTAGCGGAATGACAACTTGTTCATGAAAGGCTGTTCATGGATACTTTGGGGGGATGCAGTGTGATGGGTTGTAATTCTTGGAGTTTCACTGTGATGTCATGGACTGAACGTTTGGGGATGCAGTAGAATTTCACGGCAAAGAATTCCTTGAAATTTCTTGGAATGACACGTCATGGATATTTGAGGCATTTGGGATGGAATGTCATGGAATATCATGTCGTGGCATTTCTTGTAACACGTTACGTTACCATTGACAAGAAATTTCATCAGGATGAAAGGATTATATTAAACCTCAACAAAAACACTGCAACAACTCTGCCACACATTACACGGGTATGAGAAGAATGCTATTACTGCATTTATACAACACAAGTCCTGCAAAAACGCTGGATTTCACTTGCATTGCATGTCAAACAATGCCAGAGGGCGTCATAAAATTGTCATGGACTGAACGTTTGGGGATGCAGTTGAATTTCACGGCAAAGAATTCCTTGACATTTCTTGGAATGGCACGTCATGGATTTTTGAGGGATACAGGATGGAATGTCATGGAATAAGATCCGTGGCATTTCTTGTAACATGTTACGTTAACCATTGACAAGTAATTTCATCAGGATGAAAGGATTATACTAAACCTCAACAAAAACATTGCAACAACACTGCTACACATTACACGGATATATGACAGGAATACTATTACTGCATTTATACACCACAAGTCCTACAAAAACACTAGATTTCACTTGCATTGCATGTCAAACAATGTCAGAGGACGTCATAAAATTGAATGCAATTTCATTTAATGAGATTCGGGTAAACTACTTGAAATGACACAGATTTTGTCAGAACGTCATGTTGTCTGCCCTTCAGAGGAGCTGAAGAGCCTTCTGGCCCCAGGAGAAATGGACAGTCCCACGAAAGGGAACAAAGAAAAGCGCTCTTTCGTACCAAAAAGGACACAGCCTGCCCCGTGTGAGGCTCGAACTCACGACCTTCAGATTATGAGACTGACGCGCTGCCTAACTGCGCCAACGAGGCGTGTTTTCTGACCGGTGTAGGTGGTGACACAGTAGCTTTCAGAAACATCTGCCATTCGCTGGAGCTCCAAAAATACTGCTCACAGCCAGTTGTTGTGTCAGGATGGCTGAGCGATCCAAGGCGCTGCGTTCAGGTCGAAGTCTCCCCTGGAGGCGTGGGTTCGAATCCCACTTCTGACAAAACCAACCTTTGGCTGTGTGCACAAGCTAGAGTCTTTAACCCTCTGGCAAGTTGACCCAGTAAAATACAATGTTGTGATGTTTAGCGGAATGACAACTTGTTCATGAAAGGCTGTTCATGGATATTTTGGGGGGATGCAGTGTGAAGGGTTGTAATTCTTGGAGTTTCACTGTGATGTCATGGACTGAACGTTTGGGGATGCAGTAGAATTTCACGGCAAAGAATTCCTTGAAATTTCTTGGAATGACACGTCATGGATATTTGAGGCATTTGGGATGGAATGTCATGGAATATCATGTCGTGGCATTTCTTGTAACACGTTACGTTACCATTGACAAGAAATTTCATCAGGATGAAAGGATTATATTAAACCTCAACAAAAACACTGCAACAACTCTGCCACACATTACACGGGTATGAGAAGAATGCTATTACTGCATTTATACAACACAAGTCCTGCAAAAACGCTGGATTTCACTTGCATTGCATGTCAAACAATGCCAGAGGGCGTCATAAAATTGTCATGGACTGAACGTTTGGGGATGCAGTTGAATTTCACGGCAAAGAATTCCTTGACATTTCTTGGAATGGCACGTCATGGATTTTTGAGGGATTCGGGATGGAATGTCATGGAATAAGATCCGTGGCATTTCTTGTAACATGTTACGTTAACCATTGACAAGTAATTTCATCAGGATGAAAGGATTATACTAAACCTCAACAAAAACATTGCAACAACACTGCTACACATTACACGGATATATGACAGGAATACTATTACTGCATTTATACACCACAAGTCCTACAAAAACACTAGATTTCACTTGCATTGCATGTCAAACAATGTCAGAGGACGTCATAAAATTGAATGCAATTTCATTTAATGAGATTCGGGTAAACTACTTGAAATGACACAGATTTTGTCAGAACGTCATGTTGTCTGCCCTTCAGAGGAGCTGAAGAGCCTTCTGGCCCCAGGAGAAATGGACAGTCACACGAAAGGGAACAAAGAAAAGCGCTCTTTCGTACCAAAAAGGACACAGCCTGCCCCGTGTGAGGCTCGAACTCACGACCTTCAGATTATGAGACTGACGCGCTGCCTAACTGCGCCAACGAGGCGTGTTTTCTGACCGGTGTAGGTGGTGACACAGTAGCTTTCAGAAACATCTGCCATTCGCTGGAGCTCCAAAAATACTGCTCACAGCCAGTTGTTGTGTCAGGATGGCCGAGCGATCCAAGGCGCTGCGTTCAGGTCGCAGTCTCCCCTGGAGGCGTGGGTTCGAATCCCACTTCTGACAAAACCAACCTTTGGCTGTGTGCACAAGCTAGAGTCTTTAACCCTCTGGCAAGTTGACCCAGTAATACATTCATGTTGGCAAAGAACGGCGTTTCAGGTAACGTCGGAATCGAAGAGACGCTACGGTAACGCTGACCATCGGTCACGTGATATTTAAAGTCACCCCTTTGTGTCGTGTATGGGATTCTGTGGAATTTTCACTTTTTCTTGGAATTCTTGTGGCGGCGTTTCCGGCATTTTGTTTATAGAATGGGATTCTACGGAATTTCATGGAATACCATGTTGTGATGTTTAGCGGAATGACAACTTGTTCATGAAAGGCTGTTCATGGATACTTTGGGGGGATGCAGTGTGATGGGTTGTAATTCTTGGAGTTTCACTGTGATGTCATGGACTGAACGTTTGGGGATGCAGTAGAATTTCACGGCAAAGAATTCCTTGAAATTTCTTGGAATGACACGTCATGGATATTTGAGGCATTTGGGATGGAATGTCATGGAATATCATGTCGTGGCATTTCTTGTAACACGTTACGTTACCATTGACAAGAAATTTCATCAGGATGAAAGGATTATATTAAACCTCAACAAAAACACTGCAACAACTCTGCCACACATTACACGGGTATGAGAAGAATGCTATTACTGCATTTATACAACACAAGTCCTGCAAAAACGCTGGATTTCACTTGCATTGCATGTCAAACAATGCCAGAGGGCGTCATAAAATTGTCATGGACTGAACGTTTGGGGATGCAGTTGAATTTCACGGCAAAGAATTCCTTGACATTTCTTGGAATGGCACGTCATGGATTTTTGAGGGATACGGGATGGAATGTCATGGAATAAGATCCGTGGCATTTCTTGTAACATGTTACGTTAACCATTGACAAGTAATTTCATCAGGATGAAAGGATTATACTAAACCTCAACAAAAACATTGCAACAACACTGCTACACATTACACGGATATATGACAGGAATACTATTACTGCATTTATACACCACAAGTCCTACAAAAACACTAGATTTCACTTGCATTGCATGTCAAACAATGTCAGAGGACGTCATAAAATTGAATGCAATTTCATTTAATGAGATTCGGGTAAACTACTTGAAATGACACAGATTTTGTCAGAACGTCATGTTGTCTGCCCTTCAGAGGAGCTGAAGAGCCTTCTGGCCCCAGGAGAAATGGACAGTCCCACGAAAGGGAACAAAGAAAAGCGCTCTTTCGTACCAAAAAGGACACAGCCTGCCCCGTGTGAGGCTCGAACTCACGACCTTCAGATTATGAGACTGACGCGCTGCCTAACTGCGCCAACGAGGCGTGTTTTCTGACCGGTGTAGGTGGTGACACAGTAGCTTTCAGAAACATCTGCCATTCGCTGGAGCTCCAAAAATACTGCTCGCAGCCAGTTGTTGTGTCAGGATGGCCGAGCGGTCCAAGGCGCTGCGTTCAGGTCGCAGTCTCCCCTGGAGGCGTGGGTTCGAATCCCACTTCTGACAAAACCAACCTTTGGCTGTGTGCACAAGCTAGAGTCTTTAACCCTCTGGCAAGTTGACCCAGTAAAATACCATGTTGTGATGTTTAGCGGAATGACAACTTGTTCATGAAAGGCTGTTCATGGATACTTTGGGGGGATGCAGTGTGATGGGTTGTAATTCTTGGAGTTTCACTGTGATGTCATGGACTGAACGTTTGGGGATGCAGTAGAATTTCACGGCAAAGAATTCCTTGAAATTTCTTGGAATGACACGTCATGGATATTTGAGGCATTTGGGATGGAATGTCATGGAATATCATGTCGTGGCATTTCTTGTAACACGTTACGTTACCATTGACAAGAAATTTCATCAGGATGAAAGGATTATATTAAACCTCAACAAAAACACTGCAACAACTCTGCCACACATTACACGGGTATGAGAAGAATGCTATTACTGCATTTATACAACACAAGTCCTGCAAAAACGCTGGATTTCACTTGCATTGCATGTCAAACAATGCCAGAGGGCGTCATAAAATTGTCATGGACTGAACGTTTGGGGATGCAGTTGAATTTCACGGCAAAGAATTCCTTGACATTTCTTGGAATGGCACGTCATGGATTTTTGAGGGATACGGGATGGAATGTCATGGAATAAGATCCGTGGCATTTCTTGTAACATGTTACGTTAACCATTGACAAGTAATTTCATCAGGATGAAAGGATTATACTAAACCTCAACAAAAACATTGCAACAACACTGCTACACATTACACGGATATATGACAGGAATACTATTACTGCATTTATACACCACAAGTCCTACAAAAACACTAGATTTCACTTGCATTGCATGTCAAACAATGTCAGAGGACGTCATAAAATTGAATGCAATTTCATTTAATGAGATTCGGGTAAACTACTTGAAATGACACAGATTTTGTCAGAACGCCATGTTGTCTGCCCTTCAGAGGAGCTGAAGAGCCTTCTGGCCCCAGGAGAAATGGACAGTCCCACGAAAGGGAACAAAGAAAAGCGCTCTTTCGTACCAAAAAGGACACAGCCTGCCCCGTGTGAGGCTCGAACTCACGACCTTCAGATTATGAGACTGACGCGCTGCCTAACTGCGCCAACGAGGCGTGTTTTCTGACCGGTGTAGGTGGTGACACAGTAGCTTTCAGAAACATCTGCCATTCGCTGGAGCTCCAAAAATACTGCTCGCAGCCAGTTGTTGTGTCAGGATGGCCGAGCGGTCCAAGGCGCTGCGTTCAGGTCGCAGTCTCCCCTGGAGGCGTGGGTTCGAATCCCACTTCTGACAAAACCAACCTTTGGCTGTGTGCACAAGCTAGAGTCTTTAACCCTCTGGCAAGTTGACCCAGTAAAATACAATGTTGTGATGTTTAGCGGAATGACAACTTGTTCATGAAAGGCTGTTCATGGATATTTTGGGGGGATGCAGTGTGATGGGTTGTAATTCTTGGAGTTTCACTGTGATGTCATGGACTGAACGTTTGGGGATGCAGTAGAATTTCACGGCAAAGAATTCCTTGAAATTTCTTGGAATGACACGTCATGGATATTTGAGGCATTTGGGATGGAATGTCATGGAATATCATGTCGTGGCATTTCTTGTAACACGTTACGTTACCATTGACAAGAAATTTCATCAGGATGAAAGGATTATATTAAACCTCAACAAAAACACTGCAACAACTCTGCCACACATTACACGGGTATGAGAAGAATGCTATTACTGCATTTATACAACACAAGTCCTGCAAAAACGCTGGATTTCACTTGCATTGCATGTCAAACAATGCCAGAGGGCGTCATAAAATTGTCATGGACTGAACGTTTGGGGATGCAGTTGAATTTCACGGCAAAGAATTCCTTGACATTTCTTGGAATGACACGTCATGGATATTTGAGGCATTTGGGATGGAATGTCATGGAATATCATGTCGTGGCATTTCTTGTAACACGTTACGTTACCATTGACAAGAAATTTCATCAGGATGAAAGGATTATATTAAACCTCAACAAAAACACTGCAACAACTCTGCCACACATTACACGGGTATGAGAAGAATGCTATTACTGCATTTATACAACACAAGTCCTGCAAAAACGCTGGATTTCACTTGCATTGCATGTCAAACAATGCCAGAGGGCGTCATAAAATTGTCATGGACTGAACGTTTGGGGATGCAGTTGAATTTCACTGCAAAGAATTCCTTGACATTTCTTGGAATGGCACGTCATGGATTTTTGAGGGATACGGGATGGAATGTCATGGAATAAGATCCGTGGCATTTCTTGTAACATGTTACGTTAACCATTGACAAGTAATTTCATCAGGATGAAAGGATTATACTAAACCTCAACAAAAACATTGCAACAACACTGCTACACATTACACGGATATATGACAGGAATACTATTACTGCATTTATACACCACAAGTCCTACAAAAACACTAGATTTCACTTGCATTGCATGTCAAACAATGTCAGAGGACGTCATAAAATTGAATGCAATTTCATTTAATGAGATTCGGGTAAACTACTTGAAATGACACAGATTTTGTCAGAACGCCATGTTGTCTGCCCTTCAGAGGAGCTGAAGAGCCTTCTGGCCCCAGGAGAAATGGACAGTCACACGAAAGGGAACAAAGAAAAGCGCTCTTTCGTACCAAAAAGGACACAGCCTGCCCCGTGTGAGGCTCGAACTCACGACCTTCAGATTATGAGACTGACGCGCTGCCTAACTGCGCCAACGAGGCGTGTTTTCTGACCGGTGTAGGTGGTGACACAGTAGCTTTCAGAAACATCTGCCATTCGCTGGAGCTGCAAAAATACTGCTCACAGCCAGTTGTTGTGTCAGGATGGCCGAGCGGTCCAAGGCGCTGCGTTCAGGTCGCAGTCTCCCCTGGAGGCGTGGGTTCGAATCCCACTTCTGACAAAACCAACCTTTGGCTGTGTGCACAAGCTAGAGTCTTTAACCCTCTGGCAAGTTGACCCAGTAAAATACAATGTTGTGATGTTTAGCGGAATGACAACTTGTTCATGAAAGGCTGTTCATGGATATTTTGGGGGGATGCAGTGTGAAGGGTTGTAATTCTTGGAGTTTCACTGTGATGTCATGGACTGAACGTTTGGGGATGCAGTAGAATTTCACGGCAAAGAATTCCTTGAAATTTCTTGGAATGACACGTCATGGATATTTGAGGCATTTGGGATGGAATGTCATGGAATGTCATGTCGTGGCATTTCTTGTAACACGTTACGTTACCATTGACAAGAAATTTCATCAGGATGAAAGGATTATATTAAACCTCAACAAAAACACTGCAACAACTCTGCCACACATTACACGGGTATGAGAAGAATGCTATTACTGCATTTATACAACACAAGTCCTGCAAAAACGCTGGATTTCACTTGCATTGCATGTCAAACAATGCCAGAGGGCGTCATAAAATTGTCATGGACTGAACGTTTGGGGATGCAGTTGAATTTCACGGCAAAGAATTCCTTGACATTTCTTGGAATGGCACGTCATGGATTTTTGAGGGATACAGGATGGAATGTCATGGAATAAGATCCGTGGCATTTCTTGTAACATGTTACGTTAACCATTGACAAGTAATTTCATCAGGATGAAAGGATTATACTAAACCTCAACAAAAACATTGCAACAACACTGCTACACATTACACGGATATATGACAGGAATACTATTACTGCATTTATACACCACAAGTCCTACAAAAACACTAGATTTCACTTGCATTGCATGTCAAACAATGTCAGAGGACGTCATAAAATTGAATGCAATTTCATTTAATGAGATTCGGGTAAACTACTTGAAATGACACAGATTTTGTCAGAACGTCATGTTGTCTGCCCTTCAGAGGAGCTGAAGAGCCTTCTGGCCCCAGGAGAAATGGACAGTCCCACGAAAGGGAACAAAGAAAAGCGCTCTTTCGTACCAAAAAGGACACAGCCTGCCCCGTGTGAGGCTCGAACTCACGACCTTCAGATTATGAGACTGACGCGCTGCCTAACTGCGCCAACGAGGCGTGTTTTCTGACCGGTGTAGGTGGTGACACAGTAGCTTTCAGAAACATCTGCCATTCGCTGGAGC
Source organism: Zacco platypus (assembly GCA_038088235.1). Taxonomy (NCBI): domain Eukaryota; kingdom Metazoa; phylum Chordata; class Actinopteri; order Cypriniformes; family Xenocyprididae; genus Zacco; species Zacco platypus. The sequence continues at coordinate 21,522,035 of CM076066.1, read as the reverse complement.
TCCAAAAATACTGCTCGCAGCCAGTTGTTGTGTCAGGATGGCCGAGCGGTCCAAGGCGCTGCGTTCAGGTCGAAGTCTCCCCTGGAGGCGTGGGTTCGAATCCCACTTCTGACAAAACCAACCTTTGGCTGTGTGCACAAGCTAGAGTCTTTAACCCTCTGGCAAGTTGACCCAGTAAAATACAATGTTGTGATGTTTAGCGGAATGACAACTTGTTCATGAAAGGCTGTTCATGGATATTTTGGGGGGATGCAGTGTGAAGGGTTGTAATTCTTGGAGTTTCACTGTGATGTCATGGACTGAACGTTTGGGGATGCAGTAGAATTTCACGGCAAAGAATTCCTTGAAATTTCTTGGAATGACACGTCATGGATATTTGAGGCATTTGGGATGGAATGTCATGGAATATCATGTCGTGGCATTTCTTGTAACACGTTACGTTACCATTGACAAGAAATTTCATCAGGATGAAAGGATTATATTAAACCTCAACAAAAACACTGCAACAACTCTGCCACACATTACACGGGTATGAGAAGAATGCTATTACTGCATTTATACAACACAAGTCCTGCAAAAACGCTGGATTTCACTTGCATTGCATGTCAAACAATGCCAGAGGGCGTCATAAAATTGTCATGGACTGAACGTTTGGGGATGCAGTTGAATTTCACGGCAAAGAATTCCTTGACATTTCTTGGAATGGCACGTCATGGATTTTTGAGGGATTCGGGATGGAATGTCATGGAATAAGATCCGTGGCATTTCTTGTAACATGTTACGTTAACCATTGACAAGTAATTTCATCAGGATGAAAGGATTATACTAAACCTCAACAAAAACATTGCAACAACACTGCTACACATTACACGGATATATGACAGGAATACTATTACTGCATTTATACACCACAAGTCCTACAAAAACACTAGATTTCACTTGCATTGCATGTCAAACAATGTCAGAGGACGTCATAAAATTGAATGCAATTTCATTTAATGAGATTCGGGTAAACTACTTGAAATGACACAGATTTTGTCAGAACGTCATGTTGTCTGCCCTTCAGAGGAGCTGAAGAGCCTTCTGGCCCCAGGAGAAATGGACAGTCACACGAAAGGGAACAAAGAAAAGCGCTCTTTCGTACCAAAAAGGACACAGCCTGCCCCGTGTGAGGCTCGAACTCACGACCTTCAGATTATGAGACTGACGCGCTGCCTAACTGCGCCAACGAGGCGTGTTTTCTGACCGGTGTAGGTGGTGACACAGTAGCTTTCAGAAACATCTGCCATTCGCTGGAGCTCCAAAAATACTGCTCACAGCCAGTTGTTGTGTCAGGATGGCCGAGCGATCCAAGGCGCTGCGTTCAGGTCGCAGTCTCCCCTGGAGGCGTGGGTTCGAATCCCACTTCTGACAAAACCAACCTTTGGCTGTGTGCACAAGCTAGAGTCTTTAACCCTCTGGCAAGTTGACCCAGTAATACATTCATGTTGGCAAAGAACGGCGTTTCAGGTAACGTCGGAATCGAAGAGACGCTACGGTAATGCTGACCATCGGTCACGTGATATTTAAAGTCACCCCTTTGTGTCGTGTATGGGATTCTGTGGAATTTTCACTTTTTCTTGGAATTCTTGTGGCGGCGTTTCCGGCATTTTGTTTATAGAATGGGATTCTACGGAATTTCATGGAATTCTTGGAGTTTCACTGTGATGTCATGGACTGAACGTTTGGGGATGCAGTAGAATTTCACGGCAAAGAATTCCTTGAAATTTCTTGGAATGACACGTCATGGATATTTGAGGCATTTGGGATGGAATGTCATGGAATATCATGTCGTGGCATTTCTTGTAACACGTTACGTTACCATTGACAAGAAATTTCATCAGGATGAAAGGATTATATTAAACCTCAACAAAAACACTGCAACAACTCTGCCACACATTACACGGGTATGAGAAGAATGCTATTACTGCATTTATACAACACAAGTCCTGCAAAAACGCTGGATTTCACTTGCATTGCATGTCAAACAATGCCAGAGGGCGTCATAAAATTGTCATGGACTGAACGTTTGGGGATGCAGTTGAATTTCACGGCAAAGAATTCCTTGACATTTCTTGGAATGGCACGTCATGGATTTTTGAGGGATACGGGATGGAATGTCATGGAATAAGATCCGTGGCATTTCTTGTAACATGTTACGTTAACCATTGACAAGTAATTTCATCAGGATGAAAGGATTATACTAAACCTCAACAAAAACATTGCAACAACACTGCTACACATTACACGGATATATGACAGGAATACTATTACTGCATTTATACACCACAAGTCCTACAAAAACACTAGATTTCACTTGCATTGCATGTCAAACAATGTCAGAGGACGTCATAAAATTGAATGCAATTTCATTTAATGAGATTCGGGTAAACTACTTGAAATGACACAGATTTTGTCAGAACGTCATGTTGTCTGCCCTTCAGAGGAGCTGAAGAGCCTTCTGGCCCCAGGAGAAATGGACAGTCACACGAAAGGGAACAAAGAAAAGCGCTCTTTCGTACCAAAAAGGACACAGCCTGCCCCGTGTGAGGCTCGAACTCACGACCTTCAGATTATGAGACTGACGCGCTGCCTAACTGCGCCAACGAGGCGTGTTTTCTGACCGGTGTAGGTGGTGACACAGTAGCTTTCAGAAACATCTGCCATTCGCTGGAGCTCCAAAAATACTGCTCGCAGCCAGTTGTTGTGTCAGGATGGCCGAGCGGTCCAAGGCGCTGCGTTCAGGTCGCAGTCTCCCCTGGAGGCGTGGGTTCGAATCCCACTTCTGACAAAACCAACCTTTGGCTGTGTGCACAAGCTAGAGTCTTTAACCCTCTGGCAAGTTGACCCAGTAAAATACCATGTTGTGATGTTTAGCGGAATGACAACTTGTTCATGAAAGGCTGTTCATGGATATTTTGGGGGGATGCAGTGTGATGGGTTGTAATTCTTGGAGTTTCACTGTGATGTCATGGACTGAACGTTTGGGGATGCAGTAGAATTTCACGGCAAAGAATTCCTTGAAATTTCTTGGAATGACACGTCATGGATATTTGAGGCATTTGGGATGGAATGTCATGGAATATCATGTCGTGGCATTTCTTGTAACACGTTACGTTACCATTGACAAGAAATTTCATCAGGATGAAAGGATTATATTAAACCTCAACAAAAACACTGCAACAACTCTGCCACACATTACACGGGTATGAGAAGAATGCTATTACTGCATTTATACAACACAAGTCCTGCAAAAACGCTGGATTTCACTTGCATTGCATGTCAAACAATGCCAGAGGGCGTCATAAAATTGTCATGGACTGAACGTTTGGGGATGCAGTTGAATTTCACGGCAAAGAATTCCTTGACATTTCTTGGAATGGCACGTCATGGATTTTTGAGGGATACGGGATGGAATGTCATGGAATAAGATCCGTGGCATTTCTTGTAACATGTTACGTTAACCATTGACAAGTAATTTCATCAGGATGAAAGGATTATACTAAACCTCAACAAAAACATTGCAACAACACTGCTACACATTACACGGATATATGACAGGAATACTATTACTGCATTTATACACCACAAGTCCTACAAAAACACTAGATTTCACTTGCATTGCATGTCAAACAATGTCAGAGGACGTCATAAAATTGAATGCAATTTCATTTAATGAGATTCGGGTAAACTACTTGAAATGACACAGATTTTGTCAGAACGCCATGTTGTCTGCCCTTCAGAGGAGCTGAAGAGCCTTCTGGCCCCAGGAGAAATGGACAGTCCCACGAAAGGGAACAAAGAAAAGCGCTCTTTCGTACCAAAAAGGACACAGCCTGCCCCGTGTGAGGCTCGAACTCACGACCTTCAGATTATGAGACTGACGCGCTGCCTAACTGCGCCAACGAGGCGTGTTTTCTGACCGGTGTAGGTGGTGACACAGTAGCTTTCAGAAACATCTGCCATTCGCTGGAGCTCCAAAAATACTGCTCGCAGCCAGTTGTTGTGTCAGGATGGCCGAGCGGTCCAAGGCGCTGCGTTCAGGTCGCAGTCTCCCCTGGAGGCGTGGGTTCGAATCCCACTTCTGACAAAACCAACCTTTGGCTGTGTGCACAAGCTAGAGTCTTTAACCCTCTGGCAAGTTGACCCAGTAAAATACCATGTTGTGATGTTTAGCGGAATGACAACTTGTTCATGAAAGGCTGTTCATGGATACTTTGGGGGGATGCAGTGTGATGGGTTGTAATTCTTGGAGTTTCACTGTGATGTCATGGACTGAACGTTTGGGGATGCAGTTGAATTTCACGGCAAAGAATTCCTTGACATTTCTTGGAATGGCACGTCATGGATTTTTGAGGGATACGGGATGGAATGTCATGGAATAAGATCCGTGGCATTTCTTGTAACATGTTACGTTAACCATTGACAAGTAATTTCATCAGGATGAAAGGATTATACTAAACCTCAACAAAAACATTGCAACAACACTGCTACACATTACACGGATATATGACAGGAATACTATTACTGCATTTATACACCACAAGTCCTACAAAAACACTAGATTTCACTTGCATTGCATGTCAAACAATGTCAGAGGACGTCATAAAATTGAATGCAATTTCATTTAATGAGATTCGGGTAAACTACTTGAAATGACACAGATTTTGTCAGAACGCCATGTTGTCTGCCCTTCAGAGGAGCTGAAGAGCCTTCTGGCCCCAGGAGAAATGGACAGTCCCACGAAAGGGAACAAAGAAAAGCGCTCTTTCGTACCAAAAAGGACACAGCCTGCCCCGTGTGAGGCTCGAACTCACGACCTTCAGATTATGAGACTGACGCGCTGCCTAACTGCGCCAACGAGGCGTGTTTTCTGACCGGTGTAGGTGGTGACACAGTAGCTTTCAGAAACATCTGCCATTCGCTGGAGCTCCAAAAATACTGCTCGCAGCCAGTTGTTGTGTCAGGATGGCCGAGCGGTCCAAGGCGCTGCGTTCAGGTCGCAGTCTCCCCTGGAGGCGTGGGTTCGAATCCCACTTCTGACAAAACCAACCTTTGGCTGTGTGCACAAGCTAGAGTCTTTAACCCTCTGGCAAGTTGACCCAGTAAAATACCATGTTGTGATGTTTAGCGGAATGACAACTTGTTCATGAAAGGCTGTTCATGGATATTTTGGGGGGATGCAGTGTGATGGGTTGTAATTCTTGGAGTTTCACTGTGATGTCATGGACTGAACGTTTGGGGATGCAGTAGAATTTCACGGCAAAGAATTCCTTGAAATTTCTTGGAATGACACGTCATGGATATTTGAGGCATTTGGGATGGAATGTCATGGAATATCATGTCGTGGCATTTCTTGTAACACGTTACGTTACCATTGACAAGAAATTTCATCAGGATGAAAGGATTATATTAAACCTCAACAAAAACACTGCAACAACTCTGCCACACATTACACGGGTATGAGAAGAATGCTATTACTGCATTTATACAACACAAGTCCTGCAAAAACGCTGGATTTCACTTGCATTGCATGTCAAACAATGCCAGAGGGCGTCATAAAATTGTCATGGACTGAACGTTTGGGGATGCAGTTGAATTTCACGGCAAAGAATTCCTTGACATTTCTTGGAATGGCACGTCATGGATTTTTGAGGGATACGGGATGGAATGTCATGGAATAAGATCCGTGGCATTTCTTGTAACATGTTACGTTAACCATTGACAAGTAATTTCATCAGGATGAAAGGATTATACTAAACCTCAACAAAAACATTGCAACAACACTGCTACACATTACAGGGATATATGACAGGAATACTATTACTGCATTTATACACCACAAGTCCTACAAAAACACTAGATTTCACTTGCATTGCATGTCAAACAATGTCAGAGGACGTCATAAAATTGAATGCAATTTCATTTAATGAGATTCGGGTAAACTACTTGAAATGACACAGATTTTGTCAGAACGCCATGTTGTCTGCCCTTCAGAGGAGCTGAAGAGCCTTCTGGCCCCAGGAGAAATGGACAGTCCCACGAAAGGGAACAAAGAAAAGCGCTCTTTCGTACCAAAAAGGACACAGCCTGCCCCGTGTGAGGCTCGAACTCACGACCTTCAGATTATGAGACTGACGCGCTGCCTAACTGCGCCAACGAGGCGTGTTTTCTGACCGGTGTAGGTGGTGACACAGTAGCTTTCAGAAACATCTGCCATTCGCTGGAGCTCCAAAAATACTGCTCGCAGCCAGTTGTTGTGTCAGGATGGCCGAGCGGTCCAAGGCGCTGCGTTCAGGTCGCAGTCTCCCCTGGAGGCGTGGGTTCGAATCCCACTTCTGACAAAACCAACCTTTGGCTGTGTGCACAAGCTAGAGTCTTTAACCCTCTGTTGGGTTAAAGTTCACTTGCATTGCATGTCAAACAATGCCAGAGGGCGTCATAAAATTGTCATGGACTGAACGTTTGGGGATGCAGTTGAATTTCACGGCAAAGAATTCCTTGACATTTCTTGGAATGGCACGTCATGGATTTTTGAGGGATACGGGATGGAATGTCATGGAATAAGATCCGTGGCATTTCTTGTAACATGTTACGTTAACCATTGACAAGTAATTTCATCAGGATGAAAGGATTATACTAAACCTCAACAAAAACATTGCAACAACACTGCTACACATTACACGGATATATGACAGGAATACTATTACTGCATTTATACACCACAAGTCCTACAAAAACACTAGATTTCACTTGCATTGCATGTCAAACAATGTCAGAGGACGTCATAAAATTGAATGCAATTTCATTTAATGAGATTCGGGTAAACTACTTGAAATGACACAGATTTTGTCAGAACGCCATGTTGTCTGCCCTTCAGAGGAGCTGAAGAGCCTTCTGGCCCCAGGAGAAATGGACAGTCACACGAAAGGGAACAAAGAAAAGCGCTCTTTCGTACCAAAAAGGACACAGCCTGCCCCGTGTGAGGCTCGAACTCACGACCTTCAGATTATGAGACTGACGCGCTGCCTAACTGCGCCAAGAATTCCTTGAAATTTCTTGGAATGACACGTCATGGATATTTGAGGCATTTGGGATGGAATGTCATGGAATATCATGTCGTGGCATTTCTTGTAACACGTTACGTTACCATTGACAAGAAATTTCATCAGGATGAAAGGATTATATTAAACCTCAACAAAAACACTGCAACAACTCTGCCACACATTACACGGGTATGAGAAGAATGCTATTACTGCATTTATACAACACAAGTCCTGCAAAAACGCTGGATTTCACTTGCATTGCATGTCAAACAATGCCAGAGGGCGTCATAAAATTGTCATGGACTGAACGTTTGGGGATGCAGTTGAATTTCACGGCAAAGAATTCCTTGACATTTCTTGGAATGGCACGTCATGGATTTTTGAGGGATACGGGATGGAATGTCATGGAATAAGATCCGTGGCATTTCTTGTAACATGTTACGTTAACCATTGACAAGTAATTTCATCAGGATGAAAGGATTATACTAAACCTCAACAAAAACATTGCAACAACACTGCTACACATTACACGGATATATGACAGGAATACTATTACTGCATTTATACACCACAAGTCCTACAAAAACACTAGATTTCACTTGCATTGCATGTCAAACAATGTCAGAGGACGTCATAAAATTGAATGCAATTTCATTTAATGAGATTCGGGTAAACTACTTGAAATGACACAGATTTTGTCAGAACGTCATGTTGTCTGCCCTTCAGAGGAGCTGAAGAGCCTTCTGGCCCCAGGAGAAATGGACAGTCACACGAAAGGGAACAAAGAAAAGCGCTCTTTCGTACCAAAAAGGACACAGCCTGCCCCGTGTGAGGCTCGAACTCACGACCTTCAGATTATGAGACTGACGCGCTGCCTAACTGCGCCAACGAGGCGTGTTTTCTGACCGGTGTAGGTGGTGACACAGTAGCTTTCAGAAACATCTGCCATTCGCTGGAGCTCCAAAAATACTGCTCGCAGCCAGTTGTTGTGTCAGGATGGCCGAGCGGTCCAAGGCGCTGCGTTCAGGTCGCAGTCTCCCCTGGAGGCGTGGGTTCGAATCCCACTTCTGACAAAACCAACCTTTGGCTGTGTGCACAAGCTAGAGTCTTTAACCCTCTGGCAAGTTGACCCAGTAAAATACCATGTTGTGATGTTTAGCGGAATGACAACTTGTTCATGAAAGGCTGTTCATGGATATTTTGGGGGGATGCAGTGTGATGGGTTGTAATTCTTGGAGTTTCACTGTGATGTCATGGACTGAACGTTTGGGGATGCAGTAGAATTTCACGGCAAAGAATTCCTTGAAATTTCTTGGAATGACACGTCATGGATATTTGAGGCATTTGGGATGGAATGTCATGGAATATCATGTCGTGGCATTTCTTGTAACACGTTACGTTACCATTGACAAGAAATTTCATCAGGATGAAAGGATTATATTAAACCTCAACAAAAACACTGCAACAACTCTGCCACACATTACACGGGTATGAGAAGAATGCTATTACTGCATTTATACAACACAAGTCCTGCAAAAACGCTGGATTTCACTTGCATTGCATGTCAAACAATGCCAGAGGGCGTCATAAAATTGTCATGGACTGAACGTTTGGGGATGCAGTTGAATTTCACGGCAAAGAATTCCTTGACATTTCTTGGAATGGCACGTCATGGATTTTTGAGGGATACGGGATGGAATGTCATGGAATAAGATCCGTGGCATTTCTTGTAACATGTTACGTTAACCATTGACAAGTAATTTCATCAGGATGAAAGGATTATACTAAACCTCAACAAAAACATTGCAACAACACTGCTACACATTACACGGATATATGACAGGAATACTATTACTGCATTTATACACCACAAGTCCTACAAAAACACTAGATTTCACTTGCATTGCATGTCAAACAATGTCAGAGGACGTCATAAAATTGAATGCAATTTCATTTAATGAGATTCGGGTAAACTACTTGAAATGACACAGATTTTGTCAGAACGTCATGTTGTCTGCCCTTCAGAGGAGCTGAAGAGCCTTCTGGCCCCAGGAGAAATGGACAGTCACACGAAAGGGAACAAAGAAAAGCGCTCTTTCGTACCAAAAAGGACACAGCCTGCCCCGTGTGAGGCTCGAACTCACGACCTTCAGATTATGAGACTGACGCGCTGCCTAACTGCGCCAACGAGGCGTGTTTTCTGACCGGTGTAGGTGGTGACACAGTAGCTTTCAGAAACATCTGCCATTCGCTGGAGCTCCAAAAATACTGCTCGCAGCCAGTTGTTGTGTCAGGATGGCCGAGCGGTCCAAGGCGCTGCGTTCAGGTCGCAGTCTCCCCTGGAGGCGTAGGTTCGAATCCCACTTCTGACAAAACCAACCTTTGGCTGTGTGCACAAGCTAGAGTCTTTAACCCTCTGGCAAGTTGACCCAGTAAAATACCATGTTGTGATGTTTAGCGGAATGACAACTTGTTCATGGATACTTTGGGGGGATGCAGTGTGATGGGTTGTAATTCTTGGAGTTTCACTGTGATGTCATGGACTGAACGTTTGGGGATGCAGTAGAATTTCACGGCAAAGAATTCCTTGAAATTTCTTGGAATGACACGTCATGGATATTTGAGGCATTTGGGATGGAATGTCATGGAATATCATGTCGTGGCATTTCTTGTAACACGTTACGTTACCATTGACAAGAAATTTCATCAGGATGAAAGGATTATATTAAACCTCAACAAAAACACTGCAACAACTCTGCCACACATTACACGGGTATGAGAAGAATGCTATTACTGCATTTATACAACACAAGTCCTGCAAAAACGCTGGATTTCACTTGCATTGCATGTCAAACAATGCCAGAGGGCGTCATAAAATTGTCATGGACTGAACGTTTGGGGATGCAGTTGAATTTCACGGCAAAGAATTCCTTGACATTTCTTGGAATGGCACGTCATGGATTTTTGAGGGATACGGGATGGAATGTCATGGAATAAGATCCGTGGCATTTCTTGTAACATGTTACGTTAACCATTGACAAGTAATTTCATCAGGATGAAAGGATTATACTAAACCTCAACAAAAACATTGCAACAACACTGCTACACATTACACGGATATATGACAGGAATACTATTACTGCATTTATACACCACAAGTCCTACAAAAACACTAGATTTCACTTGCATTGCATGTCAAACAATGTCAGAGGACGTCATAAAATTGAATGCAATTTCATTTAATGAGATTCGGGTAAACTACTTGAAATGACACAGATTTTGTCAGAACGCCATGTTGTCTGCCCTTCAGAGGAGCTGAAGAGCCTTCTGGCCCCAGGAGAAATGGACAGTCCCACGAAAGGGAACAAAGAAAAGCGCTCTTTCGTACCAAAAAGGACACAGCCTGCCCCGTGTGAGGCTCGAACTCACGACCTTCAGATTATGAGACTGACGCGCTGCCTAACTGCGCCAACGAGGCGTGTTTTCTGACCGGTGTAGGTGGTGACACAGTAGCTTTCAGAAACATCTGCCATTCGCTGGAGCTCCAAAAATACTGCTCGCAGCCAGTTGTTGTGTCAGGATGGCCGAGCGGTCCAAGGCGCTGCGTTCAGGTCGCAGTCTCCCCTGGAGGCGTGGGTTCGAATCCCACTTCTGACAAAACCAACCTTTGGCTGTGTGCACAAGCTAGAGTCTTTAACCCTCTGGCAAGTTGACCCAGTAAAATACCATGTTGTGATGTTTAGCGGAATGACAACTTGTTCATGAAAGGCTGTTCATGGATATTTTGGGGGGATGCAGTGTGATGGGTTGTAATTCTTGGAGTTTCACTGTGATGTCATGGACTGAACGTTTGGGGATGCAGTAGAATTTCACGGCAAAGAATTCCTTGAAATTTCTTGGAATGACACGTCATGGATATTTGAGGCATTTGGGATGGAATGTCATGGAATATCATGTCGTGGCATTTCTTGTAACACGTTACGTTACCATTGACAAGAAATTTCATCAGGATGAAAGGATTATATTAAACCTCAACAAAAACACTGCAACAACTCTGCCACACATTACACGGGTATGAGAAGAATGCTATTACTGCATTTATACAACACAAGTCCTGCAAAAACGCTGGATTTCACTTGCATTGCATGTCAAACAATGCCAGAGGGCGTCATAAAATTGTCATGGACTGAACGTTTGGGGATGCAGTTGAATTTCACGGCAAAGAATTCCTTGACATTTCTTGGAATGGCACGTCATGGATTTTTGAGGGATACGGGATGGAATGTCATGGAATAAGATCCGTGGCATTTCTTGTAACATGTTACGTTAACCATTGACAAGTAATTTCATCAGGATGAAAGGATTATACTAAACCTCAACAAAAACATTGCAACAACACTGCTACACATTACACGGATATATGACAGGAATACTATTACTGCATTTATACACCACAAGTCCTACAAAAACACTAGATTTCACTTGCATTGCATGTCAAACAATGTCAGAGGACGTCATAAAATTGAATGCAATTTCATTTAATGAGATTCGGGTAAACTACTTGAAATGACACAGATTTTGTCAGAACGCCATGTTGTCTGCCCTTCAGAGGAGCTGAAGAGCCTTCTGGCCCCAGGAGAAATGGACAGTCACACGAAAGGGAACAAAGAAAAGCGCTCTTTCGTACCAAAAAGGACACAGCCTGCCCCGTGTGAGGCTCGAACTCACGACCTTCAGATTATGAGACTGACGCGCTGCCTAACTGCGCCAAGAATTCCTTGAAATTTCTTGGAATGACACGTCATGGATATTTGAGGCATTTGGGATGGAATGTCATGGAATATCATGTCGTGGCATTTCTTGTAACACGTTACGTTACCATTGACAAGAAATTTCATCAGGATGAAAGGATTATATTAAACCTCAACAAAAACACTGCAACAACTCTGCCACACATTACACGGGTATGAGAAGAATGCTATTACTGCATTTATACAACACAAGTCCTGCAAAAACGCTGGATTTCACTTGCATTGCATGTCAAACAATGCCAGAGGGCGTCATAAAATTGTCATGGACTGAACGTTTGGGGATGCAGTTGAATTTCACGGCAAAGAATTCCTTGACATTTCTTGGAATGGCACGTCATGGATTTTTGAGGGATACGGGATGGAATGTCATGGAATAAGATCCGTGGCATTTCTTGTAACATGTTACGTTAACCATTGACAAGTAATTTCATCAGGATGAAAGGATTATACTAAACCTCAACAAAAACATTGCAACAACACTGCTACACATTACACGGATATATGACAGGAATACTATTACTGCATTTATACACCACAAGTCCTACAAAAACACTAGATTTCACTTGCATTGCATGTCAAACAATGTCAGAGGACGTCATAAAATTGAATGCAATTTCATTTAATGAGATTCGGGTAAACTACTTGAAATGACACAGATTTTGTCAGAACGTCATGTTGTCTGCCCTTCAGAGGAGCTGAAGAGCCTTCTGGCCCCAGGAGAAATGGACAGTCACACGAAAGGGAACAAAGAAAAGCGCTCTTTCGTACCAAAAAGGACACAGCCTGCCCCGTGTGAGGCTCGAACTCACGACCTTCAGATTATGAGACTGACGCGCTGCCTAACTGCGCCAACGAGGCGTGTTTTCTGACCGGTGTAGGTGGTGACACAGTAGCTTTCAGAAACATCTGCCATTCGCTGGAGCTCCAAAAATACTGCTCGCAGCCAGTTGTTGTGTCAGGATGGCCGAGCGGTCCAAGGCGCTGCGTTCAGGTCGCAGTCTCCCCTGGAGGCGTGGGTTCGAATCCCACTTCTGACAAAACCAACCTTTGGCTGTGTGCACAAGCTAGAGTCTTTAACCCTCTGGCAAGTTGACCCAGTAAAATACCATGTTGTGATGTTTAGCGGAATGACAACTTGTTCATGAAAGGCTGTTCATGGATACTTTGGGGGGATGCAGTGTGATGGGTTGTAATTCTTGGAGTTTCACTGTGATGTCATGGACTGAACGTTTGGGGATGCAGTAGAATTTCACGGCAAAGAATTCCTTGAAATTTCTTGGAATGACACGTCATGGATATTTGAGGCATTTGGGATGGAATGTCATGGAATATCATGTCGTGGCATTTCTTGTAACACGTTACGTTACCATTGACAAGAAATTTCATCAGGATGAAAGGATTATATTAAACCTCAACAAAAACACTGCAACAACTCTGCCACACATTACACGGGTATGAGAAGAATGCTATTACTGCATTTATACAACACAAGTCCTGCAAAAACGCTGGATTTCACTTGCATTGCATGTCAAACAATGCCAGAGGGCGTCATAAAATTGTCATGGACTGAACGTTTGGGGATGCAGTTGAATTTCACGGCAAAGAATTCCTTGACATTTCTTGGAATGGCACGTCATGGATTTTTGAGGGATACGGGATGGAATGTCATGGAATAAGATCCGTGGCATTTCTTGTAACATGTTACGTTAACCATTGACAAGTAATTTCATCAGGATGAAAGGATTATACTAAACCTCAACAAAAACATTGCAACAACACTGCTACACATTACACGGATATATGACAGGAATACTATTACTGCATTTATACACCACAAGTCCTACAAAAACACTAGATTTCACTTGCATTGCATGTCAAACAATGTCAGAGGACGTCATAAAATTGAATGCAATTTCATTTAATGAGATTCGGGTAAACTACTTGAAATGACACAGATTTTGTCAGAACGTCATGTTGTCTGCCCTTCAGAGGAGCTGAAGAGCCTTCTGGCCCCAGGAGAAATGGACAGTCACACGAAAGGGAACAAAGAAAAGCGCTCTTTCGTACCAAAAAGGACACAGCCTGCCCCGTGTGAGGCTCGAACTCACGACCTTCAGATTATGAGACTGACGCGCTGCCTAACTGCGCCAACGAGGCGTGTTTTCTGACCGGTGTAGGTGGTGACACAGTAGCTTTCAGAAACATCTGCCATTCGCTGGAGCTCCAAAAATACTGCTCGCAGCCAGTTGTTGTGTCAGGATGGCCGAGCGGTCCAAGGCGCTGCGTTCAGGTCGCAGTCTCCCCTGGAGGCGTGGGTTCGAATCCCACTTCTGACAAAACCAACCTTTGGCTGTGTGCACAAGCTAGAGTCTTTAACCCTCTGGCAAGTTGACCCAGTAAAATACCATGTTGTGATGTTTAGCGGAATGACAACTTGTTCATGAAAGGCTGTTCATGGATATTTTGGGGGGATGCAGTGTGATGGGTTGTAATTCTTGGAGTTTCACTGTGATGTCATGGACTGAACGTTTGGGGATGCAGTAGAATTTCACGGCAAAGAATTCCTTGAAATTTCTTGGAATGACACGTCATGGATATTTGAGGCATTTGGGATGGAATGTCATGGAATATCATGTCGTGGCATTTCTTGTAACACGTTACGTTACCATTGACAAGAAATTTCATCAGGATGAAAGGATTATATTAAACCTCAACAAAAACACTGCAACAACTCTGCCACACATTACACGGGTATGAGAAGAATGCTATTACTGCATTTATACAACACAAGTCCTGCAAAAACGCTGGATTTCACTTGCATTGCATGTCAAACAATGCCAGAGGGCGTCATAAAATTGTCATGGACTGAACGTTTGGGGATGCAGTTGAATTTCACGGCAAAGAATTCCTTGACATTTCTTGGAATGGCACGTCATGGATTTTTGAGGGATACGGGATGGAATGTCATGGAATAAGATCCGTGGCATTTCTTGTAACATGTTACGTTAACCATTGACAAGTAATTTCATCAGGATGAAAGGATTATACTAAACCTCAACAAAAACATTGCAACAACACTGCTACACATTACACGGATATATGACAGGAATACTATTACTGCATTTATACACCACAAGTCCTACAAAAACACTAGATTTCACTTGCATTGCATGTCAAACAATGTCAGAGGACGTCATAAAATTGAATGCAATTTCATTTAATGAGATTCGGGTAAACTACTTGAAATGACACAGATTTTGTCAGAACGTCATGTTGTCTGCCCTTCAGAGGAGCTGAAGAGCCTTCTGGCCCCAGGAGAAATGGACAGTCACACGAAAGGGAACAAAGAAAAGCGCTCTTTCGTACCAAAAAGGACACAGCCTGCCCCGTGTGAGGCTCGAACTCACGACCTTCAGATTATGAGACTGACGCGCTGCCTAACTGCGCCAACGAGGCGTGTTTTCTGACCGGTGTAGGTGGTGACACAGTAGCTTTCAGAAACATCTGCCATTCGCTGGAGCTCCAAAAATACTGCTCGCAGCCAGTTGTTGTGTCAGGATGGCCGAGCGGTCCAAGGCGCTGCGTTCAGGTCGCAGTCTCCCCTGGAGGCGTAGGTTCGAATCCCACTTCTGACAAAACCAACCTTTGGCTGTGTGCACAAGCTAGAGTCTTTAACCCTCTGGCAAGTTGACCCAGTAAAATACCATGTTGTGATGTTTAGCGGAATGACAACTTGTTCATGGATACTTTGGGGGGATGCAGTGTGATGGGTTGTAATTCTTGGAGTTTCACTGTGATGTCATGGACTGAACGTTTGGGGATGCAGTAGAATTTCACGGCAAAGAATTCCTTGAAATTTCTTGGAATGACACGTCATGGATATTTGAGGCATTTGGGATGGAATGTCATGGAATATCATGTCGTGGCATTTCTTGTAACACGTTACGTTACCATTGACAAGAAATTTCATCAGGATGAAAGGATTATATTAAACCTCAACAAAAACACTGCAACAACTCTGCCACACATTACACGGGTATGAGAAGAATGCTATTACTGCATTTATACAACACAAGTCCTGCAAAAACGCTGGATTTCACTTGCATTGCATGTCAAACAATGCCAGAGGGCGTCATAAAATTGTCATGGACTGAACGTTTGGGGATGCAGTTGAATTTCACGGCAAAGAATTCCTTGACATTTCTTGGAATGGCACGTCATGGATTTTTGAGGGATACGGGATGGAATGTCATGGAATAAGATCCGTGGCATTTCTTGTAACATGTTACGTTAACCATTGACAAGTAATTTCATCAGGATGAAAGGATTATACTAAACCTCAACAAAAACATTGCAACAACACTGCTACACATTACACGGATATATGACAGGAATACTATTACTGCATTTATACACCACAAGTCCTACAAAAACACTAGATTTCACTTGCATTGCATGTCAAACAATGTCAGAGGACGTCATAAAATTGAATGCAATTTCATTTAATGAGATTCGGGTAAACTACTTGAAATGACACAGATTTTGTCAGAACGCCATGTTGTCTGCCCTTCAGAGGAGCTGAAGAGCCTTCTGGCCCCAGGAGAAATGGACAGTCCCACGAAAGGGAACAAAGAAAAGCGCTCTTTCGTACCAAAAAGGACACAGCCTGCCCCGTGTGAGGCTCGAACTCACGACCTTCAGATTATGAGACTGACGCGCTGCCTAACTGCGCCAACGAGGCGTGTTTTCTGACCGGTGTAGGTGGTGACACAGTAGCTTTCAGAAACATCTGCCATTCGCTGGAGCTCCAAAAATACTGCTCGCAGCCAGTTGTTGTGTCAGGATGGCCGAGCGGTCCAAGGCGCTGCGTTCAGGTCGCAGTCTCCCCTGGAGGCGTGGGTTCGAATCCCACTTCTGACAAAACCAACCTTTGGCTGTGTGCACAAGCTAGAGTCTTTAACCCTCTGGCAAGTTGACCCAGTAAAATACCATGTTGTGATGTTTAGCGGAATGACAACTTGTTCATGAAAGGCTGTTCATGGATATTTTGGGGGGATGCAGTGTGATGGGTTGTAATTCTTGGAGTTTCACTGTGATGTCATGGACTGAACGTTTGGGGATGCAGTAGAATTTCACGGCAAAGAATTCCTTGAAATTTCTTGGAATGACACGTCATGGATATTTGAGGCATTTGGGATGGAATGTCATGGAATATCATGTCGTGGCATTTCTTGTAACACGTTACGTTACCATTGACAAGAAATTTCATCAGGATGAAAGGATTATATTAAACCTCAACAAAAACACTGCAACAACTCTGCCACACATTACACGGGTATGAGAAGAATGCTATTACTGCATTTATACAACACAAGTCCTGCAAAAACGCTGGATTTCACTTGCATTGCATGTCAAACAATGCCAGAGGGCGTCATAAAATTGTCATGGACTGAACGTTTGGGGATGCAGTTGAATTTCACGGCAAAGAATTCCTTGACATTTCTTGGAATGGCACGTCATGGATTTTTGAGGGATACGGGATGGAATGTCATGGAATAAGATCCGTGGCATTTCTTGTAACATGTTACGTTAACCATTGACAAGTAATTTCATCAGGATGAAAGGATTATACTAAACCTCAACAAAAACATTGCAACAACACTGCTACACATTACACGGATATATGACAGGAATACTATTACTGCATTTATACACCACAAGTCCTACAAAAACACTAGATTTCACTTGCATTGCATGTCAAACAATGTCAGAGGACGTCATAAAATTGAATGCAATTTCATTTAATGAGATTCGGGTAAACTACTTGAAATGACACAGATTTTGTCAGAACGCCATGTTGTCTGCCCTTCAGAGGAGCTGAAGAGCCTTCTGGCCCCAGGAGAAATGGACAGTCACACGAAAGGGAACAAAGAAAAGCGCTCTTTCGTACCAAAAAGGACACAGCCTGCCCCGTGTGAGGCTCGAACTCACGACCTTCAGATTATGAGACTGACGCGCTGCCTAACTGCGCCAAGAATTCCTTGAAATTTCTTGGAATGACACGTCATGGATATTTGAGGCATTTGGGATGGAATGTCATGGAATATCATGTCGTGGCATTTCTTGTAACACGTTACGTTACCATTGACAAGAAATTTCATCAGGATGAAAGGATTATATTAAACCTCAACAAAAACACTGCAACAACTCTGCCACACATTACACGGGTATGAGAAGAATGCTATTACTGCATTTATACAACACAAGTCCTGCAAAAACGCTGGATTTCACTTGCATTGCATGTCAAACAATGCCAGAGGGCGTCATAAAATTGTCATGGACTGAACGTTTGGGGATGCAGTTGAATTTCACGGCAAAGAATTCCTTGACATTTCTTGGAATGGCACGTCATGGATTTTTGAGGGATACGGGATGGAATGTCATGGAATAAGATCCGTGGCATTTCTTGTAACATGTTACGTTAACCATTGACAAGTAATTTCATCAGGATGAAAGGATTATACTAAACCTCAACAAAAACATTGCAACAACACTGCTACACATTACACGGATATATGACAGGAATACTATTACTGCATTTATACACCACAAGTCCTACAAAAACACTAGATTTCACTTGCATTGCATGTCAAACAATGTCAGAGGACGTCATAAAATTGAATGCAATTTCATTTAATGAGATTCGGGTAAACTACTTGAAATGACACAGATTTTGTCAGAACGTCATGTTGTCTGCCCTTCAGAGGAGCTGAAGAGCCTTCTGGCCCCAGGAGAAATGGACAGTCACACGAAAGGGAACAAAGAAAAGCGCTCTTTCGTACCAAAAAGGACACAGCCTGCCCCGTGTGAGGCTCGAACTCACGACCTTCAGATTATGAGACTGACGCGCTGCCTAACTGCGCCAACGAGGCGTGTTTTCTGACCGGTGTAGGTGGTGACACAGTAGCTTTCAGAAACATCTGCCATTCGCTGGAGCTCCAAAAATACTGCTCGCAGCCAGTTGTTGTGTCAGGATGGCCGAGCGGTCCAAGGCGCTGCGTTCAGGTCGCAGTCTCCCCTGGAGGCGTGGGTTCGAATCCCACTTCTGACAAAACCAACCTTTGGCTGTGTGCACAAGCTAGAGTCTTTAACCCTCTGGCAAGTTGACCCAGTAAAATACCATGTTGTGATGTTTAGCGGAATGACAACTTGTTCATGGATACTTTGGGGGGATGCAGTGTGATGGGTTGTAATTCTTGGAGTTTCACTGTGATGTCATGGACTGAACGTTTGGGGATGCAGTAGAATTTCACGGCAAAGAATTCCTTGAAATTTCTTGGAATGACACGTCATGGATATTTGAGGCATTTGGGATGGAATGTCATGGAATATCATGTCGTGGCATTTCTTGTAACACGTTACGTTACCATTGACAAGAAATTTCATCAGGATGAAAGGATTATATTAAACCTCAACAAAAACACTGCAACAACTCTGCCACACATTACACGGGTATGAGAAGAATGCTATTACTGCATTTATACAACACAAGTCCTGCAAAAACGCTGGATTTCACTTGCATTGCATGTCAAACAATGCCAGAGGGCGTCATAAAATTGTCATGGACTGAACGTTTGGGGATGCAGTTGAATTTCACGGCAAAGAATTCCTTGACATTTCTTGGAATGGCACGTCATGGATTTTTGAGGGATACGGGATGGAATGTCATGGAATAAGATCCGTGGCATTTCTTGTAACATGTTACGTTAACCATTGACAAGTAATTTCATCAGGATGAAAGGATTATACTAAACCTCAACAAAAACATTGCAACAACACTGCTACACATTACACGGATATATGACAGGAATACTATTACTGCATTTATACACCACAAGTCCTACAAAAACACTAGATTTCACTTGCATTGCATGTCAAACAATGTCAGAGGACGTCATAAAATTGAATGCAATTTCATTTAATGAGATTCGGGTAAACTACTTGAAATGACACAGATTTTGTCAGAACGCCATGTTGTCTGCCCTTCAGAGGAGCTGAAGAGCCTTCTGGCCCCAGGAGAAATGGACAGTCCCACGAAAGGGAACAAAGAAAAGCGCTCTTTCGTACCAAAAAGGACACAGCCTGCCCCGTGTGAGGCTCGAACTCACGACCTTCAGATTATGAGACTGACGTGCTGCCTAACTGCGCCAACGAGGCGTGTTTTCTGACCGGTGTAGGTGGTGACACAGTAGCTTTCAGAAACATCTGCCATTCGCTGGAGCTCCAAAAATACTGCTCGCAGCCAGTTGTTGTGTCAGGATGGCCGAGCGGTCCAAGGCGCTGCGTTCAGGTCGCAGTCTCCCCTGGAGGCGTGGGTTCGAATCCCACTTCTGACAAAACCAACCTTTGGCTGTGTGCACAAGCTAGAGTCTTTAACCCTCTGGCAAGTTGACCCAGTAAAATACCATGTTGTGATGTTTAGCGGAATGACAACTTGTTCATGAAAGGCTGTTCATGGATATTTTGGGGGGATGCAGTGTGATGGGTTGTAATTCTTGGAGTTTCACTGTGATGTCATGGACTGAACGTTTGGGGATGCAGTAGAATTTCACGGCAAAGAATTCCTTGAAATTTCTTGGAATGACACGTCATGGATATTTGAGGCATTTGGGATGGAATGTCATGGAATATCATGTCGTGGCATTTCTTGTAACACGTTACGTTACCATTGACAAGAAATTTCATCAGGATGAAAGGATTATATTAAACCTCAACAAAAACACTGCAACAACTCTGCCACACATTACACGGGTATGAGAAGAATGCTATTACTGCATTTATACAACACAAGTCCTGCAAAAACGCTGGATTTCACTTGCATTGCATGTCAAACAATGCCAGAGGGCGTCATAAAATTGTCATGGACTGAACGTTTGGGGATGCAGTTGAATTTCACGGCAAAGAATTCCTTGACATTTCTTGGAATGGCACGTCATGGATTTTTGAGGGATACGGGATGGAATGTCATGGAATAAGATCCGTGGCATTTCTTGTAACATGTTACGTTAACCATTGACAAGTAATTTCATCAGGATGAAAGGATTATACTAAACCTCAACAAAAACATTGCAACAACACTGCTACACATTACACGGATATATGACAGGAATACTATTACTGCATTTATACACCACAAGTCCTACAAAAACACTAGATTTCACTTGCATTGCATGTCAAACAATGTCAGAGGACGTCATAAAATTGAATGCAATTTCATTTAATGAGATTCGGGTAAACTACTTGAAATGACACAGATTTTGTCAGAACGCCATGTTGTCTGCCCTTCAGAGGAGCTGAAGAGCCTTCTGGCCCCAGGAGAAATGGACAGTCCCACGAAAGGGAACAAAGAAAAGCGCTCTTTCGTACCAAAAAGGACACAGCCTGCCCCGTGTGAGGCTCGAACTCACGACCTTCAGATTATGAGACTGACGCGCTGCCTAACTGCGCCAACGAGGCGTGTTTTCTGACCGGTGTAGGTGGTGACACAGTAGCTTTCAGAAACATCTGCCATTCGCTGGAGCTCCAAAAATACTGCTCGCAGCCAGTTGTTGTGTCAGGATGGCCGAGCGGTCCAAGGCGCTGAGTTCAGGTCGCAGTCTCCCCTGGAGGCGTGGGTTCGAATCCCACTTCTGACAAAACCAACCTTTGGCTGTGTGCACAAGCTAGAGTCTTTAACCCTCTGGCAAGTTGACCCAGTAAAATACCATGTTGTGATGTTTAGCGGAATGACAACTTGTTCATGAAAGGCTGTTCATGGATATTTTGGGGGGATGCAGTGTGATGGGTTGTAATTCTTGGAGTTTCACTGTGATGTCATGGACTGAACGTTTGGGGATGCAGTAGAATTTCACGGCAAAGAATTCCTTGAAATTTCTTGGAATGACACGTCATGGATATTTGAGGCATTTGGGATGGAATGTCATGGAATATCATGTCGTGGCATTTCTTGTAACACGTTACGTTACCATTGACAAGAAATTTCATCAGGATGAAAGGATTATATTAAACCTCAACAAAAACACTGCAACAACTCTGCCACACATTACACGGGTATGAGAAGAATGCTATTACTGCATTTATACAACACAAGTCCTGCAAAAACGCTGGATTTCACTTGCATTGCATGTCAAACAATGCCAGAGGGCGTCATAAAATTGTCATGGACTGAACATTTGGGGATGCAGTTGAATTTCACGGCAAAGAATTCCTTGACATTTCTTGGAATGGCACGTCATGGATTTTTGAGGGATACGGGATGGAATGTCATGGAATAAGATCCGTGGCATTTCTTGTAACATGTTACGTTAACCATTGACAAGTAATTTCATCAGGATGAAAGGATTATACTAAACCTCAACAAAAACATTGCAACAACACTGCTACACATTACACGGATATATGACAGGAATACTATTACTGCATTTATACACCACAAGTCCTACAAAAACACTAGATTTCACTTGCATTGCATGTCAAACAATGTCAGAGGACGTCATAAAATTGAATGCAATTTCATTTAATGAGATTCGGGTAAACTACTTGAAATGACACAGATTTTGTCAGAACGCCATGTTGTCTGCCCTTCAGAGGAGCTGAAGAGCCTTCTGGCCCCAGGAGAAATGGACAGTCCCACGAAAGGGAACAAAGAAAAGCGCTCTTTCGTACCAAAAAGGACACAGCCTGCCCCGTGTGAGGCTCGAACTCACGACCTTCAGATTATGAGACTGACGCGCTGCCTAACTGCGCCAACGAGGCGTGTTTTCTGACCGGTGTAGGTGGTGACACAGTAGCTTTCAGAAACATCTGCCATTCGCTGGAGCTCCAAAAATACTGCTCGCAGCCAGTTGTTGTGTCAGGATGGCCGAGCGGTCCAAGGCGCTGCGTTCAGGTCGCAGTCTCCCCTGGAGGCGTGGGTTCGAATCCCACTTCTGACAAAACCAACCTTTGGCTGTGTGCACAAGCTAGAGTCTTTAACCCTCTGGCAAGTTGACCCAGTAAAATACCATGTTGTGATGTTTAGCGGAATGACAACTTGTTCATGAAAGGCTGTTCATGGATATTTTGGGGGGATGCAGTGTGATGGGTTGTAATTCTTGGAGTTTCACTGTGATGTCATGGACTGAACGTTTGGGGATGCAGTAGAATTTCACGGCAAAGAATTCCTTGAAATTTCTTGGAATGACACGTCATGGATATTTGAGGCATTTGGGATGGAATGTCATGGAATATCATGTCGTGGCATTTCTTGTAACACGTTACGTTACCATTGACAAGAAATTTCATCAGGATGAAAGGATTATATTAAACCTCAACAAAAACACTGCAACAACTCTGCCACACATTACACGGGTATGAGAAGAATGCTATTACTGCATTTATACAACACAAGTCCTGCAAAAACGCTGGATTTCACTTGCATTGCATGTCAAACAATGCCAGAGGGCGTCATAAAATTGTCATGGACTGAACGTTTGGGGATGCAGTTGAATTTCACGGCAAAGAATTCCTTGACATTTCTTGGAATGGCACGTCATGGATTTTTGAGGGATACGGGATGGAATGTCATGGAATAAGATCCGTGGCATTTCTTGTAACATGTTACGTTAACCATTGACAAGTAATTTCATCAGGATGAAAGGATTATACTAAACCTCAACAAAAACATTGCAACAACACTGCTACACATTACACGGATATATGACAGGAATACTATTACTGCATTTATACACCACAAGTCCTACAAAAACACTAGATTTCACTTGCATTGCATGTCAAACAATGTCAGAGGACGTCATAAAATTGAATGCAATTTCATTTAATGAGATTCGGGTAAACTACTTGAAATGACACAGATTTTGTCAGAACGTCATGTTGTCTGCCCTTCAGAGGAGCTGAAGAGCCTTCTGGCCCCAGGAGAAATGGACAGTCACACGAAAGGGAACAAAGAAAAGCGCTCTTTCGTACCAAAAAGGACACAGCCTGCCCCGTGTGAGGCTCGAACTCACGCCAGATTTTGTCAGAACGCCATGTTGTCTGCCCTTCAGAGGAGCTGAAGAGCCTTCTGGCCCCAGGAGAAATGGACAGTCACTGCTGAGAAGGACACCTGAAAAGGACACCAAAAAGGACACAGCCTGCCCCGTGTGAGGCTCGAACTCACGACCTTCAGATTATGAGACTGACGCACTGCCTAACTGCGCCAACGAGGCGTGTTTTCTGACCCGTGTAGGTGGTGACACAGTAGCTTTCAGAAACATCTGCCATTCGCTGGAGCTCCAAAAATACTGCTCGCAGCCAGTTGTTGTGTCAGGATGGCCGAGCGGTCCAAGGCGCTGCGTTCAGGTCGCAGTCTCCCCTGGAGGCGTGGGTTCGAATCCCACTTCTGACAAAACCAACCTTTGGCTGTGTGCACAAGCTAGAGTCTTTAACCCTCTGGCAAGTTGACCCAGTAAAATACCATGTTGTGATGTTTAGCGGAATGACAACTTGTTCATGAAAGGCTGTTCATGGATATTTTGGGGGGATGCAGTGTGATGGGTTGTAATTCTTGGAGTTTCACTGTGATGTCATGGACTGAACGTTTGGGGATGCAGTAGAATTTCACGGCAAAGAATTCCTTGAAATTTCTTGGAATGACACGTCATGGATATTTGAGGCATTTGGGATGGAATGTCATGGAATATCATGTCGTGGCATTTCTTGTAACACGTTACGTTACCATTGACAAGAAATTTCATCAGGATGAAAGGATTATATTAAACCTCAACAAAAACACTGCAACAACTCTGCCACACATTACACGGGTATGAGAAGAATGCTATTACTGCATTTATACAACACAAGTCCTGCAAAAACGCTGGATTTCACTTGCATTGCATGTCAAACAATGCCAGAGGGCGTCATAAAATTGTCATGGACTGAACGTTTGGGGATGCAGTTGAATTTCACGGCAAAGAATTCCTTGACATTTCTTGGAATGGCACGTCATGGATTTTTGAGGGATACGGGATGGAATGTCATGGAATAAGATCCGTGGCATTTCTTGTAACATGTTACGTTAACCATTGACAAGTAATTTCATCAGGATGAAAGGATTATACTAAACCTCAACAAAAACATTGCAACAACACTGCTACACATTACACGGATATATGACAGGAATACTATTACTGCATTTATACACCACAAGTCCTACAAAAACACTAGATTTCACTTGCATTGCATGTCAAACAATGTCAGAGGACGTCATAAAATTGAATGCAATTTCATTTAATGAGATTCGGGTAAACTACTTGAAATGACACAGATTTTGTCAGAACGCCATGTTGTCTGCCCTTCAGAGGAGCTGAAGAGCCTTCTGGCCCCAGGAGAAATGGACAGTCCCACGAAAGGGAACAAAGAAAAGCGCTCTTTCGTACCAAAAAGGACACAGCCTGCCCCGTGTGAGGCTCGAACTCACGACCTTCAGATTATGAGACTGACGCGCTGCCTAACTGCGCCAACGAGGCATGTTTTCTGACCGGTGTAGGTGGTGACACAGTAGCTTTCAGAAACATCTGCCATTCGCTGGAGCTCCAAAAATACTGCTCGCAGCCAGTTGTTGTGTCAGGATGGCCGAGCGGTCCAAGGCGCTGCGTTCAGGTCGCAGTCTCCCCTGGAGGCGTGGGTTCGAATCCCACTTCTGACAAAACCAACCTTTGGCTGTGTGCACAAGCTAGAGTCTTTAACCCTCTGGCAAGTTGACCCAGTAAAATACCATGTTGTGATGTTTAGCGGAATGACAACTTGTTCATGAAAGGCTGTTCATGGATATTTTGGGGGGATGCAGTGTGATGGGTTGTAATTCTTGGAGTTTCACTGTGATGTCATGGACTGAACGTTTGGGGATGCAGTAGAATTTCACGGCAAAGAATTCCTTGAAATTTCTTGGAATGACACGTCATGGATATTTGAGGCATTTGGGATGGAATGTCATGGAATATCATGTCGTGGCATTTCTTGTAACACGTTACGTTACCATTGACAAGAAATTTCATCAGGATGAAAGGATTATATTAAACCTCAACAAAAACACTGCAACAACTCTGCCACACATTACACGGGTATGAGAAGAATGCTATTACTGCATTTATACAACACAAGTCCTGCAAAAACGCTGGATTTCACTTGCATTGCATGTCAAACAATGCCAGAGGGCGTCATAAAATTGTCATGGACTGAACGTTTGGGGATGCAGTTGAATTTCACGGCAAAGAATTCCTTGACATTTCTTGGAATGGCACGTCATGGATTTTTGAGGGATACGGGATGGAATGTCATGGAATAAGATCCGTGGCATTTCTTGTAACATGTTACGTTAACCATTGACAAGTAATTTCATCAGGATGAAAGGATTATACTAAACCTCAACAAAAACATTGCAACAACACTGCTACACATTACACGGATATATGACAGGAATACTATTACTGCATTTATACACCACAAGTCCTACAAAAACACTAGATTTCACTTGCATTGCATGTCAAACAATGTCAGAGGACGTCATAAAATTGAATGCAATTTCATTTAATGAGATTCGGGTAAACTACTTGAAATGACACAGATTTTGTCAGAACGCCATGTTGTCTGCCCTTCAGAGGAGCTGAAGAGCCTTCTGGCCCCAGGAGAAATGGACAGTCACACGAAAGGGAACAAAGAAAAGCGCTCTTTCGTACCAAAAAGGACACAGCCTGCCCCGTGTGAGGCTCGAACTCACGACCTTCAGATTATGAGACTGACGCGCTGCCTAACTGCGCCAACGAGGCGTGTTTTCTGACCGGTGTAGGTGGTGACACAGTAGCTTTCAGAAACATCTGCCATTCGCTGGAGCTCCAAAAATACTGCTCGCAGCCAGTTGTTGTGTCAGGATGGCCGAGCGGTCCAAGGCGCTGCGTTCAGGTCGCAGTCTCCCCTGGAGGCGTGGGTTCGAATCCCACTTCTGACAAAACCAACCTTTGGCTGTGTGCACAAGCTAGAGTCTTTAACCCTCTGGCAAGTTGACCCAGTAAAATACCATGTTGTGATGTTTAGCGGAATGACAACTTGTTCATGAAAGGCTGTTCATGGATATTTTGGGGGGATGCAGTGTGATGGGTTGTAATTCTTGGAGTTTCACTGTGATGTCATGGACTGAACGTTTGGGGATGCAGTAGAATTTCAAGGCAAAGAATTCCTTGAAATTTCTTGGAATGACACGTCATGGATATTTGAGGCATTTGGGATGGAATGTCATGGAATATCATGTCGTGGCATTTCTTGTAACACGTTACGTTACCATTGACAAGAAATTTCATCAGGATGAAAGGATTATATTAAACCTCAACAAAAACACTGCAACAACTCTGCCACACATTACACGGGTATGAGAAGAATGCTATTACTGCATTTATACAACACAAGTCCTGCAAAAACGCTGGATTTCACTTGCATTGCATGTCAAACAATGCCAGAGGGCGTCATAAAATTGTCATGGACTGAACGTTTGGGGATGCAGTTGAATTTCACGGCAAAGAATTCCTTGACATTTCTTGGAATGGCACGTCATGGATTTTTGAGGGATACGGGATGGAATGTCATGGAATAAGATCCGTGGCATTTCTTGTAACATGTTACGTTAACCATTGACAAGTAATTTCATCAGGATGAAAGGATTATACTAAACCTCAACAAAAACATTGCAACAACACTGCTACACATTACACGGATATATGACAGGAATACTATTACTGCATTTATACACCACAAGTCCTACAAAAACACTAGATTTCACTTGCATTGCATGTCAAACAATGTCAGAGGACGTCATAAAATTGAATGCAATTTCATTTAATGAGATTCGGGTAAACTACTTGAAATGACACAGATTTTGTCAGAACGTCATGTTGTCTGCCCTTCAGAGGAGCTGAAGAGCCTTCTGGCCCCAGGAGAAATGGACAGTCACACGAAAGGGAACAAAGAAAAGCGCTCTTTCGTACCAAAAAGGACACAGCCTGCCCCGTGTGAGGCTCGAACTCACGACCTTCAGATTATGAGACTGACGCGCTGCCTAACTGCGCCAACGAGGCGTGTTTTCTGACCGGTGTAGGTGGTGACACAGTAGCTTTCAGAAACATCTGCCATTCGCTGGAGCTCCAAAAATACTGCTCGCAGCCAGTTGTTGTGTCAGGATGGCCGAGCGGTCCAAGGCGCTGCGTTCAGGTCGCAGTCTCCCCTGGAGGCGTGGGTTCGAATCCCACTTCTGACAAAACCAACCTTTGGCTGTGTGCACAAGCTAGAGTCTTTAACCCTCTGGCAAGTTGACCCAGTAAAATACCATGTTGTGATGTTTAGCGGAATGACAACTTGTTCATGAAAGGCTGTTCATGGATATTTTGGGGGGATGCAGTGTGATGGGTTGTAATTCTTGGAGTTTCACTGTGATGTCATGGACTGAACGTTTGGGGATGCAGTAGAATTTCACGGCAAAGAATTCCTTGAAATTTCTTGGAATGACACGTCATGGATATTTGAGGCATTTGGGATGGAATGTCATGGAATATCATGTCGTGGCATTTCTTGTAACACGTTACGTTACCATTGACAAGAAATTTCATCAGGATGAAAGGATTATATTAAACCTCAACAAAAACACTGCAACAACTCTGCCACACATTACACGGGTATGAGAAGAATGCTATTACTGCATTTATACAACACAAGTCCTGCAAAAACGCTGGATTTCACTTGCATTGCATGTCAAACAATGCCAGAGGGCGTCATAAAATTGTCATGGACTGAACGTTTGGGGATGCAGTTGAATTTCACGGCAAAGAATTCCTTGACATTTCTTGGAATGGCACGTCATGGATTTTTGAGGGATACGGGATGGAATGTCATGGAATAAGATCCGTGGCATTTCTTGTAACATGTTACGTTAACCATTGACAAGTAATTTCATCAGGATGAAAGGATTATACTAAACCTCAACAAAAACATTGCAACAACACTGCTACACATTACACGGATATATGACAGGAATACTATTACTGCATTTATACACCACAAGTCCTACAAAAACACTAGATTTCACTTGCATTGCATGTCAAACAATGTCAGAGGACGTCATAAAATTGAATGCAATTTCATTTAATGAGATTCGGGTAAACTACTTGAAATGACACAGATTTTGTCAGAACGCCATGTTGTCTGCCCTTCAGAGGAGCTGAAGAGCCTTCTGGCCCCAGGAGAAATGGACAGTCACACGAAAGGGAACAAAGAAAAGCGCTCTTTCGTACCAAAAAGGACACCGCCTGCCCCGTGTGAGGCTCGAACTCACGACCTTCAGATTATGAGACTGACGCGCTGCCTAACTGCGCCAACGAGGCGTGTTTTCTGACCGGTGTAGGTGGTGACACAGTAGCTTTCAGAAACATCTGCCATTCGCTGGAGCTCCAAAAATACTGCTCGCAGCCAGTTGTTGTGTCAGGATGGCCGAGCGGTCCAAGGCGCTGCGTTCAGGTCGCAGTCTCCCCTGGAGGCGTGGGTTCGAATCCCACTTCTGACAAAACCAACCTTTGGCTGTGTGCACAAGCTAGAGTCTTTAACCCTCTGGCAAGTTGACCCAGTAAAATACCATGTTGTGATGTTTAGCGGAATGACAACTTGTTCATGAAAGGCTGTTCATGGATATTTTGGGGGGATGCAGTGTGATGGGTTGTAATTCTTGGAGTTTCACTGTGATGTCATGGACTGAACGTTTGGGGATGCAGTAGAATTTCACGGCAAAGAATTCCTTGAAATTTCTTGGAATGACACGTCATGGATATTTGAGGCATTTGGGATGGAATGTCATGGAATATCATGTCGTGGCATTTCTTGTAACACGTTACGTTACCATTGACAAGAAATTTCATCAGGATGAAAGGATTATATTAAACCTCAACAAAAACACTGCAACAACTCTGCCACACATTACACGGGTATGAGAAGAATGCTATTACTGCATTTATACAACACAAGTCCTGCAAAAACGCTGGATTTCACTTGCATTGCATGTCAAACAATGCCAGAGGGCGTCATAAAATTGTCATGGACTGAACGTTTGGGGATGCAGTTGAATTTCACGGCAAAGAATTCCTTGACATTTCTTGGAATGGCACGTCATGGATTTTTGAGGGATACGGGATGGAATGTCATGGAATAAGATCCGTGGCATTTCTTGTAACATGTTACGTTAACCATTGACAAGTAATTTCATCAGGATGAAAGGATTATACTAAACCTCAACAAAAACATTGCAACAACACTGCTACACATTACACGGATATATGACAGGAATACTATTACTGCATTTATACACCACAAGTCCTACAAAAACACTAGATTTCACTTGCATTGCATGTCAAACAATGTCAGAGGACGTCATAAAATTGAATGCAATTTCATTTAATGAGATTCGGGTAAACTACTTGAAATGACACAGATTTTGTCAGAACGCCATGTTGTCTGCCCTTCAGAGGAGCTGAAGAGCCTTCTGGCCCCAGGAGAAATGGACAGTCACACGAAAGGGAACAAAGAAAAGCGCTCTTTCGTACCAAAAAGGACACAGCCTGCCCCGTGTGAGGCTCGAACTCACGACCTTCAGATTATGAGACTGACGCGCTGCCTAACTGCGCCAACGAGGCGTGTTTTCTGACCGGTGTAGGTGGTGACACAGTAGCTTTCAGAAACATCTGCCATTCGCTGGAGCTCCAAAAATACTGCTCGCAGCCAGTTGTTGTGTCAGGATGGCCGAGCGGTCCAAGGCGCTGCGTTCAGGTCGCAGTCTCCCCTGGAGGCGTGGGTTCGAATCCCACTTCTGACAAAACCAACCTTTGGCTGTGTGCACAAGCTAGAGTCTTTAACCCTCTGGCAAGTTGACCCAGTAAAATACCATGTTGTGATGTTTAGCGGAATGACAACTTGTTCATGAAAGGCTGTTCATGGATATTTTGGGGGGATGCAGTGTGATGGGTTGTAATTCTTGGAGTTTCACTGTGATGTCATGGACTGAACGTTTGGGGATGCAGTAGAATTTCAAGGCAAAGAATTCCTTGAAATTTCTTGGAATGACACGTCATGGATATTTGAGGCATTTGGGATGGAATGTCATGGAATATCATGTCGTGGCATTTCTTGTAACACGTTACGTTACCATTGACAAGAAATTTCATCAGGATGAAAGGATTATATTAAACCTCAACAAAAACACTGCAACAACTCTGCCACACATTACACGGGTATGAGAAGAATGCTATTACTGCATTTATACAACACAAGTCCTGCAAAAACGCTGGATTTCACTTGCATTGCATGTCAAACAATGCCAGAGGGCGTCATAAAATTGTCATGGACTGAACGTTTGGGGATGCAGTTGAATTTCACGGCAAAGAATTCCTTGACATTTCTTGGAATGGCACGTCATGGATTTTTGAGGGATACGGGATGGAATGTCATGGAATAAGATCCGTGGCATTTCTTGTAACATGTTACGTTAACCATTGACAAGTAATTTCATCAGGATGAAAGGATTATACTAAACCTCAACAAAAACATTGCAACAACACTGCTACACATTACACGGATATATGACAGGAATACTATTACTGCATTTATACACCACAAGTCCTACAAAAACACTAGATTTCACTTGCATTGCATGTCAAACAATGTCAGAGGACGTCATAAAATTGAATGCAATTTCATTTAATGAGATTCGGGTAAACTACTTGAAATGACACAGATTTTGTCAGAACGTCATGTTGTCTGCCCTTCAGAGGAGCTGAAGAGCCTTCTGGCCCCAGGAGAAATGGACAGTCACACGAAAGGGAACAAAGAAAAGCGCTCTTTCGTACCAAAAAGGACACAGCCTGCCCCGTGTGAGGCTCGAACTCACGACCTTCAGATTATGAGACTGACGCGCTGCCTAACTGCGCCAACGAGGCGTGTTTTCTGACCGGTGTAGGTGGTGACACAGTAGCTTTCAGAAACATCTGCCATTCGCTGGAGCTCCAAAAATACTGCTCGCAGCCAGTTGTTGTGTCAGGATGGCCGAGCGGTCCAAGGCGCTGCGTTCAGGTCGCAGTCTCCCCTGGAGGCGTGGGTTCGAATCCCACTTCTGACAAAACCAACCTTTGGCTGTGTGCACAAGCTAGAGTCTTTAACCCTCTGGCAAGTTGACCCAGTAAAATACCATGTTGTGATGTTTAGCGGAATGACAACTTGTTCATGAAAGGCTGTTCATGGATATTTTGGGGGGATGCAGTGTGATGGGTTGTAATTCTTGGAGTTTCACTGTGATGTCATGGACTGAACGTTTGGGGATGCAGTAGAATTTCACGGCAAAGAATTCCTTGAAATTTCTTGGAATGACACGTCATGGATATTTGAGGCATTTGGGATGGAATGTCATGGAATATCATGTCGTGGCATTTCTTGTAACACGTTACGTTACCATTGACAAGAAATTTCATCAGGATGAAAGGATTATATTAAACCTCAACAAAAACACTGCAACAACTCTGCCACACATTACACGGGTATGAGAAGAATGCTATTACTGCATTTATACAACACAAGTCCTGCAAAAACGCTGGATTTCACTTGCATTGCATGTCAAACAATGCCAGAGGGCGTCATAAAATTGTCATGGACTGAACGTTTGGGGATGCAGTTGAATTTCACGGCAAAGAATTCCTTGACATTTCTTGGAATGGCACGTCATGGATTTTTGAGGGATACGGGATGGAATGTCATGGAATAAGATCCGTGGCATTTCTTGTAACATGTTACGTTAACCATTGACAAGTAATTTCATCAGGATGAAAGGATTATACTAAACCTCAACAAAAACATTGCAACAACACTGCTACACATTACACGGATATATGACAGGAATACTATTACTGCATTTATACACCACAAGTCCTACAAAAACACTAGATTTCACTTGCATTGCATGTCAAACAATGTCAGAGGACGTCATAAAATTGAATGCAATTTCATTTAATGAGATTCGGGTAAACTACTTGAAATGACACAGATTTTGTCAGAACGCCATGTTGTCTGCCCTTCAGAGGAGCTGAAGAGCCTTCTGGCCCCAGGAGAAATGGACAGTCACACGAAAGGGAACAAAGAAAAGCGCTCTTTCGTACCAAAAAGGACACAGCCTGCCCCGTGTGAGGCTCGAACTCACGACCTTCAGATTATGAGACTGACGCGCTGCCTAACTGCGCCAACGAGGCGTGTTTTCTGACCGGTGTAGGTGGTGACACAGTAGCTTTCAGAAACATCTGCCATTCGCTGGAGCTCCAAAAATACTGCTCGCAGCCAGTTGTTGTGTCAGGATGGCCGAGCGGTCCAAGGCGCTGCGTTCAGGTCGCAGTCTCCCCTGGAGGCGTGGGTTCGAATCCCACTTCTGACAAAACCAACCTTTGGCTGTGTGCACAAGCTAGAGTCTTTAACCCTCTGGCAAGTTGACCCAGTAAAATACCATGTTGTGATGTTTAGCGGAATGACAACTTGTTCATGAAAGGCTGTTCATGGATATTTTGGGGGGATGCAGTGTGATGGGTTGTAATTCTTGGAGTTTCACTGTGATGTCATGGACTGAACGTTTGGGGATGCAGTAGAATTTCAAGGCAAAGAATTCCTTGAAATTTCTTGGAATGACACGTCATGGATATTTGAGGCATTTGGGATGGAATGTCATGGAATATCATGTCGTGGCATTTCTTGTAACACGTTACGTTACCATTGACAAGAAATTTCATCAGGATGAAAGGATTATATTAAACCTCAACAAAAACACTGCAACAACTCTGCCACACATTACACGGGTATGAGAAGAATGCTATTACTGCATTTATACAACACAAGTCCTGCAAAAACGCTGGATTTCACTTGCATTGCATGTCAAACAATGCCAGAGGGCGTCATAAAATTGTCATGGACTGAACGTTTGGGGATGCAGTTGAATTTCACGGCAAAGAATTCCTTGACATTTCTTGGAATGGCACGTCATGGATTTTTGAGGGATACGGGATGGAATGTCATGGAATAAGATCCGTGGCATTTCTTGTAACATGTTACGTTAACCATTGACAAGTAATTTCATCAGGATGAAAGGATTATACTAAACCTCAACAAAAACATTGCAACAACACTGCTACACATTACACGGATATATGACAGGAATACTATTACTGCATTTATACACCACAAGTCCTACAAAAACACTAGATTTCACTTGCATTGCATGTCAAACAATGTCAGAGGACGTCATAAAATTGAATGCAATTTCATTTAATGAGATTCGGGTAAACTACTTGAAATGACACAGATTTTGTCAGAACGTCATGTTGTCTGCCCTTCAGAGGAGCTGAAGAGCCTTCTGGCCCCAGGAGAAATGGACAGTCACACGAAAGGGAACAAAGAAAAGCGCTCTTTCGTACCAAAAAGGACACAGCCTGCCCCGTGTGAGGCTCGAACTCACGACCTTCAGATTATGAGACTGACGCGCTGCCTAACTGCGCCAACGAGGCGTGTTTTCTGACCGGTGTAGGTGGTGACACAGTAGCTTTCAGAAACATCTGCCATTCGCTGGAGCTCCAAAAATACTGCTCGCAGCCAGTTGTTGTGTCAGGATGGCCGAGCGGTCCAAGGCGCTGCGTTCAGGTCACAGTCTCCCCTGGAGGCGTGGGTTTGAATCCCACTTCTGACAAAACCAACCTTTGGCTGTGTGCACAAGCTAGAGTCTTTAACCCTCTGGCAAGTTGACCCAGTAAAATACCATGTTGTGATGTTTAGCGGAATGACAACTTGTTCATGAAAGGCTGTTCATGGATATTTTGGGGGGATGCAGTGTGATGGGTTGTAATTCTTGGAGTTTCACTGTGATGTCATGGACTGAACGTTTGGGGATGCAGTAGAATTTCACGGCAAAGAATTCCTTGAAATTTCTTGGAATGACACGTCATGGATATTTGAGGCATTTGGGATGGAATGTCATGGAATATCATGTCGTGGCATTTCTTGTAACACGTTACGTTACCATTGACAAGAAATTTCATCAGGATGAAAGGATTATATTAAACCTCAACAAAAACACTGCAACAACTCTGCCACACATTACACGGGTATGAGAAGAATGCTATTACTGCATTTATACAACACAAGTCCTGCAAAAACGCTGGATTTCACTTGCATTGCATGTCAAACAATGCCAGAGGGCGTCATAAAATTGTCATGGACTGAACGTTTGGGGATGCAGTTGAATTTCACGGCAAAGAATTCCTTGACATTTCTTGGAATGGCACGTCATGGATTTTTGAGGGATACGGGATGGAATGTCATGGAATAAGATCCGTGGCATTTCTTGTAACATGTTACGTTAACCATTGACAAGTAATTTCATCAGGATGAAAGGATTATACTAAACCTCAACAAAAACATTGCAACAACACTGCTACACATTACACGGATATATGACAGGAATACTATTACTGCATTTATACACCACAAGTCCTACAAAAACACTAGATTTCACTTGCATTGCATGTCAAACAATGTCAGAGGACGTCATAAAATTGAATGCAATTTCATTTAATGAGATTCGGGTAAACTACTTGAAATGACACAGATTTTGTCAGAACGTCATGTTGTCTGCCCTTCAGAGGAGCTGAAGAGCCTTCTGGCCCCAGGAGAAATGGACAGTCACACGAAAGGGAACAAAGAAAAGCGCTCTTTCGTACCAAAAAGGACACAGCCTGCCCCGTGTGAGGCTCGAACTCACGACCTTCAGATTATGAGACTGACGCGCTGCCTAACTGCGCCAACGAGGCGTGTTTTCTGACCGGTGTAGGTGGTGACACAGTAGCTTTCAGAAACATCTGCCATTCGCTGGAGCTCCAAAAATACTGCTCGCAGCCAGTTGTTGTGTCAGGATGGCCGAGCGGTCCAAGGCGCTGCGTTCAGGTCGCAGTCTCCCCTGGAGGCGTGGGTTCGAATCCCACTTCTGACAAAACCAACCTTTGGCTGTGTGCACAAGCTAGAGTCTTTAACCCTCTGGCAAGTTGACCCAGTAAAATACCATGTTGTGATGTTTAGCGGAATGACAACTTGTTCATGAAAGGCTGTTCATGGATATTTTGGGGGGATGCAGTGTGATGGGTTGTAATTCTTGGAGTTTCACTGTGATGTCATGGACTGAACGTTTGGGGATGCAGTAGAATTTCACGGCAAAGAATTCCTTGAAATTTCTTGGAATGACACGTCATGGATATTTGAGGCATTTGGGATGGAATGTCATGGAATATCATGTCGTGGCATTTCTTGTAACACGTTACGTTACCATTGACAAGAAATTTCATCAGGATGAAAGGATTATATTAAACCTCAACAAAAACACTGCAACAACTCTGCCACACATTACACGGGTATGAGAAGAATGCTATTACTGCATTTATACAACACAAGTCCTGCAAAAACGCTGGATTTCACTTGCATTGCATGTCAAACAATGCCAGAGGGCGTCATAAAATTGTCATGGACTGAACGTTTGGGGATGCAGTTGAATTTCACGGCAAAGAATTCCTTGACATTTCTTGGAATGGCACGTCATGGATTTTTGAGGGATACGGGATGGAATGTCATGGAATAAGATCCGTGGCATTTCTTGTAACATGTTACGTTAACCATTGACAAGTAATTTCATCAGGATGAAAGGATTATACTAAACCTCAACAAAAACATTGCAACAACACTGCTACACATTACACGGATATATGACAGGAATACTATTACTGCATTTATACACCACAAGTCCTACAAAAACACTAGATTTCACTTGCATTGCATGTCAAACAATGTCAGAGGACGTCATAAAATTGAATGCAATTTCATTTAATGAGATTCGGGTAAACTACTTGAAATGACACAGATTTTGTCAGAACGCCATGTTGTCTGCCCTTCAGAGGAGCTGAAGAGCCTTCTGGCCCCAGGAGAAATGGACAGTCACACGAAAGGGAACAAAGAAAAGCGCTCTTTCGTACCAAAAAGGACACAGCCTGCCCCGTGTGAGGCTCGAACTCACGACCTTCAGATTATGAGACTGACGCGCTGCCTAACTGCGCCAACGAGGCGTGTTTTCTGACCGGTGTAGGTGGTGACACAGTAGCTTTCAGAAACATCTGCCATTCGCTGGAGCTCCAAAAATACTGCTCGCAGCCAGTTGTTGTGTCAGGATGGCCGAGCGGTCCAAGGCGCTGCGTTCAGGTCGCAGTCTCCCCTGGAGGCGTGGGTTCGAATCCCACTTCTGACAAAACCAACCTTTGGCTGTGTGCACAAGCTAGAGTCTTTAACCCTCTGGCAAGTTGACCCAGTAAAATACCATGTTGTGATGTTTAGCGGAATGACAACTTGTTCATGAAAGGCTGTTCATGGATATTTTGGGGGGATGCAGTGTGATGGGTTGTAATTCTTGGAGTTTCACTGTGATGTCATGGACTGAACGTTTGGGGATGCAGTAGAATTTCAAGGCAAAGAATTCCTTGAAATTTCTTGGAATGACACGTCATGGATATTTGAGGCATTTGGGATGGAATGTCATGGAATATCATGTCGTGGCATTTCTTGTAACACGTTACGTTACCATTGACAAGAAATTTCATCAGGATGAAAGGATTATATTAAACCTCAACAAAAACACTGCAACAACTCTGCCACACATTACACGGGTATGAGAAGAATGCTATTACTGCATTTATACAACACAAGTCCTGCAAAAACGCTGGATTTCACTTGCATTGCATGTCAAACAATGCCAGAGGGCGTCATAAAATTGTCATGGACTGAACGTTTGGGGATGCAGTTGAATTTCACGGCAAAGAATTCCTTGACATTTCTTGGAATGGCACGTCATGGATTTTTGAGGGATACGGGATGGAATGTCATGGAATAAGATCCGTGGCATTTCTTGTAACATGTTACGTTAACCATTGACAAGTAATTTCATCAGGATGAAAGGATTATACTAAACCTCAACAAAAACATTGCAACAACACTGCTACACATTACACGGATATATGACAGGAATACTATTACTGCATTTATACACCACAAGTCCTACAAAAACACTAGATTTCACTTGCATTGCATGTCAAACAATGTCAGAGGACGTCATAAAATTGAATGCAATTTCATTTAATGAGATTCGGGTAAACTACTTGAAATGACACAGATTTTGTCAGAACGTCATGTTGTCTGCCCTTCAGAGGAGCTGAAGAGCCTTCTGGCCCCAGGAGAAATGGACAGTCACACGAAAGGGAACAAAGAAAAGCGCTCTTTCGTACCAAAAAGGACACAGCCTGCCCCGTGTGAGGCTCGAACTCACGACCTTCAGATTATGAGACTGACGCGCTGCCTAACTGCGCCAACGAGGCGTGTTTTCTGACCGGTGTAGGTGGTGACACAGTAGCTTTCAGAAACATCTGCCATTCGCTGGAGCTCCAAAAATACTGCTCGCAGCCAGTTGTTGTGTCAGGATGGCCGAGCGGTCCAAGGCGCTGCGTTCAGGTCACAGTCTCCCCTGGAGGCGTGGGTTTGAATCCCACTTCTGACAAAACCAACCTTTGGCTGTGTGCACAAGCTAGAGTCTTTAACCCTCTGGCAAGTTGACCCAGTAAAATACCATGTTGTGATGTTTAGCGGAATGACAACTTGTTCATGAAAGGCTGTTCATGGATATTTTGGGGGGATGCAGTGTGATGGGTTGTAATTCTTGGAGTTTCACTGTGATGTCATGGACTGAACGTTTGGGGATGCAGTAGAATTTCACGGCAAAGAATTCCTTGAAATTTCTTGGAATGACACGTCATGGATATTTGAGGCATTTGGGATGGAATGTCATGGAATATCATGTCGTGGCATTTCTTGTAACACGTTACGTTACCATTGACAAGAAATTTCATCAGGATGAAAGGATTATATTAAACCTCAACAAAAACACTGCAACAACTCTGCCACACATTACACGGGTATGAGAAGAATGCTATTACTGCATTTATACAACACAAGTCCTGCAAAAACGCTGGATTTCACTTGCATTGCATGTCAAACAATGCCAGAGGGCGTCATAAAATTGTCATGGACTGAACGTTTGGGGATGCAGTTGAATTTCACGGCAAAGAATTCCTTGACATTTCTTGGAATGGCACGTCATGGATTTTTGAGGGATACGGGATGGAATGTCATGGAATAAGATCCGTGGCATTTCTTGTAACATGTTACGTTAACCATTGACAAGTAATTTCATCAGGATGAAAGGATTATACTAAACCTCAACAAAAACATTGCAACAACACTGCTACACATTACACGGATATATGACAGGAATACTATTACTGCATTTATACACCACAAGTCCTACAAAAACACTAGATTTCACTTGCATTGCATGTCAAACAATGTCAGAGGACGTCATAAAATTGAATGCAATTTCATTTAATGAGATTCGGGTAAACTACTTGAAATGACACAGATTTTGTCAGAACG
The DNA here is from genome assembly GCA_038088235.1 of Zacco platypus. NCBI lineage: Eukaryota > Metazoa > Chordata > Actinopteri > Cypriniformes > Xenocyprididae > Zacco > Zacco platypus. The sequence continues at coordinate 21,482,473 of CM076066.1, read as the reverse complement.
CCATGTTGTCTGCCCTTCAGAGGAGCTGAAGAGCCTTCTGGCCCCAGGAGAAATGGACAGTCACACGAAAGGGAACAAAGAAAAGCGCTCTTTCGTACCAAAAAGGACACCGCCTGCCCCGTGTGAGGCTCGAACTCACGACCTTCAGATTATGAGACTGACGCGCTGCCTAACTGCGCCAACGAGGCGTGTTTTCTGACCGGTGTAGGTGGTGACACAGTAGCTTTCAGAAACATCTGCCATTCGCTGGAGCTCCAAAAATACTGCTCGCAGCCAGTTGTTGTGTCAGGATGGCCGAGCGGTCCAAGGCGCTGCGTTCAGGTCGCAGTCTCCCCTGGAGGCGTGGGTTCGAATCCCACTTCTGACAAAACCAACCTTTGGCTGTGTGCACAAGCTAGAGTCTTTAACCCTCTGGCAAGTTGACCCAGTAAAATACCATGTTGTGATGTTTAGCGGAATGACAACTTGTTCATGAAAGGCTGTTCATGGATATTTTGGGGGGATGCAGTGTGATGGGTTGTAATTCTTGGAGTTTCACTGTGATGTCATGGACTGAACGTTTGGGGATGCAGTAGAATTTCACGGCAAAGAATTCCTTGAAATTTCTTGGAATGACACGTCATGGATATTTGAGGCATTTGGGATGGAATGTCATGGAATATCATGTCGTGGCATTTCTTGTAACACGTTACGTTACCATTGACAAGAAATTTCATCAGGATGAAAGGATTATATTAAACCTCAACAAAAACACTGCAACAACTCTGCCACACATTACACGGGTATGAGAAGAATGCTATTACTGCATTTATACAACACAAGTCCTGCAAAAACGCTGGATTTCACTTGCATTGCATGTCAAACAATGCCAGAGGGCGTCATAAAATTGTCATGGACTGAACGTTTGGGGATGCAGTTGAATTTCACGGCAAAGAATTCCTTGACATTTCTTGGAATGGCACGTCATGGATTTTTGAGGGATACGGGATGGAATGTCATGGAATAAGATCCGTGGCATTTCTTGTAACATGTTACGTTAACCATTGACAAGTAATTTCATCAGGATGAAAGGATTATACTAAACCTCAACAAAAACATTGCAACAACACTGCTACACATTACACGGATATATGACAGGAATACTATTACTGCATTTATACACCACAAGTCCTACAAAAACACTAGATTTCACTTGCATTGCATGTCAAACAATGTCAGAGGACGTCATAAAATTGAATGCAATTTCATTTAATGAGATTCGGGTAAACTACTTGAAATGACACAGATTTTGTCAGAACGCCATGTTGTCTGCCCTTCAGAGGAGCTGAAGAGCCTTCTGGCCCCAGGAGAAATGGACAGTCACACGAAAGGGAACAAAGAAAAGCGCTCTTTCGTACCAAAAAGGACACAGCCTGCCCCGTGTGAGGCTCGAACTCACGACCTTCAGATTATGAGACTGACGCGCTGCCTAACTGCGCCAACGAGGCGTGTTTTCTGACCGGTGTAGGTGGTGACACAGTAGCTTTCAGAAACATCTGCCATTCGCTGGAGCTCCAAAAATACTGCTCGCAGCCAGTTGTTGTGTCAGGATGGCCGAGCGATCCAAGGCGCTGCGTTCAGGTCGCAGTCTCCCCTGGAGGCGTGGGTTCGAATCCCACTTCTGACAAAACCAACCTTTAGCTGTGTGCACAAGCTAGAGTCTTTAACCCTCTGGCAAGTTGACCCAGTAATACATTCATGTTGGCAAAGAACGGCGTTTCAGGTAACGTCGGAATCGAAGAGACGCTACGGTAACGCTGACCATCGGTCACGTGATATTTAAAGTCACCCCTTTGTGTCGTGTATGGGATTCTGTGGAATTTTCACTTTTTCTTGGAATTCTTGTGGCGGCGTTTCCGGCATTTTGTTTATAGAATGGGATTCTAAGGAATTTCATGGAATACCATGTTGTGATGTTTAGCGGAATGACAACTTGTTCATGAAAGGCTGTTCATGGATATTTTGGGGGGATGCAGTGTGATGGGTTGTAATTCTTGGAGTTTCACTGTGATGTCATGGACTGAACGTTTGGGGATGCAGTAGAATTTCACGCAAAGAATTCCTTGAAATTTCTTGGAATGACATGTCATGGATATTTGAGGCATATGGGATGGAATGTCACGGAATATCATGCCGTGGCATTTCTTGTAACACGTTACGTTACCATTGACAAGAAATTTCATCAGGATGAAAGGATTATATTAAACCTCAACAAAAACACTGCAACAACTCTGCCACACATTACACGGGTATGAGAAGAATGCTATTACTGCATTTATACAACACAAGTCCTGCAAAAACGCTGGATTTCACTTGCATTGCATGTCAAACAATGCCAGAGGGCGTCATAAAATTGTCATGGACTGAACGTTTGGGGATGCAGTTGAATTTCACGGCAAAGAATTCCGTGGCATTTCTTGTAACATGTTACGTTAACCATTGACAAGTAATTTCATCAGGATGAAAGGATTATACTAAACCTCAACAAAAACATTGCAACAACACTGCTACACATTACACGGATATATGACAGGAATACTATTACTGCATTTATACACCACAAGTCCTACAAAAACACTAGATTTCACTTGCATTGCATGTCAAACAATGTCAGAGGACGTCATAAAATTGAATGCAATTTCATTTAATGAGATTCGGGTAAACTACTTGAAATGACACAGATTTTGTCAGAACGCCATGTTGTCTGCCCTTCAGAGGAGCTGAAGAGCCTTCTGGCCCCAGGAGAAATGGACAGTCACACGAAAGGGAACAAAGAAAAGCGCTCTTTCGTACCAAAAAGGACACAGCCTGCCCCGTGTGAGGCTCGAACTCACGACCTTCAGATTATGAGACTGACGCGCTGCCTAACTGCGCCAACGAGGCGTGTTTTCTGACCGGTGTAGGTGGTGACACAGTAGTTTTCAGAAACATCTGCCATTCGCTGGAGCTCCAAAAATACTGCTCGCAGCCAGTTGTTGTGTCAGGATGGCCGAGCGGTCCAAGGCGCTGCGTTCAGGTCGCAGTCTCCCCTGGAGGCGTGGGTTCGAATCCCACTTCTGACAAAACCAACCTTTGGCTGTGTGCACAAGCTAGAGTCTTTAACCCTCTGGCAAGTTGACCCAGTAAAATACCATGTTGTGATGTTTAGCGGAATGACAACTTGTTCATGAAAGGCTGTTCATGGATATTTTGGGGGGATGCAGTGTGATGGGTTGTAATTCTTGGAGTTTCACTGTGATGTCATGGACTGAACGTTTGGGGATGCAGTAGAATTTCAAGGCAAAGAATTCCTTGAAATTTCTTGGAATGACACGTCATGGATATTTGAGGCATTTGGGATGGAATGTCATGGAATATCATGTCGTGGCATTTCTTGTAACACGTTACGTTACCATTGACAAGAAATTTCATCAGGATGAAAGGATTATATTAAACCTCAACAAAAACACTGCAACAACTCTGCCACACATTACACGGGTATGAGAAGAATGCTATTACTGCATTTATACAACACAAGTCCTGCAAAAACGCTGGATTTCACTTGCATTGCATGTCAAACAATGCCAGAGGGCGTCATAAAATTGTCATGGACTGAACGTTTGGGGATGCAGTTGAATTTCACGGCAAAGAATTCCTTGACATTTCTTGGAATGGCACGTCATGGATTTTTGAGGGATACGGGATGGAATGTCATGGAATAAGATCCGTGGCATTTCTTGTAACATGTTACGTTAACCATTGACAAGTAATTTCATCAGGATGAAAGGATTATACTAAACCTCAACAAAAACATTGCAACAACACTGCTACACATTACACGGATATATGACAGGAATACTATTACTGCATTTATACACCACAAGTCCTACAAAAACACTAGATTTCACTTGCATTGCATGTCAAACAATGTCAGAGGACGTCATAAAATTGAATGCAATTTCATTTAATGAGATTCGGGTAAACTACTTGAAATGACACAGATTTTGTCAGAACGTCATGTTGTCTGCCCTTCAGAGGAGCTGAAGAGCCTTCTGGCCCCAGGAGAAATGGACAGTCACACGAAAGGGAACAAAGAAAAGCGCTCTTTCGTACCAAAAAGGACACAGCCTGCCCCGTGTGAGGCTCGAACTCACGACCTTCAGATTATGAGACTGACGCGCTGCCTAACTGCGCCAACGAGGCGTGTTTTCTGACCGGTGTAGGTGGTGACACAGTAGCTTTCAGAAACATCTGCCATTCGCTGGAGCTCCAAAAATACTGCTCGCAGCCAGTTGTTGTGTCAGGATGGCCGAGCGGTCCAAGGCGCTGCGTTCAGGTCGCAGTCTCCCCTGGAGGCGTGGGTTCGAATCCCACTTCTGACAAAACCAACCTTTGGCTGTGTGCACAAGCTAGAGTCTTTAACCCTCTGGCAAGTTGACCCAGTAAAATACCATGTTGTGATGTTTAGCGGAATGACAACTTGTTCATGAAAGGCTGTTCATGGATATTTTGGGGGGATGCAGTGTGATGGGTTGTAATTCTTGGAGTTTCACTGTGATGTCATGGACTGAACGTTTGGGGATGCAGTAGAATTTCACGGCAAAGAATTCCTTGAAATTTCTTGGAATGACACGTCATGGATATTTGAGGCATTTGGGATGGAATGTCATGGAATATCATGTCGTGGCATTTCTTGTAACACGTTACGTTACCATTGACAAGAAATTTCATCAGGATGAAAGGATTATATTAAACCTCAACAAAAACACTGCAACAACTCTGCCACACATTACACGGGTATGAGAAGAATGCTATTACTGCATTTATACAACACAAGTCCTGCAAAAACGCTGGATTTCACTTGCATTGCATGTCAAACAATGCCAGAGGGCGTCATAAAATTGTCATGGACTGAACGTTTGGGGATGCAGTTGAATTTCACGGCAAAGAATTCCTTGACATTTCTTGGAATGGCACGTCATGGATTTTTGAGGGATACGGGATGGAATGTCATGGAATAAGATCCGTGGCATTTCTTGTAACATGTTACGTTAACCATTGACAAGTAATTTCATCAGGATGAAAGGATTATACTAAACCTCAACAAAAACATTGCAACAACACTGCTACACATTACACGGATATATGACAGGAATACTATTACTGCATTTATACACCACAAGTCCTACAAAAACACTAGATTTCACTTGCATTGCATGTCAAACAATGTCAGAGGACGTCATAAAATTGAATGCAATTTCATTTAATGAGATTCGGGTAAACTACTTGAAATGACACAGATTTTGTCAGAACGCCATGTTGTCTGCCCTTCAGAGGAGCTGAAGAGCCTTCTGGCCCCAGGAGAAATGGACAGTCACACGAAAGGGAACAAAGAAAAGCGCTCTTTCGTACCAAAAAGGACACAGCCTGCCCCGTGTGAGGCTCGAACTCACGACCTTCAGATTATGAGACTGACGCGCTGCCTAACTGCGCCAACGAGGCGTGTTTTCTGACCGGTGTAGGTGGTGACACAGTAGCTTTCAGAAACATCTGCCATTCGCTGGAGCTCCAAAAATACTGCTCGCAGCCAGTTGTTGTGTCAGGATGGCCGAGCGATCCAAGGCGCTGCGTTCAGGTCGCAGTCTCCCCTGGAGGCGTGGGTTCGAATCCCACTTCTGACAAAACCAACCTTTAGCTGTGTGCACAAGCTAGAGTCTTTAACCCTCTGGCAAGTTGACCCAGTAATACATTCATGTTGGCAAAGAACGGCGTTTCAGGTAACGTCGGAATCGAAGAGACGCTACGGTAACGCTGACCATCGGTCACGTGATATTTAAAGTCACCCCTTTGTGTCGTGTATGGGATTCTGTGGAATTTTCACTTTTTCTTGGAATTCTTGTGGCGGCGTTTCCGGCATTTTGTTTATAGAATGGGATTCTAAGGAATTTCATGGAATACCATGTTGTGATGTTTAGCGGAATGACAACTTGTTCATGAAAGGCTGTTCATGGATATTTTGGGGGGATGCAGTGTGATGGGTTGTAATTCTTGGAGTTTCACTGTGATGTCATGGACTGAACGTTTGGGGATGCAGTAGAATTTCACGCAAAGAATTCCTTGAAATTTCTTGGAATGACATGTCATGGATATTTGAGGCATATGGGATGGAATGTCACGGAATATCATGCCGTGGCATTTCTTGTAACACGTTACGTTACCATTGACAAGAAATTTCATCAGGATGAAAGGATTATATTAAACCTCAACAAAAACACTGCAACAACTCTGCCACACATTACACGGGTATGAGAAGAATGCTATTACTGCATTTATACAACACAAGTCCTGCAAAAACGCTGGATTTCACTTGCATTGCATGTCAAACAATGCCAGAGGGCGTCATAAAATTGTCATGGACTGAACGTTTGGGGATGCAGTTGAATTTCACGGCAAAGAATTCCGTGGCATTTCTTGTAACATGTTACGTTAACCATTGACAAGTAATTTCATCAGGATGAAAGGATTATACTAAACCTCAACAAAAACATTGCAACAACACTGCTACACATTACACGGATATATGACAGGAATACTATTACTGCATTTATACACCACAAGTCCTACAAAAACACTAGATTTCACTTGCATTGCATGTCAAACAATGTCAGAGGACGTCATAAAATTGAATGCAATTTCATTTAATGAGATTCGGGTAAACTACTTGAAATGACACAGATTTTGTCAGAACGCCATGTTGTCTGCCCTTCAGAGGAGCTGAAGAGCCTTCTGGCCCCAGGAGAAATGGACAGTCACACGAAAGGGAACAAAGAAAAGCGCTCTTTCGTACCAAAAAGGACACAGCCTGCCCCGTGTGAGGCTCGAACTCACGACCTTCAGATTATGAGACTGACGCGCTGCCTAACTGCGCCAACGAGGCGTGTTTTCTGACCGGTGTAGGTGGTGACACAGTAGCTTTCAGAAACATCTGCCATTCGCTGGAGCTCCAAAAATACTGCTCGCAGCCAGTTGTTGTGTCAGGATGGCCGAGCGATCCAAGGCGCTGCGTTCAGGTCGCAGTCTCCCCTGGAGGCGTGGGTTCGAATCCCACTTCTGACAAAACCAACCTTTAGCTGTGTGCACAAGCTAGAGTCTTTAACCCTCTGGCAAGTTGACCCAGTAATACATTCATGTTGGCAAAGAACGGCGTTTCAGGTAACGTCGGAATCGAAGAGACGCTACGGTAACGCTGACCATCGGTCACGTGATATTTAAAGTCACCCCTTTGTGTCGTGTATGGGATTCTGTGGAATTTTCACTTTTTCTTGGAATTCTTGTGGCGGCGTTTCCGGCATTTTGTTTATAGAATGGGATTCTAAGGAATTTCATGGAATACCATGTTGTGATGTTTAGCGGAATGACAACTTGTTCATGAAAGGCTGTTCATGGATATTTTGGGGGGATGCAGTGTGATGGGTTGTAATTCTTGGAGTTTCACTGTGATGTCATGGACTGAACGTTTGGGGATGCAGTAGAATTTCACGCAAAGAATTCCTTGAAATTTCTTGGAATGACACGTCATGGATATTTGAGGCATATGGGATGGAATGTCACGGAATATCATGCCGTGGCATTTCTTGTAACACGTTACGTTACCATTGACAAGAAATTTCATCAGGATGAAAGGATTATATTAAACCTCAACAAAAACACTGCAACAACTCTGCCACACATTACACGGGTATGAGAAGAATGCTATTACTGCATTTATACAACACAAGTCCTGCAAAAACGCTGGATTTCACTTGCATTGCATGTCAAACAATGCCAGAGGGCGTCATAAAATTGTCATGGACTGAACGTTTGGGGATGCAGTTGAATTTCACGGCAAAGAATTCCGTGGCATTTCTTGTAACATGTTACGTTAACCATTGACAAGTAATTTCATCAGGATGAAAGGATTATACTAAACCTCAACAAAAACATTGCAACAACACTGCTACACATTACACGGATATATGACAGGAATACTATTACTGCATTTATACACCACAAGTCCTACAAAAACACTAGATTTCACTTGCATTGCATGTCAAACAATGTCAGAGGACGTCATAAAATTGAATGCAATTTAATTTAATGAGATTCGGGTAAACTACTTGAAATGACACAGATTTTGTCAGAACGCCATGCTGAAGGAGCTGAAGAGCCTTCTGGCCCCAGGAGAAATGGACAGTCACACGAAAGGGAACAAAGGAAAGCGCTCTTTCGTACCAAAAAGGACACAGCCTGCCTCGTGTGAGGCTCGAACTCACGACCTTCAGATTATGAGACTGATGCGCTGCCTAACTGCGCCAATGAGGCGTGTTTTTTGACAGGTGTAAGTGGTGACACAGTAGCTTTCAGGCCGAGCGGTCTAAGGCGCTGCGTTCAGGTCGCAGTCTCCCCCTGGAGGCGTGGGTTCAAATCCCACTTCTGACAAAACCAACCTTTGGCTGTGTGCTCAAGGTAGAGTCTTTAACCCTCTGGCAAGTTGACCCAGTAATACATTCATGTTGGCAAAGAACGGCGTTTCAGGTAACGTCGGAATCGAAGAGACGCTACGGTAACGCTGACCATCGGTCACGTGATATTTAAAGTCACCCCTTTGTGTTGTGTATGGGAATCTGTGGAATTTTCACTTTTTCTTGGAATTCTTGTGGCGGCGTTTCCGGCATTTTGTTTATAGAATGGGATTCTACGGAATTTCATGGAATACCATGTTGTGATGTTTAGCGGAATGACAACTTGTTCATGAAAGGCTGTTCATGGATATTTTGGGGGGATGCAGTGTGATGGGTTGTAATTCTTGGAGTTTCACTGTGATGTCATGGACTGAACGTTTGGGGATGCAGTAGAATTTCACGGCAAAGAATTCCTTGAAATTTCTTGGAATGACACGTCATGGATATTTGAGGCATATGGGATGGAATGTCATGGAATATCATGCCGTGGCATTTCTTGTAACACGTTACGTTACCATTGACAAGAAATTTCATCAGGATGAAAGGATTATATTAAACCTCAACAAAAACACTGCAACAACTCTGCCACACATTACACGGGTATGAGAAGAATGCTATTACTGCATTTATACAACACAAGTCCTGCAAAAACGCTGGATTTCACTTGCATTGCATGTCAAACAATGCCAGAGGGCGTCATAAAATTGTCATGGACTGAACGTTTGGGGATGCAGTAGAATTTCACGGCAATGAATTCCTTGAAATTTCTTGGAATGACATGTCATGGATTTTTGAGGGATACGGGATGGAAGCGTCGTTCCTCCATATGCATTACAGCCAGCCCCAGAGTCTTGTCCCAAGATGGCCGCCAGCCAGATGTCCTGTCCTAATATGGCTGCCCTTCCATAATCTCTTCCCATCATGGCCACTGCCATTCCCAAGTCTCGTTCCAAGATGGCCGCTATTCCAGTGCCTTTTCCCAATTCTTAATTCTCATCCAGACTATGGCTGCCACCACCGAAACTGAGCCCTCAGCCAAGACGGCCGGCACCACACTTATGAATCCGACTCCCTTTCTCGTTCCGAGTCCAGAGAGGGATCTAACCCATGAGCCAGCTCCAGAAATTTTAGGTTGCTCTTAATTCAGAAAAATGAAAAATTGGAACCAAAACTTACTACTATTCTTTCTTTTCTTAAAAAATTTGTATTTGTATTAGGTTTATTTTTATGAACTAATCTGAACTGGAAAAAAAAGTCACACTTTGAATTAATTGAATATCACATTGCACCAAAAATATTTCCAAACAAAAGACTGCATCCTAATAGTTGACTAAAAGAAGTGGCTTTGTGGTTGAAAGGATCACACAACTCACGGTTTAGATCAAACAGCAGTTTGAGTCACGGATCGGATCATTTTTCGCATCAGCAAAAAAAAAAAAAAATCCTCTTTCCTATTGTGATTAATTGGAAAGTGTATAATAATAATAATAATAATGCCCAGATAGATCCAGTCAGTATAATCACTGTGCTATGTTAGTGCGCTGCATTCATTTAAAAAATACACAATCACACATGCTGAGCGCGCTTCGCACGTAATGAAATTGAGTGCAGATACCTGCTCTCTGTTGTCATTACTGAATGTCTACATTATATTATTACATAGCTTATTTTGTTTTTACTTCAAAGATGAATTAATCCTTACAGATTACTTGAATCATCTAAATGTTTACAAAATACTCCACACAACAATGTCTACATAAAACGCCCTTAATGTTTTGAAATATTTTGCATGGCACGTTTATGGAGGCTACTATACATGCCTACATTTAAACTTGTTTAACAAAACTAGAAGTAATTCAAATTTAAATCGAATGGTTTTTGCCATCCCATTCCAACGTTGCTGATTATCTCACCCATAGGGATTAATCCTAAACTAAATCCATAAACTAATTATGACAGTTGAAATTCATACCCTTTTTTTATAGGCGACGTATCATAAATGGAGGCAAAATGCTCAAATTCTAGCAATGGCACTGTCTAGCAGTGACTCGGAGGATCATTCTTCTGTTGCTCCCCAGGCTGGTGTTTGTGCTACCATCAATTCTGAGAGAAGATTGTGCAGGAAGAACTGTGGACCGTAATCTTGATCTGGATCACCAGCAGTATAATAGTTACAGTGAAAGTGATGACACTGAAACGGGCTCCTCCTCAGATGATTTAAGGAGTGATTTGGCACAGTGGGCGGTTCGGAACAAAACACGGACATCTGTAGATGAGCTTCTTTCTGTGTTAAGGAAACACGGACATCGGCTGCCTAAGGATGCGAGAAGGATAGATGCATAGGATGTGTGTGGCGGTGAATATTTATATTTTGGTCTGGGCTTCTGAAATTGTTCACAGTACCCAGAGAAAATCATGTCCTTCTCAATTTTAACATTGACTGTTTGCCATTGTTCAAATCAAGTGTCCAGATTTGGCCAATTTTGTGTAGTGTGAAGAGGTTTCAGCCATTTGTTGAAGCAGTATTTTGTGGTAACGAAAAAACCTAATTCTGTCGGTGACTTCATGTTGGAATTTCTTGAGGAGCTCACTAGGCTTCAGCATGATGGAATTTCATTCCAAGGTGAAACTTTAAATGTTAAGCATTGACCTTCATCTGTGATGCTCTAGCGAGAGCTTTTTTTTTTTAAAGTGCATAAAGGGGCACAATGCGTACAATAGTTACGAGTGCTGCAGTATTGAAGGACAATATGTGAACCACAGGGTTACGTTTAACTACCGACCACAAGAAAACATTTTGCCAAGAACAGAAGAGGAATTCAGTAATCCTACCCTTTCCACCAACATGGACTCTCACCCCTAGTAGATGCAGGCTTGTCATGCATACAATCATTTGTCTTGGACCACATGCATCTGGTCTGTCTAGAGGTGGTTAGACGCTTACTCGTCTTCTTGAAACAGGGTCCCAGAGAGTGTAAAATTTTGCAGTGGCAAATTAGTGAAATTTCATGGAAAGATGGAAAGCAACTGAATTCCGGCAGTTCTTACTCTACACTGGACCTGTTCTTCATGCTTTGTTGCCTGACAGCTTCTACCGAAGAGCTGCTAATGCACTTTTATTAAACATCTAATAAACTCTACAGCCCTGTCTTTCCTTCGTACAATGTCCATTCTCTTATTCACATAGCAGAAGACGTTAGAAATTTTGGAACGTCTTTGAATGAGATCTGTGCTTTTCCATCTGAGAACCATCTGCACAAATTGAAGAAGATAGTCAGAAATGCCACCAATCCTATTTCACAGCTCTCCAAGAGAATCGCTGAGATGGATGATGCCAAAGTTCACACTATACCAGCACCCCACCGGGCATCTGTGTCAACCAAAAAGAAGGACTCCTGTTTTATGGTTAGAGATGGCTTTGCCTTTGTCAAGGAAAAAAGAACTGATAAAATGTGTGTGTGTGTGACTGTTTCTTTCACAGTCCATGCGATTCCAAGCTTCTAAACATAGCCCTTCTAAGGGATGAAAGAAGACCAGGAAAAAGAAAGCTCATTGAGCAGAAGGAACTGAGGAAGAGAGAGGTCTGTCTTCCCTATGGGAATGGATTTGTTCTTATAATGATGCTTCATGACAGTGAAAGACACTAAGAGCTGACTGAGGATTTTCCAAATCTGGGTTAAAGACATGGTAATTTTTTTTTCACAAAATGTTCTGCTTCAAGGGTTGCAGCTACATTGGTGTTTAATGCAGGGGTCCACAACCACCGGGTCATGACCCAATACCAGGCTGCAACCTGCATTAACCACTGCATTATTTGTGTGGTTCCCCTTTAAGACCCACTGTCCAAATTTACGTAGGTACGATTTCAGAAAACATTGGTTTTGCATTGGTTCGCATCAATTTAGCACATCATCTAGTAATAATGCAATTCATCTAGTAATAATGTGTGAAACAAACTTGCATGCTTAATCTCTACATATACAATAGAGATGTAATTTGACAATTATGTAATTTATATAAATGAATGGTTTTAATCGCAATCACCTGCCCCCTTGTCCCACCAGTCCATGACATTTTTTTTTTTTTAAACACAAACTGGTCTGTGCTATTATAAAAATTATTAAAAAAAAAAAAAAAGGTAGGAGACCCCTGTAGTAATATAACAAAGAATATAATTTTACGTATGGAGACATTTAAGGTGTTGGTACTTTAAAAAATGTGACCCTGTTTATACCTGTTGTTTATTAATTTTTATATATTTATCACTTAAGATCAGATCTTAAGTGTCAGTTCATTGGTCAAGTGTGGTAGTACAGGTCTACATGGTGCTCTTGAAAAATAAATGTAAGCTTTTACAAAATAAGAGGGGAGGAACAAGTGGTCTGTAGAAAGTAAGGGTGGACTCCCTAGGTACAGCTGAACCAAGCCAGAGTGTGATTTGTTCCCACTCCCCCGTTGGCCTGAAGAGATGTTGCACTTGGTTGTCCCCATAGTCTGTCATATGGATTTCATATGGATTTTAGAGAGTTTTGCATCTGAGGTCCTTCATTTGTTGGAATGGATGAGTTTTGGTTGACAGCTTGTTATTGGATCACCTAAAACATACTGGGAAACTGTGTCCTATTCTAATTGATTATGTAGTTATTGCAGATTGTTTTTGTTTGTATCTTGTACAGTGAAAGACCAGAACAATGTGGGCCAGAGCTGTTTGAAAGGGAGGTAATGCTGAAATGGAGGACATTATACCATCCTGTTGGGTGAAGAATGGTTTTGTTATGGCCTGATCAAGGAGCAACAAAAGCCATCAAATCCTTCGAACAACCTGAAGATGGATGGATGCCACTTCCTCTTTTAAAAGTAAAATTTCAATCAGGTATGTAATCTTGTGTGTCAATGCCTGGTGAATGTGTAATGGCAGAGGCTAAAAGCACCATGAGCATCATGCATGATGGAATTGATTTGAGAAAATGTTGAGAAAATGCTGAGAAAATGTTTTTGTTAAAAGCTGGAATGACGCCCCTTACCGTATAACAATGAAAACACAGAATTTGGAAATTTGTCTTTGGCTTCACCACAGAAGCACATCATCACACAAAACGCATACAAAAAACCTCAAATGACAGTCACCTCTCACACTCCGATCCCAGTATTTAAAATTCTAACGGCAGTTGGCACAAATGACATTTGATACACATTTTTTTCATTACCCGAGGTTGCCTAAAATGTCTTTTTGATAGTAAAAGCTGGAATTTACTATTTAAAGGATGAGAACAATCTTTAATAATAACCTGTGCTTTCTGTTTGACTCTTGCTTGATTTCATTCAGTTTGTCATTCAGATTTCATTCAGTTGTCTTCAATTGTGGTCGTCCTATAATTGCACTAGCAATTTTAACTACACAATTTTTGTTTTTCTTTAACTGGCAATAGTCCATACCACATAGTCATATTAAAACATATGACACTCTCAAAAATAAACCATCTCTAGAATATGTTGACTCACACCAAAATGTTGTAACCTCTGCGTTCTCTGTGTTGCTTTTTTAAAAACATACTCAACATTTCCAGCAAATATCAATCTACTATCAATCAATGTTCCTAAATATTTAAAACTTCCAACAGTCTCTATTTGATATCCATCAAGTATCAAAGGTTCTAACCCTTCAATACAATCTAATTTATTCCTACTAATGAACAACTCTTGGTTGTATTCTTATTTATCTACAATGAACTCAGTTTACACCAATTTTGAAGCAAATTTGTGACTATAGTACAGCGGATCTCCTTCTATTTCAACTTTACTGAGCCGGTGTTGTGCCGAAATCGGTGACCTATCGAAAACTGTGACCAGGGGTCGCTGTTATATATAAATAATATGTGTATTTATAATATATGTTTATGTATTTATAAAATGTGGTGTGTATATATATATATATATATATATATATATATATCTATATATATATATATATATATATATATATATATATATATATATATACACGACGGGTCAAACATGAAAAAAATACTATAGTAATTTATAATAAATACCATAGTGTTTTTGAGCCATACTGTAGTAAAATACTTGAATTACTTTATTGTGGTAATTGTATAGTTGCTGTGGTAATTTAACAACTATAGTAATATAAACTTACATGACCCAATACTGTACTAAGTTTTCTACTATTATACTGCAACAAACTATATACAGCATACTACAATTTACTATATGATTCAAAAACACTATAATATTTACTATAAATTACTATAGTATTTTTTCATATACCTACCGAAATATGTGACTGTTCTTTATTTCACCACAACTGACTGCAATGTTCTGTAAAGTGACTCATGTGATGTGTGAACACCTCCCCTTTCTGTTTTATTAAGCGTATTGATCAGATATCGATCAGTCTATAGGTACAGTAGGGTCACGGAATCTGACGGGTCAAATTCATAGCAGACCCAGACTATTTAAGGTGATGAATAACAATGTACTGGAATTGTCTTTTGGGTACACGTATTGGCTAAATAATTCATTGATTACTAAAACATTATATTTCAATTTCATTGTATTTAAATGTCTGTCCAATATTTCTATTTCAAGTCAAGAATGAAGTATCCAGAGGAGCCTCTAGAGGGAGCTCTCCGGGTTTTTTTATCGATGTAGTAATCCCGCATGAGTAAGTGATTAAAGTGATTACATTTTTGAAAATGGACTCTTAACGTTTTCAATGAAGTTTTTGATTACATTTCCAAAAATGAATTTCCAGCATCAGCAACTAAACATGAAAGATTTGTAATCAAACGAAGGGCAGCTAATTACATTATTCGAGGTGAGTTGCTAATCATGTGGCTTAATGAAGATCTTGATATCCAAAAAGGCGAAAATCTTTACATACTTTATTAATGAAGCATTCTATGCACTGATACACTTACAAAAAATAAGTATACTAATTCATTTTATTAAGTATACTAAAGTAAAGTTCAAGTATATTTTTAAGCATTCTAATAGTAGCATGCTTAAGTGTACTACAGGGAGTGCAGAATTATTAGGCAAGTTGTATTTTTGAGAATTAATTTTATTATTGAACAACAACCATGTTCTCAATGAACACAAAAAACTCATTAATATCAAAGCTGAATATTTTTGGAAGTTTTAGTTTTTAGTTTTAGCTATTTTAGGGGGATATCTGTGTGTGCAGGTGACTATTACTGTGCATAATTATTAGGCACCTTAACAAAAAACAAATTTATACCCATTTCAATTATTTATTTTTACCAGTGAAACCAATATAACATCTCAACATTCACAAATATACATTTCTGACATTCAAAAACCAAACAAAAACAAATCAGTGACCAATATAGCCACCTTTCTTTGCAAGGACACTCAAAAGCCTGCCATCCATGGATTCTGTCAGTGTTTTGATCTGTTCACCATCAACATTGCGTGCAGCAGCAACCACAGCCTCCCAGACACTGTTTAGAGAGGTGTACTGTTTTCCCTCCTTGTAAATCGCACATTTGATGATGGACCACAGGTTCTCAATGGGGTTCAGATCAGGTGAACAAGGAGGCCATATCATTAGATTTTCTTCTTTTATACCCTTTCTTGCCAGCCACGCTGTGGAGTACTTGGACGCGTGTGATGGAGCATTGTCCTGCATGAAAATCATGTTTTTCTTGAAGGATGTAGACTTCTTCCTGTACCACTGCTTGAAGAAGGTGTCTTCCAGAAACTGGCAGTAGGACTGGGAGTTGAGCTTGACTCCATCCTCAACCCGAAAAGGCCCCACAAGCTCATCTTTGATGATACCAGCCCAAACCAGTACTCCACCTCCACCTTGCTGGCGTCTGAGTCGGACTGGAGCTCTCTGCCCTTTACCAATCCAGCCACGGGCCCATCCATCTGGCCCATCAAGACTCACTCTCATTTCATCAGTCCATAAAACCTTAGAAAAATCAGTCTTGAGATATTTCTTGGCCCAGTCTTGACGTTTCAGCTTGTGTGTCTTGTTCAGTGGTGGTCGACTTTCTGCCTTTCTTACCTTGGCCATGTCTCTGAGTATTGCACACCTTGTGCTTTTGGGCACTCCAGTGATGTTGCAGCTCTGAAATATGGCCAAACTGGTGGCAAGTGGCATCTTGGCAGCTGCACGCTTGACTTTTCTCAGTTCACGGGCAGTTATTTTGCGCCTTGGTTTTTCCACACGCTTCTTGCGACCCTGTTGACTATTTTGAATGAAACGCTTGATTGTTCGATGATCATGCTTCAGAAGCTTGGCTATTTTAAGACTTCTGCATCCCTCTGCAATATATCTCACTATTTTTGACTTTTCTGAGCCTGTCAAGTCCTTCTTTTGACCCATTTTGCCAAAGGAAAGGAAGTTGCCTAATAATTATGCACACCTGATATAGGGTGTTGATGTCATTAGACCACACCCCTTCTCATTACAGAGATGCACATCACCTAATATGCTTAATTGGTAGTAGGCTTTCCAGCCTATACAGCTTGGAGTAAGACAACATGCATAACGAGGATGATGTGGTCAAAATACTCATTTGCCTAATAATTCTGCACTCCCTGTATTTCAATACTTCTTGGGACTAAATTGTCCCACATTTTGGTAAATACTTATGGTATACTTTATTAATTGTCACTGTTTGCCATTATATTCTTAAATCAATAATATCTTTGTCTATATTCTTTTAGGTTTAGACTAACTATATAATTTGAAAGCTTCCAAATTGTAGTTTTCATATTTGTAGCTTTCTGATTTTCAAGACAAATAACAGGAACAATGTATTAATTCGCAACAAGAATATTTTCAGACTTATAAGGAATTTTCAGACATTTATTTTGAAATAGCAATGAAAATAAAAAATATTGTTTTTTTTGCATGTGTTTTATGTGTTTGTTAAAGGTTGAATTCAAACCAAATGCTGCCATTCTGCCCATACTACTTCTGAATAGGATATCAGTTTCAAAAATTATATGAAGATTACGGATGGTTCAGGTCACTCAACTCATTAGAAAAATGGAAGAGCTCTTATTTGGTCACCAGTAGAGCCTGGATGGCATCTTGTGGAAAAGTTTGGTACTGCGCCCAAACAAAATCTTACAGAAAGCTCAATTTTTAAGATATCAAACTTAAATTTGAAACCCAACTTGATTAGATTTAGCATTTTCTTGCAGTTTTAGAGTAAAACTCTTTTGTAAAATATATATTTCATATAAATTATAAACAAATCATGTTTTTTCTTTTTGCATTTTCCTAAAATCTGCACCAACAGTTTTGAGTACTAAACATATTTATGCACATAAACAGATGGAGAGTTGTACTTCGTAAAACATAAAGGAACAACAAAGGAACTGCAGCTAAAAGTTCTTTGTGGCTCGGAGGCAGCTGACCAGGTCTTCAGAGAATTTCACTGCAGTTCTGCAAATTTTTATTTTTGGGTGAACTTGGATTAATTTTTTGGATGAACTATCACTTGAAACACTGTAATAACTGAATAATCTTTGTTCTACTGAAGGTTGCCAGTTGTGTAGTATGTCAGTCAAAAGGCTGTGAAATAAAGAAGCCTGTGGAATACACCCCTATAAAGGTATTGCAAATTGGACAAAGATTTGGTTTTAAGTTGATTGTTAAAGACTGGGTACACAAGTAAATAGGGTCTTCAATTGTTTATAAATTTTGTTGATAAATATTTGAGTAATAACAATTTTACAAATCCAAATATCAATATAAATTACTGTCAGATATATAAAATGCTACACTTTTCTATTATTTTGAAATAAAATAATTTATTTTACTGAATTACCATCTTAAATCCTTCTCCTACAGTTTATTTAAATATTTTTTGATGCTGTTGTAGTATATATTTACAATCTTTCTATTTTTGTATGTTCAAATAAATATAAATATAATTTCTTACATACTTCTTCAGGTCAGCAGCCCTTTTGAGCTTCTGGGAATGGACCTTATAGGGAAGTTGACCCCTACTGATGATGGACATCAGTACATTTGTGTTTTAATTGACTACTTTACAAAGTGGCCCCAGGCTTACCCTCTCAGATCCAAGTCAGCCAGCGAGGTTACAAACTGTATCGTCAAATTCTTCTATCAGTTCGAGGCACCAAAAAGAATTCTGACGGACCAGGGAAAAGAATTCGTAAATGCTGTATGTACCATCACATATGCTGTTGTTAATACAAATGTAATTTTCAATAGTGAAATGCAGGGCTCTACAGTGCGACCATTTCACTCACATTTGTGACAGAAAATTACTGCAGGCGACTGTGAAAAAGTATTTAGGAGCACCAGTGCAACTGCTGCATCAGGCCCGGTTCTATGGGAGTACTAGAAGTCATTGATCAGAGGGTGCTCCTAAATTTTTGACTGTGCTCCTAAAAATAAATGTAAGCGTAGAGCCCTGAAATGTCTATTTTTTTTTTCATGGTATAGAGTCTTAAATGCAAATAATATATATATATTTTTTATAACGCACTAAAATGTTTTATTGGACTTTTTTTCATTTACACCTCATTATTAAATATGTAATTAATTATTTAATCTGTACTATAATAAGTGAATTTTGTACTTTCAAATAAACAGAGATGTGTGCGGAATTTTGGGGTTTAAAAGGAGCTTATGTGCACCTTATCATCCCCAAACCAACGGATTGGTGGAAAAAATGAATGGCACAATACAGAGGTAATATTTTTATTAATTACTGTTAATTGAATTGTTGCTAGGGGTCAAAACGCCAGAGGTGCTGCCTATAACCCCATTGTACCTGTACTGATTTAGTTTTTCTTAGTATTATTCTTTCTTTGTACTGAAACGTTTTGGGCAGCCATAAAGAACCATGAATTCTAAAGGCCGATTATGAATGTAACTAGATAATAATGACTGATCATGCCCAAACGCATCGAGTCAGACCTAGTTGCATTCAGTCAGTGTTTATAGTCAGTGTTTAGTGTTTAGTAGGGGTGTAACGATACACCAATGCCACGGTTCGGTTCATATCACGGTTTTGGAGCCACGGTTCGGTTCGGTTCGGTTCTGTTTGGTTCTGTTTGCTGTGGGGGCAGGGTTCATGGCAGGGCACCAGCAATAATAACACTAGATTCACTTTAACTTAATAAAAACAACAACAACAATAATTTAACTTATTAACTTCATCTTTATACATTGGCTTCACGTTTTCTTTAGAGCAGTTAGCACACCTGAGTTAACTAAAATTAAATGAATGTCTCCACTGACTAGTCAGAAATAAACTGCACACCTGAGTCAACTGTAATTAAATAAATGCCTCCACTAGTCAGAAATAAACTGGTCTAATAAAATAAAATGTATAATACATCTAAAATGTTAAATTAAAGTTTTTCTTCAAAAATACCATCATGTCCACATTCTCAGGTGAGAGGCTTGCTCTCTGTGCTGTAACAATGTCCCCTGCTGTAGAGAACACCCGCTCACTGGGGACTGATGTTGCAGGGACTCCAAGGAAGCATTTAGCCAACCTGGCTAAATTGGGAAACTGGCTCTCTTTGTCCTTCCACCATGCAAGTGGATTTGACTCCACTTGAAGAGTCGGCACTTCCTTGTAACGCTGCACTAAAATGCGGTCGGCTCGGTAGTTGATATCTGGGCTCTAACACACGTAGCAAATGCGTGAATCCGTCGTTCTTAACAACTGAAAATGGGCGCATATCCAGCGCCATGAAAACACCAATCGCCTTGGTAATTGCTTGAGCACGGTCTGAGTCGGCCTGTAGTTTAATTCTAAAGGCAGTAGGAAGAGTTTCCTGTTTTTGAGGTCTCTTACGTGTGCTGCTGATATCAATGTCGGGATGATGTCTCCGGAGATGCGCTTGCATGTTAGAAGTGTTTCCCGTCGTATGAGCAACTTTTGTGAAACACTTACGACAGACGACGCGCGTTCTGTCTATGACACGATTTCCATTGTTGTAGTCCAAAATTTGCCCACACATGAGACGTAAAGGTGACCGGTGGGTCACAGCAGCAGGGGGCGGGGCGCGTTCGGTTCGACATGCGAGTATCGCGGTTCGAGCCGTGGCTGTGGTATCGCGGTTTTTCGGTTCGGTTTGAATATCGTTACACCCCTAGTGTTTAGTGCACTGTGTTCTCTGACTGTCAAAGATTAAAATCTGCTCCAGTCGAAGGAAACAGTCTGTAAGTGTGTTCAGTTCAATCTTAGAATGTTTCAGCTAGTCGTTAAGTGTGTCCCCGGCATAACACAAATAGTTTACCCAAAAATTAAAATGATGTAATTTACTCACCCTCAAGTTGTTCCAGACTTGTATGAGTTTATTTGTTCTGCGGAACACAAATGAAAAAAATGTTAAAGAATGTTTGTAACAAACAGATGTGGGGCACTATTGTCTCTATTATCTCACATTTGATGACATCTTTGGTGGAGTGTTGAAGTGTTTTACTATTTGGGCTCCAATGAGTTTTTTCCACTCTATTGAAGTGAATATGTTGTATATTTATTAAATTACATATTATATATATTCTTTTCAACATTATACAATATGATGTCTGAAAACCTAGGGCCCTGGGAAAACTGGTCAATAGCAAACCAAACACGTGGGACCAGTATTTGGATGCGGTGATGTTTGGAATCCGGACCAAGAAACAGACCACAACGAAACACTCTCCGTTTTTCCTAATGTTTGGCAGAGAGGCACGCTACCCTTCAGAAATACCAGAGGAATACCAGGTTTGTGAAAATAATTAAGTTCATTATCTCTGCCAGTTTTGAGTCCAGATTTATGATCCAATATTTCAATAGTTAAACTTTTTGATTATCATGTGTAGGTTGACAGTGCAGTGGAGGAAGTGGTTGCAGAAGAGGAGGTCTTTTCTGGGATAAAGCAGCAGGAACAAATTTTCCAGGTTTTACGGAAACAAAATCTAGATACAGTAGAAAAAAAAAAAAAGAAAGAAGTGAAAAAATGCCAGGCACAATGTACAACACTGGTGATCTTGGGTGGAGACAAAATATTCGATCACAGCAGCGTAAAGGAGGAAAGCTTGATCCTGACTTCCTTGGTCCTTTTACAGTGACCAGAGTTGAGGGGAAATCTGTTGATCTTGTGGATAGCTGTGGCAAGGTTCTCCCCAAGGTCAGCATATAGACCATCTGAAGCCATATTTAGAAGAGATGCCAAGAATCCCTCATAAAATAAAGGCAAAGAGAAAATGCCTAAGACAAGACACCACCACTATCACTGCCTCCAACACCACCCCTGTCACCAGCAACACCACCTCTGTCACCAGCACTACCACTGCCTCCAACGCCACCACTGCCTCCAACACCACCACTGCCTGCAACGCCACCACTGCCTGCAACGCCACCACTGCCTCCAGTGCTACTACTGCCTTCAATGCTACCACCACCGCCTCCAGCACCACCACTGCCTCCAACGCCACCACTGCCTCCAGTGCTACTACTGCCTTCAATGCTACCACCACTGCCTCCAATGCCACCACTGCCTCCAGTGCTACTACTGCCTTCAATGCTACCACCGCCTCCAACGCCACCACTGCCTCCAGTGCCACAATTGCCTCCAACGCCACCACTGCCTGCAACGCCACCACTGCCTCCAGTGCTACTACTGCCTTCAATGCTACCACCACCTCCAGCACCACCACTGCCTCCAACGCCACCCCTGTCACCAGCAACACCACCTCTGTCACCAGCACTACCACTGCCTCCAACGCCACCACTGCCTCCAACACCACCACTGCCTGCAGTGCTACTACTGCCTTCAATGCTACCACCACCGCCTCCAGCACCACCACTGCCTCCATCGCCACCACTGCCTCCAGTGCTACTACTGCCTTCAATGCTACCACCACCGCCTCCAGCACCACCACTGCCTCCAACGCCACCACTGCCTGCAACGCCACCACTGCCTCCAGTGCTACTACTGCCTTCAATGCTACCACCACCTCCAACGCCACCACTGCCTCCAGTGCTACTACTGCCTTCAATGCTACCACCACCTCCAGCACCACCACTGCCTCCAACGCCACCACTGCCTCCAGTGCTACTACTGCCTTCAATGCTACCACCACCGCCTCCAGCACCACCACTGCCTCCAACACCACCACTGCCTGCAACGCCACCACTGCCTCCAGTGCTACTACTGCCTTCAATGCTACCACCACCGCCTCCAGCACCACCACTGCCTCCAACGCCACCACTGCCTCCAGTGCTACTACTGCCTTCAATGCTACCACCACCGCCTCCAGCACCACCACTGCCTCCAACGCCACCACTGCCTGCAACGCCACCACTGCCTCCAGTGCTACTACTGCCTTCAATGCTACCACCACCTCCAACGCCACCACTGCCTCCAGTGCCACAATTGCCTCCAACACCACCACTGCCTGCAACGCCACCACTGCCTCCAGTGCCACAATTGCCTCCAACACCACCACTGCCTCAAACTACTACTGTGTCTCCAACACATCACAAGATACAGTTCACATACACTCGCTCGCGTACTGGCCGCGATCACAAACATGGCCAAACAGACCGCCAACCAAACCAGCGAGTTTTCATGTTTAAAAAGCAATAAAGTTTAAATAAATAAAAATAAATATATAAAGACTTGAGACAACTGCAAACAAGACAAAAACGATAGATAAACGACAAGCACTGGGTCTGCAGCTGAGCCGCGCCCCGGAAGTCAGAATGCCAGAAAGATAATGTAAATAAGTTACCTTTCTGCACTTGCTTTTATGTCAGTTAACAGCATTTGGAAAGAAAATCACAAATGCTAGACATTGAAAGTTTTAAATTCATACTTTAGTCTGGTAAATTTCTTCAGAATAAAATCTATAATTTACGATGACAACACTATCTGTTGGTAGTATTGTTGCTATTTTAATACATTTATGGACACCATAACTGCTCAAAAGTACCATGTTGAATGATTATTATTGCAGGTGACCTCTCTGATGGTGAGGTGAATGAATGTGAAGCAGCGGCTGTTGCTGGCAATCAAGGGCAAGTTTCTTAAAAAAAAAAAAAAATTCAATCAGTTATGCTGCTTAACCTGTTTTGAGAAAATCATGTCATTCAGTCAGTGCCAGCAACTTGAATATACTCCTAACTATAGCAGACATTTATCTAACATCTTATTGTATCTTTTATCGTATCTTATCTAACATCAGTGGATGGTAGGTAGGGATGTGACGAGACAGCTCCCGACACGAGATTGGGTTCACTAGAACGAGACAAGACGTGATTTTTACACAATTTTTAAAACCTCAATAACCAAATGCATGACTCTAAAACGTTTTAAAATGCACCTGCAGAATATTTTTCATGTCGTTTCTAGGACCCTATAAAATCTTATTGTTTCCTAAATGCTCTTTTATTTAATCTAAATTCTGTTCTCTACATTCTGTTTATTGATTCAACCTTTGTCAAATTTCTGACATTCTGTATTATACAGTAATTCCATTTTAAGAACTGATTCTGTAAATTTGTCCCAACTTTCTAAGTATGAATTATCATATGAAATAAAAGACAACTGTACATGCATTGGGATATGAGCTTCTAAAACTTTTGACCTCCTCTTTTCCACAAATTGATCACAGAAATAAATACAGAAATAAAGAAACAAAAACCGTATAAATGACTAAATAACACCATTGTTCTTTCTTAGACTTAATTGCAAACAATAAGTGCAACCACAATCAAAGTAGGCTATACTATCAATATAAGCACAAAGTGCAAACGGAGACCAAAATGTTCTTCAAGCATGATGCACAGCTGTATTAAATAATGTCATGAGATCGTTTAAAAATTAATGCACAAATAAAAAATGTTGGAAAGAATGATACTTTTAAACATGAAACCTCCAGTAGGTGGCGGCAGATGACCCTCTAATGAGTGGGTCATTGAGTCATTCATTCAAACGATTCTTTCAAACGGCTGATTCATTCAAGAAAGAGGCAGTTCTTTAAAATAGGGGCGTTGAATCTTTGACTCAACCGATTCAATCAAAACGCTAAATCATTCTGTAATTAAAGCACGGGTCAGTGTTGCTATGAGATGCGTAATGGTTCTGCTCTGATCTTTGTTTGGAACTATTTTCCCTGCTGAAACGGAACAGAAAAGTCAATATTGTATCTAAAATGTGAGTGATTTAATTTTAACTAGTTTATTCAACGGTTAAATAAAATCAGTGCCACATTTTCAATCATGACGGTAGAAGGTAGCACTCTTCTTGGACGTGTGATGTTGCTTAACTGTATCATATGTTTTAAATAATAACTCCATATAAATTTTTCCTGCAGTATGTTAACTGAGTTTGTCTGTGCTACTCATTTGTTTCAATTTCTCCTCGAAGCTATGCTACCTTGTTACCGTCTGTACATTATACATTATATATCTCTCGATCGCCACTTACACTAAGGGTGCGTTCACACTTGTAGTTCGGTTGGTTTGGTTCGTTTGGTCCGGACCAAAAAACAAAAACAAAACATATAGTCCTGGTCCGCTTAGCGTTCACACTGGCATTTTTAACAGCGAACCTTAAGTTACCGAACCAAAGGTATAGGGACACAGTCACGACCTGATTGGTCGGCTTATGTATATTTCGTGACGGAGCTCGCTTACCGAGCATTCAAAACAATGCTGTGAGCTGGATTAAACGCCATCATTTTATGCGTGTACATATGCTTTATTTTTACCAGCTGAGAACTCACGAAGAGCTCATAAAATGTTCAAAACATTCAAAACAGCACCAGGATTTCCTCTGTTGTATGCAGAAACAAACATTGATGAGGCACTTCACCTCCTCGTTGCTCCACGTTTGCCCTCGACTCATTTTGGATACACCGATCTTCCCGCGTCGTCAAATCAGCTGACTTGTAGCGTCGCATCTTGTGACATCACGTCCTCTCTTTGGTTCGTTCACATGTCTTTGGTCCATGTTGCGTTCATATATCAATCGAACCGCACCAGAGTTCGTTTGGAAGCGGACCGAGACCCATCTTTTTAGCGGTCTCGGTCCGCTTGTTTGGTGCGCACCAGGGTTCGGATGGCAGCGTTCACATGTTCAAACGAACCGCACTAACTGAGCAATCGAACCAGGGTTCGTTTTAATCGAACCAAACATGACAAGTGTGAACGCACCTGTAGGGGATTTTACAGTTAAAGACCCAAAAGACCAGATATGATAAATGAAAAACCGTAGTCAGAGTTTAAAAAAAATAATTTGAAGAGAATTTTAATAAAGAATAGTTTGCAGTTTCATCAGCAGAAGCCAGTTTCAAGTCTCACAAGGAGTTCGTAGGCTGCGCTCTCTCTCCCTTTCTCTCTTCCTTTCCAGAACAATTATACTCTAACAGAGTCCACTAACGACGTCATTACTAAGATACTGATTGGTTAAGAACACTAGACAAAACTGGTAATTTTCCACACATGGACAGATAGTCAGAAGCATATCTTCCATTATGATGCTGACGATCGGACCCTGAAGTTAGGCACAGAATGTCCTTCTAGGTCAGGCCTATAGGCGCCTTTAGGTCTCCAGTCCAGATGACAACAGTCCACCAGTGCCCATAACAGACCTGTACAGAACACTGAGCGCACATACATAGATACACATGATTCACAGCTTCTTCAAGGCTGAAGTTGATCTGAACTCTGCACTGAACAGGAAAATTTACCAAAACATTCTGATAAGTTGTAATTTTCTCTCAGTCAGAGGTACAGACAATATACATCATTATTTTCTAGTGTTTGAAATTGAAAATGAAATTAAAGGCTTTAACGTAAGTTAAAGTTACTCATTCTAAATAATTCAACATTTAGAAAGATAATTTTGTGACAAATCGCTCAAGATATATATATATTGAAGCGGCAGTGGATTCCAGAATCCACCCCTTCAGTACATAGGTTACATAAAATATAACCCTTATTTGTACATTTGGTTATTTTGTTGTTTGTGTTGAATTCAGTACTTTTCCACATTTTTCTAAATATGTATATTGTTAATAAAGCTATTTCTCTAAGAGGACCGGTGTGTTGTATTTATTTGTTTTACTGCATGTAATGACATTCAGTGTACGATTGCGTTCAGTGTCAGGTAGCTGTTCCTTTGCACGCTGAATGAAATAGTATATTACGATATAGTGTGAATGCAGTAATAAGGGGGTTATTTTGCCCCTACTGCCACAGGAAATGATTACCTTAATAAAATGAATACCTTAGTTTTATGGATAAAATTTTATAATAAATTCAAATGGTTTACTCCAACAATACAAATCAAATGAAGAAACAAAACAATTGCTAAAATCAAATACATTACTTTGTGACATTTGGATTCGAACCTGCAACTTCCTGAATTTCTCACATTTTTCTTCCCCCTTTCTCCCCCTTTTTCCCCTTCTTATACAGACAATTCTTCCCCAGCTTTCTACCTGTCAGAGATTACATTGACAGGACAACCGGTCCTGGAGTCACTGCGGTACACTGCAGGTATCTGTGTCACCTCCTAAACTACTTTGAAAGACATTTCATGGTGTTCACACTCAAAATCATATTTACAGTGGATACGTTTTTTCTTTCTCTCAGTGCTGGTGTGGGCCGAACTGGCACTTTCATTGTGCTGGATCGTATTTTACAGCAACTAGACAGAAACTGCACCGTGGACATTTACGGCTGTGCATTTGATCTACGCCTGCATCGCTCATGCATGGTACAAACTGAGGTATGAATCCCTCTGAAGTGACATCAGCAACATTTACAAATGGCAACACTGGCACTGAGTTGATCAAATTTTCAGAGTTATGTCAAACCCATCTGTCACAGGACAGATCAGTGTTACAGGCCCATTCACACCAAGAACAATAACTTTAAATATAACTATGCTAGCGTCCACACCAACAGGCTAATGTTCTGTTTATTACAAGTGCACACACAGTTACGTTGACTACTGCTGTAAATGTGCAAACTTTAAACTCTGATTGGTGGATTCTGATTGGCTATCAATAATTTTATAGTTCATCAGCTGAAGAAAAAAATCAGTATTCTGAGTACGGTCGTCCGCCGGAAGCTTCATAGAGCCTTTATTAACCCTGTATGGATTACTTTTTTTATGGACGGATGCATTATTTTTGGCTTCAAAACACACACCCCCATTCACAACCATTATAAACCTTAGAGGATTTAGGATATTTTGAAATATATCTCCAATTGCGTTCATCTGAAAGAGGATAGTCATATACACCTAGAATGGCTTGCGGGTGAGTAAATCATGGGATAATTTTCATTTTTGGGTGAACTATCCCTTTAAAATTGAAGAGACCCTGGCTATAGTTGTAGTGTGGACTTCCCTATTTTCATAGAATTGGAATGAATATTAAAACTTGACTGTTATAATAGAGGAGCACGATTAAGATTGCGATCTCCATTTCAGCACCCAGGCTATCTTATTTTATTAATGACAACAATTTGCCCGTGTCTTTTAAGCAACATAAAGTATAACAAAATAGTTAAATTGTTAATTTTCTCTTTATTCATTAAAATTCACAATATTAACGTCATATGCATGCAGTGATAATACTCATTACCAGTCTTGTACATAACTGGTAAAACCTGAAAGCTAAGGAAAGAAAACATCAGTATTTTCTACTTTCTGGAGGAGTCATTCCAGGAAATCAGTGCCTTTTGTGTCCCTAAGAAATAATCAGACATAGAAGTACTATAACAACAATTAAATTTGTGATTTAAAAACATAAGTACTGTGTATTGTTTTATCAATATTACACCATAGCAAAGTCAATTAAATATTATTTTAAATGAATAAAATTGCTTTTATTCCGATAAGGGTAAGGTTTTTGGCCTGTCTCTTGCTATGATTGTTCTTTTTCAACAGGACTTTTGGAAAAAAATGGAAAATTATACAAAAACCAATTATTATAGTCTTATTGTCAAGCAATGTTTTAGGATAAGTGTACATTGTTTTTTATAAAATATAAATCATTTTATCGGTGTCCCCGATTTCATGTCAGCCCTGTTACCCTCACCAAAAAATAATGGTACATTCTAGTGACATCACTTCCATGAAGTTAAATCATCTCTCAACCAGGATGCCAACAGTTAAAAGACAAAGAAGTTTCAAGATGAACATAGGAAGACCAAGATCTGATCGTCTTCCTTGCCTAATAATTGAACGAGATCACATATATTTTAAGTTCTGTGAGGGACACACTGACACAGACAAAACAGATGGACTCATGGGTCTCTTAGAAATAGAAGGTTTCACTTATAAAGCTATGCAAAGTGATGAAAAACAATATAATGTAAATTAAAAAGTTAGAAACTTTACAGTATTAAGTAAACATATGTAGAGTGTATGCTGAAGAATGACTGTCCTGTCAACCCTGTTACCATACCTATGCTTACCACTATACCACCAATGCAGGTAGTAGGAAGCATTCGGCGGCGCATTGGGTTGAGTCTGGACTCTGTCATCTTCACTGGCTTCTGTTAAGCGATGACCCGAAACAACGCATGTGGCCATTCTCGGAAACAGGAAGACTGTTTGCAGCCAGTTGCAGTTGCTCTGAACGTGTGCGACAGCCTCCTTTTCGCAGCTCCTCGTTAGTATAGTGGACAGTATCTCCGCCTGTCACGCGGAAGACCGGGGTTCGATTCCCCGACGGGGAGAATTCTTCCTTTGATGCTGCTTGATGACCACAACAGCTGTTACTTCAGCCACAATTTTCAGATGGAGGTCCCCAGAAATCGCAGACACCTTTTTTTTTTTTTTTTTTTTAAGGTCAGCTTCGATTCCCAGCAAAAGCGATGCGTTGGCTGGGAATCGAACCCAGGTCAACTGCTTGGAAGGCAGCTATGCTCACCACTATACCACCAACGCAGGTAGTGGGAAGTTGGCCTTGTGCTGTCAGCAGAGGAACTCTGTTCTTTGTTCGGACCTGCCTCTGAAAAGAACACAGGAACTTTTTTTATTGACCTGACCAACCAGGCTCTCCATTAAGAACAAACTGGCAAAACACGTTCACTCTGGCAAAGACTGCGAATATGTACAACGGCACATTTCAGCAAGTATATTCAGTAAGCCTGCACTTGTTTCCACCCAGTTTCGAACTGGGGACCTTTCACGTTACAACTAACTCGGATTACTGGGTGAATTGTAACAGTTCACTCCTCATGTTCGAAACTAAACCACACATTTTCTGTTTGTGCAGCAAAGTTAACAACTATGTCATTTAACAGCTGACACTTGCAACTAGTTTTAACCACATTTTGAAGGCCCTAGCTTAAAACAACTCCAAGTTACAAACAGCAATGTCAAAAATGTTACAACCATCCCTGGTCTCCCCTACAATTGCCTTCACCTAGCTCAAAAGAAGGAACTTTGTAGCTTGGACATCCTCTTACTGGAGACACATTTCAACAAGTATATTAAGAAAGCCTACACTTGCACACATTTTCTGCTTGTGCTGCCAAGATAACAGCTATTTCATTTAACAGCTGTTAAAGTTACAGACAGAAATGTCAAAAATGTTACAACCATCCCTGGTGTCCCCTACGATTGCCTTCCCCTAGCTCAAAAGCAGGAACTTTGTAGAGTGGTGGACATCCCTTACCGTAGACACATTTCAGCAAGTAAATTAGGTTTGTGCAGCAAAGATAACAACTATGTCATTTAATAGCTGCCACTTATAATAGCTGACAGTTGTAGTAACATTTTGAATGCCCTAGCTTAAAAGAACTCCAAGTTATAGACAGAAATGTCAAAAATGTTTCAACCACCCCTGGTCTCCCCTACGATTGCCTTCACCTAGCTCACAAGCATGGACATCCTCTTACCGGAGACACAATTCAGCAAGTATATAAAGCAAGCCTGCACTTGTTTCTGCCCAGTTTCGAACTGGGGACCTTTTGCGTGTAAAGCAAACGTGATAACCACTACACTACAGAAACCTTACGCTACACATTGGCGTGCTTTTTCCAAGACATTCCACATACGACAAGACAGAGCTCCTTCGGCATGACAGTCTGCCTAGAGCTCTTTAGTACGGTTACCTTAACCTACAGTCGTGGCCAAAAGTTTTGAGAATTACATAAATATTAGTTTTCACAAAGTTTGCTGCTAAACTGCTTTTAGATCTTAGTTTCAGTTGTTTCTGTGATGTACTGAAATATAATTACAAGCACTTCATACGTTTCAAAGGCTTTTATCGACAATTACATGACATTTATGCAAAGAGTCAGTATTTGCAGTGTTGGCCGTTCTTTGATGGTAGCGCTCACCTTTTCTTCTCCTGACAAGCCTTTTTCCAGATGCCCCAAACAATCGGAAAGGGGCTTCATCGGAGAATATGACTTTGCCCCAGTCCTCAGCAGTCCATTCACGATACTTTCTGCAGAAGATCAATCTGTCCCTGATGTTTTTTTTGGAGAGATGTGTCTTCTTTGCTGCCCTTCTTGACACCAGGCCATCTTCTAAAAGTCTTCGCCTCACTGTGCGTGCAGATGCGCTCACACCTGCCTGCTGCCATTCCTGAGCAAGCTCTGCACTGGTGGCACTCCGATCCCGCAGCTGAATCCTCTTTAGGAGACGATCCTGGCACTTGCTGGACTTTCTTGGACGCCCTGAAGCCTTCTTTACAAGAATTGAACCTCTTTCCTTGAAGTTGCTGATGATCCTATAAATTGTTGATTTAGGTGCAATCTTAGTAGCCACAATATCCTTGCCTGTGAAGCCATTTTTATGCAACGCAATGATGGCTGCACGCGTTTCTTTGCAGGTCACCATGGTTAACAATGGAAGAACAATGATTTCAAGCATCACCCTCCTTTTAACATGTCAAGTCTGCCATTCTAACCCAATCAGCCTGACATAATGATCTCCAGCCTTGTGCTCGTCAACATTCTCACCTGAGTTAACAAGACCATTACTGAAATGATCTCAGCAGGTCCTTTAATGACAGCAATGAAATGCAGTGGAAAGGTTTTTTTGGGATTAAGTTAATTTTCATGGCAAAGAAGGACTATGCAATTCATCTGATCACTCTTCATAACATTCTGGAGTATATGCAAATTGCTATTATAAAAACTTAAGCAGCAACTTTTCCAATTTCCAATATTTATGTAATTCTCAAAACTTTTGGCCACGACTGTAGCTCAAAAGTCAGAACTTTGTAGCATGGACATCGTCTTACCGGCGACACATTTCAGCAAGTATATTAAGAAAGCCTTCACTTGCACGCCTTTTCTGCTTGTGCTGCCAAGATAACAGCTATTTCATTTAACAGCTGATACTTGTAACTAGTTTTAATCACATTTTGAATGCACTAGCTTAAAAGAACTCCAAGTTACAGAGAGAAATGTCAAAAATGTTATAACCATCCCTGGTCGCCTCTACAATTGCCTTCACCTAGCTCAAAAGCAGGAACCAACCGGTGGCACATTTGGGTGAGTCTGGACTCTGTCGGCCGACACCCACGATAAAATTAATTTTGCTTTTAACGCTCTTGCATAGCTCTGCCGTGAGCAGAGCCCCCCAAAAATACAAAACACTCGCAAACGTTCCCCTCCACGGAAATCTTTAGTAAAAGGCGAAAGATTTATGCGATAATGAAGAGAAACTCGAGCTGTATCTCCTCCTCCTTGGGCCTGCTTGCTCCCTCTACTCTACCGCTCTGCTCGCCCGTGGGTATTCTAGGATGCAAACTCCTGCCAGCATGCTTTTCATCAGCTGCTCACTTTTGCTGGTCATCATGCAGCTCTACTATTTAATAACACATTTTAATCAGACACTTCATATTTAATATTATTAGATGATTTGACAAGTGCATTTGACAGATGACACTTCCAATAAAAAAACATTTGCATTTGGTTTGCAAAAGGTGTTTGTATGCATATTTTGGCTGGGATTTCGTTGCATTTGCACCGTTTTGAGCAGCAGGCGTCACCAGCATCTTGAAACGGCGAATCAGTCTGAGAAGCAATTGGTTCAAAACTCTTTCACTCTGGCAAAGGCTGTGAATACACACAACAACCAGATGCGCTTCCACGTGGTGCATGCTAATATTGCACTGGTCTTTGAATGAATCAACCACAACTTCCAATTTGTTGCCTGCCCTTCACTGGTTTCTGTTAAGTGATGACCCTAGACTGCTTGGAAGGCAGCTATGCTTACCACTATACCACCAATGCAGGTAGTAGGAAGCATTCGGCGGCGCATTGGGTTGAGTCTGGACTCTGTCATCTTCACTGGCTTCTGTTAAGCGATGACCCGAAACAACGCATGTGGCCATTCTCGGAAACGGGAAGACTGTTTGCAGCCAGTTGCAGTTGCTCTGAACGTGTGCGACAGACTCCTTTTCGCACCTCCTCGTTAGTATAGTGGACAGTATCTCCGCCTGTCACGCGGAAGACCGGGGTTCGATTCCCCGACGGGGAGAATTCTTCCTTTGATGCTGCTTGATGACCACAACAGCTGTTACTTCAGCCACAATTTTCAGATGGAAGTCCCCAGAAATCGCAGACACCTTTTTTTTTTTAAGGTCAGCTTCGATTCCCAGCAAAAGCGATGCGTTGGCTGGGAATCGAACCCAGGTCAACTTGGAAGGCAGCTATGCTCACCACTATACCACCAACGCAGATAGTGGGAAGTTGGCCTTGTGCTGTCAGCAGAGGAACTCTGTTCTTTGTTCGGACCCGCCTCTGAAAAGAACATAGGAACTTTTTTTATTGACCTGAACAAACTGGCAAAACACGTTCACTCTGGCAAAGACTGCGAATATGTACAACTGCACATTTCAGCAAGTATATTCAGTAATCCTGCACTTGTTTCCGCCCAGTTTCGAACTGGGGACCTTTCACATTACGACTAACTCGGATTACTGGGTGAATTGTAACAGTTCACTCCTCATGTTCGAAACTAAACCACACATTTTCTGTTTGTGCAGCAAATTAACAACTATGTCATTTAACAGCTGACACTTGCAACTAGTTTTAACCACATTTTGAAGGCCCTAGCTTAAAACAACTCCAAGTTACAAACAGCAATGTCAAAAATGTTACAACCATCCCTGGTCTCCCCTACAATTGCCTTCACCTAGCTCAAAAGAAGGAACTTTGTAGCTTGGACATCCTCTTACTGGAGACACATTTCAACAAGTATATTAAGAAAGCCTACACTTGCACACATTTTCTGCTTGTGCTGCCAAGATAACAGCTATTTCATTTAACAGCTGTTAAAGTTACAGACAGAAATGTCAAAAATGTTACAACCATCCCTGGTGTCCCCTACGATTGCCTTCCCCTAGCTCAAAAGCAGGAACTTTGTAGAGTGGTGGACATCCCTTACCGGAGACACATTTCAGCAAGTATATTAAGTTTGTGCAGCAAAGATAACAACTATGTCATTTAATAGCTGCCACTTATAATAGCTGACAGTTGTAGTAACATTTTGAATGCCCTAGCTTAAAAGAACTCCAAGTTATAGACAGAAATGTCAAAAATGTTTCAACCACCCCTGGTCTCCCCTACGATTGCCTTCACCTAGCTCACAAGCATGGACATCCTCTTGACACCAGGCCATCTTCTAAAAGTCTTCGCCTCACTGTGCGTGCAGATGCGCTCACACCTGCCTGCTGCCATTCCTGAGCAAGCTCTGCACTGGTGGCACTCCGATCCCGCAGCTGAATCCTCTTTAGGAGACGATCCTGGCACTTGCTGGACTTTCTTGGACGCCCTGAAGCCTTCTTTACAAGAATTGAACCTCTTTCCTTGAAGTTGCTGATGATCCTATAAATTGTTGATTTAGGTGCAATCTTAGTAGCCACAATATCCTTGCCTGTGAAGCCATTTTTATGCAACGCAATGATGGCTGCACGCGTTTCTTTGCAGGTCACCATGGTTAACAATGGAAGAACAATGATTTCAAGCATCACCCTCCTTTTAACATGTCAAGTCTGCCATTCTAACCCAATCAGCCTGACATAATGATCTCCAGCCTTGTGCTCGTCAACATTCTCACCTGAGTTAACAAGACCATTACTGAAATGATCTCAGCAGGTCCTTTAATGACAGCAATGAAATGCAGTGGAAAGGTTTTTTTGGGATTAAGTTAATTTTCATGGCAAAGAAGGACTATGCAATTCATCTGATCACTCTTCATAACATTCTGGAGTATATGCAAATTGCTATTATAAAAACTTAAGCAGCAACTTTTCCAATTTCCAATATTTATGTAATTCTCAAAACTTTTGGCCTCGACTGTAGCTCAAAAGTCAGAACTTTGTAGCATGGACATCGTCTTACCGGCGACACATTTCAGCAAGTATATTAAGAAAGCCTACACTTGCACGCCTTTTCTGCTTGTGCTGCCAAGATAACAGCTATTTCATTTAACAGCTGATACTTGTAACTAGTTTTAATCACATTTTGAATGCACTAGCTTAAAAGAACTCCAAGTTACAGAGAGAAATGTCAAAAATGTTATAACCATCCCTGGTCGCCTCTACAATTGCCTTCACCTAGCTCAAAAGCAGGAACCAACCGGCGACACATTTTGGTGAGTCTGGACTCTGTCGGCCGAAACCCACGATAAAATTCATTTTGCTTTTAACGCTCTTGCATAGCTCTGCCGTGAGCAGAGCCCCCCAAAAATACAAAACACTCGCAAACGTTCCCCTCCACGGAAATCTTTAGTAAAAGGCGAAAGATTTATGCGATAATGAAGAGAAACTCGAGCTGTATCTCCTCCTCCTTGGGCCTGCTTGCTCCCTCTACTCTACCGCTCTGCTCGCCCGTGGGTATTCTAGGATGCAAACTCCTGCCAGCATGCTTTTCATCAGCTGCTCACTTGCTGGTCATCATGCAGCTCTACTATTTAATAACACATTTTAATCAGACACTTCATATTTAATATTATTAGATGATTTGACAAGTGCATTTGACAGATGACACTTCCAATAAAAAAACATTTGCATTTGGTTTGCAAAAGGTGTTTGTATGCATATTTTGGCTGGGATTTCGTTGCATTTGCACCGTTTTGAGCAGCAGGCGTCACCAGCATCTTGAAACGGCGAATCAGTCTGAGAAGCAATTGGTTCAAAACTCTTTCACTCTGGCAAAGGCTGTGAATACGCACAACAACCAGATGCGCTTCCACGTGGTGCATGCTAATATTGCACTGGTCTTTGAATGAATCAACCACAACTTCCAATTTGTTGCCTGCCCTTCACTGGTTTCTGTTAAGCGATGACCCTAGACTGCTTGGAAGGCAGCTATGCTTACCACTATACCACCAATGCAGGTAGTAGGAAGCATTCGGCGGCGCATTGGGTTGAGTCTGGACTCTGTCATCTTCACTGGCTTCTGTTAAGCGATGACCCGAAACAACGCATGTGGCCATTCTCGGAAACAGGAAGACTGTTTGCAGCCCGTTGCAGTTGCTCTGAACGTGTGCGACAGACTCCTTTTCGCACCTCCTCGTTAGTATAGTGGACAGTATCTCCGCCTGTCACGCGGAAGACCGGGGTTCGATTCCCCGACGGGGAGAATTCTTCCTTTGATGCTGCTTGATGACCACAACAGCTGTTACTTACTGTTACTTCAGCCACAATTTTCAGATGGAAGTCCCCAGAAATCACAGACACCTTTTTTTTTTTAA
This sequence comes from Zacco platypus, assembly GCA_038088235.1. Lineage (NCBI taxonomy): Eukaryota > Metazoa > Chordata > Actinopteri > Cypriniformes > Xenocyprididae > Zacco > Zacco platypus. Next base: position 21,446,237 of record CM076066.1, on the reverse strand, counting down.
GGTCAGCTTCGATTCCCAGCAAAAGCGATGCGTTGGCTGGGAATCGAACCCAGGTCAACTTGGAAGGCAGCTATGCTCACCACTATACCACCAACGCAGATAGTGGGAAGTTGGCCTTGTGCTGTCAGCAGAGGAACTCTGTTCTTTGTTCGGACCCGCCTCTGAAAAGAACATAGGAACTTTTTTTATTGACCTGACCAACCAGGCTCTCCATTAAGAACAAACTGGCAAAACACGTTCACTCTGGCAAAGACTGCGAATATGTACAACTGCACATTTCAGCAAGTATATTCAGTAATCCTGCACTTGTTTCCGCCCAGTTTCGAACTGGGGACCTTTCACATTACGACTAACTCGGATTACTGGGTGAATTGTAACAGTTCACTCCTCATGTTCGAAACTAAACCACACATTTTCTGTTTGTGCAGCAAAGTTAACAACTATGTCATTTAACAGCTGACACTTGCAACTAGTTTTAACCACATTTTGAAGGCCCTAGCTTAAAACAACTCCAAGTTACAAACAGCAATGTCAAAAATGTTACAACCATCCCTGGTCTCCCCTACAATTGCCTTCACCTAGCTCAAAAGAAGGAACTTTGTAGCTTGGACATCCTCTTACTGGAGACACATTTCAACAAGTATATTAAGAAAGCCTACACTTGCACACATTTTCTGCTTGTGCTGCCAAGATAACAGCTATTTCATTTAACAGCTGTTAAAGTTACAGACAGAAATGTCAAAAATGTTACAACCATCCCTGGTGTCCCCTACGATTGCCTTCCCCTAGCTCAAAAGCAGGAACTTTGTAGAGTGGTGGACATCCCTTACCGGAGACACATTTCAGCAAGTATATTAAGTTTGTGCAGCAAAGATAACAACTATGTCATTTAATAGCTGCCACTTATAATAGCTGACAGTTGTAGTAACATTTTGAATGCCCTAGCTTAAAAGAACTCCAAGTTATAGACAGAAATGTCAAAAATGTTTCAACCACCCCTGGTCTCCCCTACGATTGCCTTCACCTAGCTCACAAGCATGGACATCCTCTTACCGGAGACACAATTCAGCAAGTATATAAAGCAAGCCTGCACTTGTTTCTGCCCAGTTTCAAACTGGGGACCTTTTGCGTGTAAAGCAAACGTGATAACCACTACACTACAGAAACCTTACGCTACACATTGGCGTGCTTTTTCCAAGACATTCCACATACGACAAGACAGAGCTCCTTCGGCATGACAGTCTGCCTAGAGCTCTTTAGTACGGTTACCTTAACCTACAGTCGTGGCCAAAAGTTTTGAGAATTACATAAATATTAGTTTTCACAAAGTTTGCTGCTAAACTGCTTTTAGATCTTAGTTTCAGTTGTTTCTGTGATGTACTGAAATATAATTACAAGCACTTCATACGTTTCAAAGGCTTTTATCGACAATTACATGACATTTATGCAAAGAGTCAGTATTTGCAGTGTTGGCCGTTCTTTGATGGTAGCGCTCACCTTTTCTTCTCCTGACAAGCCTTTTTCCAGATGCCCCAAACAATCGGAAAGGGGCTTCATCGGAGAATATGACTTTGCCCCAGTCCTCAGCAGTCCATTCACGATACTTTCTGCAGAAGATCAATCTGTCCCTGATGTTTTTTTTGGAGAGATGTGTCTTCTTTGCTGCCCTTCTTGACACCAGGCCATCTTCTAAAAGTCTTCGCCTCACTGTGCGTGCAGATGCGCTCACACCTGCCTGCTGCCATTCCTGAGCAAGCTCTGCACTGGTGGCACTCCGATCCCGCAGCTGAATCCTCTTTAGGAGACGATCCTGGCACTTGCTGGACTTTCTTGGACGCCCTGAAGCCTTCTTTACAAGAATTGAACCTCTTTCCTTGAAGTTGCTGATGATCCTATAAATTGTTGATTTAGGTGCAATCTTAGTAGCCACAATATCCTTGCCTGTGAAGCCATTTTTATGCAACGCAATGATGGCTGCACGCGTTTCTTTGCAGGTCACCATGGTTAACAATGGAAGAACAATGATTTCAAGCATCACCCTCCTTTTAACATGTCAAGTCTGCCATTCTAACCCAATCAGCCTGACATAATGATCTCCAGCCTTGTGCTCGTCAACATTCTCACCTGAGTTAACAAGACCATTACTGAAATGATCTCAGCAGGTCCTTTAATGACAGCAATGAAATGCAGTGGAAAGGTTTTTTTGGGATTAAGTTAATTTTCATGGCAAAGAAGGACTATGCAATTCATCTGATCACTCTTCATAACATTCTGGAGTATATGCAAATTGCTATTATAAAAACTTAAGCAGCAACTTTTCCAATTTCCAATATTTATGTAATTCTCAAAACTTTTGGCCACGACTGTAGCTCAAAAGTCAGAACTTTGTAGCATGGACATCGTCTTACCGGCGACACATTTCAGCAAGTGTATTAAGAAAGCCTACACTTGCACGCCTTTTCTGCTTGTGCTGCCAAGATAACAGCTATTTCATTTAACAGCTGATACTTGTAACTAGTTTTAATCACATTTTGAATGCACTAGCTTAAAAGAACTCCAAGTTACAGAGAGAAATGTCAAAAATGTTATAACCATCCCTGGTCGCCTCTACAATTGCCTTCACCTAGCTCAAAAGCAGGAACCAACCGGTGGCACATTTGGGTGAGTCTGGACTCTGTCGGCCGACACCCACGATAAAATTAATTTTGCTTTTAACGCTCTTGCATAGCTCTGCCGTGAGCAGAGCCCCCCAAAAATACAAAACACTCGCAAACGTTCCCCTCCACGGAAATCTTTAGTAAAAGGCGAAAGATTTATGCGATAATGAAGAGAAACTCGAGCTGTATCTCCTCCTCCTTGGGCCTGCTTGCTCCCTCTACTCTACCGCTCTGCTCGCCCGTGGGTATTCTAGGATGCAAACTCCTGCCAGCATGCTTTTCATCAGCTGCTCACTTGCTGGTCATCATGCAGCTCTACTATTTAATAACACATTTTAATCAGACACTTCATATTTAATATTATTAGATGATTTGACAAGTGCATTTGACAGATGACACTTCCAATAAAAAAACATTTGCATTTGGTTTGCAAAAGGTGTTTGTATGCATATTTTGGCTGGGATTTCGTTGCATTTGCACCGTTTTGAGCAGCAGGTGTCACCAGCATCTTGAAACGGCGAATCAGTCTGAGAAGCAATTGGTTCAAAACTCTTTCACTCTGGCAAAGGCTGTGAATACGCACAACAACCAGATGCGCTTCCACGTGGTGCATGCTAATATTGCACTGGTCTTTGAATGAATCAACCACAACTTCCAATTTGTTGCCTGCCCTTCACTGGTTTCTGTTAAGCGATGACCCTAGACTGCTTGGAAGGCAGCTATGCTTACCACTATACCACCAATGCAGGTAGTAGGAAGCATTCGGCGGCGCATTGGGTTGAGTCTGGACTCTGTCATCTTCACTGGCTTCTGTTAAGCGATGACCCGAAACAACGCATGTGGCCATTCTCGGAAACGGGAAGACTGTTTGCAGCCCGTTGCAGTTGCTCTGAACGTGTGCGACAGACTCCTTTTCGCACCTCCTCGTTAGTATAGTGGACAGTATCTCCGCCTGTCACGCGGAAGACCGGGGTTCGATTCCCCGACGGGGAGAATTCTTCCTTTGATGCTGCTTGATGACCACAACAGCTGTTACTTACTGTTACTTCAGCCACAATTTTCAGATGGAAGTCCCCAGAAATCACAGACACCTTTTTTTTTTTAAGGTCAGCTTCGATTCCCAGCAAAAGCGATGCGTTGGCTGGGAATCGAACCCAGGTCAACTTGGAAGGCAGCTATGCTCACCACTATACCACCAACGCAGATAGTGGGAAGTTGGCCTTGTGCTGTCAGCAGAGGAACTCTGTTCTTTGTTCGGACCCGCCTCTGAAAAGAACATAGGAACTTTTTTTATTGACCTGACCAACCAGGCTCTCCATTAAGAACAAACTGGCAAAACACATTCACTCTGGCAAAGACTGCGAATATGTACAACTGCACATTTCAGCAAGTATATTCAGTAATCCTGCACTTGTTTCCGCCCAGTTTCGAACTGGGGACCTTTCACATTACGACTAACTCGGATTACTGGGTGAATTGTAACAGTTCACTCCTCATGTTCGAAACTAAACCACACATTTTCTGTTTGTGCAGCAAAGTTAACAACTATGTCATTTAACAGCTGACACTTGCAACTAGTTTTAACCACATTTTGAAGGCCCTAGCTTAAAACAACTCCAAGTTACAAACAGCAATGTCAAAAATGTTAAAACCATCCCTGGTCTCCCCTACAATTGCCTTCACCTAGCTCAAAAGAAGGAACTTTGTAGCTTGGACATCCTCTTACTGGAGACACATTTCAACAAGTATATTAAGAAAGCCTACACTTGCACACATTTTCTGCTTGTGCTGCCAAGATAACAGCTATTTCATTTAACAGCTGTTAAAGTTACAGACAGAAATGTCAAAAATGTTACAACCATCCCTGGTGTCCCCTACGATTGCCTTCCCCTAGCTCAAAAGCAGGAACTTTGTAGAGTGGTGGACATCCCTTACCGGAGACACATTTCAGCAAGTATATTAAGTTTGTGCAGCAAAGATAACAACTATGTCATTTAATAGCTGCCACTTATAATAGCTGACAGTTGTAGTAACATTTTGAATGCCCTAGCTTAAAAGAACTCCAAGTTATAGACAGAAATGTCAAAAATGTTTCAACCACCCCTGGTCTCCCCTACGATTGCCTTCACCTAGCTCACAAGCATGGACATCCTCTTGACACCAGGCCATCTTCTAAAAGTCTTCGCCTCACTGTGCGTGCAGATGCGCTCACACCTGCCTGCTGCCATTCCTGAGCAAGCTCTGCACTGGTGGCACTCCGATCCCGCAGCTGAATCCTCTTTAGGAGACGATCCTGGCACTTGCTGGACTTTCTTGGACGCCCTGAAGCCTTCTTTACAAGAATTGAACCTCTTTCCTTGAAGTTGCTGATGATCCTATAAATTGTTGATTTAGGTGCAATCTTAGTAGCCACAATATCCTTGCCTGTGAAGCCATTTTTATGCAACGCAATGATGGCTGCACGCGTTTCTTTGCAGGTCACCATGGTTAACAATGGAAGAACAATGATTTCAAGCATCACCCTCCTTTTAACATGTCAAGTCTGCCATTCTAACCCAATCAGCCTGACATAATGATCTCCAGCCTTGTGCTCGTCAACATTCTCACCTGAGTTAACAAGACCATTACTGAAATGATCTCAGCAGGTCCTTTAATGACAGCAATGAAATGCAGTGGAAAGGTTTTTTTGGGATTAAGTTAATTTTCATGGCAAAGAAGGACTATGCAATTCATCTGATCACTCTTCATAACATTCTGGAGTATATGCAAATTGCTATTATAAAAACTTAAGCAGCAACCTTTCCAATTTCCAATATTTATGTAATTCTCAAAACTTTTGGCCACGACTGTAGCTCAAAAGTCAGAACTTTGTAGCATGGACATCGTCTTACCGGCGACACATTTCAGCAAGTATATTAAGAAAGCCTACACTTGCACGCCTTTTCTGCTTGTGCTGCCAAGATAACAGCTATTTCATTTAACAGCTGATACTTGTAACTAGTTTTAATCACATTTTGAATGCACTAGCTTAAAAGAACTCCAAGTTACAGAGAGAAATGTCAAAAATGTTATAACCATCCCTGGTCGCCTCTACAATTGCCTTCACCTAGCTCAAAAGCAGGAACCAACCGGTGGCACATTTGGGTGAGTCTGGACTCTGTCGGCTGACACCCACGATAAAATTAATTTTGCTTTTAACGCTCTTGCATAGCTCTGCCGTGAGCAGAGCCCCCCAAAAATACAAAACACTCGCAAATGTTCCCCTCCACGGAAATCTTTAGTAAAAGGCGAAAGATTTATGCGATAATGAAGAGAAACTCGAGCTGTATCTCCTCCTCCTTGGGCCTGCTTGCTCCCTCTACTCTACCGCTCTGCTCGCCCGTGGGTATTCTAGGATGCAAACTCCTGCCAGCATGCTTTTCATCAGCTGCTCACTTGCTGGTCATCATGCAGCTCTACTATTTAATAACACATTTTAATCAGACACTTCATATTTAATATTATTAGATGATTTGACAAGTGCATTTGACAGATGACACTTCCAATAAAAAAACATTTGCATTTGGTTTGCAAAAGGTGTTTGTATGCATATTTTGGCTGGGATTTCGTTGCATTTGCACCGTTTTGAGCAGCAGGCGTCACCAGCATCTTGAAACGGCGAATCAGTCTGAGAAGCAATTGGTTCAAAACTCTTTCACTCTGGCAAAGGCTGTGAATACGCACAACAACCAGATGCGCTTCCACGTGGTGCATGCTAATATTGCACTGGTCTTTGAATGAATCAACCACAACTTCCAATTTGTTGCCTGCCCTTCACTGGTTTCTGTTAAGCGATGACCCTAGACTGCTTGGAAGGCAGCTATGCTTACCACTATACCACCAATGCAGGTAGTAGGAAGCATTCGGCGGCGCATTGGGTTGAGTCTGGACTCTGTCATCTTCACTGGCTTCTGTTAAGCGATGACCCGAAACAACGCATGTGGCCATTCTCGGAAACGGGAAGACTGTTTGCAGCCAGTTGCAGTGTCTCTGAACGTGTGCGACAGACTCCTTTTCGCACCTCCTCGTTAGTATAGTGGACAGTATCTCCGCCTGTCACGCGGAAGACCGGGGAGAATTCTTCCTTTGATGCTGCTTGATGACCACAACAGCTGTTACTTACTGTTACTTCAGCCACAATTTTCAGATGGAAGTCCCCAGAAATCACAGACACCTTTTTTTTTTTAAGGTCAGCTTCGATTCCCAGCAAAAGCGATGCGTTGGCTGGGAATCGAACCCAGGTCAACTTGGAAGGCAGCTATGCTCACCACTATACCACCAACGCAGATAGTGGGAAGTTGGCCTTGTGCTGTCAGCAGAGGAACTCTGTTCTTTGTTCGGACCCGCCTCTGAAAAGAACATAGGAACTTTTTTTATTGACCTGACCAACCAGGCTCTCCATTAAGAACAAACTGGCAAAACACGTTCACTCTGGCAAAGACTGCGAATATGTACAACTGCACATTTCAGCAAGTATATTCAGTAATCCTGCACTTGTTTCCGCCCAGTTTCGAACTGGGGACCTTTCACATTACGACTAACTCGGATTACTGGGTGAATTGTAACAGTTCACTCCTCATGTTCGAAACTAAACCACACATTTTCTGTTTGTGCAGCAAAGTTAACAACTATGTCATTTAACAGCTGACACTTGCAACTAGTTTTAACCACATTTTGAAGGCCCTAGCTTAAAACAACTCCAAGTTACAAACAGCAATGTCAAAAATGTTAAAACCATCCCTGGTCTCCCCTACAATTGCCTTCACCTAGCTCAAAAGAAGGAACTTTGTAGCTTGGACATCCTCTTACTGGAGACACATTTCAACAAGTATATTAAGAAAGCCTACACTTGCACACATTTTCTGCTTGTGCTGCCAAGATAACAGCTATTTCATTTAACAGCTGTTAAAGTTACAGACAGAAATGTCAAAAATGTTACAACCATCCCTGGTGTCCCCTACGATTGCCTTCCCCTAGCTCAAAAGCAGGAACTTTGTAGAGTGGTGGACATCCCTTACCGGAGACACATTTCAGCAAGTATATTAAGTTTGTGCAGCAAAGATAACAACTATGTCATTTAATAGCTGCCACTTATAATAGCTGACAGTTGTAGTAACATTTTGAATGCCCTAGCTTAAAAGAACTCCAAGTTATAGACAGAAATGTCAAAAATGTTTCAACCACCCCTGGTCTCCCCTACGATTGCCTTCACCTAGCTCACAAGCATGGACATCCTCTTACCGGAGACACAATTCAGCAAGTATATAAAGCAAGCCTGCACTTGTTTCTGCCCAGTTTCGAACTGGGGACCTTTTGCGTGTAAAGCAAACGTGATAACCACTACACTACAGAAACCTTACGCTACACATTGGCGTGCTTTTTCCAAGACATTCCACATACGACAAGACAGAGCTCCTTCGGCATGACAGTCTGCCTAGAGCTCTTTAGTACGGTTACCTTAACCTACAGTCGTGGCCAAAAGTTTTGAGAATTACATAAATATTAGTTTTCACAAAGTTTGCTGCTAAACTGCTTTTAGATCTTAGTGTCAGTTGTTTCTGTGATGTACTGAAATATAATTACAAGCACTTCATACGTTTCAAAGGCTTTTATCGACAATTACATGACATTTATGCAAAGAGTCAGTATTTGCAGTGTTGGCCGTTCTTTGATGGTAGCGCTCACCTTTTCTTCTCCTGACAAGCCTTTTTCCAGATGCCCCAAACAATCGGAAAGGGGCTTCATCGGAGAATATGACTTTGCCCCAGTCCTCAGCAGTCCATTCACGATACTTTCTGCAGAAGATCAATCTGTCCCTGATGTTTTTTTTGGAGAGATGTGTCTTCTTTGCTGCCCTTCTTGACACCAGGCCATCTTCTAAAAGTCTTCGCCTCACTGTGCGTGCAGATGCGCTCACACCTGCCTGCTGCCATTCCTGAGCAAGCTCTGCACTGGTGGCACTCCGATCCCGCAGCTGAATCCTCTTTAGGAGACGATCCTGGCACTTGCTGGACTTTCTTGGACGCCCTGAAGCCTTCTTTACAAGAATTGAACCTCTTTCCTTGAAGTTGCTGATGATCCTATAAATTGTTGATTTAGGTGCAATCTTAGTAGCCACAATATCCTTGCCTGTGAAGCCATTTTTATGCAACGCAATGATGGCTGCACGCGTTTCTTTGCAGGTCACCATGGTTAACAATGGAAGAACAATGATTTCAAGCATCACCCTCCTTTTAACATGTCAAGTCTGCCATTCTAACCCAATCAGCCTGACATAATGATCTCCAGCCTTGTGCTCGTCAACATTCTCACCTGAGTTAACAAGACCATTACTGAAATGATCTCAGCAGGTCCTTTAATGACAGCAATGAAATGCAGTGGAAAGGTTTTTTTGGGATTAAGTTAATTTTCATGGCAAAGAAGGACTATGCAATTCATCTGATCACTCTTCATAACATTCTGGAGTATATGCAAATTGCTATTATAAAAACTTAAGCAGCAACTTTTCCAATTTCCAATATTTATGTAATTCTCAAAACTTTTGGCCACGACTGTAGCTCAAAAGTCAGAACTTTGTAGCATGGACATCGTCTTACCGGCGACACATTTCAGCAAGTGTATTAAGAAAGCCTACACTTGCACGCCTTTTCTGCTTGTGCTGCCAAGATAACAGCTATTTCATTTAACAGCTGATACTTGTAACTAGTTTTAATCACATTTTGAATGCACTAGCTTAAAAGAACTCCAAGTTACAGAGAGAAATGTCAAAAATGTTATAACCATCCCTGGTCGCCTCTACAATTGCCTTCACCTAGCTCAAAAGCAGGAACCAACCGGTGGCACATTTGGGTGAGTCTGGACTCTGTCGGCCGACACCCACGATAAAATTAATTTTGCTTTTAACGCTCTTGCATAGCTCTGCCGTGAGCAGAGCCCCCCAAAAATACAAAACACTCGCAAACGTTCCCCTCCACGGAAATCTTTAGTAAAAGGCGAAAGATTTATGCGATAATGAAGAGAAACTCGAGCTGTATCTCCTCCTCCTTGGGCCTGCTTGCTCCCTCTACTCTACCGCTCTGCTCGCCCGTGGGTATTCTAGGATGCAAACTCCTGCCAGCATGCTTTTCATCAGCTGCTCACTTGCTGGTCATCATGCAGCTCTACTATTTAATAACACATTTTAATCAGACACTTCATATTTAATATTATTAGATGATTTGACAAGTGCATTTGACAGATGACACTTCCAATAAAAAAACATTTGCATTTGGTTTGCAAAAGGTGTTTGTATGCATATTTTGGCTGGGATTTCGTTGCATTTGCACCGTTTTGAGCAGCAGGTGTCACCAGCATCTTGAAACGGCGAATCAGTCTGAGAAGCAATTGGTTCAAAACTCTTTCACTCTGGCAAAGGCTGTGAATACGCACAACAACCAGATGCGCTTCCACGTGGTGCATGCTAATATTGCACTGGTCTTTGAATGAATCAACCACAACTTCCAATTTGTTGCCTGCCCTTCACTGGTTTCTGTTAAGCGATGACCCTAGACTGCTTGGAAGGCAGCTATGCTTACCACTATACCACCAATGCAGGTAGTAGGAAGCATTCGGCGGCGCATTGGGTTGAGTCTGGACTCTGTCATCTTCACTGGCTTCTGTTAAGCGATGACCCGAAACAACGCATGTGGCCATTCTCGGAAACGGGAAGACTGTTTGCAGCCCGTTGCAGTTGCTCTGAACGTGTGCGACAGACTCCTTTTCGCACCTCCTCGTTAGTATAGTGGACAGTATCTCCGCCTGTCACGCGGAAGACCGGGGTTCGATTCCCCGACGGGGAGAATTCTTCCTTTGATGCTGCTTGATGACCACAACAGCTGTTACTTACTGTTACTTCAGCCACAATTTTCAGATGGAAGTCCCCAGAAATCACAGACACCTTTTTTTTTTTAAGGTCAGCTTCGATTCCCAGCAAAAGCGATGCGTTGGCTGGGAATCGAACCCAGGTCAACTTGGAAGGCAGCTATGCTCACCACTATACCACCAACGCAGATAGTGGGAAGTTGGCCTTGTGCTGTCAGCAGAGGAACTCTGTTCTTTGTTCGGACCCGCCTCTGAAAAGAACATAGGAACTTTTTTTATTGACCTGACCAACCAGGCTCTCCATTAAGAACAAACTGGCAAAACACATTCACTCTGGCAAAGACTGCGAATATGTACAACTGCACATTTCAGCAAGTATATTCAGTAATCCTGCACTTGTTTCCGCCCAGTTTCGAACTGGGGACCTTTCACATTACGACTAACTCGGATTACTGGGTGAATTGTAACAGTTCACTCCTCATGTTCGAAACTAAACCACACATTTTCTGTTTGTGCAGCAAAGTTAACAACTATGTCATTTAACAGCTGACACTTGCAACTAGTTTTAACCACATTTTGAAGGCCCTAGCTTAAAACAACTCCAAGTTACAAACAGCAATGTCAAAAATGTTAAAACCATCCCTGGTCTCCCCTACAATTGCCTTCACCTAGCTCAAAAGAAGGAACTTTGTAGCTTGGACATCCTCTTACTGGAGACACATTTCAACAAGTATATTAAGAAAGCCTACACTTGCACACATTTTCTGCTTGTGCTGCCAAGATAACAGCTATTTCATTTAACAGCTGTTAAAGTTACAGACAGAAATGTCAAAAATGTTACAACCATCCCTGGTGTCCCCTACGATTGCCTTCCCCTAGCTCAAAAGCAGGAACTTTGTAGAGTGGTGGACATCCCTTACCGGAGACACATTTCAGCAAGTATATTAAGTTTGTGCAGCAAAGATAACAACTATGTCATTTAATAGCTGCCACTTATAATAGCTGACAGTTGTAGTAACATTTTGAATGCCCTAGCTTAAAAGAACTCCAAGTTATAGACAGAAATGTCAAAAATGTTTCAACCACCCCTGGTCTCCCCTACGATTGCCTTCACCTAGCTCACAAGCATGGACATCCTCTTGACACCAGGCCATCTTCTAAAAGTCTTCGCCTCACTGTGCGTGCAGATGCGCTCACACCTGCCTGCTGCCATTCCTGAGCAAGCTCTGCACTGGTGGCACTCCGATCCCGCAGCTGAATCCTCTTTAGGAGACGATCCTGGCACTTGCTGGACTTTCTTGGACGCCCTGAAGCCTTCTTTACAAGAATTGAACCTCTTTCCTTGAAGTTGCTGATGATCCTATAAATTGTTGATTTAGGTGCAATCTTAGTAGCCACAATATCCTTGCCTGTGAAGCCATTTTTATGCAACGCAATGATGGCTGCACGCGTTTCTTTGCAGGTCACCATGGTTAACAATGGAAGAACAATGATTTCAAGCATCACCCTCCTTTTAACATGTCAAGTCTGCCATTCTAACCCAATCAGCCTGACATAATGATCTCCAGCCTTGTGCTCGTCAACATTCTCACCTGAGTTAACAAGACCATTACTGAAATGATCTCAGCAGGTCCTTTAATGACAGCAATGAAATGCAGTGGAAAGCTTTTTTTGGGATTAAGTTAATTTTCATGGCAAAGAAGGACTATGCAATTCATCTGATCACTCTTCATAACATTCTGGAGTATATGCAAATTGCTATTATAAAAACTTAAGCAGCAACTTTTCCAATTTCCAATATTTATGTAATTCTCAAAACTTTTGGCCACGACTGTAGCTCAAAAGTCAGAACTTTGTAGCATGGACATCGTCTTACCGGCGACACATTTCAGCAAGTATATTAAGAAAGCCTACACTTGCACGCCTTTTCTGCTTGTGCTGCCAAGATAACAGCTATTTCATTTAACAGCTGATACTTGTAACTAGTTTTAATCACATTTTGAATGCACTAGCTTAAAAGAACTCCAAGTTACAGAGAGAAATGTCAAAAATGTTATAACCATCCCTGGTCGCCTCTACAATTGCCTTCACCTAGCTCAAAAGCAGGAACCAACCGGTGGCACATTTGGGTGAGTCTGGACTCTGTCGGCTGACACCCACGATAAAATTAATTTTGCTTTTAACGCTCTTGCATAGCTCTGCCGTGAGCAGAGCCCCCCAAAAATACAAAACACTCGCAAATGTTCCCCTCCACGGAAATCTTTAGTAAAAGGCGAAAGATTTATGCGATAATGAAGAGAAACTCGAGCTGTATCTCCTCCTCCTTGGGCCTGCTTGCTCCCTCTACTCTACCGCTCTGCTCGCCCGTGGGTATTCTAGGATGCAAACTCCTGCCAGCATGCTTTTCATCAGCTGCTCACTTGCTGGTCATCATGCAGCTCTACTATTTAATAACACATTTTAATCAGACACTTCATATTTAATATTATTAGATGATTTGACAAGTGCATTTGACAGATGACACTTCCAATAAAAAAACATTTGCATTTGGTTTGCAAAAGGTGTTTGTATGCATATTTTGGCTGGGATTTCGTTGCATTTGCACCGTTTTGAGCAGCAGGCGTCACCAGCATCTTGAAACGGCGAATCAGTCTGAGAAGCAATTGGTTCAAAACTCTTTCACTCTGGCAAAGGCTGTGAATACGCACAACAACCAGATGCGCTTCCACGTGGTGCATGCTAATATTGCACTGGTCTTTGAATGAATCAACCACAACTTCCAATTTGTTGCCTGCCCTTCACTGGTTTCTGTTAAGCGATGACCCTAGACTGCTTGGAAGGCAGCTATGCTTACCACTATACCACCAATGCAGGTAGTAGGAAGCATTCGGCGGCGCATTGGGTTGAGTCTGGACTCTGTCATCTTCACTGGCTTCTGTTAAGCGATGACCCGAAACAACGCATGTGGCCATTCTCGGAAACGGGAAGACTGTTTGCAGCCAGTTGCAGTGTCTCTGAACGTGTGCGACAGACTCCTTTTCGCACCTCCTCGTTAGTATAGTGGACAGTATCTCCGCCTGTCACGCGGAAGACCGGGGAGAATTCTTCCTTTGATGCTGCTTGATGACCACAACAGCTGTTACTTACTGTTACTTCAGCCACAATTTTCAGATGGAAGTCCCCAGAAATCACAGACACCTTTTTTTTTTTAAGGTCAGCTTCGATTCCCAGCAAAAGCGATGCGTTGGCTGGGAATCGAACCCAGGTCAACTTGGAAGGCAGCTATGCTCACCACTATACCACCAACGCAGATAGTGGGAAGTTGGCCTTGTGCTGTCAGCAGAGGAACTCTGTTCTTTGTTCGGACCCGCCTCTGAAAAGAACATAGGAACTTTTTTTATTGACCTGACCAACCAGGCTCTCCATTAAGAACAAACTGGCAAAACACGTTCACTCTGGCAAAGACTGCGAATATGTACAACTGCACATTTCAGCAAGTATATTCAGTAATCCTGCACTTGTTTCCGCCCAGTTTCGAACTGGGGACCTTTCACATTACGACTAACTCGGATTACTGGGTGAATTGTAACAGTTCACTCCTCATGTTCGAAACTAAACCACACATTTTCTGTTTGTGCAGCAAAGTTAACAACTATGTCATTTAACAGCTGACACTTGCAACTAGTTTTAACCACATTTTGAAGGCCCTAGCTTAAAACAACTCCAAGTTACAAACAGCAATGTCAAAAATGTTACAACCATCCCTGGTCTCCCCTACAATTGCCTTCACCTAGCTCAAAAGAAGGAACTTTGTAGCTTGGACATCCTCTTACTGGAGACACATTTCAACAAGTATATTAAGAAAGCCTACACTTGCACACATTTTCTGCTTGTGCTGCCAAGATAACAGCTATTTCATTTAACAGCTGTTAAAGTTACAGACAGAAATGTCAAAAATGTTACAACCATCCCTGGTGTCCCCTACGATTGCCTTCCCCTAGCTCAAAAGCAGGAACTTTGTAGAGTGGTGGACATCCCTTACCGGAGACACATTTCAGCAAGTATATTAAGTTTGTGCAGCAAAGATAACAACTATGTCATTTAATAGCTGCCACTTATAATAGCTGACAGTTGTAGTAACATTTTGAATGCCCTAGCTTAAAAGAACTCCAAGTTATAGACAGAAATGTCAAAAATGTTTCAACCACCCCTGGTCTCCCCTACGATTGCCTTCACCTAGCTCACAAGCATGGACATCCTCTTACCGGAGACACAATTCAGCAAGTATATAAAGCAAGCCTGCACTTGTTTCTGCCCAGTTTCGAACTGGGGACCTTTTGCGTGTAAAGCAAACGTGATAACCACTACACTACAGAAACCTTACGCTACACATTGGCGTGCTTTTTCCAAGACATTCCACATACGACAAGACAGAGCTCCTTCGGCATGACAGTCTGCCTAGAGCTCTTTAGTACGGTTACCTTAACCTACAGTCGTGGCCAAAAGTTTTGAGAATTACATAAATATTAGTTTTCACAAAGTTTGCTGCTAAACTGCTTTTAGATCTTAGTGTCAGTTGTTTCTGTGATGTACTGAAATATAATTACAAGCACTTCATACGTTTCAAAGGCTTTTATCGACAATTACATGACATTTATGCAAAGAGTCAGTATTTGCAGTGTTGGCCGTTCTTTGATGGTAGCGCTCACCTTTTCTTCTCCTGACAAGCCTTTTTCCAGATGCCCCAAACAATCGGAAAGGGGCTTCATCGGAGAATATGACTTTGCCCCAGTCCTCAGCAGTCCATTCACGATACTTTCTGCAGAAGATCAATCTGTCCCTGATGTTTTTTTTGGAGAGATGTGTCTTCTTTGCTGCCCTTCTTGACACCAGGCCATCTTCTAAAAGTCTTCGCCTCACTGTGCGTGCAGATGCGCTCACACCTGCCTGCTGCCATTCCTGAGCAAGCTCTGCACTGGTGGCACTCCGATCCCGCAGCTGAATCCTCTTTAGGAGACGATCCTGGCACTTGCTGGACTTTCTTGGACGCCCTGAAGCCTTCTTTACAAGAATTGAACCTCTTTCCTTGAAGTTGCTGATGATCCTATAAATTGTTGATTTAGGTGCAATCTTAGTAGCCACAATATCCTTGCCTGTGAAGCCATTTTTATGCAACGCAATGATGGCTGCACGCGTTTCTTTGCAGGTCACCATGGTTAACAATGGAAGAACAATGATTTCAAGCATCACCCTCCTTTTAACATGTCAAGTCTGCCATTCTAACCCAATCAGAACACCGGGGTTCGATTCCCTGACGGGGAGAATTCTTCCTTTGATGCTGCTTGATGACCACAACAGCTGTTACTTACTGTTACTTCAGCCACAATTTTCAGATGGAAGTCCCCAGAAATCACAGACACCTTTTTTTTTTTAAGGTCAGCTTCGATTCCCAGCAAAAGCGATGCGTTGGCTGGGAATCGAACCCAGGTCAACTTGGAAGGCAGCTATGCTCACCACTATACCACCAACGCAGATAGTGGGAAGTTGGCCTTGTGCTGTCAGCAGAGGAACTCTGTTCTTTGTTCGGACCCGCCTCTGAAAAGAACATAGGAACTTTTTTTATTGACCTGACCAACCAGGCTCTCCATTAAGAACAAACTGGCAAAACACGTTCACTCTGGCAAAGACTGCGAATATGTACAACTGCACATTTCAGCAAGTATATTCAGTAATCCTGCACTTGTTTCCGCCCAGTTTCGAACTGGGGACCTTTCACATTACGACTAACTCGGATTACTGGGTGAATTGTAACAGTTCACTCCTCATGTTCGAAACTAAACCACACATTTTCTGTTTGTGCAGCAAAGTTAACAACTATGTCATTTAACAGCTGACACTTGCAACTAGTTTTAACCACATTTTGAAGGCCCTAGCTTAAAACAACTCCAAGTTACAAACAGCAATGTCAAAAATGTTACAACCATCCCTGGTCTCCCCTACAATTGCCTTCACCTAGCTCAAAAGAAGGAACTTTGTAGCTTGGACATCCTCTTACTGGAGACACATTTCAACAAGTATATTAAGAAAGCCTACACTTGCACACATTTTCTGCTTGTGCTGCCAAGATAACAGCTATTTCATTTAACAGCTGTTAAAGTTACAGACAGAAATGTCAAAAATGTTACAACCATCCCTGGTGTCCCCTACGATTGCCTTCCCCTAGCTCAAAAGCAGGAACTTTGTAGAGTGGTGGACATCCCTTACCGGAGACACATTTCAGCAAGTATATTAAGTTTGTGCAGCAAAGATAACAACTATGTCATTTAATAGCTGCCACTTATAATAGCTGACAGTTGTAGTAACATTTTGAATGCCCTAGCTTAAAAGAACTCCAAGTTATAGACAGAAATGTCAAAAATGTTTCAACCACCCCTGGTCTCCCCTACGATTGCCTTCACCTAGCTCACAAGCATGGACATCCTCTTACCGGAGACACAATTCAGCAAGTATATAAAGCAAGCCTGCACTTGTTTCTGCCCAGTTTCGAACTGGGGACCTTTTGCGTGTAAAGCAAACGTGATAACCACTACACTACAGAAACCTTACGCTACACATTGGCGTGCTTTTTCCAAGACATTCCACATACGACAAGACAGAGCTCCTTCGGCATGACAGTCTGCCTAGAGCTCTTTAGTACGGTTACCTTAACCTACAGTCGTGGCCAAAAGTTTTGAGAATTACATAAATATTAGTTTTCACAAAGTTTGCTGCTAAACTGCTTTTAGATCTTAGTTTCAGTTGTTTCTGTGATGTACTGAAATATAATTACAAGCACTTCATACGTTTCAAAGGCTTTTATCGACAATTACATGACATTTATGCAAAGAGTCAGTATTTGCAGTGTTGGCCGTTCTTTGATGGTAGCGCTCACCTTTTCTTCTCCTGACAAGCCTTTTTCCAGATGCCCCAAACAATCGGAAAGGGGCTTCATCGGAGAATATGACTTTGCCCCAGTCCTCAGCAGTCCATTCACGATACTTTCTGCAGAAGATCAATCTGTCCCTGATGTTTTTTTTGGAGAGATGTGTCTTCTTTGCTGCCCTTCTTGACACCAGGCCATCTTCTAAAAGTCTTCGCCTCACTGTGCGTGCAGATGCGCTCACACCTGCCTGCTGCCATTCCTGAGCAAGCTCTGCACTGGTGGCACTCCGATCCCGCAGCTGAATCCTCTTTAGGAGACGATCCTGGCACTTGCTGGACTTTCTTGGACGCCCTGAAGCCTTCTTTACAAGAATTGAACCTCTTTCCTTGAAGTTGCTGATGATCCTATAAATTGTTGATTTAGGTGCAATCTTAGTAGCCACAATATCCTTGCCTGTGAAGCCATTTTTATGCAACGCAATGATGGCTGCACGCGTTTCTTTGCAGGTCACCATGGTTAACAATGGAAGAACAATGATTTCAAGCATCACCCTCCTTTTAACATGTCAAGTCTGCCATTCTAACCCAATCAGCCTGACATAATGATCTCCAGCCTTGTGCTCGTCAACATTCTCACCTGAGTTAACAAGACCATTACTGAAATGATCTCAGCAGGTCCTTTAATGACAGCAATGAAATGCAGTGGAAAGGTTTTTTTGGGATTAAGTTAATTTTCATGGCAAAGAAGGACTATGCAATTCATCTGATCACTCTTCATAACATTCTGGAGTATATGCAAATTGCTATTATAAAAACTTAAGCAGCAACTTTTCCAATTTCCAATATTTATGTAATTCTCAAAACTTTTGGCCACGACTGTAGCTCAAAAGTCAGAACTTTGTAGCATGGACATCGTCTTACCGGCGACACATTTCAGCAAGTATATTAAGAAAGCCTTCACTTGCACGCCTTTTCTGCTTGTGCTGCCAAGATAACAGCTATTTCATTTAACAGCTGATACTTGTAACTAGTTTTAATCACATTTTGAATGCACTAGCTTAAAAGAACTCCAAGTTACAGAGAGAAATGTCAAAAATGTTATAACCATCCCTGGTCGCCTCTACAATTGCCTTCACCTAGCTCAAAAGCAGGAACCAACCGGTGGCACATTTGGGTGAGTCTGGACTCTGTCGGCCGACACCCACGATAAAATTAATTTTGCTTTTAACGCTCTTGCATAGCTCTGCCGTGAGCAGAGCCCCCCAAAAATACAAAACACTCGCAAACGTTCCCCTCCACGGAAATCTTTAGTAAAAGGCGAAAGATTTATGCGATAATGAAGAGAAACTCGAGCTGTATCTCCTCCTCCTTGGGCCTGCTTGCTCCCTCTACTCTACCGCTCTGCTCGCCCGTGGGTATTCTAGGATGCAAACTCCTGCCAGCATGCTTTTCATCAGCTGCTCACTTTTGCTGGTCATCATGCAGCTCTACTATTTAATAACACATTTTAATCAGACACTTCATATTTAATATTATTAGATGATTTGACAAGTGCATTTGAAAGATGACACTTCCAATAAAAAAACATTTGCATTTGGTTTGCAAAAGGTGTTTGTATGCATATTTTGGCTGGGATTTCGTTGCATTTGCACTGTTTTGAGCAGCAGGCGTCACCAGCATCTTGAAACGGCGAATCAGTCTGAGAAGCAATTGGTTCAAAACTCTTTCACTCTGGCAAAGGCTGTGAATACGCACAACAACCAGATGCGCTTCCACGTGGTGCATGCTAATATTGCACTGGTCTTTGAATGAATCAACCACAACTTCCAATTTGTTGCCTGCCCTTCACTGGTTTCTGTTAAGCGATGACCCTAGACTGCTTGGAAGGCAGCTATGCTTACCACTATACCACCAATGCAGGTAGTAGGAAGCATTCGGCGGCGCATTGGGTTGAGTCTGGACTCTGTCATCTTCACTGGCTTCTGTTAAGCGATGACCCGAAACAACGCATGTGGCCATTCTCGGAAACGGGAAGACTGTTTGCAGCCAGTTGCAGTTGCTCTGAACGTGTGCGACAGACTCCTTTTCGCACCTCCTCGTTAGTATAGTGGACAGTATCTCCGCCTGTCACGCGGAAGACCCGGGTTCGATTCCCCGACGGGGAGAATTCTTCCTTTGATGCTGCTTGATGACCACAACAGCTGTTACTTACTGTTACTTCAGCCACAATTTTCAGATGGAAGTCCCCAGAAATCGCAGACACCTTTTTTTTTTTAAGGTCAGCTTCGATTCCCAGCAAAAGCGATGCGTTGGCTGGGAATCGAACCCAGGTCAACTTGGAAGGCAGCTATGCTCACCACTATACCACCAACGCAGATAGTGGGAAGTTGGCCTTGTGCTGTCAGCAGAGGAACTCTGTTCTTTGTTCGGACCCGCCTCTGAAAAGAACATAGGAACTTTTTTTATTGACCTGACCAACCAGGCTCTCCATTAAGAACAAACTGGCAAAACACGTTCACTCTGGCAAAGACTGCGAATATGTACAACTGCACATTTCAGCAAGTATATTCAGTAATCCTGCACTTGTTTCCGCCCAGTTTCGAACTGGGGACCTTTCACATTACGACTAACTCGGATTACTGGGTGAATTGTAACAGTTCACTCCTCATGTTCGAAACTAAACCACACATTTTCTGTTTGTGCAGCAAAGTTAACAACTATGTCATTTAACAGCTGACACTTGCAACTAGTTTTAACCACATTTTGAAGGCCCTAGCTTAAAACAACTCCAAGTTACAAACAGCAATGTCAAAAATGTTACAACCATCCCTGGTCTCCCCTACAATTGCCTTCACCTAGCTCAAAAGAAGGAACTTTGTAGCTTGGACATCCTCTTACTGGAGACACATTTCAACAAGTATATTAAGAAAGCCTACACTTGCACACATTTTCTGCTTGTGCTGCCAAGATAACAGCTATTTCATTTAACAGCTGTTAAAGTTACAGACAGAAATGTCAAAAATGTTACAACCATCCCTGGTGTCCCCTACGATTGCCTTCCCCTAGCTCAAAAGCAGGAACTTTGTAGAGTGGTGGACATCCCTTACCGGAGACACATTTCAGCAAGTATATTAAGTTTGTGCAGCAAAGATAACAACTATGTCATTTAATAGCTGCCACTTATAATAGCTGACAGTTGTAGTAACATTTTGAATGCCCTAGCTTAAAAGAACTCCAAGTTATAGACAGAAATGTCAAAAATGTTTCAACCACCCCTGGTCTCCCCTACGATTGCCTTCACCTAGCTCACAAGCATGGACATCCTCTTACCGGAGACACAATTCAGCAAGTATATAAAGCAAGCCTGCACTTGTTTCTGCCCAGTTTCGAACTGGGGACCTTTTGCGTGTAAAGCAAACGTGATAACCACTACACTACAGAAACCTTACGCTACACATTGGCGTGCTTTTTCCAAGACATTCCACATACGACAAGACAGAGCTCCTTCGGCATGACAGTCTGCCTAGAGCTCTTTAGTACGGTTACCTTAACCTACAGTCGTGGCCAAAAGTTTTGAGAATTACATAAATATTAGTTTTCACAAAGTTTGCTGCTAAACTGCTTTTAGATCTTAGTGTCAGTTGTTTCTGTGATGTACTGAAATATAATTACAAGCACTTCATACGTTTCAAAGGCTTTTATCGACAATTACATGACATTTATGCAAAGAGTCAGTATTTGCAGTGTTGGCCGTTCTTTGATGGTAGCGCTCACCTTTTCTTCTCCTGACAAGCCTTTTTCCAGATGCCCCAAACAATCGGAAAGGGGCTTCATCGGAGAATATGACTTTGCCCCAGTCCTCAGCAGTCCATTCACGATACTTTCTGCAGAAGATCAATCTGTCCCTGATGTTTTTTTTGGAGAGATGTGTCTTCTTTGCTGCCCTTCTTGACACCAGGCCATCTTCTAAAAGTCTTCGCCTCACTGTGCGTGCAGATGCGCTCACACCTGCCTGCTGCCATTCCTGAGCAAGCTCTGCACTGGTGGCACTCCGATCCCGCAGCTGAATCCTCTTTAGGAGACGATCCTGGCACTTGCTGGACTTTCTTGGACGCCCTGAAGCCTTCTTTACAAGAATTGAACCTCTTTCCTTGAAGTTGCTGATGATCCTATAAATTGTTGATTTAGGTGCAATCTTAGTAGCCACAATATCCTTGCCTGTGAAGCCATTTTTATGCAACGCAATGATGGCTGCACGCGTTTCTTTGCAGGTCACCATGGTTAACAATGGAAGAACAATGATTTCAAGCATCACCCTCCTTTTAACATGTCAAGTCTGCCATTCTAACCCAATCAGCCTGACATAATGATCTCCAGCCTTGTGCTCGTCAACATTCTCACCTGAGTTAACAAGACCATTACTGAAATGATCTCAGCAGGTCCTTTAATGACAGCAATGAAATGCAGTGGAAAGCTTTTTTTGGGATTAAGTTAATTTTCATGGCAAAGAAGGACTATGCAATTCATCTGATCACTCTTCATAACATTCTGGAGTATATGCAAATTGCTATTATAAAAACTTAAGCAGCAACTTTTCCAATTTCCAATATTTATGTAATTCTCAAAACTTTTGGCCACGACTGTAGCTCAAAAGTCAGAACTTTGTAGCATGGACATCGTCTTACCGGCGACACATTTCAGCAAGTATATTAAGAAAGCCTACACTTGCACGCCTTTTCTGCTTGTGCTGCCAAGATAACAGCTATTTCATTTAACAGCTGATACTTGTAACTAGTTTTAATCACATTTTGAATGCACTAGCTTAAAAGAACTCCAAGTTACAGAGAGAAATGTCAAAAATGTTATAACCATCCCTGGTCGCCTCTACAATTGCCTTCACCTAGCTCAAAAGCAGGAACCAACCGGTGGCACATTTGGGTGAGTCTGGACTCTGTCGGCCGACACCCACGATAAAATTAATTTTGCTTTTAACGCTCTTGCATAGCTCTGCCGTGAGCAGAGCCCCCCAAAAATACAAAACACTCGCAAACGTTCCCCTCCACGGAAATCTTTAGTAAAAGGCGAAAGATTTATGCGATAATGAAGAGAAACTCGAGCTGTATCTCCTCCTCCTTGGGCCTGCTTGCTCCCTCTACTCTACCGCTCTGCTCGCCCGTGGGTATTCTAGGATGCAAACTCCTGCCAGCATGCTTTTCATCAGCTGCTCACTTGCTGGTCATCATGCAGCTCTACTATTTAATAACACATTTTAATCAGACACTTCATATTTAATATTATTAGATGATTTGACAAGTGCATTTGACAGATGACACTTCCAATAAAAAAACATTTGCATTTGGTTTGCAAAAGGTGTTTGTATGCATATTTTGGCTGGGATTTCGTTGCATTTGCACCGTTTTGAGCAGCAGGCGTCACCAGCATCTTGAAACGGCGAATCAGTCTGAGAAGCAATTGGTTCAAAACTCTTTCACTCTGGCAAAGGCTGTGAATACGCACAACAACCAGATGCGCTTCCACGTGGTGCATGCTAATATTGCACTGGTCTTTGAATGAATCAACCACAACTTCCAATTTGTTGCCTGCCCTTCACTGGTTTCTGTTAAGCGAT
Organism: Zacco platypus; assembly: GCA_038088235.1. NCBI lineage: Eukaryota > Metazoa > Chordata > Actinopteri > Cypriniformes > Xenocyprididae > Zacco > Zacco platypus. The sequence continues at coordinate 21,423,131 of CM076066.1, read as the reverse complement.
GACCCTAGACTGCTTGGAAGGCAGCTATGCTTACCACTATACCACCAATGCAGGTAGTAGGAAGCATTCGGCGGCGCATTGGGTTGAGTCTGGACTCTGTCATCTTCACTGGCTTCTGTTAAGCGATGACCCGAAACAACGCATGTGGCCATTCTCGGAAACAGGAAGACTGTTTGCAGCCCGTTGCAGTTGCTCTGAACGTGTGCGACAGACTCCTTTTCGCACCTCCTCGTTAGTATAGTGGACAGTATCTCCGCCTGTCACGCGGAAGACCGGGGTTCGATTCCCCGACGGGGAGAATTCTTCCTTTGATGCTGCTTGATGACCACAACAGCTGTTACTTACTGTTACTTCAGCCACAATTTTCAGATGGAAGTCCCCAGAAATCACAGACACCTTTTTTTTTTTAAGGTCAGCTTCGATTCCCAGCAAAAGCGATGCGTTGGCTGGGAATCGAACCCAGGTCAACTTGGAAGGCAGCTATGCTCACCACTATACCACCAACGCAGATAGTGGGAAGTTGGCCTTGTGCTGTCAGCAGAGGAACTCTGTTCTTTGTTCGGACCCGCCTCTGAAAAGAACATAGGAACTTTTTTTATTGACCTGACCAACCAGGCTCTCCATTAAGAACAAACTGGCAAAACACGTTCACTCTGGCAAAGACTGCGAATATGTACAACTGCACATTTCAGCAAGTATATTCAGTAATCCTGCACTTGTTTCCGCCCAGTTTCGAACTGGGGACCTTTCACATTACGACTAACTCGGATTACTGGGTGAATTGTAACAGTTCACTCCTCATGTTCGAAACTAAACCACACATTTTCTGTTTGTGCAGCAAAGTTAACAACTATGTCATTTAACAGCTGACACTTGCAACTAGTTTTAACCACATTTTGAAGGCCCTAGCTTAAAACAACTCCAAGTTACAAACAGCAATGTCAAAAATGTTACAACCATCCCTGGTCTCCCCTACAATTGCCTTCACCTAGCTCAAAAGAAGGAACTTTGTAGCTTGGACATCCTCTTACTGGAGACACATTTCAACAAGTATATTAAGAAAGCCTACACTTGCACACATTTTCTGCTTGTGCTGCCAAGATAACAGCTATTTCATTTAACAGCTGTTAAAGTTACAGACAGAAATGTCAAAAATGTTACAACCATCCCTGGTGTCCCCTACGATTGCCTTCCCCTAGCTCAAAAGCAGGAACTTTGTAGAGTGGTGGACATCCCTTACCGGAGACACATTTCAGCAAGTATATTAAGTTTGTGCAGCAAAGATAACAACTATGTCATTTAATAGCTGCCACTTATAATAGCTGACAGTTGTAGTAACATTTTGAATGCCCTAGCTTAAAAGAACTCCAAGTTATAGACAGAAATGTCAAAAATGTTTCAACCACCCCTGGTCTCCCCTACGATTGCCTTCACCTAGCTCACAAGCATGGACATCCTCTTACCGGAGACACAATTCAGCAAGTATATAAAGCAAGCCTGCACTTGTTTCTGCCCAGTTTCGAACTGGGGACCTTTTGCGTGTAAAGCAAACGTGATAACCACTACACTACAGAAACCTTACGCTACACATTGGCGTGCTTTTTCCAAGACATTCCACATACGACAAGACAGAGCTCCTTCGGCATGACAGTCTGCCTAGAGCTCTTTAGTACGGTTACCTTAACCTACAGTCGTGGCCAAAAGTTTTGAGAATTACATAAATATTAGTTTTCACAAAGTTTGCTGCTAAACTGCTTTTAGATCTTAGTTTCAGTTGTTTCTGTGATGTACTGAAATATAATTACAAGCACTTCATACGTTTCAAAGGCTTTTATCGACAATTACATGACATTTATGCAAAGAGTCAGTATTTGCAGTGTTGGCCGTTCTTTGATGGTAGCGCTCACCTTTTCTTCTCCTGACAAGCCTTTTTCCAGATGCCCCAAACAATCGGAAAGGGGCTTCATCGGAGAATATGACTTTGCCCCAGTCCTCAGCAGTCCATTCACGATACTTTCTGCAGAAGATCAATCTGTCCCTGATGTTTTTTTTGGAGAGATGTGTCTTCTTTGCTGCCCTTCTTGACACCAGGCCATCTTCTAAAAGTCTTCGCCTCACTGTGCGTGCAGATGCGCTCACACCTGCCTGCTGCCATTCCTGAGCAAGCTCTGCACTGGTGGCACTCCGATCCCGCAGCTGAATCCTCTTTAGGAGACGATCCTGGCACTTGCTGGACTTTCTTGGACGCCCTGAAGCCTTCTTTACAAGAATTGAACCTCTTTCCTTGAAGTTGCTGATGATCCTATAAATTGTTGATTTAGGTGCAATCTTAGTAGCCACAATATCCTTGCCTGTGAAGCCATTTTTATGCAACGCAATGATGGCTGCACGCGTTTCTTTGCAGGTCACCATGGTTAACAATGGAAGAACAATGATTTCAAGCATCACCCTCCTTTTAACATGTCAAGTCTGCCATTCTAACCCAATCAGCCTGACATAATGATCTCCAGCCTTGTGCTCGTCAACATTCTCACCTGAGTTAACAAGACCATTACTGAAATGATCTCAGCAGGTCCTTTAATGACAGCAATGAAATGCAGTGGAAAGGTTTTTTTGGGATTAAGTTAATTTTCATGGCAAAGAAGGACTATGCAATTCATCTGATCACTCTTCATAACATTCTGGAGTATATGCAAATTGCTATTATAAAAACTTAAGCAGCAACTTTTCCAATTTCCAATATTTATGTAATTCTCAAAACTTTTGGCCACGACTGTAGCTCAAAAGTCAGAACTTTGTAGCATGGACATCGTCTTACCGGCGACACATTTCAGCAAGTATATTAAGAAAGCCTTCACTTGCACGCCTTTTCTGCTTGTGCTGCCAAGATAACAGCTATTTCATTTAACAGCTGATACTTGTAACTAGTTTTAATCACATTTTGAATGCACTAGCTTAAAAGAACTCCAAGTTACAGAGAGAAATGTCAAAAATGTTATAACCATCCCTGGTCGCCTCTACAATTGCCTTCACCTAGCTCAAAAGCAGGAACCAACCGGTGGCACATTTGGGTGAGTCTGGACTCTGTCGGCCGACACCCACGATAAAATTAATTTTGCTTTTAACGCTCTTGCATAGCTCTGCCGTGAGCAGAGCCCCCCAAAAATACAAAACACTCGCAAACGTTCCCCTCCACGGAAATCTTTAGTAAAAGGCGAAAGATTTATGCGATAATGAAGAGAAACTCGAGCTGTATCTCCTCCTCCTTGGGCCTGCTTGCTCCCTCTACTCTACCGCTCTGCTCGCCCGTGGGTATTCTAGGATGCAAACTCCTGCCAGCATGCTTTTCATCAGCTGCTCACTTTTGCTGGTCATCATGCAGCTCTACTATTTAATAACACATTTTAATCAGACACTTCATATTTAATATTATTAGATGATTTGACAAGTGCATTTGAAAGATGACACTTCCAATAAAAAAACATTTGCATTTGGTTTGCAAAAGGTGTTTGTATGCATATTTTGGCTGGGATTTCGTTGCATTTGCACTGTTTTGAGCAGCAGGCGTCACCAGCATCTTGAAACGGCGAATCAGTCTGAGAAGCAATTGGTTCAAAACTCTTTCACTCTGGCAAAGGCTGTGAATACGCACAACAACCAGATGCGCTTCCACGTGGTGCATGCTAATATTGCACTGGTCTTTGAATGAATCAACCACAACTTCCAATTTGTTGCCTGCCCTTCACTGGTTTCTGTTAAGCGATGACCCTAGACTGCTTGGAAGGCAGCTATGCTTACCACTATACCACCAATGCAGGTAGTAGGAAGCATTCGGCGGCGCATTGGGTTGAGTCTGGACTCTGTCATCTTCACTGGCTTCTGTTAAGCGATAACCCGAAACAACGCATGTGGCCATTCTCGGAAACGGGAAGACTGTTTGCAGCCAGTTGCAGTTGCTCTGAACGTGTGCGACAGACTCCTTTTCGCACCTCCTCGTTAGTATAGTGGACAGTATCTCCGCCTGTCACGCGGAAGACCCGGGTTCGATTCCCCGACGGGGAGAATTCTTCCTTTGATGCTGCTTGATGACCACAACAGCTGTTACTTACTGTTACTTCAGCCACAATTTTCAGATGGAAGTCCCCAGAAATCGCAGACACCTTTTTTTTTTTAAGGTCAGCTTCGATTCCCAGCAAAAGCGATGCGTTGGCTGGGAATCGAACCCAGGTCAACTTGGAAGGCAGCTATGCTCACCACTATACCACCAACGCAGATAGTGGGAAGTTGGCCTTGTGCTGTCAGCAGAGGAACTCTGTTCTTTGTTCGGACCCGCCTCTGAAAAGAACATAGGAACTTTTTTTATTGACCTGACCAACCAGGCTCTCCATTAAGAACAAACTGGCAAAACACGTTCACTCTGGCAAAGACTGCGAATATGTACAACTGCACATTTCAGCAAGTATATTCAGTAATCCTGCACTTGTTTCCGCCCAGTTTCGAACTGGGGACCTTTCACATTACGACTAACTCGGATTACTGGGTGAATTGTAACAGTTCACTCCTCATGTTCGAAACTAAACCACACATTTTCTGTTTGTGCAGCAAAGTTAACAACTATGTCATTTAACAGCTGACACTTGCAACTAGTTTTAACCACATTTTGAAGGCCCTAGCTTAAAACAACTCCAAGTTACAAACAGCAATGTCAAAAATGTTACAACCATCCCTGGTCTCCCCTACAATTGCCTTCACCTAGCTCAAAAGAAGGAACTTTGTAGCTTGGACATCCTCTTACTGGAGACACATTTCAACAAGTATATTAAGAAAGCCTACACTTGCACACATTTTCTGCTTGTGCTGCCAAGATAACAGCTATTTCATTTAACAGCTGTTAAAGTTACAGACAGAAATGTCAAAAATGTTACAACCATCCCTGGTGTCCCCTACGATTGCCTTCCCCTAGCTCAAAAGCAGGAACTTTGTAGAGTGGTGGACATCCCTTACCGGAGACACATTTCAGCAAGTATATTAAGTTTGTGCAGCAAAGATAACAACTATGTCATTTAATAGCTGCCACTTATAATAGCTGACAGTTGTAGTAACATTTTGAATGCCCTAGCTTAAAAGAACTCCAAGTTATAGACAGAAATGTCAAAAATGTTTCAACCACCCCTGGTCTCCCCTACGATTGCCTTCACCTAGCTCACAAGCATGGACATCCTCTTACCGGAGACACAATTCAGCAAGTATATAAAGCAAGCCTGCACTTGTTTCTGCCCAGTTTCGAACTGGGGACCTTTTGCGTGTAAAGCAAACGTGATAACCACTACACTACAGAAACCTTACGCTACACATTGGCGTGCTTTTTCCAAGACATTCCACATACGACAAGACAGAGCTCCTTCGGCATGACAGTCTGCCTAGAGCTCTTTAGTACGGTTACCTTAACCTACAGTCGTGGCCAAAAGTTTTGAGAATTACATAAATATTAGTTTTCACAAAGTTTGCTGCTAAACTGCTTTTAGATCTTAGTTTCAGTTGTTTCTGTGATGTACTGAAATATAATTACAAGCACTTCATACGTTTCAAAGGCTTTTATCGACAATTACATGACATTTATGCAAAGAGTCAGTATTTGCAGTGTTGGCCGTTCTTTGATGGTAGCGCTCACCTTTTCTTCTCCTGACAAGCCTTTTTCCAGATGCCCCAAACAATCGGAAAGGGGCTTCATCGGAGAATATGACTTTGCCCCAGTCCTCAGCAGTCCATTCACGATACTTTCTGCAGAAGATCAATCTGTCCCTGATGTTTTTTTTGGAGAGATGTGTCTTCTTTGCTGCCCTTCTTGACACCAGGCCATCTTCTAAAAGTCTTCGCCTCACTGTGCGTGCAGATGCGCTCACACCTGCCTGCTGCCATTCCTGAGCAAGCTCTGCACTGGTGGCACTCCGATCCCGCAGCTGAATCCTCTTTAGGAGACGATCCTGGCACTTGCTGGACTTTCTTGGACGCCCTGAAGCCTTCTTTACAAGAATTGAACCTCTTTCCTTGAAGTTGCTGATGATCCTATAAATTGTTGATTTAGGTGCAATCTTAGTAGCCACAATATCCTTGCCTGTGAAGCCATTTTTATGCAACGCAATGATGGCTGCACGCGTTTCTTTGCAGGTCACCATGGTTAACAATGGAAGAACAATGATTTCAAGCATCACCCTCCTTTTAACATGTCAAGTCTGCCATTCTAACCCAATCAGCCTGACATAATGATCTCCAGCCTTGTGCTCGTCAACATTCTCACCTGAGTTAACAAGACCATTACTGAAATGATCTCAGCAGGTCCTTTAATGACAGCAATGAAATGCAGTGGAAAGGTTTTTTTGGGATTAAGTTAATTTTCATGGCAAAGAAGGACTATGCAATTCATCTGATCACTCTTCATAACATTCTGGAGTATATGCAAATTGCTATTATAAAAACTTAAGCAGCAACTTTTCCAATTTCCAATATTTATGTAATTCTCAAAACTTTTGGCCACGACTGTAGCTCAAAAGTCAGAACTTTGTAGCATGGACATCGTCTTACCGGCGACACATTTCAGCAAGTATATTAAGAAAGCCTTCACTTGCACGCCTTTTCTGCTTGTGCTGCCAAGATAACAGCTATTTCATTTAACAGCTGATACTTGTAACTAGTTTTAATCACATTTTGAATGCACTAGCTTAAAAGAACTCCAAGTTACAGAGAGAAATGTCAAAAATGTTATAACCATCCCTGGTCGCCTCTACAATTGCCTTCACCTAGCTCAAAAGCAGGAACCAACCGGTGGCACATTTGGGTGAGTCTGGACTCTGTCGGCCGACACCCACGATAAAATTAATTTTGCTTTTAACGCTCTTGCATAGCTCTGCCGTGAGCAGAGCCCCCCAAAAATACAAAACACTCGCAAACGTTCCCCTCCACGGAAATCTTTAGTAAAAGGCGAAAGATTTATGCGATAATGAAGAGAAACTCGAGCTGTATCTCCTCCTCCTTGGGCCTGCTTGCTCCCTCTACTCTACCGCTCTGCTCGCCCGTGGGTATTCTAGGATGCAAACTCCTGCCAGCATGCTTTTCATCAGCTGCTCACTTTTGCTGGTCATCATGCAGCTCTACTATTTAATAACACATTTTAATCAGACACTTCATATTTAATATTATTAGATGATTTGACAAGTGCATTTGAAAGATGACACTTCCAATAAAAAAACATTTGCATTTGGTTTGCAAAAGGTGTTTGTATGCATATTTTGGCTGGGATTTCGTTGCATTTGCACTGTTTTGAGCAGCAGGCGTCACCAGCATCTTGAAACGGCGAATCAGTCTGAGAAGCAATTGGTTCAAAACTCTTTCACTCTGGCAAAGGCTGTGAATACGCACAACAACCAGATGCGCTTCCACGTGGTGCATGCTAATATTGCACTGGTCTTTGAATGAATCAACCACAACTTCCAATTTGTTGCCTGCCCTTCACTGGTTTCTGTTAAGCGATGACCCTAGACTGCTTGGAAGGCAGCTATGCTTACCACTATACCACCAATGCAGGTAGTAGGAAGCATTCGGCGGCGCATTGGGTTGAGTCTGGACTCTGTCATCTTCACTGGCTTCTGTTAAGCGATGACCCGAAACAACGCATGTGGCCATTCTCGGAAACGGGAAGACTGTTTGCAGCCAGTTGCAGTTGCTCTGAACGTGTGCGACAGACTCCTTTTCGCACCTCCTCGTTAGTATAGTGGACAGTATCTCCGCCTGTCACGCGGAAGACCCGGGTTCGATTCCCCGACGGGGAGAATTCTTCCTTTGATGCTGCTTGATGACCACAACAGCTGTTACTTACTGTTACTTCAGCCACAATTTTCAGATGGAAGTCCCCAGAAATCGCAGACACCTTTTTTTTTTTAAGGTCAGCTTCGATTCCCAGCAAAAGCGATGCGTTGGCTGGGAATCGAACCCAGGTCAACTTGGAAGGCAGCTATGCTCACCACTATACCACCAACGCAGATAGTGGGAAGTTGGCCTTGTGCTGTCAGCAGAGGAACTCTGTTCTTTGTTCGGACCCGCCTCTGAAAAGAACATAGGAACTTTTTTTATTGACCTGACCAACCAGGCTCTCCATTAAGAACAAACTGGCAAAACACGTTCACTCTGGCAAAGACTGCGAATATGTACAACTGCACATTTCAGCAAGTATATTCAGTAATCCTGCACTTGTTTCCGCCCAGTTTCGAACTGGGGACCTTTCACATTACGACTAACTCGGATTACTGGGTGAATTGTAACAGTTCACTCCTCATGTTCGAAACTAAACCACACATTTTCTGTTTGTGCAGCAAAGTTAACAACTATGTCATTTAACAGCTGACACTTGCAACTAGTTTTAACCACATTTTGAAGGCCCTAGCTTAAAACAACTCCAAGTTACAAACAGCAATGTCAAAAATGTTACAACCATCCCTGGTCTCCCCTACAATTGCCTTCACCTAGCTCAAAAGAAGGAACTTTGTAGCTTGGACATCCTCTTACTGGAGACACATTTCAACAAGTATATTAAGAAAGCCTACACTTGCACACATTTTCTGCTTGTGCTGCCAAGATAACAGCTATTTCATTTAACAGCTGTTAAAGTTACAGACAGAAATGTCAAAAATGTTACAACCATCCCTGGTGTCCCCTACGATTGCCTTCCCCTAGCTCAAAAGCAGGAACTTTGTAGAGTGGTGGACATCCCTTACCGGAGACACATTTCAGCAAGTATATTAAGTTTGTGCAGCAAAGATAACAACTATGTCATTTAATAGCTGCCACTTATAATAGCTGACAGTTGTAGTAACATTTTGAATGCCCTAGCTTAAAAGAACTCCAAGTTATAGACAGAAATGTCAAAAATGTTTCAACCACCCCTGGTCTCCCCTACGATTGCCTTCACCTAGCTCACAAGCATGGACATCCTCTTACCGGAGACACAATTCAGCAAGTATATAAAGCAAGCCTGCACTTGTTTCTGCCCAGTTTCGAACTGGGGACCTTTTGCGTGTAAAGCAAACGTGATAACCACTACACTACAGAAACCTTACGCTACACATTGGCGTGCTTTTTCCAAGACATTCCACATACGACAAGACAGAGCTCCTTCGGCATGACAGTCTGCCTAGAGCTCTTTAGTACGGTTACCTTAACCTACAGTCGTGGCCAAAAGTTTTGAGAATTACATAAATATTAGTTTTCACAAAGTTTGCTGCTAAACTGCTTTTAGATCTTAGTTTCAGTTGTTTCTGTGATGTACTGAAATATAATTACAAGCACTTCATACGTTTCAAAGGCTTTTATCGACAATTACATGACATTTATGCAAAGAGTCAGTATTTGCAGTGTTGGCCGTTCTTTGATGGTAGCGCTCACCTTTTCTTCTCCTGACAAGCCTTTTTCCAGATGCCCCAAACAATCGGAAAGGGGCTTCATCGGAGAATATGACTTTGCCCCAGTCCTCAGCAGTCCATTCACGATACTTTCTGCAGAAGATCAATCTGTCCCTGATGTTTTTTTTGGAGAGATGTGTCTTCTTTGCTGCCCTTCTTGACACCAGGCCATCTTCTAAAAGTCTTCGCCTCACTGTGCGTGCAGATGCGCTCACACCTGCCTGCTGCCATTCCTGAGCAAGCTCTGCACTGGTGGCACTCCGATCCCGCAGCTGAATCCTCTTTAGGAGACGATCCTGGCACTTGCTGGACTTTCTTGGACGCCCTGAAGCCTTCTTTACAAGAATTGAACCTCTTTCCTTGAAGTTGCTGATGATCCTATAAATTGTTGATTTAGGTGCAATCTTAGTAGCCACAATATCCTTGCCTGTGAAGCCATTTTTATGCAACGCAATGATGGCTGCACGCGTTTCTTTGCAGGTCACCATGGTTAACAATGGAAGAACAATGATTTCAAGCATCACCCTCCTTTTAACATGTCAAGTCTGCCATTCTAACCCAATCAGCCTGACATAATGATCTCCAGCCTTGTGCTCGTCAACATTCTCACCTGAGTTAACAAGACCATTACTGAAATGATCTCAGCAGGTCCTTTAATGACAGCAATGAAATGCAGTGGAAAGCTTTTTTTGGGATTAAGTTAATTTTCATGGCAAAGAAGGACTATGCAATTCATCTGATCACTCTTCATAACATTCTGGAGTATATGCAAATTGCTATTATAAAAACTTAAGCAGCAACTTTTCCAATTTCCAATATTTATGTAATTCTCAAAACTTTTGGCCACGACTGTAGCTCAAAAGTCAGAACTTTGTAGCATGGACATCGTCTTACCGGCGACACATTTCAGCAAGTATATTAAGAAAGCCTACACTTGCACGCCTTTTCTGCTTGTGCTGCCAAGATAACAGCTATTTCATTTAACAGCTGATACTTGTAACTAGTTTTAATCACATTTTGAATGCACTAGCTTAAAAGAACTCCAAGTTACAGAGAGAAATGTCAAAAATGTTATAACCATCCCTGGTCGCCTCTACAATTGCCTTTGTTGTGGCCAGTCTGCAATGTCTTCAAGATGAGTCAATGTAGATGCTCAAAAAAGTTCTAAGAGTCAGAAGTTCCAGGTCTCCAAAAGATAATCTTTATTGCCAGGCAACAAAGTGAGATGTCAGCTTAGCATCAAACCAAATATTCAGCATCCACCCAACATCTAAACAAACAGTGTTAATTCTCTTAATTTTATATGTTTTTCTTATCGTGACAGAGCCAATGGGGATCCCCTATCTTATCTTTTTATTTAAGCTCCTCCTGGGCTTCCGGCCACCAATATTTCCAAATCTCTCGAGTCTCATAAATAATGGTGGCAGATCGCCAATCCTTTTATTTTTTAAAAAACATAATTCTTTAATAATTTCCCAAGTGTTTTAGCATTATCAGTTGCCCTTTGTCTTTTTACTCATAATTTTAATGGCTTTTTACCTCAGAAAACCTGGTGTTTTCCATCTATTCTCTTGTAAACATGTCATCCTTTGTTTTCTCACACACACACATATAGAGTGTCTTGGACTTTTCCCCAACACATCCCCCCTTTGGGGCTATTACAGCCCCACTTCTATGTCCCTTTCCCAGAGCATGTCCCCATAGGTCAGCCCTCTTCCTTCTACTGTCTTAGTGACAAACAGTCACCCATCTTTTTCTATCAATTGGCCTTCCCATGGGATCACACTCTGGAGGAGAATGAGACCAAACATCTCCTCTCTTTTTTTGCTAGAAAGGAGTAAAAGATCCCACCTCCCTATCTACTCCTTCTTTTAAGGGGATGTCTTTCTTTGTCCATACTTTCAGCAAATTAATACATTCAGTGGTTACATCAATGAATTAGTAATATTAATATTGTGTCTATATAAGTGCAGTCCCACGATGCCAGAGGAACTCTCAGGCGCTTCCGGTGGCCTGGAGCGCTATCTGGGGTTGTCCATCGCTGCCAGAGGTACCCGGACCTGCCAAAGGTACTGTCTGGTGTTGGGGTTGACAATGGGTTTTTAAACCACCAGTAGAGTCAACCCTTACTGAGGTGCTTGTTGATCCTCTTCGTCTGGTCATCAACAGGACTGCTTCACGGAGTTAGTATGTGCTCACTATATCAAATATGTGCTCACTATATCAATAAATGAATTCCTCAAGGATTACAGGTTAATAGAGAGGAATAAAACTTTTCACACTTCTTAATATGCATGTATTTACAGAGGTGGAAAAATAAAAATAAAATAAATTTTCAGAAGAGGGTTTACGCCAAAATAACAAACAAAACTTCCACTTCCTAACTGCCTACTCTACCCATATTCTAATATGCTGTGTTAAGTTATTCCCCAAAATAAAATACATGTTTTCTTACCTAACTCCCTTTCTTACCAAAAACAGCATTAAATTTCAGGTTCAAACATAAAAAGGTTGGCTCCTCTTCTACCTCCCCAGTTAAGGGATTTTCTCATGGGAATTCGTCCAGCTCATCCAGACCTGGACCTATTGGATACTGTCCAGTTGTTGCAGCGTATCCAACATCAATCCCAGATTGTTTCACAGATATATTCACCATCTGTTTAGCTGCTGCGTTCGCTATCATTGATCTGAAAAAAGGTAGCACACAACAAAACAGCAGTACAAAAATTCCAACAGCAATTGCTGCTATTATTCCCACCTTAATTAACCAATCTTTCCATGAACCTAGGAGAGAATCAAACCATTCTCCAAATTTCCTGTCACTCCCAGCGTTTATGGTTACTTCTGCTCTCAGGTCTTTTAGTTTCTTCATTGCCTTAGTGAACGTTCCATCAGGTGCTGTATTGTTTGGGATAAAAGTACAACAGTCAGATCCAAACATTATACAAACACCTCCTTTTTCTGCCAATAACCAGTTCAGTGCCTGTCTGTTCTGCCATGTCATTTTGCTGGCATATTTCAATTGTTCTCCTAGAGCCTCTAGAGCATCATCAGTATAATTGATAAATCTCTGCTGGTTATAGTATATGTAATTGATCCATTCAGCATTTTTATTTGGGGTTATCCAGACAAATATGGATTCAAAGCCAGATTTCACTTCACTTCTCGCCTTGAATTCCTCTGGTATGCCTCTAGGCTGGCCTATTGCATCCATTTTTACATTAGGGTCTGGTTTGTACTCTCTTTTAACTCTATGTCCGGGGGTGTCATGCTGATCCAATTCCTCATCATCTGGGTCCCAATCTACCATAGTTACCTCTTGTGCTAGTCTTACTCTGGCGCATACCCCTTTCCACCCTTTGGGTAGTGTGTTTCTAAGCTGTTTTCCTCCACATATCCAAAAGTGATCAGCTATTGCTTCATTTATTTCTTCAAATTGATTTATCAGTGGGGAAACCAATGTGATATTTTCACAACCTTCCATACTCGTGACTATCGTCATGTTAATGTTCACAGTAGCAGTGGCATATATTATGCTATATGTCTTGTGCACTGTTGGGTCAGAGTACATCCGTCTATCTAAGTGCCACATTACTCCACACTGTCCTTGGAAAGTTCCATAATCTCTGTATCCTTTTGACTTGTTAAAGCACTCATATACCATGGTTTTGTCAAAGACATAATTCTTGGGGGTTTCCCTTCTTTTGGGATCAATTCTTACATTTAATCTTTTACATTCATTCCCCCATCCTGTTTGGTTATAGTATATATGGTAATTCTTGTTTCCTAACATTGCCAAACATTCTGCAGGACAGTAAGGAGTAGTGTGTATTGTTTCATATGCACAGTGTTTTGAATAGTACTTAGCGCAATTTACATAGCTATACTCGTCAGGGACCACTGTCAGTTTCTTTAGGGGTGAGGGTGCACACAACAAACATTTCTTTCTTTGAGATTGTTTAGCAGTATATTCTGCCCATTTGTACCACTCATTATGATAGGCAATGTCCAAAAGTCTTTCCTTATGCATTTCTAGTGCCATATCATACCCTAGTTCTTCATAGTCAGTTTTGTTCAAATCCATCATGCTCAGATCCACTTGACGTTTTTTCACATATCTATTTACAACAGTACCTTTAGTTGAAGATCTCACTTCAGGGTGTGGGGTCCCAGTCGTACCCCTCAATTTCAGTTGGGTCAAGTGTGAAGAATTCTCCAGTAGGGCTGAGGTCAGGGAGGTCAATGCCTGCGCCACTGTCTGCGGGGGGTAGGTCAAGACTCTGGAGCTCGGCGAGGAACCCGGTGGGTGGGGGCTGCTCGCTGGTGGAGGGTCCAGGGGGCTGTTCTCCTGTTGGCTCTGGCTCAACGTCAGCTGATCCAATAGGTATACTAGCAGCAGGATCAATGCCAGAGTCCTCTTGCTCCATTTCAGCGGGTCTTGGGACGTCATCTTGTTCTCGCATCTCATCTCGTGTCTCTCGTTGCTCAGCTTCCCTAGAAGAAGGTTCAGTAATAATGTTACTTGGTCCCTCACCTGGATCCCCTGACCCCTCCTCTTGCTCCTGTGTGTCTTGGTCTGCTTCTTCTGCTCTCCCTGCCTCTTCTCTCCTCCGCCTTAGTCTCGGTACCCTGGTACAATGATTCAAATGATACCAGGTAGTACTTCCTTCTACTTGAATTGCAGTTGGGGTTGCTCTCACTACTTTATAAGGTCCTTCTCGTCTTGGCTCATGCCACCTTCGCCTGAACACTCTTAAGTACACCTCATCTCCTGGAACCACTGGGCAAGGTGGTATATCTTCCTCTCTTTGCCCTCTACTTTGTTCTCGAGTGTGTATGGCCTCATGTATAGCAGTCAATTGTCTCATATAGGCCTTCATTTCAGTCTCAAGCTGCTCTAAGGATGGTCCCTCATACGGACCTCTTAGATGGGGTGCTGGCATGAGTCTCCCTGTCAGCATTTCATGTGGTGACAGATTTGTCATTCTGTTTGTTTGCATACGGTAGCTCATAAGAGCAAGGGGTAACGCATCTACCCAGTTGAGTCTTGTATCTACGCAAATTTTGTTAATTTTGCTTTTGAGAGTACCATTAACGCGTTCCACCATGCCTTGAGACTCTGGGTGGTAAACCGAGCCTAGCCTTTGCTTTATTCGTAGCTTTTGGATGACTGTCTTAAGCGCACGTTGAATGAAGGCTGAGCCATTGTCTGAACTAATTTGAGATGGTATACCAAATCTTGGAATCACTTCTCTGGTCAGAAATTTGATTACTGTGTCAGCTCCTTGATCTGCTGAAGGTTCTGCCTCTACCCATCTGCTAAACCGATCTATTATCACCAACATGTATTTTTTCCCTCTTACTACTTTAAGCATGTTGACGTAATCCATTACCAAATGTTTGAAAGGTCCTTCAGGGACCGGAATTGACCCTAGAGGTGTTGATGTTCCTTTTCTGACGTTGTTTTGTGCGCATATTTCGCATTCGCTTAAGTATTCATCAACTCTTTGTTGTATGTAAGGTGACCAAAATCCCTGTCTTTTAATCGTCCTTAAGATCTCCCCCCTTGCGCAATGGGCAAACCCATGCGCATCTGTGATTAAAATATTGAGCAAGGGGTTTGGCGCTATCATGAATCCTTCATGGGAGCGCCAAAGTCCGCTAGCATCTCTTGTTGCTCCCCGTTGTTGCCAAATTGCAACTTCAAATGGAGGTGCATTGTTTTGCATCTCAGCGACATGTTCGAGCGTCGGGATTGGTTGAATCAAGATTGATGGTGCCATTACAGCCAGTTGACAGCCTGAGGCCTGCTTTGCACAAGAGTCAGCAGCATTGTTTCCTTTTATTACATAATCATTCCCTTTCTTATGTGCTTGGCATTTAATGATGGCCAATTTTGTTGGATACATCATTGCTGAAATTAATTTAGTAATTTGTTCACCATGCTGTATAGGGGTGCCATCACTTTTCTTAAAGCCCCTCTGCTTCCATACTGCTCCAAATAAATGGCATACTCCATGTGCATATGCCGAGTCAGTATAGATATTTGCTACTTGATCTCTTGCCAATGTGCATGCCTCAGTCAGTGCTTTCAACTCTGCCAACTGTGCTGAACATGGTTGTTCACAATGTTGTAATAAAATTGGCTTAAAATTTTCTCCATCTTTTTCCACCACTGCAAATCCAGCATGATTCCCCAAATGATCCCTAAAACATGATCCATCAACAAAATAGTCAACATTTGCTTCCAGAATTGGAGTGGACTCCAAATCTGGTCTCAGTCTGGTAAAAGCCAGAGATTCTGTTACACATTCATGTGGGGTTCCTTCTCCCTCCAAAGGGATGAAGTTTGCTGGGTTTACTGTGGTGCAACGCCTAATAGTGATATCAGGGTAAGTTAACAGACTTGAGTAAGTGAGACATCTTGCCTGTGTTAAAACAAATCTTCCTTGTTCCAACAATTCAATCACCTTGTGGTGGGTATAAATAGTGACTGGGTAGCCCATTGTCACAGTGGATGCTTTGTCATAGGCAAAATATACAGCAGCCAACCCTTGCTGATAGCATGGTGGGTAGCCTTGTGCTACACTGTCCAATTTGGTGCTATAATAGGCTAGAGGTTGTTTTTCTCTTCCTTTGCATGTTTCTTGCATTAATACTGCTGAAGCATATCCATCTCTTCTGTTAGCAACATAGAGATGAAATGCTTTATCATAATCTGGTGTAGCAAGGGCAGGTGCAGCCTGAAGCTCTTTCTTCAATGTTTCAAAAGCAATCAGTGCCTCAGTATCCCATACAAGTTTTGCTCTAAGATTTTGATGACCTGCTTGTTTCATTATTGCTCGTAATGGAGCTGTCTTAATTGCATATTCTTCAATCCAATCTGCACTAAATCCAGTCATACCTAAAAAGGTCATCATTTGTCCCACAGTTTGAGGCTGTGGTGCTTTGCTAATTCCTTCTAACTGACTTGGAGATATTGCTCTTGTCATATGAGCAACAACTCGACCTAAATACTCAACTTGTGTCATGCAATACTGCAATTTTTCTTTTGAGGCTTTGTGACCTCCTTCTGCTAATTTGGTGAGCACCTTGATGGAATCCTGATGGCACTGTTCCAATGTTGCTGAGCATATTAACAAGTCATCCACATATTGAATCAATGTACTGTCCAGTCTTAAATCTTCTAAATCAATTTTTAGTACCTGATTGAAAACATGCGGTGAGTGTTTAAATCCTTGGGGCATCCTAGTGTATGTATACTGTTTACCTTGGTAAGTGAAGGAAAAAAGGTGTCTGCTTTCGTCCGCTAGAGGAACACTGAAAAATGCAGAACAAAGGTCAATAACTGTAAAATAGTTAGCAGCAGGTGGAACATTCGTCAACAACGTGTGTGGGTTAGGGACCTCAGCAGGCCAATCTTCCACTACCTCATTCACTGCTCTCAAATCATGCACCAACCTCCATTTTGACTTATTGGCTTTTTCAACTGGTAAAATTGGTGTGTTACAATGACTGTCTGTTTCCACTAGCACTCCTGCATCAATCAATCCTTCTATTGTTTTTCTGATTCCTTCTATGGCTTCAGGTTTGAGCGGATATTGTGGCTTTCTGGGCAATCTGGCCCCTGGTTTTGTTTTAATCCTTATTGGATTGGCTGATTTCACTAAACCTACATCTGTGTCATGTTTGGACCACAATTCCTGTGGAACCTTTTGTTCCATATCTGCCATTAATTCTTCCATTTTGGAGTTCACCTCTTTTGTCACTTCTTCAGTTTCCACTATCATTTTTGGTATTCCTATCATTTCTGTTTGACAGGAAATTATGAGACATGTCATATCTGTTGTTTGAAAAATGAAAGGGTTTTCTGTGGCTTCCCACTTTTTGTTCTTCGCGCTTAACACCATTGGTCCTAAATCTTCTGGTTTGCATCCCTCATTTACATATATGGTAACATGAGGAGTTGATTTACTTATTCTAAACCATTTTTGGGTAAACTCATTTTCTTCAATTTGCAAGGCTGCTCCCTTTGGTCCTACTACTATATACTCAGAGACCAGAGGTATTTCTAATCCCTTAGTTTGTTCTAACCATTGTCTTTCTAACTCAGAATCTCTAGTAGGATCATATCTCATAGTGCAGTGGGACTCAGTTTCGGGTACTACAGGATTCTTAAGCTGTTCCCTTATGTATCTTCCCCATACGTTAATAGTTTCTTTTACCTCTTTTTCCAAACTTCCTAACCAATAGATATTTGCCTGTGGCTCTTGTAAGGCCTGTTCTTTAGTAACTATCATTTGTTTGATTCCCTCATCCTCTATGTATATGCCTTCTGGTGTGCACCATATTTGTAGTTTCAATTTGCATATAGCATCTCTTCCTAATAAGTTAACTGGCGTTTGTTCTGATATTAGAACTGGAATTTTTACTTCAGAGTCCTTGACTTTTATTCTGACTGGGGCCGTCATTTGTGTTAGCTGCGTTTTTCCCGAGAATCCTATTGTCTTGACATATTTGCCAGACTTGGGGAGATGTGAGGCATATTTTGGACTTAGGCATGAGAATGTGGCCCCTGTGTCAAGCATCATTGGTGTTACTTTATCCTCTACTTTAACCTGCAGCATAGGTTCTTGGTCAGCATCAGAAGATATCATTGGAAGCTGACTTCTCCCCATAGGATTCTCTGGGCATCCCTAGTACCCTTGATTCGGGCCTCGCCATGGGTTGACAGGGCCTGATGGAGGGCTTTGCATGTTTTGCTGCCATGGTTGTTGCATCTGTGCTGATGGTGGCATATTTGTTGGCCATGGGTTGACCGGGCAATCTTTCTTGCTGTGTCCTTGTTGGTTACATCCCCAGCACATTCCTGGAGGACCATTCCTTTGTTGATTGTTGGACTGCCTTCCTCTTCCTCTTCCTTTCTGTTGTTGTTCATTGTAGTTCCTGTTGCCTTGTTGTTCAGGTAGGTATATTACAATTGGTGCACTTGGCTGTTGTGCTCCTCCTGCTGGTGTAGGTGCACCTTGTATGACTGGTGGTGATGTTACTGCCATTGTTGGAGCCTGTGCTGGTATCATAGCTGGTGCTTGCATAGGTGGGCTTGATACGTTTACTGTAGCCATCACAGCAGTCTGATCTTCACCACTTTTTAGGGTGGCTTGGATTCTTTTCTTCTTGTTTGCCAACTCATCCAACTGCAGTTGAGTCAACTTTCTTTGAAGTTCTCTCTCTTGATTCTTCATCTTTTGTTCCGCTTTTCTGTGTTGCTCTACTGCATGGGTCACATAATCGCAGAACTCTTTTGTTGTCTTAGAGTTCAGACCCACTACATCTTCCAGTCTTGACTTCACTGGTGCAGGCATCGCACTTACTATGGCGTCTCTGAACAGTGTCGTCATCACCATGTCTCCTTCTGGGTCCTTTTCCAGTTCCTCTTTCCATCTTCTTAACTGCTTTTGGATGTATGATGTGGGGTTCTCTGATTCTCCCAGTTGCTCCCCTTTTAATAACTTGGGATCCATTTGTGTTGGATAGTGTGCTCTCAGGACTCTCCACATTGCAGCTCGGTGCTGGTCAAAGGTGGTGGCATCTTTCTTGGTTCCTCCTACAGCATCCTTCAGTCCAGCTCCATCAAGAATTTCATTGGTTTTGGCTCCACCCACACTCTTTGCCAGTAGGGCTTTGATGTCTCCTAAAGCCAGCATCCTTCCCATTGTTTCAGCTTCAAGCAGTCGAATCCACTTTCCTGCTCCTTCATGTATGTCTGGTAGGCGGGCCACCAGTCCTTCCAAGTCCTGTCCCGCCCAGGGCACGTATTGCGCCTGTTCCCCCTTTATTAGTATGGGAAGTTGTTTCTTCTTTTTTCCTCGCACCACAGGTGACTGGACTACAGGAGCTAGAAGGTCTTCTGTCATTTCAAGACGTTCTCCTAGGAGTCGGTCTAGCTCTCCGTTTCGTCTGCTCATTTGATATGGCAAGTGTGGTGACAATGTTGGTGGAAATTCAGGAGGTGTGGCTCTCCTTCTTCCTGCCCACATGGGATCTCCTGGTGATAGTTTCTCCAGCCGGAGGGTTCCTGAAACCCTCCTGTAATCTTCCTGTGGGCTAGCTGAGCGTGTTCTTCTTCTCAGTCCATCTGTTTCTCTTTCAATACTTCTTCTCAGAACCTCAGCTCCTCGCAGTACACTCCTTTTTTGATCTTCAACTTCCAGCCGCATTTTATCAATTTCTTGGGTTATCTCTGCTTCACTAATATTCCTTCCTTGGTCTGGCAGGTGCTGGTCAGGTGAATCACTTCCTGTTCTGTTCAATTTCTGCAGAGCTTCCTCAGCATAGTGATAGGGATTGCTTCTAAGTGGGTTTCTTTTTCCTCCTTCACCTCTTGATCTTTGTCTTGATTGGTGTTCACCGGAACTGCTCACTGCTGAACTTTCCTTGTCTTGTTCTCGGTGTCTGTCATCTTGACTTTCACCTTCAGATGGGCAGGGTGCTGACTCACGTTCTCCCTGTGTCTCCTCTCCACTGTCGTCATCGGTGTTCTGTATGTCCAGCTGTCCTTCCACCTGCAATGTACCTTTCACCTGGGGCATTTGAGTATGGGCTGCATAGTACATGGGTGCATATGGGGGTGGATGCTCACTTTCCTCCCTTGCTGGCCTTTTCCCTGCCCCCATCCTTCTTTTTCGGTGCTCTCTTACTGCTTGCTGTATAAAGAGATCTAATATCTCCTGCTCTTTTTGTCTCTTTTGTTCTCTTTTCTTGGTCATATCATGGGGCTTGTAGTTTTTTATTAAAGCCTTCATCTCTCTACACATTCCCACATCAAATGTTCCCTCTGCTGGCCATTTGGTTCTTAATTTTTTAGTCCTTTTTTCCCACTTTTTTGATATGTTTTTAATAATATCTCTACATATGGGGTATCGTGTTATTACACGTTCTACTGGCACATCTGTTGTTTGTGACTCCGAAGCCATTGTCTATTATCATCAGTCTCTGCTACCTCTCTAACCCCAGTTATTTTTCTAATTTTTATCTCATTGCTTCACCGGTTTAGTCAGACGAGGACCACTAAAAGCATCCGACCCCTGACCTTCACCGGACTTTTACTGGGTTGAGGACTTAAAACAAAGACTCAATGATTCTTCTTTTTTCTTATGTATGTTAAAATTGCTCTTCTTTGTACCTGTGTTAATGGCTTCGGGTTCACCTCTTCCAGATTCAGCCAGCAGCAATTGTTGCGTTCCCAAATAATGTCTCCCCTCAAGCAGATCAATTCAAAACTCCACAGCTCAGATTCCTCAAATCTCCTCCCACGGATTGTAACTCCTCCTGCCCAATATGAATAAGTAAGACATGAGGTTAAATTTATCTCACATCCTCCAGCTACTATCACTGAAACCTGTAATTGTGTTTTGGGGAAAGTGATAAATTTTAATGGCTCAAACACTTCAATCAAACTTTCTCTTTCTTCTTTAGTCAGTATTCTCCTCCCCCTCTTCCTCCTCTTTCGCCTCTGCCTCCCTGCTTGAAGGTCGGTCATCTTCCACAGTCACTGCCTGTTCTTCAACCTCTCTTTTACCCCTCCTTATTTCCACCCACAAGTGATGTATGTGTTCTGGGTTGTTTCCCAGTACTACAGACACAGCCAATTTTCCCAATGTCCAATTTGTAGTTTTGATTGCTTTAGCCTGTCCTCTCCTTCCCAGCTTAAATATCCTGTCACTTTCCCACTGTACTGGCCGCGAGCAGGTGTTTACTATAAGGCTGGTGTTTGTCAGTATTGTGGCCCCTCCCACATCCTGAGGCCAACGTTGTCCCACGTTTCTTTTTAGATACGGGATAAAGATTGGATCCAGCTTTAATTCTGCTGCTGTCAACAGCATTCTCAGAACTGTTGTTTGAGGTTGACAAAGCCTGCTCAAATATGGTCTCAGTCTCTCAAGTGTTATCTGTTTCTTAATTTCTTCTCTCCAATCTACTAATGGCCATTCTTTTTCAATTGGTCTCAGATTGGTAATTACTGTCAAATCTTTTAGTAATTCTTCTTTTTTCTGCTCAGTTAGCTCACTTCTCTGCCCCTTAACATCTATATACTCTTTTTCAAGCCAAAAATGGTTTTTTAACCCTTGAGACTCTATCAATGCATCTTCAAGTTTATTTTCTTCAATTTGCTTTCTCCAATATTCTTTCATCTGTTCTCTCATCTGGTCTGAGTATCTTGTTTCACACATGGATCCTGGCCAATTGTCTCCCTAGAGAGCAGTTCCTTTTTTACTTCTCTGCTCTGTTCAGCACACACACACACTTCCCCTTTTCTCCAGCAGCAGCAAATCTCACTTCTCATGCACACTCACACACCCGGGATTTTCATTCATGCACCACACAATGCACACAGCGCGCTTACATTGCACATTATTTTGCAACAGTGAGAAGACAAGTTCAATTTTGTTTAGGAGTTTTGCTCATTAATGGCTGTGTTTCCCTATCTGGATCACAGCGTCTGCAATCTGGAAAATGTCCAAATAGTCTGCAACACAAAGTCTTTGGAGTGTTTTTTGTCTTTACATATCTTTTTTCATTTTGCACTTCTTTATTTTTATCTTGATCCATTAACAATCTTGTTTTCTCACTTTACAAAAATATCATATTCTTTTCATCAAGCTGTAGTATTTTCAACACAGTTTATACAAACCAACAATGCTTCCCCTCTTCTTGTTCTATTTTTATACATATATTACAACTACGGGATCACCCCTCCTCACAGGGCTTCTCCCAGTCACACACAAAAACAACAGGCGCACTTCTGCGCACACACACAATCCTCTGTGCCGTCTTCTGGCAAACAGAGATGCACTTCTGCATAAACACTTCTTAAGGCCCGCTTCTGGCCTGAATGCACTTCTGCATATTCTTCTTAAAAGCCACTTCTGGCAAAAACGCACTTCTGCGTGTTTCTATTCTACGCATGCGCTATCTTCAAAGACCTGGAAATTATTTCTCATTTCAATATTTAAATCCATCATATTAATCTTAATTACTTCAATTTTAATCAATTTAATTAGGTTCGTTTGGCTGAGATTTTATAGTTACCACCCAGGCATCAGCTCACAAGGGGCCACACAAAACAAAATATAAGCAAAGTGCTTACCTCTTTTTATTTTCAGGCGCCTTTTTGTTTTGTGAGGCCTCCTGCCAACAGTCCAGCCGTGGGGGACTCCCAATCTCCGGGCTGCTCCTGGCTTGGCTCGCCAATTATGTTGTGGCCAGTCTGCAATGTCTTCAAGATGAGTCAATGTAGATGCTCAAAAAAGTTCTAAGAGTCAGAAGTTCCAGGTCTCCAAAAGATAATCTTTATTGCCAGGCAACAAAGTGAGATGTCAGCTTAGCATCAAACCAAATATTCAGCATCCACCCAACATCTAAACAAACAGTGTTAATTCTCTTAATTTTATATGTTTTTCTTATCGTGACAGAGCCAATGGGGATCCCCTATCTTATCTTTTTATTTAAGCTCCTCCTGGGCTTCCGGCCACCAATATTTCCAAATCTCTCGAGTCTCATAAATAATGGTGGCAGATCGCCAATCCTTTTATTTTTTAAAAAACATAATTCTTTAATAATTTCCCAAGTGTTTTAGCATTATCAGTTGCCCTTTGTCTTTTTACTCATAATTTTAATGGCTTTTTACCTCAGAAAACCTGGTGTTTTCCATCTATTCTCTTGTAAACATGTCATCCTTTGTTTTCTCACACACACACATATAGAGTGTCTTGGACTTTTCCCCAACACCTTCACCTAGCTCAAAAGCAGGAACCAACCGGTGGCACATTTGGGTGAGTCTGGACTCTGTCGGCCGACACCCACGATAAAATTAATTTTGCTTTTAACGCTCTTGCATAGCTCTGCCGTGAGCAGAGCCCCCCAAAAATACAAAACACTCGCAAACGTTCCCCTCCACGGAAATCTTTAGTAAAAGGCGAAAGATTTATGCGATAATGAAGAGAAACTCGAGCTGTATCTCCTCCTCCTTGGGCCTGCTTGCTCCCTCTACTCTACCGCTCTGCTCGCCCGTGGGTATTCTAGGATGCAAACTCCTGCCAGCATGCTTTTCATCAGCTGCTCACTTTTGCTGGTCATCATGCAGCTCTACTATTTAATAACACATTTTAATCAGACACTTCATATTTAATATTATTAGATGATTTGACAAGTGCATTTGACAGATGACACTTCCAATAAAAAAACATTTGCATTTGGTTTGCAAAAGGTGTTTGTATGCATATTTTGGCTGGGATTTCGTTGCATTTGCACCGTTTTGAGCAGCAGGCGTCACCAGCATCTTGAAACGGCGAATCAGTCTGAGAAGCAATTGGTTCAAAACTCTTTCACTCTGGCAAAGGCTGTGAATACGCACAACAACCAGATGCGCTTCCACGTGGTGCATGCTAATATTGCACTGGTCTTTGAATGAATCAACCACAACTTCCAATTTGTTGCCTGCCCTTCACTGGTTTCTGTTAAGCGATGACCCTAGACTGCTTGGAAGGCAGCTATGCTTACCACTATACCACCAATGCAGGTAGTAGGAAGCATTCGGCGGCGCATTGGGTTGAGTCTGGACTCTGTCATCTTCACTGGCTTCTGTTAAGCGATGACCCGAAACAACGCATGTGGCCATTCTCGGAAACGGGAAGACTGTTTGCAGCCAGTTGCAGTTGCTCTGAACGTGTGCGACAGACTCCTTTTCGCACCTCCTGGTTAGTATAGTGGACAGTATCTCCGCCTGTCACGCGGAAGACCGGGGTTCGATTCCCCGACGGGGAGAATTCTTCCTTTGATGCTGCTTGATGACCACAACAGCTGTTACTTACTGTTACTTCAGCCACAATTTTCAGATGGAAGTCCCCAGAAATCGCAGACACCTTTTTTTTTTTAAGGTCAGCTTCGATTCCCAGCAAAAGCGATGCGTTGGCTGGGAATCGAACCCAGGTCAACTTGGAAGGCAGCTATGCTCACCACTATACCACCAACGCAGATAGTGGGAAGTTGGCCTTGTGCTGTCAGCAGAGGAACTCTGTTCTTTGTTCGGACCCGCCTCTGAAAAGAACATAGGAACTTTTTTTATTGACCTGACCTACCAGGCTCTCCATTAAGAACAAACTGGCAAAACACGTTCACTCTGGCAAAGACTGCGAATATGTACAACTGCACATTTCAGCAAGTATATTCAGTAATCCTGCACTTGTTTCCGCCCAGTTTCGAACTGGGGACCTTTCACATTACGACTAACTCGGATTACTGGGCGAATTGTAACAGTTCACTCCTCATGTTCGAAACTAAACCACACATTTTCTGTTTGTGCAGCAAAGTTAACAACTATGTCATTTAACAGCTGACACTTGCAACTAGTTTTAACCACATTTTGAAGGCCCTAGCTTAAAACAACTCCAAGTTACAAACAGCAATGTCAAAAATGTTACAACCATCCCTGGTCTCCCCTACAATTGCCTTCACCTAGCTCAAAAGAAGGAACTTTGTAGCTTGGACATCCTCTTACTGGAGACACATTTCAACAAGTATATTAAGAAAGCCTACACTTGCACACATTTTCTGCTTGTGCTGCCAAGATAACAGCTATTTCATTTAACAGCTGTTAAAGTTACAGACAGAAATGTCAAAAATGTTACAACCATCCCTGGTGTCCCCTACGATTGCCTTCCCCTAGCTCAAAAGCAGGAACTTTGTAGAGTGGTGGACATCCCTTACCGGAGACACATTTCAGCAAGTATATTAAGTTTGTGCAGCAAAGATAACAACTATGTCATTTAATAGCTGCCACTTATAATAGCTGACAGTTGTAGTAACATTTTGAATGCCCTAGCTTAAAAGAACTCCAAGTTATAGACAGAAATGTCAAAAATGTTTCAACCACCCCTGGTCTCCCCTACGATTGCCTTCACCTAGCTCACAAGCATGGACATCCTCTTGACACCAGGCCATCTTCTAAAAGTCTTCGCCTCACTGTGCGTGCAGATGCGCTCACACCTGCCTGCTGCCATTCCTGAGCAAGCTCTGCACTGGTGGCACTCCGATCCCGCAGCTGAATCCTCTTTAGGAGACGATCCTGGCACTTGCTGGACTTTCTTGGACGCCCTGAAGCCTTCTTTACAAGAATTGAACCTCTTTCCTTGAAGTTGCTGATGATCCTATAAATTGTTGATTTAGGTGCAATCTTAGTAGCCACAATATCCTTGCCTGTGAAGCCATTTTTATGCAACGCAATGATGGCTGCACGCGTTTCTTTGCAGGTCACCATGGTTAACAATGGAAGAACAATGATTTCAAGCATCACCCTCCTTTTAACATGTCAAGTCTGCCATTCTAACCCAATCAGCCTGACATAATGATCTCCAGCCTTGTGCTCGTCAACATTCTCACCTGAGTTAACAAGACCATTACTGAAATGATCTCAGCAGGTCCTTTAATGACAGCAATGAAATGCAGTGGAAAGGTTTTTTTGGGATTAAGTTAATTTTCATGGCAAAGAAGGACTATGCAATTCATCTGATCACTCTTCATAACATTCTGGAGTATATGCAAATTGCTATTATAAAAACTTAAGCAGCAACTTTTCCAATTTCCAATATTTATGTAATTCTCAAAACTTTTGGCCACGACTGTAGCTCAAAAGTCAGAACTTTGTAGCATGGACATCGTCTTACCGGCGACACATTTCAGCAAGTATATTAAGAAAGCCTACACTTGCACGCCTTTTCTGCTTGTGCTGCCAAGATAACAGCTATTTCATTTAACAGCTGATACTTGTAACTAGTTTTAATCACATTTTGAATGCACTAGCTTAAAAGAACTCCAAGTTACAGAGAGAAATGTCAAAAATGTTATAACCATCCCTGGTCGCCTCTACAATTGCCTTCACCTAGCTCAAAAGCAGGAACCAACCGGTGGCACATTTGGGTGAGTCTGGACTCTGTCGGCTGACACCCACGATAAAATTAATTTTGCTTTTAACGCTCTTGCATAGCTCTGCCGTGAGCAGAGCCCCCCAAAAATACAAAACACTCGCAAACGTTCCCCTCCACGGAAATCTTTAGTAAAAGGCGAAAGATTTATGCGATAATGAAGAGAAACTCGAGCTGTATCTCCTCCTCCTTGGGCCTGCTTGCTCCCTCTACTCTACCGCTCTGCTCGCCCGTGGGTATTCTAGGATGCAAACTCCTGCCAGCATGCTTTTCATCAGCTGCTCACTTGCTGGTCATCATGCAGCTCTACTATTTAATAACACATTTTAATCAGACACTTCATATTTAATATTATTAGATGATTTGACAAGTGCATTTGACAGATGACACTTCCAATAAAAAAACATTTGCATTTGGTTTGCAAAAGGTGTTTGTATGCATATTTTGGCTGGGATTTCGTTGCATTTGCACCGTTTTGAGCAGCAGGCGTCACCAGCATCTTGAAACGGCGAATCAGTCTGAGAAGCAATTGGTTCAAAACTCTTTCACTCTGGCAAAGGCTGTGAATACGCACAACAACCAGATGCGCTTCCACGTGGTGCATGCTAATATTGCACTGGTCTTTGAATGAATCAACCACAACTTCCAATTTGTTGCCTGCCCTTCACTGGTTTCTGTTAAGCGATGACCCTAGACTGCTTGGAAGGCAGCTATGCTTACCACTATACCACCAATGCAGGTAGTAGGAAGCATTCGGCGGCGCATTGGGTTGAGTCTGGACTCTGTCATCTTCACTGGCTTCTGTTAAGCGATGACCCGAAACAACGCATGTGGCCATTCTCGGAAACGGGAAGACTGTTTGCAGCCAGTTGCAGTTGCTCTGAACGTGTGCGACAGACTCCTTTTCGCACCTCCTCGTTAGTATAGTGGACAGTATCTCCGCCTGTCACGCGGAAGACCGGGGTTCGATTCCCCGACGGGGAGAATTCTTCCTTTGATGCTGCTTGATGACCACAACAGCTGTTACTTACTGTTACTTCAGCCACAATTTTCAGATGGAAGTCCCCAGAAATCACAGACACCTTTTTTTTTTTAAGGTCAGCTTCGATTCCCAGCAAAAGCGATGCGTTGGCTGGGAATCGAACCCAGGTCAACTTGGAAGGCAGCTATGCTCACCACTATACCACCAACGCAGATAGTGGGAAGTTGGCCTTGTGCTGTCAGCAGAGGAACTCTGTTCTTTGTTCGGACCCGCCTCTGAAAAGAACATAGGAACTTTTTTTATTGACCTGACCAACCAGGCTCTCCATTAAGAACAAACTGGCAAAACACGTTCACTCTGGCAAAGACTGCGAATATGTACAACTGCACATTTCAGCAAGTATATTCAGTAATCCTGCACTTGTTTCCGCCCAGTTTCGAACTGGGGACCTTTCACATTACGACTAACTCGGATTACTGGGTGAATTGTAACAGTTCACTCCTCATGTTCGAAACTAAACCACACATTTTCTGTTTGTGCAGCAAAGTTAACAACTATGTCATTTAACAGCTGACACTTGCAACTAGTTTTAACCACATTTTGAAGGCCCTAGCTTAAAACAACTCCAAGTTACAAACAGCAATGTCAAAAATGTTACAACCATCCCTGGTCTCCCCTACAATTGCCTTCACCTAGCTCAAAAGAAGGAACTTTGTAGCTTGGACATCCTCTTACTGGAGACACATTTCAACAAGTATATTAAGAAAGCCTACACTTGCACACATTTTCTGCTTGTGCTGCCAAGATAACAGCTATTTCATTTAACAGCTGTTAAAGTTACAGACAGAAATGTCAAAAATGTTACAACCATCCCTGGTGTCCCCTACGATTGCCTTCCCCTAGCTCAAAAGCAGGAACTTTGTAGAGTGGTGGACATCCCTTACCGGAGACACATTTCAGCAAGTATATTAAGTTTGTGCAGCAAAGATAACAACTATGTCATTTAATAGCTGCCACTTATAATAGCTGACAGTTGTAGTAACATTTTGAATGCCCTAGCTTAAAAGAACTCCAAGTTATAGACAGAAATGTCAAAAATGTTTCAACCACCCCTGGTCTCCCCTACGATTGCCTTCACCTAGCTCACAAGCATGGACATCCTCTTACCGGAGACACAATTCAGCAAGTATATAAAGCAAGCCTGCACTTGTTTCTGCCCAGTTTCGAACTGGGGACCTTTTGCATGTAAAGCAAACGTGATAACCACTACACTACAGAAACCTTACGCTACACATTGGCGTGCTTTTTCCAAGACATTCCACATACGACAAGACAGAGCTCCTTCGGCATGACAGTCTGCCTAGAGCTCTTTAGTACGGTTACCTTAACCTACAGTCGTGGCCAAAAGTTTTGAGAATTACATAAATATTAGTTTTCACAAAGTTTGCTGCTAAACTGCTTTTAGATCTTAGTTTCAGTTGTTTCTGTGATGTACTGAAATATAATTACAAGCACTTCATACGTTTCAAAGGCTTTTATCGACAATTACATGACATTTATGCAAAGAGTCAGTATTTGCAGTGTTGGCCGTTCTTTGATGGTAGCGCTCACCTTTTCTTCTCCTGACAAGCCTTTTTCCAGATGCCCCAAACAATCGGAAAGGGGCTTCATCGGAGAATATGACTTTGCCCCAGTCCTCAGCAGTCCATTCACAATACTTTCTGCAGAAGATCAATCTGTCCCTGATGTTTTTTTTGGAGAGATGTGTCTTCTTTGCTGCCCTTCTTGACACCAGGCCATCTTCTAAAAGTCTTCGCCTCACTGTGCGTGCAGATGCGCTCACACCTGCCTGCTGCCATTCCTGAGCAAGCTCTGCACTGGTGGCACTCCGATCCCGCAGCTGAATGCTCTTTAGGAGACGATCCTGGCACTTGCTGGACTTTCTTGGACGCCCTGAAGCCTTCTTTACAAGAATTGAACCTCTTTCCTTGAAGTTGCTGATGATCCTATAAATTGTTGATTTAGGTGCAATCTTAGTAGCCACAATATCCTTGCCTGTGAAGCCATTTTTATGCAACGCAATGATGGCTGCACGCGTTTCTTTGCAGGTCACCATGGTTAACAATGGAAGAACAATGATTTCAAGCATCACCCTCCTTTTAACATGTCAAGTCTGCCATTCTAACCCAATCAGCCTGACATAATGATCTCCAGCCTTGTGCTCGTCAACATTCTCACCTGAGTTAACAAGACCATTACTGAAATGATCTCAGCAGGTCCTTTAATGACAGCAATGAAATGCAGTGGAAAGGTTTTTTTGGGATTAAGTTAATTTTCATGGCAAAGAAGGACTATGCAATTCATCTGATCACTCTTCATAACATTCTGGAGTATATGCAAATTGCTATTATAAAAACTTAAGCAGCAACTTTTCCAATTTCCAATATTTATGTAATTCTCAAAACTTTTGGCCACGACTGTAGCTCAAAAGTCAGAACTTTGTAGCATGGACATCGTCTTACCGGCGACACATTTCAGCAAGTATATTAAGAAAGCCTACACTTGCACGCCTTTTCTGCTTGTGCTGCCAAGATAACAGCTATTTCATTTAACAGCTTGTAATGGTGCTCATTACTTGAGTCTGTGTGATATGTTATTGAATACTTGTTTTTTTTTTTTGTTTATTTATTTATTTATTTTTATTATTTATTTTGTGCTTAGTACACATGTCATGTCCCATTTATCCCCATGTACATTTGTTCTGGGAACAACGATGTGTAGTAGCGTTTTTTGAAGAGAAGTGTAAACCGGAACTAAGGGAGTTGATTGATTTGTGGGCCCGGACCTATATAAGGACAACACATTACAAACCAACGTTACGGTTCGATTGATGTCCCGCGAAAACCTGGACTGGCGTTCTCTATGTATTTCAGCTGTGAAATGGCACGTTCGGAAGACGGAGGAGCGATTGCATGAAATGCTCAGTTTTGGACTTTTGGCATGGAGTATTCTGCTGATGAGAACGGCGCTGTCCCAAATGCCGGTGGGGTAAGCGGTGGGAATTTATCAGTAACGAAACGCCGAGTTCTGACCATGATTGTATCAATGCAAACGTTCAAAGGATGTCAAAGTTGAAGAGACATTAAGGAAACGAACTATAAAACAAGTTTTCAACGAATTTGATGGACTCATTTGCGGCACTGTGGATATTGATGAATTTGGATTATGTCCTGTTGTGATGTTATTTATGGTTTTAACTAATCAAAAACAAATGTGTGATCATGAAATAATGTAAATAACTATTTATATGAATTGTGTGTTTCAAAGACTAGGGTTCACGATTAATATATATGCACGAGGTGCAGCAACCTTTGATGCGTGTTGGTTTTTTTATTCTTGGTGTTTGTTATTGGGGTTTATATATTTTTTTTGGTTGTTTTTTTTTGTTACCCAAAGTTTCATTCACAATTGGCTCCAACCAGTGCCTTTAGCGTGCTGTGAAGATCCCTTATGAAGTTTTAAAATAAGTGGAGTTTTTACAGAGTGTTGGCCCGTACGGGGACTTTTTGGATGCATGTTATGATTGTGTTTATGGATGAATTTGGGTGTATAAATATATATATATATATATATATATGTGTGTAATTTTTTTTTTTTTTTGAGCTTGATGTTTGTTTTTTTCTCCTTTTTTCTTTTTCTTTTTGTTTTCTTTTCAGGTGAAACTGTTTTGTTTTGTAATGTAAATTTAGTTTTTATTATGGATATATAGGAGTGGATTATAGTATTGTATTAAGTCGTGATAAATGTAAAATAGGGCGAAAATGGAAAGGGTATTGGTGCTGGAACAATCAGATCAATGTGATCAGGATGATGTCCGTTTGAATCCATTAGTGGCCCAGGATACCACACCTCGAAGTGAGGTTAGTGAGCTTGCTAGTCTTTTGGATGAGATGTATTTAGATCAGGAAAAGGAAGATAGAGTTGCAGGAGGAAAAGAGAATTCCGTAGATGAATGTTTGGAGTCTCTCAGAGAACGTTTGGATAGTATGGAAGAATGTCATAAGCAGACAGTGGGTAAATTTTTAAAAAGAGAAGATCTAATTCGTGCTTCAATAGATAGAGTGGCTGTGGATTTGAAGCAGTATGTTGATGATAAATTGAAACATTTAGATGAGACATTGGTAGAATGTTTACGCCGCAGAGATAAGAAGTGGGAAGAGGAGTTAAAGAGGAATTTACAAAAGAGTCGTTGGGCTTGGACACCTGCAGATAGTTCGACGCCTGCTGTAGCTAGTGGTCGAGCAGTAAGCCCAGGAGCATTGGCTCAAGCTACTCCTGTAAAGCCTCCTATTCGCATGGACTTTCCACAGTTTGGTGAGTCTAGAGAATCTGTTGATGTTACGGATTTTATTGAGCAGTGTGAAAGTTTCCTGTCTTTACGGCCAATGAGTGACCAAGAGCTGTTAGGCACGTTGAATACTGTATTGAAAGGACCAGCCCGAAGTTGGTGGTTGGCAACACGTGCAAAAATAGATACATGGAAAGATTTTAAGAAAAGTTTTTTAGAAGCCTTTTTGCCTATGGACTATGAAGCTGAGATTGAGGAGCAGTTGAGAATAACCATGCAGGCTCCAACACAGTGTTTGAGGGATTTTGCATATGACTATCGAGCATTGTGTTTAAAGTGGCGACCAAATATGACAGAAGAGGAAATGGTTAGGCGTATCCTTGGTGCTTGTAACCCTAGATTGGCCAGTGGTTTGAGAGGTTTGGCATTTACGGTAGAACAACTGGTCAAGATAGGTTCTTTGATTGAAAAGGATTGGAACAATACCAAAGGGTACTCGTCCAGAGTGCAGTCGACCGGTGCGGATTGCTCTTTAAGAAGGATGGGGAAAAAGGGACATGAAAGGGATGCCGATGTGGCCATTGTGTCAGCAATCCCAGACCTTTTAGTTGTACCCATTGGAATCAGAGGTTTCAGGGGCGATGCGGTGTTCGATACAGGCTGTACATATTCATTGATGCAAAAAAGTTTATGGGAAAGAATTAAGAAGGAGAATGAGGTTCTGGATTGTTGTATTGGCCAGAGGTTTAAGATGGCTGATGGGCAAGAAAGTCGAGCCATAGGAAAGATTAATTTATTTGTACACCTTCATGATACTTATTTGCTGGTGAATATTTATGTGTTGGATGACACCCAGTTATACATACCTTTGTTACTTGGATTGGATTTCCTTTGGTCAGGACAGGTCACGTTAAAGCCCTATCTTGGGAAATACATCTTACAAGAGGGTAAAGAGTACAAGTTCATTCAGAAAGCAGGTAGTTCATTGCAATGGGGAGAACAAGTATCTCAGGTGAATTTTTACTATGCTGTACAGGAGTCAATGTCTCCGCAGGTGTCGTGCCCGCTGTTGGGTTTACAACCCGATGTGGTGAAACCGATGCTGGAGAAGTGGCCATCGGTGTGGACAGAGCATAGGGGACGAACTGATATTACATCGCATGAGATTATAACTACCGATGAAGTACCAGTGCGCCAAAGAGCTTATAGAGTGTCACCTCAGAAACAAGCAATTGTAATGGAGCATATTCATGAGATGCTGAAAGAGGGTGTTATTGAGCAGTCATCATCAGCATGGGCTTCCCCTGCGGTTTTAGTGCCAAAGAAAGATGGGACTTTTCGTTTCTGTGTTGATTACCGTAAGGTAAATGCGAAAACGCATCATGATGCATATCCTATGCCTTTGGTACACAAAATTTTAGAGTCTTTGCAAGGTGCTCAGATATTCAGTTCATTGGATTTGCAGAGTGGATATTGGCAGGCGGCGATGGATGTGAGAAGTAAGGAGAAGACCGCTGTGATAACACCCCAAGGGCTATTCCAATTTAAGGTAATGCCGTTTGGACTGCAGAACGCTGGGGCCACTTTTCAACGGCTTATGGAAAATGTCCTTGGTGAGTTGAGAGGAACGATATGCTTTGTATATATCGATGATGTGATTGTTTTTTCGAAGACACCAGAACAGCATTTACGGGATTTGGAGGCTGTTTTCCAAAAACTTCATACAGCTAACCTTACCTTGAATGTAAAAAAGTGCCATTTCTTCATGACCCAAATAGTGTTTTTGGGACATGTGGTCTCTGGTAATGGTGTGGAAGTTGATCCAGAGAAAGTGAAGGCAATTGTGAATTACCCTCGGCCTGATGATGTGAAAAGTTTACAGCGCTTTATTGGCATGGTGGGGTGGTATCACAAGTTCATTCCCCACTTTGCGGATATCATAGCTCCATTGAATAATCTGAAAAAGAAAGGGAAATCTTGGGATTGGTCGCCGACATGCCAAGTAGCCTTTGAAAATTTGAAGCAAGCATTGTTACAACCCCCAGTACTAGCTTTTCCTAGCTTGGACCATTCATTTCAAGTATATACTGATGCCAGCAATGTTGGTTTGGGGGCGGTCCTGATGCAAAATTTGGATGGTGAAGAAAAGGTCATTGCTTTCGCCTCTAGGGCATTGATAGGAGCAGACATAAGGTATTCAACGGCTGAAAAAGAATGCTTAGCAGTGGTCTGGGCAGTAGAGAGGTGGCGCCATTATTTGGAGGGTAATACCTTTGATTTATTTACAGACCATAGTGCTTTATCTTGGGCTTTTAATTGTCCAAAAGCTACTTCGCGACTGACAAGATGGATTCTAAGGTTGCAAGCATTTTCATTTCAAGTACATTATCGGAAAGGTTGCTGTAATGTAGTGCCTGATGCGTTGTCCAGGTCACCAGAGCCGCCAGAGGGTCAGGCGTGTATTGCTATGGCAAAAATTACTTGGGCAGATTTGCCTGTAACCATGAATGACCTCGAGAAGGCTCAGAAAGCCGACACTATGTGTGAGGATTTAAGGCAGCCTGATGTAGATCCTATGCCAGGACGTATTGGCTACAAAGAACAACAAGGAGTTTTGTATCGGGTGGTGCCATCTAAACATGGTGGGTCTAATTACCAACTAGTTGTTCCCGTAGAGTTGACATCACAATTCCTTTTGTATTTTCATGACAGTCCGTTTGGCGGCCACCTAGGTAGAATGAAGACCCTTTTGAGGATTTTATAAGTGGCATGGTGGCCGTCAGTTAGAAAAGATGTATGGCACCATGTTCGAACGTGCATTACCTGTCAGAAATACAAAGGTGATAATAAAAAGCCAGCAGGGAGGATGCAAACAGCGGAGGTTATGGCCCCTGGAGAAATGTTTGGTGTTGATTTTATGGGGCCGTTCCCTGTGAGTAAGTCCCGTAATACCATGTTAATGGTTGTTGTTGATTACCATTCAAAGTGGGTCGAACTTTTTCCCTTGAGGGATGCTAAGACTCCAAAAGTTTGTCAGATCCTAAGAAAGGAAATCTTTACCCGTTGGGGTGTTCCAGCTTTTTTGGTTTCAGATCGTGGACCCCAGTTCACTAGTCACATTATGAACAAGCTGTGTGAATCTTGGGGAGTGGTTCAGAAATTGGCCACCGCTTATCATCCTCAAACTAATTTAACTGAAAGAGTGAACAAAGTTTTGAAAACAATGATAGCTTCATATGTGGGTGAGCATCATCAGGATTGGGATAAATGGTTACCTGAATTCCGTCTAGCCATAAATACAGCTGTTCATGAAACCACTGGTGTAGCACCTGCGCTGTTGGCTTTGGGACGGAATATAAAAGGTCCATTAGAACGTTTGATCAATAAAACACCCATACCTGATACGACAGCATATAATGCTTTGCAAAAACAACAAGAGATACAAGAAGATGTTCGTAGACATATTGGTGTAGCCAAATCTAGACAAGCTAGATACTACAATGCATGACGCAGAGATGTACACTTTGAAGTCGGTGATCTAGTCTAGGTTAGGGCTCATCCTTTGTCTAAAGCTGTAAGCAAATTCTCTGCTAAACTTGCGCCACGTTGGTTAGGGCCAGCTAAAGTAGAGAAAAAGTTGGGTCCCGTAACGTATAGGATTTGCGGGGAGTTGAGTGATGGGAAATCAGATACAGTTAATGTGGTTAATTTGAAACCCTTTTTTGGCCCTGATAAGCCGTAGGCTGGGGGGGGGAATGTAATGGTGCTCATTACTTGAGTCTGTGTGATATGTTATTGAATACTTGTTTTTTTTTTTGTTTATTTTGTGCTTAGTACACATGTCATGTCCCATTTATCCCCATGTACATTTGTTCTGGGAACAACGATGTGTAGTAGTGTTTTTTGAAGAGAAGTGTAAACCGGAACTAAGGGAGTTGATTGATTTGTGGGCCCGGACCTATATAAGGACAACACATAACAAACCAACGTTACGGTTCGATTGATGTCCCGCGAAAACCTGGACTGGCATTCTCTATGTATTTCAGCTGTGAAATGGCACGTTCGGAAGACGGAGGAGCGATTGCATGAAATGCTCAGTTTTGGACTTTTGGCATGGAGTATTCTGCTGATGAGAACGGCGCTGTCCCAAATGCCGGTGGGGTAAGCGGTGGGAATTTCTCAGTAACGAACCGCCGAGTTCTGACCATGATTGTATCGATGCAAACGTTCAAAGGATGTCAAAGTTGAAGAGACATTAAGGAAACGAACTATAAAACAAGTTTTCAACGAATTTGATGGACTCATTTGCGGCACTGTGGATATTGATGAATTTGGATTATGTCCTGTTGTGATGTTATTTATGGTTTTAACTAATCAAAAACAAATGTGTGATCATGAAATAATGTAAATGACTATTTATATGAATTGTGTGTTTCAAAGACTAGGGTTCACGATTAATATATATGCACGAGGTGCAGCAACCTTTGATGCGTGTTGGTTTTTTTATTCTTGGTGTTTGTTATTGGGGTTTATATATTTTTTTTGGTTGTTTTTTTTTTGTTACCCAAAGTTTCATTCACAATCGGCTCCAACCAGTGCCTTTAGCGTGCTGTGAAGATCCCTTATGAAGTTTTAAAATAAGTGGAGTTTTTACAAGCTGATACTTGTAACTAGTTTTAATCACATTTTGAATGCACTAGCTTAAAAGAACTCCAGGTTACAGAGAGAAATGTCAAAAATGTTATAACCATCCCTGGTCGCCTCTACAATTGCCTTCACCTAGCTCAAAAGCAGGAACCAACCGGCGGCACATTTTGGTGAGTCTGGACTCTGTCGGCCGAAACCCACGATAAAATTCATTTTGCTTTTAACGCTCTTGCATAGCTCTGCCGTGAGCAGAGCCCCCCAAAAATACAAAACACTCGCAAACGTTCCCCTCCACGGAAATCTTTAGTAAAAGACGAAAGATTTATGCGATAATGAAGAGAAACTCGAGCTGTATCTCCTCCTCCTTGGGCCTGCTTGCTCCCTCTACTCTACCGCTCTGCTCGCCCGTGGGTATTCTAGGATGCAAACTCCTGCCAGCATGCTTTTCATCAGCTGCTCACTTGCTGTTCATCATGCAGCTCTACTATTTAATAACACATTTTAATCAGACACTTCATATTTAATATTATTAGATGATTTGACAAGTGCATTTGACAGATGACACTTCCAATAAAAAAACATTTGCATTTGGTTTGCAAAAGGTGTTTGTATGCATATTTTGGCTGGGATTTCGTTGCATTTGCACCGTTTTGAGCAGCTGGCGTCACCAGCATCTTGAAACGACGAATCAGTCTGAGAAGCAATTGGTTCAAAACTCTTTCACTCTGGCAAAGGCTGTGAATACGCACAACAACCAGATGCGCTTCCATGTGGTGCATGCTAATATTGCACTGGTCTTTGAATGAATCAACCACAACTTCCAA
Source organism: Zacco platypus (assembly GCA_038088235.1). Lineage (NCBI taxonomy): Eukaryota > Metazoa > Chordata > Actinopteri > Cypriniformes > Xenocyprididae > Zacco > Zacco platypus. Next base: position 21,385,896 of record CM076066.1, on the reverse strand, counting down.
TTTGTTGCCTGCCCTTCACTGGTTTCTGTTAAGCGATGACCCTAAACTGCTTGGAAGGCAGCTATGCTTACCACTATACCACCAATGCAGGTAGTAGGAAGCATTCAGCGGCGCATTGGGTTGAGTCTGGACTCTGTCATCTTCACTGGCTTCTGTTAAGCGATGACCCGAAACAACGCATGTGGCCATTCTTGGAAACGGGAAGACTGTTTGCAGCCAGTTGCAGTTGCTCTGAACGTGTGTGACAGCCTCCTTTTTGCAGCTCCTCGTTAGTATAGTGGACAGTATCTCCGCCTGTCACGCGGAAGACCGGGGTTCGATTCCCTGACGGGGAGAATTCTTCCTTTGATGCTCCTTGATGACCACAACAGCTGTTACTTCAGCCACAATTTTCAGATGGAGGTCCCCAGAAATCGCAGAGAACTTTTTTTTTTAAGGTCAGCTTGAGGCAAAAGCGATGCGTTGGCTGGGAATCGAACCCAGGTCAACTGCTTGGAAGGCAGCTATGCTCACCACTATACCACCAATGCAGGTAGTGGGGTAGTTGGCCTTGTGCTGTCAGCAGAGGAACTCTGTTCTTTGTTCGGACCCGCCTCTGAAAAGAACATAGGAACTTCTTCTTCTTCTTTTATTGACCTGACCAACCAGGCTCTCCATTAAAAACAAACTGGCAAAACACGTTCACTCTGGCAAAGACTGCGAATATGTACAACGGCACATTTCAGCAAGTATATTCAGTAAGCCTGCACTTGTTTCCACCCAGTTTCGAACTGGGGACCTTTCACATTACGACTAACTCGGATTACTGGGTGAATTGTAACAGTTCACTCCTCATGTTCGAAACTAAACCACACATTTTCTGTTTGTGCAGCAAAGTTAACAACTATGTCATTTAACAGCTGACACTTGCAACTAGTTTTAACCACATTTTGAAGGCCCTAGCTTAAAACAACTCCAAGTTACAAACAGCAATGTCAAAAATGTTACAACCATCCCTGGTCTCCCCTACAATTGCCTTCACCTAGCTCAAAAGCAGGAACTTTGTAGCTTGGACATCCTCTTACTGGAGACACATTTCAACAAGTATATTAAGAAAGCCTACACTTGCACACATTTTCTGCTTGTGCTGCCAAGATAACAGCTATTTCATTTAACAGCTGTTAAAGTTACAGACAGAAATGTCAAAAATGTTACAACCATCCCTGGTGTCCCCTACGATTGCCTTCCCCTAGCTCAAAAGCAGGAACTTTGTAGAGTGGTGGACATCCCTTACCGGAGACACATTTCAGCAAGTATACTAAGTTTGTGCAGCAAAGATAACAACTATGTCATTTAATAGCTGTCACTTATAATAGCTGACAGTTGTAGTAACATTTTGAATGCCCTAGCTTAAAAGAACTCCAAGTTATAGACAGAAATGTCAAAAATGTTTCAACCACCCCTGGTCTCCCCTACAATTGCATTCACCTAGCTCACAAGCATGGACATCCTCTTACCGGAGACACAATTCAGCAAGTATATAAAGCAAGCCTGCACTTGTTTCTGCCCAGTTTCGAACTGGGGACCTTTTGCGTGTAAAGCAAACGTGATAACCACTACACTACAGAAACCTTACACTACACATTGGTGTGCTTTTTCCAAGACATCATTTGACAGATAGAGTCTGTGTAAATTCCACATACGACAAGACAGAGCTCCTTCGGCATGACAGTCTGCCTAGAGCTCTTTAGTACGGTTACCTTAACCTACAGTCGTGGCCAAAAGTTTTGAGAATTACATAAATATTAGTTTTCACAAAGTTTGCTGCTAAACTGCTTTTAGATCTTAGTTTCAGTTGTTTCTGTGATGTACTGAAATATAATTACAAGCACTTCATACGTTTCAAAGGCTTTTATCGACAATTACATGACATTTATGCAAAGAGTCAGTATTTGCAGTGTTGGCCGTTCTTTTTCAGGACCTCTGCAATTCGACTGGGCATGCTCTCAATCAACTTCCGGGCCAAATCCTGACTGATAGCAACCCATTCTTTCATAATCACTTCTTGGAGTTTGTCAGAATTAGTGGGTTTTTGTTTGTCCACCCGCCTCTTGAGGATTGACCACAAGTTCTCAATGGGATTAAGATCTGGGGAGTTTCTAGGCCATGGACCCAAAATTTCAACGTTCTGGTCCCCGAGCCACTTAGTTATCACTTTTGCCTTATGGCACGGTGCTCCATCGTGCTGGAAAATGCATTGTTCTTCACCAAACTGTTGTTGGATTGTTGGAAGAAGTTGCTGTTGGAGGGTGTTTTGGTACCATTCTTTATTCATGGCTGTGTTTTTGGGCAGAATTGTGAGTGAGCCCACTCCCTTGGATGAGAAGCAACCCCACACATGAATGGTCTCAGGATGCTTTACTGTTGGCATGACACAGGACTGATGATAGCGCTCACCTTTTCTTCTCCTGACAAGCCTTTTTCCAGATGCCCCAAACAATCGGAAAGGGGCTTCATTGGAGAATATGACTTTGCCCCAGTCCTCAGCAGTCCATTCACGATACTTTCTGCGGAAGATCAATCTGTCCCTGATGTTTTTTTTGGAGAGATGTGTCTTCTTTGCTGCCCTTCTTGACACCAGGCCATCTTCCAAAAGTCTTCGCCTCACTGTGCGTGCAGATGCGCTCACACCTGCCTGCTGCCATTCCTGAGCAAGCTCTGCACTGGTGGCACTCCGATCCCGCAGCTGAATCCTCTTTAGGAGACGATCCTGGCACTTGCTGGACTTTCTTGGACTTTCCAGCCAGCTTCTTAGTGATCTGCAGTAGATGACAGGAAGCATGCAGTGTAATGAAACATCACACCATGTAGAGTATGATATTCTTGCTCTGATAATAATATAATAGCAAACAACATAAATTAACAAAAATCCACTGCTAACCTTTTTAGTGGAATCCATCTTTAAGACTGTACCATACGTGGATGTTATCCTTGCATGGATTTCATCCAGCCTTGTCAGGATGTCTTGGCTGTACACTGTCAGCAGTCACTTGCAGCTTGGCACCACTGTAGGCTCTGGGGGTTCCTGGAATTTTATTGGCAACACCCCGGGTCGGTTGAGAAAGTCCACACACTAGGTGGTGAACCGGGCCAGACGCTGCAGCCACTCCTCGCTGTGGTTATCATGCAGTTGTTTGATGACCCGCGTTGGAGTGTTGCCTAGTCCACGATCACGCAGGAGCCGAATGACCCGCATATCACAGGCATACCTTAGGAAAAGCAAAATCCACACATTCATATATTTTACATATTTGATTTGTAAAGTATATGCAAAAATAAGTGATGATGGGCTATCAACTGGATGCGGAATGAAAGTGTACTTACTTCCGCGTTAGGATGACCCGAAACTCAGAGAGATGGCCTAGATCCAGCTGTTGCAGGACAGTCTGTCTGATGCGAAGCTTTACACTTGGTACAGATGAGGGTTTCTGTGACCATGTTGTACATCCTATCGATGTCCAGAACCTGCTGTGCCCTTTTGTGCAGTCCTCCTCCTGTCAGCTGATGCTGTCCACAGGCGGGATTGAGACAGAGAACCTTGACCCTCCACAGCTTGTATGGCATGACAAAAAAATCTGTCTGGAGCTGGAGCCTGATTGTAAGTAAGTGCTGGCTGTGGTGGGTAATGCTAGAGCTGTAGGTTGTCACGAAGCTCTGGTTTTCCCTTGGGCCCCATTTTAAAAAGCCGGTTGGAAATCCACCTGTGATCCTCTGGTGGCAAGGTCTTTGACCACAAACGATGAAGCTAAACTGCAGGTTAAGTTTGTATTAGCCACTACTGTCATCCAAAAAGGAATGTAATGACTTAAAGCCAGTATAAGATATATATAAAACATCAACAGCAGGAAAGCTTCTCTTCTCTCGTTTTACAAACAATAGGTCTCATTCACCAAGCATGCGTACGCACAAATTTGTACAGCCTTATAATCGTGTTAAGAAGTTACATAAATATGAAATTTCATCCTAATAAGACTATAATTATGTAGTATGTCACATTAATTGTAATCCATATATAAAGTTATATAATAAAATTATAAAATAATACAATTTAATCTTAAATAAATTTCATCATATAAAGGGATCATGTTCTTTAAATTGATTATCAAGTTGATCCTGAGCCAAGCACTGACGTTATGACTTTACTTTATTGTTGTTTTTCAGCTTCAAAGTGTTTTAGGAAGCTACTGGTTATCACATTCAAAATGTCAGGGAAATAGAATAAAATTGATACATTTGTTCCAAAATTTTTCCGAATTGTTTCAGCTGCTAGCACTATTTTGCGTGACTAGTGAGTTGTGGCAGTTAATATGCAAATTTAATGACCTTTTTAAACCAACAGAATTTGAAATGACGTACCGAGACAATACTGCAAGACTCTGCAGGACTGGTCACATCTGCAGTGGTTCTGGGGACAGAGGCTGGAACTCCAGGGTCTTGTGTCTATACGATCATGCAGTAAAATATAATAATGATATATATATATATATATATATATATATATTAGGGGTGTAACGATACACCAATGCCACGGTTCGGTTCATATCACGGTTTTGGAGCCACGGTTCGGTTCGGTTCTGTTTGGTTCTGTTTGCTGTGGATGCAGGGTTCATGGCAGGGCACCAGCAATAATAACACTAGTTTCACTTTAACTTAATAAAAACAACAACAACAATAATTTAACTTATTAACTTCATCTTTATACATTGGCTTCACGTTTTCTTTAGAGCAGTTAGCACACCTGAGTTAACTAAAATTAAATGAATGTCTCCACTGACTAGTCAGAAATAAACTGCACACCTGAGTCAACTATAATTAAATAAATGCCTCCACTAGTCAGAAATAAACTGGTCTAATAAAATAAAATGTATAATACATCTAAAATGTTAAATTAAAGTTTTTCTTCAAAAATACCATCATGTCCACATTCTCAGGTGAGAGGCTTGCTCTCTGTGCTGTAACAATGTCCCCTGCTGTAGAGAACACCCGCTCACTGGCTAAATGGGGAAACTGGCTCTCTTTGTCCTTCCACCATGCAAGTGGATTTGACTCCACTTGAAGAGTCGGCACTTCCTTGTAACGCTGCACTAAAATGCGGTCGGCTCGGTAGTTGATATCTGGGCTCTAACACATAGCAAATGCGTGAATCCGTCGTTCTTAACAACTGAAAATGGGCGCATATCCAGCGCCATGAAAACAACAATCGCCTTGGTAATTGCTTGAGCACGGTCTGAGTCGGCCTGTAGTTTAATTCTAAAGGCAGTAGGAAGAGTTTCCTGTTTTTGAGGTCTCTTACGTGTGCTGCTGATATCAATGTCGGGATGATGTCTCCGGAGATGCGCTTGCATGTTAGAAGTGTTTCCCGTCGTATGAGCAACTTTTGTGAAACACTTACGACAGACGACGCGCGTTTTGTCTATGACACGATTTCCATTGTTGTAGTCCAAAATTTGCCCACACATGAGACGTAAATGTGACCGGTGGGTCTTCAATCTCAATATGCCGCGGAGTTGCCATCCTGAAGTGCGTAGCGTATGTAAACTCCCGTGCGTGATCGATCACCCAAATCACGTGGTGACATGCACTTTATTTAGTAAATAATATTAAAATAATATTTATTAAAACTACAGCTCTTATTAGTTGTTAAAAGTGTACTCAATTACTATTTAATCAAATGTCAAGGAAGAAAATAGTTTTGTGACATAATGAAGTGAAAGTTGGGCCGGGGCAGCAGGGGGCGGGGCGCGTTCGGTTCGACATGCGAGTATCGCGGTTCGAACCGTGGCTGTGGTATCGCGGTTTTTCGGTTCGGTTTGAATATCGTTACACCCCTAATATATATATATATATGTCCAAAAGTCTGGGGTCAGTAAGACTTTATGTTTTTGAAAGAAGATTAAAATACAGTTTTCGAATGTATTTAATGCATCATTGCTGAATAAAAGTGTCAATTTCTTTAAAAAGAATACTGAACCCACCAACTTTTGAACAGTAATATATATCAAATCTGTTTAATTCAAACATTATATATTACTGTATAGTAGTGCTCTTCCTTCATTATGGCAAGACTTCCTGGAATACAAAATGTTTCTAAAAAGTGCACTGGAGTGGAATGTGTCTTCAAAGAATGCAATGTGGATTATGCCAGTACACTTACAGAGACAGTGGTGCTTGGTATTGGGGCACTGGACACTGCTGCGCTGGGTTGGTCATCAACCTGAGATGGTCTCCTAGCCACACTTAGATTTGGCTTTGCTGCAGCAATGTGGGACCCACCAAATCTTGGCTTGGTAAACTAAAATAGGGTAAATATATAATTAATTTGGTGAATGAGAAAATATCTATTGTTCCTATATTTCATTGTATAACTAAATGAACTGCTTTCTTGCTGTATGTTTTTTCGTACATTTTTTTGTGTGTGTATTACTACCCCCTGCTACTTATATAGACTGAAAAAAAGCACAGTTTGAATGGAAAAATGTGTGGGAAGGCATTGCTAGAATGAGACTATATTGTAATTAAAAAGGTTCATTTTAAAAAGCCAAACAAAAAAAACGTTTATTAACAGTAATTAAGGTTAAACTATAATTAATTGTGCTTAAGTTGAATGTTGTCTGAGAGATACAGAATAAAAGAGAGAAATTGTAGTTCATAGCAAGTTGAAAAAGATCAAGAAAGATCCCATGAAGGATTTGAGTGTCCTTTAAACAATAATGGCCGAGCCCAATTAGAGAGGAAGAGCAGAATCCAAGAGCAGAGCTCAGAGAAGAAAGAGAAAGCACATTTACGTTACATTGTTCTTGAATAATTTTACTCGATCATGTGACTAAACCCATCTGAGACGTTGAACAGACCACAGCTGCCCTTGTACAAGGTGTGACAATTGGCAGGTAGCCATAAAAACCTACCAGCCAACATCTCAGCTTTTTACTTCCTGTACTTCATTAAATTTCAACTGAACTTTGTTATACTTCAAAACTTATATTAAAATTACAATTCTTTAAAAAAAAAAAAAAAAGTGTTATTACCATTGAGAAACTTGGTTTAATTTTAGAGGTCACCGATGCAGTAGGCCGGGTCTCAGGCTGGAGCCGAGGCTGAGGATGACTCTGCTCCATGACCTCCGGTGCTGGTCCAGTAGAAGCAGACTTTTGTTCCACAACCTTTGATGCTTGTACCTGCTTAAGACAACCACAAAAACACATAGGCTACAATCATTTTTGAATGTGAAACATTCGTTCACTAAGTTATTAAAAAAAAAAAATTACTAGCAACATCTTTACATTGTTACCTTTTGAGTGTGAAAACCACAAACACACACTTTGGGACCGGATACAGACAGGATTCATCCACAACACTAGCACGATACTTTAACAACCAACAAGGACTGGACAGACACATAGGGTATAAATACAGATGAGCACACAAGGATAATGAGCGGGGCACAGGTGACAGACATAATCACTGACAAGACACAGCTGACCTAAATGAACTAATAAAAGGTGACAATGATAACTGAACTCAAAACAAAGACCATGTGACAAATGACAGGACTGGGGACCAGATAAACAGGCAGACAGAGACATAGACCTGACATTACATCCCCCTCCTGGAAGGCGCGTCCTCGCGCCGAAAAAGAGTACAATGGAGAATGTGGGAAGGGCGGGCACCCTGAACCTCAGGGCACCATGGCGGATCAGGTAGTTCAGGTTGCCAGGGCAGAGTCTAGGGCGGAGCTGGGAGTTCTGGTGGCCAGGGCGAAGTCCTAGGCAGCTCTGGAAGCTCTTCTAGGTCATCACGGGGTTGGCTAGACGAGCAGACAGGGATCGCTCCATTGGAGGGGTATGTGAGGGCCATCGGCTTGAGGTGTGTTTATTGACTGGTGTAGGCTCACAACCAGGTGTTGTGTCAGGATGGCCGAGAGGTCGCAGTCTCCCCTGGAGGCGTGGGTCCGAATCCCACTTCTGACAAAACCAACCTTTGGCTGTGTGCTCAAGCTAGAGTCTTTAACCCTCTGGCAAGTTGACCCAGTAATACATTCATGTTGGCAAAAAACGGCGTTTCAGGTAACGTCGGAATCAAAGAGACGCTACGGTAACACTGACCATCAGTCACGTGATATTTAAAGTCACCCCTTTGTGTCGTGTATGGGATTCTGTGGAATTTTCACTTTTTCTTGGAATTCTTGTGGCGGCGTTTCCGGCATTTTGTTTATAGAATGGGATTGGAATACCATGTTGTGATGTTTAGCGGAATGACAACTTCTACATGAAAGGGTGTTCATGGATATTTTGGGGGGATGCAGTGTGATGGGTTGTAATTCTTGGAGTTTTACTGTGATGTCATGGACTGAACGTTTGGGGATGCAGTAGAATTTCACGGCAAAGAATTCCTTGAAATTTCTTGGAATGACACGTCATGGATTTTTGAGGGATACGGGATGGAATGTCATGGAATAAGATCCGTGGCATTTCTTGTAACATGTTACGTTACCACTGACAAGAAATTTCATCAGGATGAAAGGATTATACTAAACCTCAACAAAAACATTGCAACAACACTGCTACACATTACACGGATATATGAGTGGAATACTATTACTGCATTTATACACCACAAGTCCTACAAAAACACTAGATTTCACTTGCATTGTATGTCAAACAATGTCAAAGGACGTCATAAAATTGAATGCAATTTCATTTAATGAGATTCGGGTAAACTACTTGAAATGACACAGATTTTGTCAGAACGCCATGCTGTCTGCCCTTTTCGAGGAGCTGAAGAGCCTTCTGGCCCCAGGGGAAATGGACAGTCACATGAAAGGGAGCAAAGAAAAACGCTCTTTCGTACCAAAAAGGACACAGCCTGCCCCGTGTGAGGCTCGAACTCACGACCTTCAGATTATGAGACTGACGCGCTGCCTAACTGCGCCAACGAGGCGTGTTTTCGACCGGTGTAGGTGGTGACACAGTAGCTTTCAGAAACATCTGCCATTCGCTGGAGCTCCAAAAATACTGCTCACACCCAGGTGAAATGCTAGGATGGCCGAGCGGTCTAAGGCGCTGCGTTCAGGTCGCAGTCTCCCCTGGAGGCGTGGGTCCGAATCCCACTTCTGACAAAACCAACCTTTGGCTGTGTGCACAAGCTAGAGTCTTTAACCCTCTGGCAAGTTGACCCAGTAATACATTCATGTTGGCAAAGAACGGCGTTTCAGGTAACGCTGACCATCGGTCACCCCTTTGTGTCGTGTATGGGATTCTGTGGAATTTTCACTTTTTCTTGGAATTCTTGTGGCAGCGTTTCCGGCATTTTGTTTATAGAATGGGTTTCTACGGAATTTCATGGAATACCATGTTGTGATGTTTAGCGGAATGACAACTTGTTCATGAAAGGGTGTTCATGGATATTTGGGGGGGATGCAGTGTGATGGGTTGTAATTCTTAGAGTTTTACTGTGATGTCATGGACTGAACGTTTGGGGATGCAGTAGAATTTCACGGCAAAGAATTCCTTGACATTTCTTGGAATGGCACGTCATGGATTTTTGAGGGATACGGGATGGAATGTCATGGAATATCATGCCGTGGCATTTCTTGTAACACGTTATGTTACCATTGACAAGAAATTTCATCAGGATGAAAGGATTATATTAAACCTCAACAGAAACACTGCAACAACTCTGCCACACATTACACGGGTATGAGAAGAATGCTATTACTGCATTTATACAACACAAGTCCTGCAATAACGCTGGATTTCACTTGCATTGCATGTCAAACAATGCCAGAGGGCGTCATAAAATTGTCATGGACTGAACGTTTGGGGATGCAGTTGAATTTCACGGCAAAGAATTCCATGACATTTCTTGGAATGGCACGTCATGGATTTTTGAGGGATACGGGATGGAATGTCATGGAATAAGATCCGTGGCATTTCTTGTAACACGTTACGTCAGTTGTAACCCCTTGAGAAAGCAAAATGGCTGCCTGACTTTTGACTCCAGAGTATCCGCAGATGAGTCCATGCTGCGCATCTTAAATGATTAGAGCAGTTTCGTTTCACTTACGTAAATTATAAAAAAACAGCCCTTTTGGGCAACGTGGGGTTGGCACCACTGCGACCTCTAACAAAATGAAGTTGCACCAGCAGGAAAAAAGGTCATAAAATGGGATCATTTGGTCACAGTCTGGAGCCCTTTATAAATAGGAACATCAAATTTAGTCCCCCCCCCTCCCCCTCCCAAAAAAACCTTACTTGGTCCAAAAAAGGGGCAGAAAATGTACTGCAAAAAACAAGAACACTAAAGTAACCTTTCATTCATTAATAGTTTATTCACTATAGTTAAACTGTGTCAGATAAAAATTTGATAAAAATTTGGAATCAAAAATTATTCAGACACTATGACCTGAACAAAGTTTCGCTTAAGTGACAACTATTTTTCTGGTAGTCCACTGTATGAAGAATTTTGGGGCATAATATATGTCACAGTTTACTTTATTTTGCTATTCTCACTAACATAAATTAACTATAGTGTCCTGCACCCACTAGTAAAAGTATATCAAAAATATAAAAAAATGATTGAATAATTTTTGGTTTGACTGTATATGAGGACTTTCATAGACTTCTAGTGTTTTAATATACCGAATGGTTTTAAAGACTCTTAATCTAATTCTAATAGGAAAGATTTGGAATTTAAACATGGTTCATTGAAAGAATCGACTCAGGAGAATGATTTATTAATTATTTCTCCCATAATAAAAATAACAGCAAGACAGATTTAGTGCATTGTCATTTAGTTCTCATGTAAACAAATGGCTTATGAACCGCCCAACCGACACACTTCAAGGCTGACTGAAGGTCAGTTATTGTTTGTGTTGAAATAACATTTAAACAATGTTTATGTCAGGTTTATTCACTCACTCACACATATGCACACACTTCACTTCCCAGAATCCCCATACATTGTCACTGATCACCTCAACCAGCTTTAACTCATCACCTGGACTATTTAAGAGACACTGTTACCTGCACACATTACGCTGACCTGACCTTTGCCTGTTGTTCGACTACGAGTCTGCCTACCCTTCACTATCCCAGTTTGTTGTTCAATGACCATTGCCTGTTGTTCGACTACGAGTCTGCCTACCCTTCACTATCCCAGTTTGTTGTTCAATGACCATTGCCGGTTTGACCACCCCTTTTTTTGTTTACAAAGCCTGCTTATGGATCTTACTTCAAGTGACGATTCATTACAGTTTAAAGCTAAAACACTTGAAAATTGAACAAGATCTGAATGTTGAATTAACATCATCACTTCAACAACTTTCAGACTTCTACCTTTTAATTGTATGATCATTTATTATCATTATTATGTTGGTTTGATCTTCAATGGCACTGCAATCTTCATAAATCAAAATGTTTATGTCAACACAATTACTATAAACAATAATATAATAATAATTTATAGTAAAATATTATAGATTACAAATGACTATAAATATATATATATATATAAAATTGTTTTATCTGTAAATATAGATTTCTAAAAAATACTATTTTACTAAATTACTAGATAAAGTAAGACAAACTTTAAGTTATCTTGAAAAAGCCTTGCCAGAAAGTTTGAAGTAGTTTTAAAAGCATGAAGTTTGAAATAGTTAAAGGGTGCGTTCACACTTGTAGTTCGGTTGGTTTGGTTTGTTTGGTCCGGACCAAAAAACAAAAACAAAACATATAGTCCTGGTCCGCTTAGCGTTCACACTGGCATTTTTAACAGCGAACCTTAAGTTACCGAACCAAAGGCTTAGGGATACGGTCACGACCTGATTGGTCGGCTTTTATGACATATATTTCGTGACGGAGCTCGCTTACCGAACATTCAAAACAATGCGGTGTGCTGGATTAAACGCCATCATTTTATGCGTGTACATATGCTTTATTTTTACTAGCTGAGAACTCACGAAGAGCTCATAAAATGTTCAAAACATTCAAAACAGCAGCAGGATTTCCTCCGTTGTATGCAGAAACAAACATTGATGAGGCACTTCACCTCCTCGTTGCTCCACGTTTGCCCTCGACTCATTTTGGATACACCGATCTTCCCGCGTCGTCAAATCAGCTGACTTGTAGCGTCGCATCTTGTGACATCACGTCCTCTCTTTGGTTCGTTTACATGTCTTTGGTCCGTGTTGCGTTCATATATCAATCGAACCGCACCAGAGTTCGTTTGGAAGCGGACCGAGACCCATCTTTTTAGCGGTCTCGGTCCGCTTGTTTGGTGCGCACCAGGGTTCAGATGGCAGCGTTCACATATGTTCAAACGAACCGCACTAACTGAGCAATCGCACCAGGGTTCGTTTTAATCGAACCAAACATGACAAGTTTTAGATAGATAGATAGATAGATAGATATGGTTAGACGATAGAAAGATTAAATGAGATAATGAGTTTGATTTTAGCAGTTTTTATAGCAGTTTAATTCAGTCTAATGGGCTTCCGTAGTCTTGGCTCAAATGAACATTCCTTCAATGTAAGTCTATGGGATTTTTATGGTTTTTAATATTATCTTTCTTGAAAAGTAGAAGTATAACTTCAGAGCAGTCTGAAGGTCTAGTCTGAGTTTGGTGGTTGTAGAGTTAAAGCTCTAGGATGATTACAGTCAACGGTTTAGGCTCAGAAGAAGAATAATAACTAGACGCTAAAGTTCGAAGAACAAACTTTGTTGACTTGGGAAAGCCTTGAAGGGCAACCAGAGGGAAAGTGCATACACACTATGCATTCAGAAGAAAGTAAGTCATCGCCGCTTTAAGAAGCGCGGCTCGACTCGTGAACTGTCTGAATGTGTGTGCGTTTAATGTATGAGGCAGCACGAATGTAAATGATAATCCAAATACGATTTATTTGCAACAGATTATATTTTAGTTGTATTTTTTAAAATACCTGCTTGGATTTAGTTATTTCTATAATTGGGCGCGATCGTTATTACAGATCACATGTAGCTCTTTAATGCGTTCTTGTGATAGAATCTTGTCCAATTGCTTGAACGTTTTAATTAATGAGGTTAAATAACACATACAAAACTTTCATGAGTTCTTCACTCGTGTTCAGAGACATGACACGGCTCGCACTCTCTATATGAATTTCTTTCATGTGTTCCTTTGCTTGTATATTATAAAATCGCTAGAATGGTTGAAACAGACAAGCCTTAAAACACATATAAATGACGTCATAAGTTTTCAAATGACGTGGAGCTCGTGCGCTTCAATGCATGAGCGAACAAGAACAGAACAGTGATTAACTTACCCATAAAGTGCGTACGACCTGCAGACACACGATTAATACCTCCTGTTGCAATACACAACTGTTTTGAAGCGCTCTCTCCGTCTATAACATTATTTCTATCTTATTTGATTGGACTGAAAACGAGATTGTGGCTCCCTCCAGTGGATGGTACTGCACCTCTAGCGATCGGGCCTTCAGATGTGTTAACAAGTTCTGGGAGATTTTGTCCCTTATGTAAAGCACTCCGTGAAAAATCTGGGTGTTACTTTTGATTCTACCCTTAAATTTGACAAGCAGATTAATGCTGTAATCAAATCTAGTTTCTTCCAATTCAGACTATTATCCGAGGCTAAGAGCTTGTTAACATTTGCAGAGTTTGAGAGAGTCATCCATTTGCAGGGCTGGGTAGGTTACTTTTAAAATGTATTTCACTACAGATTACAAAATACATGCTTTAAAAAGTAATTTGTAACGTATTTCGTTACATTACTCAAGTTTAGTAACTTAATCTAAATACTTTAGAATACTTTGGAATACTAATAAGTGTGAAACAAACACAAAAAAGGTCATTGCAAGTTTTTATCTAACAATTCTGACTTTTTCCCTCAGAATTGCGTGATATAAAGTTGCAATTGCGAGTTATAAAGTCAGAATTATGAGAAATAAACTCGCAATATTGAGAAAAGTCAAAATTATGATAAACTCACAATAAAGTCAGAATTATGAGATATAAAATTGCAATATTAAGAAAAGTCAAAAATATGACATATAAACTCACAATATTGAGAAAAGTTAGAGTTATGAGATATAAACTCACATACTAAATTCACAATTGCAAGAAAAAAAATTAGTATTGCAAGTTTATATCTCCCAATTCTGTTTTTATAACTTGCAATTGTGAGTTTAAATCTCGCAATTCTGAGAAAAAGAAGTCAGAATTGTGAAATGCAAACTCACAATTGTGAGGGGAAAAAAACAAATTGTGAGAAAAAGTTAAAGTAACCTTTTTTACAATTATAAAATGACTCACAAACAACTATCACAAAACATGAAAACATGAAACTTAACTTAAGCTTTTTCAGACGGTCAGAGTCAGAAAATCACCAATCGCTGTTTAAATGACATTAAAATTCAAAGTAATCACTTTGGTAATCTAAAATACTTTTCAGATGTAACTGTAATCTGATTACCACCCATTTAAAATGTAACTGTAATGAAATACAGTTACTCAAATTTTGTATTTTAAATACGTAACTAAGTTACTTGTATTTCGTTACTCCCCGACCCTGTCCATTTGTTTATTTCATCGAGCCTTGACTATTGTCTTCAGATGGTCTAAAATGCAGCAGCCAGGTTGATGACTGGAACACGGAAATTTAATCACATTTCCCTAATATTGCGAGCGTTGCACTGGCTACGGGTATGTTATAGAATTGATTTTAAAATTTTGCTCTAAATGGATCAGCCCAAAAATATCTCTCTGAACTGTTGAAAATAAATAACTCTGCTAAGTCTTTAAGGTCATCAAATCAGACTGTTGATGGTTCCAAGATCTAGTCTTAAAACGAGGGGTGACCATGGCTTTTCTATTATTGGTCCAAAATTGTGGAATACCTACAGAGTCTGAATTTAAATCAAAGCTGAAAACCTATTTTTTCTCTCAGGCTTACAACTGTATTTGATTTTTAATCATTGATTTTTGTAGATTTTTAATCAGTACCTTTGATAAACTCTCTTTATTATTTTATTTTTTATTTATTTATTTTCTTGTACAGCACAATGGTCAACCACTGTTGTAATTATTGTGCTATATAAATAAAGTTTGATTTGATTTGATTTGACCTCTAGAGAGCACATTTTTTTCTTTTCAATATTAGTCTTTGGCAAAAAATATGAATTTTGAAAAATTATAATTCGAGCACTGTAAACCTGATTGATCTAAAAAGATATAGCAAAAATTACCCCTCGGGGCCCACGTCTGTGGCGAGTTTGGGGCCTGTGGCATTAAAGCTCTAAGAGGAATAGCAGAAAGATACAATATCAGTATAAGTTGGCATAATAAGTCAGCTAGTTGGCTTTTTCAAATTAATACAGACTCATGCAATTATAGCTAAAACCTACCCCCACACCCAAACCTTACCCTAAACCCACCCCTTCCATAAAAATAAAATTTACTGTGAGTTTCATAGTTAAACTACTTAAAAAATGATGAAAACAAACAGGAGTACTATGGCGTTGTAGTTATGTTATATGATCTGATGCTCACTAGGTGGCGATAGTGAAGTTTAAAAAGCAAGGAAAGTGAAGAAGAAGAGCAGTACTAGTGACGGCATCAGCGATTTCAGAGGAAGGGGCATTGATGATTTTTTTTTAATCAACTTTCAGAAAAACATACAATGACATTTAACATAAAAAAAAACACAAACAGAGATTGGGATACATATAACAGATCTTACATCATACAGGGTAAGGGGCTCTGATGATCTTCTTGCATCATCTCTTTTTGACATCTCGTGTGGTTCTGTGTGATTTGGACAACTTCAAGTTACGCCCCTCTTTCAGTCTGCAGACAGATCCTATTGGAATTTTGTCCGACAAAGCAGTCAGGGGAGTTAGTAGATTAACGCTGGTGAATTTGAACCTGAAAAATTGTGTGTACTCACGTCTTGAACAACATTCCTTCTGATGTTCATTCATGTTTATTTGATGCTATAAATGAACTAGTATGAAGAGATGATCGGTTCACGAGGAGCTACAGCGATCTGTCACGACACATTAAAGAGACACTAGACGCTATTTATTGTTTAAACGTCTTTAAAAAATTACAATATGATGTTTTATTAACAAAGTTCGGGAGGAACACATTCAAATGATCTAACTAATCATCACATCACTCCAACTACACAGTAAAAACCCCAGAGTTAAATCAACTCTGCTCAGAGAACATTTGGTCCCTCTCTAAATAGTGTTAAAGTAACACTGAAGCAGAGTTAAAGTTAATGAGATAATTAAGCAATTAATTAAGCGATGATTGAACATTAATGATGAACACCTGCTGTTAACAAGCAGAATCACTGAAGAAAAGAGAAACACAAGAACAACAACTGACTTCAGCCACAGCCTTAGATGAAATCAACTGAAGATAAAAGACATTCAATCTCTGAAGAGTGTTACTTTAACACTAGTTCAGTGTGACTTTAACACTATTTAGAGAGGGACCAAATGTTATCTGAGCAGAGTTGATTTAACTCTGGGGATTTTACTGAGTAGCAGTCATTAATCAGCAATCAACACGTCTACCCAATCAGCATGAGCGGAGACATAGATGATATGTCAGATATATCGATGCAGTCGACTCACCTATGTTTTTGGACAGTTTCAGCATCCCTCCACCACCCCGTGTCCTCCTGGTTACTTCCTAAACCAGAATACGGGGGAGTACTCTGGGCTCGGGCCAAATACCGAGCTCGGAGCCCTCTCCTCGGACGGCACGCCAAATATGCATACTAATTACTCTGTCGGATTATTTCTAAGTGTGAATTTGTGAAATTTTAAATATGAAAAGGTTTCATATCAAAAGTAACCTACTCTGTCTTGTCTGTCGATGCGTTGTCAGTGTCCTCTTTGCTCCGAGATGGATTTTTCACTTCGTGAGAACATGATGTGTGGCGGGAGAGCGCATGACTTGTCGGACATAGTAAGAGTAACTAAAGGGGGCGGGGCTTTCTGGTTCAACACTGGTTCAGACTGCAGTGAAATCGAATTTTTTCTCATCACATCTTTTCAGGCATCTGTCTGCATTATTAATTGAAAGTGGTCAAATGAGTTTTGTGTGTCCAAACATAGCCAGTCTATCTGCATGGGTTGCTTTAATACTGACGTGGGTTTTCAAAACGGATGCAGGAAAACAGAAAATGATTTCACAGACGGTGAAATCATAATATTTTATATTTAATAACAGCCAAATTTAAGGCAAAATTCTTTTTTTTTAATTTATCTGTTATTATCTATATTCTTTAAATGCAAGTTCAATTTCAATGTCATCATGGACACAATTAGTAAACTATTAATTTTTTATTTAACTTTCTACATTGTAGTTAAAAACGCCTGATAATTTATAAAGCCAGGCTGTTTTTGAATTGACATTTAAAACAATACTTTAAAATAATACTGTATACTTTGAAACAATTTAACGCAACTTGGGTCATGTTTTTCTATTTAATATGTTCTGCAACGAATGTAAAAATTTAACTTGTAAATGAACAGGAGTTTCATCTTCATTTCTTTATAAATGTGACCCAAACGCCCAGTTTTTTGTCAACACCCTTTGTATTACACCTGAAATATTATTGGTTTATTTTCTAATAGGTGTGTGAACACGCCTGTTATTATTTCAGTCCAGGTTCAGTCACATTCCCTAACATGTTGGAACAGGAATGCAAAATGATGCATTCGCTCACTCTCACAAGGTTTCGTATTTCTCCATTTCAGGTTTTCTCTCTCTCGATTATTCATTTTGTGTTTATATCTTGACGGTGTTCATACACATGGCATGTGACGACTCTTACAGCGTCCTCATCATCCCTCTCCAGAACAGCCTCTACAGCCCTGATGCTCTGCACTGCTTCCACTGGGTAAGAGACTGGGGGGTGTGGGGTGGGCAGTGCGGGGGGGTAGTTCATAAGAGGGCGCAAATCATACAAAAGTTATGTTTGCTGAACTAAATATTTGTCTTGCATAATATTTACTTGCATATTGTTACTTGCAACTGTTTGCAGGATATTGACGAATGCCAGTAATCTCAAAATGATTAATCAATATCACAAACAATATATCCTCTAGTCTTGATGCTTCTGCTTTTTTTAACATGGTTCGATATATATGCTGTTTCATTAAATTAATGTATTTCTTTCAGCTGAAAAGACGTAGAGATCTGGAAAGACAAAAGGACGTCCTGTGGGCTGGACTGCAGGTTGTGGAACAAACACAGTTGTGGTACCAGAATCGCCTGCAGCTGAATTTACAAAGGCACGTTAGCTTTAGCATGGGAGACTTGGACGGAGAGGTATTAACCATCACAAAACACACACGAGTAAAGCTGTCACACAAAAACAGAAGGCATGTTCCTGCAGACTTTAATTCAAACTCTGTACATTTTTAAATCTCAACAGGTTTTTTAACTCTTTCCCTGCCAGCATTATTTTTTTTAAAAGTTGCCAGGCACTGCTAGCATTTTTGGGAGTGGTTGTATTGCATCAGACAGGTGTCACTTTGCTCTCAGCTGATTGGTCCAATTTTAGTTTGAAATATTTTACCCAGAAAATAACCTGCCCTGGAGCAGGGAAGCTGGTTTAGCTGGGTATGTTTCAGTGTATTTTGTGTCAACCTTGGTTTTTAGGCACCATCATGGCAATGAACACTGCAAAAAGTGAAGTTGGTGTCCTAACTGAACAGAAACATACCTGGCTATCCACCTAAAACAGCTTCTTGGTATGATTCGAGGTCTACTGTACATCAAAATCAGGCTTATGTAGATCTTTCACAGTGACGATAAGAGAAATGGAGGACTGTAGTATACTGTTGTTTACGTGTGTCTCAATGGTTCGGAATGGAATTTTTTTTAATATATGTATTTCTGTGTAAATGATGAACTGGGTAGGTTACTTTTAAAATGTATTTCACTACAGATTACAAAATACATGCTTTAAAAAGTAATTTGTAATGTATTTCGTAACATTACTCAAGTTTAGTAACTTAATCTAAATACTTTAGAATACTTTGGAATACTAATAAGTGTGGAACAAACACAAAAAAGGTAATTGCAAGTTTTTATCTCACAATTCTGACTTTTTCCCTCAGAATTGTGTGATATAAAGTTGCAATTGCGAGTTATAAAGTCAGAATTATGAGATATAAACTGAAAATATTGATAAAAGTCAAAATTATGAGATATAAACTGAAAATATTGATAAAAGTCAAAATTATGAGATATAAACTGAAAATAGTGAGAAAAGTCAAAATTATGAGATATAAACTCACAATATTGAGAAAAGTCAGAATTATGAGATATAAACTCACAATATTGAGAAAAGTCAGAATTATGAGATATAAACTCACAATATTGAGAAAAGTCAGAATTATGAGATATAAACTCACAAAGTAAATTCACAATTGCAAGAAAAAAAGTCAGTATTGCAAGTTTATATCTCCCAATTCTGGCTTTATAACTTGCAATTGTGAGTTTAAATCTCGCAATTCTGAGAAAAAGAAGTCAGAATTGTGAAATGCAAACTCACAATTGTGAGGGAAAAAACAAATTGTGAGAAAAAGTTGCAGTGACGAGTGAATTATAAAATGACTCACAAACAACTATCACAAAACATGAAAACAGTGGAAAACATGAAACTTAACTCCGCTTTTTCAGACTGTCAGAGTCAGAGAATCACCAATTGCTGTTTAAATGACATTAAAATTCAAAGTAATCACTTTGGTAATCTAAAATACTTTTCAGATGTAATTGTAATCTGATTACCACACATTTAAAATGAAATACAGTTACTCAAATTTTGTATTTTAAATACGTAACTAAGTTACTTGTATTTCGTTACTCCCCAACCCTGCCTGTACCTCACAGGGAAGGCGGTCCTGCGCTCTGCGGTCTTGTATGCAGCGTGTTATTGGGAGTCTGGGTAGTTTGATGAGCGACTCCTGTATGTGGAACAATCTGGCCCCAGAAGAGAGCGGAGGTTCAGATTGGGATCTCCGGTGGAGCAATGCCACACTGGTCAAGGTGATGATGAGTAATTATGATACTGGTATTTTTCTTGTTTTTGTTTCTGTTGTCCATAACACGCATGTGGATTTTATATACAGGAAATTAATCAAAGGAATCAACAGATTTCCATGTTGGAGTTTGAGAAAGCACAACTTCTTCAGCAGCTGGTGTCTTACAGCACATCTGATCCGTACAAATATCCGCATGAAAAGGGTTTCAATCAAATTGAACAGTGAATTGTTAAAATAGCGTTGAAAAGACTGAATGTTTGAAAATAATTTTAAAAAAAGCTCTGTTTTAGCAGAAAGAGGCATATATACTTTTAAATATTTTTTTTTCCCCCAAAATATTTGTTGTTACTCACATTTACATGAGAATTACACTAGTACATGTTTTCTCTGTTAATGTGTGATGAATGTAATTATGCTGCTGTCTTTGTTAATATGTTTTGTGTGACTACTAGAAAGATTGATTGATTTAGATGTATGTGTGACTTTGTGATCTGATGTTATCCCTGAAAGAAAGTTAAGTATCTCATGAGAGGATCAACCAAAACCATCTACAAGATTTGAAAACCCATGACCACATAATTTGAAAGAATAAAAACTCAACTCTCCCGTTTATCCGAGAGGGAATAAATGTTTATATTACTTGTCATTATATTATTCTGTATTTATAAATATTTTATATAATATAAAATGCAACCAACTAATCTCTGAAATTCTATATATATATATGTCATATGTCAATACTTAAAGTGTTCGTTCACCCAAAAATGAAATTTCTGTCATTAATTCCTCACCCTCATGTCGTTCTTCACCCGTAACACCTTTGTTCATCTTCAGAACACAAATTAAAAGATTTTTGATGAAATCCGAGATGTATGTCTCATCCATAGACAGCAATATAATTAACAATTTCATAGTCCAGAAAGGTACTAAAAACATTGTTAAAACAGTGGTTCAACCGTGCGCAAAAACTAAACAAAAATATATCTTCTCTTCTGTGTCCTTCTCATACGTTGTTTACGTCCAGTGCTTCCAGGTTGTATACGTTCTACTAAATACTGAGCCGGCATTCGGACATAAACACAGAAGCCTTCACTGTGGATATTTACGTAGTTGCCGCAGTACGTCTTTATTTTTGGTTTGTTTTTGCGCACAAAAAGTACTTATTTAGAAAAACAAGAACTTTACTATTATTGTTGTTGTTGTTTTTATTATTATTAATGAATTAGCCAGCATTTTGATTCAGCTCAATTCAAGTTAATGCAAAACCAAAATGTAACGTGGTGGTGGGAAAAAAATGGGATGGGAGGAATTTTTTTTAAAGAAATCTTTTGCGTTCCCTCGCAAAGATGTTTGTGTTCGCACACAAAACTTTGCGTTCCCTAACGTTAAACGTTGTTAAAATACAAATGCAGCTATTTCCAACATAGACAACGAGCTACAACAACCCGATTTTCCTCAAACAAGCTTTATAGTATATAAATAGTATATATAGTATATATATTTTCTCTATTAACAGGCGGCGATGAGACAAGTCCGAAGGGACCGTCTGAGAAGTCCAAAATCATCAGAATTTCTACAAAAATAGCCATTAATAACGTCAATGAAACACACTGTATACCAAATTCAGTTAAAACATCACTGCTCTCCTGCTGGTTATACTACAACACTTACATTCTTATACAAGCAGCTTTTGCATGATAATTGCTTACTGAATTTGATGGCATTGCAATTTATTAAATGTTTTACTATTAACAGTGAAGTTATTGATTTTGTTTCATAATAATCATATTATATAATTTATATATATATATATATATATATATATATATATAAGTGTTCCAGTACAACCAGCAGGTGAGCAGTGACACATGAACTGAATTTGGTGTGTTACAGTGAAGTTATTGAGTGTTTTTCATAATATAAAATGAGCAAAAGGGTTTTGGGTTTTGCACTTTTCAGACGGTCCCTTGTCTCCCGCTAGCTCAAAGAGGCAAATTTATATATTATAAAGCACATTTGAGGAAAATTGGGTTGTTGTACCTCGTTGTCTAGGTTACTATGATTGGAAATAGCTGCATTTGTGTTTTAACAACGTTTAGTTCACGAGTTATTGATCCGGGAAGCTCGAATATGTGAATATATTGTCAACTTTACTGAACTCCTTAAGCACTGACCGCATTTATTTATATTTGAGTCAAACAAGTTCAAACTCTAAATGAGTCGCGCATTATTTGTGTGTATTAATGCACGAGCTCACTTAATAAACACTACTGCCAGCCAGAGGGACATTAAACAGGAAGGTTTTGTCCGAGCTCACAACAGGTTTTGCAAGGGAACGCAAAAGATTTCTTTAAAAAAAATTCCTCCCATCCCATTTTTTCCACCACCACGTCCGTACAGCAGAGAGCAGCAGGATCTCATATAAACAATGAACACTGCATGTTTTTAGTCCAGGTCTCCGGCAGGTTAAATGTTTGGTTGTGAAATCCTTATACTGTACCAAGAATGCATTATATTTATCAGATCTGGATATGGCAAATCAGTTCTACAGATATAGATTATGATGAGGGTTTTACATTAACACCCACCAAATACAGGTGGATTTCAGCAGTGGCGTGTAAGGGCTGCTTGCCAAATTATTACCCCCCTCTTTGAGGCCGTTACCTGATTTCCTAATCCTAAAGCTATTTGTGGCACTGGCGATGGTCAGAGTTATGCACAACACCGGTTCAAACTGAACACGTTTTTGCTGTTAAATAGACGTATGTCTGTAGAATGAAAAAAGGGTGGTCTAAAGAAAAAGTTGAATGTATTTTAATCTCCTGCGCTAGGTGCTGCAAAAGACTCAAGACAACGATTAAAGACATCGATATAGTACTTGGAATAGAAAAACGCGTTCTGTGTGAACAGCCCTGTTACATCCAGCAGCTGGAGTGCCCCAGATCTCCACCAGAGGGCGCTCCTCCATTCTCTTTTGCATTCCCATCATGAACTATACTTCCCATAATCCTTTGCCTGGACTCAGTATGCTTCATTACTTTGTGCTGTCTCGTCAGCTAGTTGACTAATTATTATTTTAGCGTTGCCAATTGTTATATTCTTTAAATGACTACTATTGATATGTGAGGTAAAGAATGTTGCAATTAAGAATAGATGATGAAATTGGACATCCTTGTCTAACTCAATTTAAAAAGAATAATAACTTAGTTTAAATGAGCTATTTCTATTTATGTAGAGAATTGAAACCATCCTGCTGGAGTTGCCAAAGCCATTTTTTTTTTAAATTTCACAAAAATGTTGATTTAAATCACTGATTTCTGTTAGGTAAAGATTCAAAGAAATTTGATTTGTGTTGTTGGGATAATTTAGAGTTATACAAATCACTATAAAATTTAGCACAGAACTTTGCAATATTTTTGGGGTCATCCCTAATATTGCCATTAATCATGAGTTTTTTTTCTTTTTTGCCAAATCACAATTTTGTACGATATTTTGCCAATTTCATATTTAGTCAATTCCGATTTCTTGCTGTAACTCCTCTCTTGCTTTATTTCCATAAGTGTTTGTGAATTATCTTATTTATTTCATCTTTTATTTCACTATAAGAGAGAACTGAGTTAAGTTTCCAGTAAGAAGAGATCCTGTGCACATTATCAGAAGCTAGAAGATGAACGTGAATAAAGATGCTCTTATGGTTAAAAAAAAAATGATGGCAAAATGTCAGTATAATTCTTTAGAAATAAGCCACGGGTCAATTCGGGATTGGGAGGAGAGAAAGTTATTGCTCCATGAGAACATTTTTTGAAAGGGATTCAACTCCCTACACCTGTCGATGAAGGAGAATCTTTGCAGAAACATTTTTAAGTATAGACTAGTATCATGAGGGAGGTTATCTGTCTATGTTATCTAAAGCCACATTAAAATCTCTGCATGGAATTGGAGCATTTAGTTAATAAATTTAACACGTGTTCTTCTAAACGGCTAAGTTTGGCTCTTTTCAGCTTCCTCAGTCGCTACTCTGCTTTCCCTACGGCTTAGGTGATGTTACTGCCCCAGGACAAATCCTCCTACACAGAGAGACCTAGGAATTTAAAGCTGTCCACCTTTTCCACTGCTTCTCCATTAATTTAGAGAGGTGAGTGACCAGGATGGTTTATTTACGAAAGTCAACTGATTTCTTTTATTTTTTTGATGTTAAGAGCCAGGTTACACCACCCTGCCAGTAGATCAATCTCCTCCTGTATGCTGTCTTATTGTTGTTTATTATGAGGCCGAGCACGGTTGTGTCGTCTGCGAATTCAATGATATGATTAGTCGGGAAGGAGGCAGAGCAGTCATGTGTGTAGAGTAGTGGACTGAGCAACCAACCCTGAGGGACACCAGTGTTGATGTATATGGTTGTAACAAAGTTCTTAAGAACGGGAAGAAGGAGACGGGAACCGGCGAACGTTCACAAACTTTTTAATAATAAAATAAACAAACAATGAAACGAAAGTAGAAGGGCGGCAGTTCCTCACGGCGACTGCCGCCCACACAAACAAAATAAAACACAACATAAATTCCGTCGCTCCTCTTTTATGCTTCCGGAGCTCCTCCGTGAGAGATCCGAGACCGGTGCGCCGAGCAGCTGAAGCTCGTTATCTCTCGCGTCACGGCCTCGCGCCGTTCCCTCACGGCTCTCGCCCGCCCTGCTCGTCACATACCCCCATCGCCCCTCGCTGGCCGGGGGGTTCCCACGAGACTGCGCTTACTCCCCCCCGGGGGCCAGTCTCGGCGGCCGCAGCACCTGGGGGTAAGGACAGACGAGACGAGAGAAAAGGAGACGGAAGCACAAGGAGCGACAAAGACGAGAGAGTGGAGAGAGGGAAAAAAAAAATTGTGGTCCGGTTCCCAGACACACCGCCGCTCGGTCCTCAGCCAGCTGAGAGGCTCTTCCTCGCGGTGCCATGCGATGGTACTGGACGCTCGGTGGACGGCCCGATCCTCCTCCGCCCCCTGGCGGCCGGCGATGGCTCCTCCGATTGAGGGCAGCCGGCAGCGAGTCCGCCGTTCCCTGCTCCTCCCCATCATGGCGGCAGGCAGCAGGCTCTGGCCCACGGCGAACGGGGGCGACTCCTCCGCTCCCTCCTGGACGGCAGCCATCCCACCTCGTCCCAGGAGCACGGCAGCGAGCTTTCCGTCCCACCGGTTACTCACTCGCTCCAGCACCACCGCCTCGGGCAGCAACTCGCAACTCGTCTTCTCTCCCGCGCTGCCTGACCTCCTCAGCACCGCAATCCCTCTCAGCAGCGAGGGCTCTTCGACAGCATGTCCTTCCTTCCTCCCGGGTTTCGGCACCAATGTAACAAAGTTCTTAAGAACGGGAAGAAGGAGGCGGGAACTGGCGAACGTTCACAAACTTTTTAATAGTTAGTTCCTCACGGCGACTGCCGCCCACACAAACAAAATAAAACACAACATAAAATCCAGGCCTGGTCCTCTCTCGTCCTTCACTGTTGTCGCTCCTCTTTTATGCTTCCGGAGCTCCTACGTGAGAGATACGAGACCGGTGCGCCGAGCAGCTGAAGCTCGTTATCTCTCGCGTCACCGGCCTCGCGCCGTTCCCTCACGGCTCTCGCCCGCCCTGCTCGTCACAATGGTGTTTGAAACGTGCTCGCCTATTTTCACACATTGAGAGCGGTTAGTTAAAAAGTCCAGTATCCAGTTACATAATGAATTGTTCGGTCCAAGGTTGTACAGTTTCAACAGGAGTGTGTTTGGCCGGATTGTATTAAAAGTCGAAGTCAATAAAAAGCAGTCGTGAATAGCCGTTTTTGTGCTCCAGAAGTATGTGAAGCACAATAGCAATGGCATCCTCCGTTGATCTCTTCTGCCGGTATGCAAACTGGTATTGGTCAAAAGCAGGTGGTAGGGCCTTTTTAAAAATTTTCATGACCTGCAGCTCCAGGCACTTGGCGGGGATAGATGGGAGTGCCACAGGCCTGTAGTCATTCAGGCATGTGACATTGGCTTGTTTGGGTACAGGAATGATTGGGGCTGCTTTGAAACATGCTGTTACCCATGACTTGGACAACGACAGGTTGAAGATGGTGGTAAAGACCTCTGCCAGTTCAGCCGCACAGTCCTTTAGCACTCGGCCCAGCATTCCGTTTGGACCAGATGCCTTCCTGGGATTGATGCTGTCCAGGCAGAGTCTCACTTCATGAAGGCTCAGGACTGGTGCAGTGTTGTCGTTGGAGGGCAAGTGGGGCCACAAAGTGTCCTTGTTCTCCCAATCCTTATGGGCATAGAACAGGTTCAATTCCTCTGCTGGAGTGGAAGAACTACTCACAGAGGCAGATGTTGTTCCCTTGTCCGATATTGCTCTAATTCCATCCCACACCTGCTCGGAATTTGATGAGGTACTAAAGTGGGCTTCAATCCGCATTTTACAATCCAGTTTGGCAGACTTGACGCCCCTTCTAAGAGCACTCCAGGCTGTAGGCCCCACTGACCCCAGACCTATAGGCTGCATTCCTGGCTTTATCAGCAGCCGAACCTCATCCATGGTTTTTGGTTAGGAAAAACATGGATCAGCTTCCAGGATGTAACCCTGTCTACACTAAAATTGGTATAATCCATAACTGTGGTGGTGTACTCATCAAGGGCCTGGCATGTTAGTAATTTCCGGTCTCTGAAAACATCCCAGTCTGTGTAGTGGAAGCAGTCCTGTAACTCAGGGATAGCATTTTTTGGCCATATTCTAACTGGCTTCACCATGGGCCCAGCAGTCTTAAAGTGGGTGTATACCAGGGATAAAGCATGAGTGAGATATAATCAAATTGTAAGCATTAGTCACACTGATCCAGTGTTTTATCTCCTCTGGTTGCACAGTTCACATTATGGTGGAATTTGTGAAATACAGTCTTTAAGTCAACATGATTAAAATCCCCCGCTGCTATAAAGACACTGTCAGGGTGTGCAGCCAGGCTGTTGTTAATGTTGTCGTGTAGCTGTGCTAGAGCCACTTTAGCATTAACATCTGGGGGGATGTACACAGCACAGATAAACACAGCAGAAAATTCTCTCTGGAGATAAAACGGCCTACATTCAAGCAGCATGAACTCCATGTCAGGGCAACAGAGTCTTTCAAGTCTTTCTTTCTATATTCTTCTGTGTTGTCAGTCGCAGTCAAATCTCGTCCATTTTATTGCGGATTGATCGGGCATTGGAGAGGAAGATGGTAGGGAGCGGGGGCTTGAACTTGACTCTCTTCTGCTGCCGCTTGCAGCGTCACCTAAATCACTTTCATTGAGTAACACCTTGCCTTTACATTGATGTTTTTTTTAAATACCCCGGCTGAATGTGTTGTACCATGAGACATCCATAAGTTCATTTCCCAATTTGATGAGTGACATTCTTGCAGGAAGCAAAAATCAGATTTGAATAGTTTGAGATATTTAAAAAAAACAAAAGCTTTTTGTTTAGTAAGATTTGCTTAGCATTTAAGGAAACAATAGATAAAGACATGAATCCCTCACTATCTTTCCTCTGACTGATTTACTCAGATGTAACTGAAAACATCTAAAAACAAGTTTTCAAATAGGCGCTATGTTTATATATAAATCACATATTTGAGGTCTAAACAACTACATTGTGTCTGTAAGTAGTACTTGTGAAATTATAGTGAGTTAGCTCTTCCACCATTGACAGAAATGCTGCCAGTATAGATCCAGCAGATACAAGGAGAGTGATGCAAAATTTGAAACAGTTTCCGTACGATAGTCTTAGAATATTGCATGGCTGGAAAAGGCTCTCAGCCAATATAGTATATAGTTATATAGTGATATATAGTTATATATATATATTACTCTAACTATAAACTATAACCATAAAATACTTTAAATAACCAATTAGTGTGATGGTACCAGCAGAT
Source organism: Zacco platypus (assembly GCA_038088235.1). NCBI lineage: Eukaryota > Metazoa > Chordata > Actinopteri > Cypriniformes > Xenocyprididae > Zacco > Zacco platypus. The sequence continues at coordinate 21,357,880 of CM076066.1, read as the reverse complement.
GTTCAGAGATCTTCCTATGCCCTCATGTGCCCTTGTTTCTGCTGGCTGTGTTTTTAAAGCCCTTGTCACAACACGTTACTGATCGTACCCTGGTGGTCTCACAATGAATTTCCAGCAGCTGATAAGAGCTATCTCCATATCATATAATACATTTACACCAAAACACACACAAAGCCATTTTTGCTTATCTCTAAGACTAAATATGACTCCTTGCCTTTCCACAATTACATGTGGCTACATGCTGTCGAATCAAACAGCTCACGGTCTAGACTGGCCTCAGTAAGTTTTTGAACATACGATTCACACAAAATATCAAACAAATCGGTAGTTTCAGATAACTCTTAGAACTAACTTCTCTTCTAAGAGCCATTTTTTATAAAGTCAATGGCTTGTGGAAGCAATTGGTTTCAAGGTGATACTTTTTTTTTTTTTAATTTTGAACAATAGCCCATATGTATTGCATTGTTATTTCAAAGCTAAAACAAATAAGTACGTATTTTTTGAAAATTATTTTGTTTAAAACTGCAACATTTTGTAAAGTATTGTCTTTTAGTCTGTATTTTGCCTTGTTCAAGCCTGTTTCCTCATTGTTCTTCATTGCTTTATCATCTGGTTTGGTTTTTGGTTAGGTGTGACATTTCCTTAAAATAATCTTTGCAACAATTTTTAAAATTATTATCTCTTGTTCAATATAAGTAACTGTTTATGTGACGAGTCAAGTCACCTTTCTTTATGTAATGCTTTTTACAATGCACATTGTGTCAAAGCAGGTGATAGAGGGAACATCATTTTGTCCAGACTGGTTGGAGCTGATAGAAAGGCAACAGTAACTCAAATAACCACTTGTTACCGAAGGTCTGCAGAAGAACAGAAGAAGACCTCACCGGGTGCCACTCCTGTCAGCTAAGAACAGGAAACTGAGGCTACATTTAACACAGGCTCACCAAAATTGGACAAAGATTAGAAAAACATTGCCTGCTCTGATGAGTTTTGATTTCTGCTGCAACATTCAGACGGTAGTTCAGAATTTGGTGTAAACAGCATGAAAGCATGGATCCATCCTGCCTTGTATCAGCGGTTCAGGGTGTTGGTGTAATGGTGTGTTGGATGTTTTCTTGGCACATTTTGGGCCCCTATTATCAATTGAGCATCGTTTAAACACCACACCCCACCTGAGTATTGTCGTCTACCATCTACAACCCTTTATGATCACAGTGGACCATCTTCTGATGACTTCTTCCAGCAGGATAACACGCCATGTCACAAACCTCAAATCAACTCAAACTGGTTTCTTGAACATGAAAATGAGTTTACTAAACTCAAATGGGCTCCACAGTCTCCAGATCTCAATCCAGTAGAGGACCTTTAGGATGTGGTGGAATGGGAGATTCATGGATCTGTAGCCGACAAATCTGCGTGATATCATGTCAATATGGCCTGAAATCCTGATTCCTGATTGAATAAGTTGACTTTTCATTAGCAGATAAGCACTATGATGCATAACTGTGATTGCAAAACAAATTCTAACATTGCCTTTGACTTCTACATGCTATGTTCAATCAACATTAAATAAAAACTTCCCAGTAGGGAGTAAACGGCAAAATTTGCTCACACTTGGATTACATTTCATCCGATAGATCTTGCACTCATGCATTTCTATTTTAGAAACAAAACGCAATTACTTTTTTTTTCTAGCTTGGTATTGTTTCTGTGATTGTGATCTTGGTGGAAGGCTATTATTGTGCTAGTGATGTGATTTAACTTCCTCCTTCCCGCTGCCTGCCACTGAACCATTACAGTCAGGGTACCAGCAACTCTGTTAATTACCAGCTCCTATTCACACGGATGCTGTGAAAGAGCTTTGTTGACACTCTCATTCCTCCTTGACAGAGAGTGTTCTTCCAGCCTTCATGGTTCATTGGTTTTCCCCTTTGCTGTTTTTTTGTCTCTCACTGATTCCCGGTCAGTTGTGGTGGTTAAGAGTTTGCTGGTACATTAGCAAGAAAAGGGCATGCATACCACTTCCCTGCAGTTGAGCTAAAGCGTGAAGAATAAGCTGAGATGAAGAGGGTATTTTTGTGGTTTGATGTGGTTTTGGCTATTTCCTTTTACAAAGTAAAGAGCACATTCCGGAACACACTATCCAGAGGGCATGTCCACAGAGTGAGCGGGGGTAAAATCTTTGCGTACTTATAGGGGGTAGAGGAGGTGAATATGATGTATAATAATATTACATGCTTAAATGAAAGCAATATTAATCTGATAGAGCATTTAGTTACTATTTTGATGTGAGAAAGCCCTGAAAACAATTCAGTGTTTGAATAAACTGAATGAATGGATCAAATTAAAAACGACTATGATGTACTAAAACCTTTCTCGTACAGAAGATAATGTCAAAACATTCCCCATTCACAGGGATCCACGAAAAGAGTAAAAATGTGTTTTATTCTTGCCTGGCCAGTAGTCACGGTTGACGTCACGGTTTTCACAAATTCACTTTTTTTTGTAGTTTACACAAAAAATATAGACGATAATGGTATTGTTTTCAAAAACGTGCACTTTTGGGGGCGTTTACACAGCGCCGTTTTCAACTAAAAACGATACTTTTTTGCGTTTTGGTTTCAAAGTGCAAGTACTTGTTTTCAAAACAAGTATGAAACTACATACTACGTGTAAACTACAACACGCGAATTTGTGAAAACGGTGACGTCATGCGCATGTGTATTACGTGTTCAGCCTATTGGCGTGTTGTTGTTTTTTGGCGCGTTGTTCTTTACAAAGTGGCATCACCATTTACTGGCATCGCATGAATAATAAAGCGTTTTTAATCATTTTTGCTGTGCCATGTGAACGAGGATCGTTTTGACAGAGTTGTCATCTGCATGCGAAAAACGCAACGGAAAAACATTTCCACTTTTAGTACATGTTTGTCAGGTAAACATACCCTTTAAAAACTCATTTTCAAAAGTTTTCGTTTTCAAAATGGCGTTGTCGTGTAAATGAACGGCCAAAGTGTATAAATAGTTTTCCACTTTTATTTGAAAACAGTGTTGAGTATGGAGGACCAGGAGTGCCACATAAAAATAAAACGAAGAATCAATTAATTCATTTAATAATTCACACATAAAAATGTATATAAATAAATCACTTTTATATAGGCAAATAAATAGACATATTTAAAGTTGTTTATTTGATTCCTGTTTTTAAACGTAGATTAATAGAACAATAAAAAATACATTTGCAAATCATTTTGAATGGCTTTTTAAATGGCTTTTTAAAAAAGGATTTGCCAAATGCTTTTCTTTATCCATTTGTCAATCGAGTGTTAAAATGCCATTGGACAGTACACACGTGGGAGCAACCAATCAGCTTTCGCCTCAATTTGAAGAGCCGACCCTCTCTAGAAGAGTTCGAGCAATGCGATCACGCAAAATGTCATGCGAATCTGAACGTGTTTGGAGAGGTTATAATGGTTTTCATCCTGCTGTCTCTTCTGCCGGTACATCCAACGACTGGTGTTGTTCGAGAATGCTTGGAAGTTCAACCATAGCGTGAGGTCTGCAGAGTCGCTGAATGACCCCAAACTGAACCCAAATCCGTGGATTTATTGTACAACCACAATTATGCGGTGCGTTAGCCGCGTCTTCCCTCAACTGAAAAACTCTTTTACATATAAAATGATAATCGAAAGGAGAATTTCTTTCGCAAAAATCAGCTAAAGCTAACAAATCCTCTACAATACCTCTAAAAACACATTTAGCTTCGCCTGACATTTTGCGTGATCGCGTTGCTTGAACTGTCTTTGGAGAGTCGGCTCTTCAAATTGAGGCGAAAGCTGATTGGTTTGTACTGTCCAATGGCATTTTAGAAAAGCATTTGCCAAATTCTTTTTTAAAAAGCGATTTAAAAAGCCATTTAAAATGATTTAATAATGCACTATTTATTGTTTTATTAATCTACGTTTTAAAAAAATCAATTAAATAAACAACTTTAAATATGTCTATTTATTTATACATTAAAAAAATCTTTTTTAAATTGATTGTTTTATTGGTTTATTAATCTACGTTTTAAAAAATGAATTAAATAAACAACTTTAAATATGTCTATTTATTTGCCCATATAAAAGAGATTTATTTATATGCATTTTTATGTGTGAATTATTAAATGTATTAATTGATTCTTCGTTTTATTTTTATGTGGCACTCCTGGTCCTCCATAGTTGAGTAACCAGACCCTCAATGCTAAACAATTATTTTTGCCAACCCGTTTGACCAATATAGGGATATTGGGATATAGAATGACTTTCAGGTAATCTCATTTGACAGATAAGGATTTATTATAAGTATTTTACTGGGGCACAGCATTATTATTTTACTGAAACTCTTGCCATTGGATAGCATCTTGATTGCATCTTTGCATCTCAGTCCTTCACTGTGTATAGGCTGACTCAATGTAAATCCCACAACCATGACTGGGTCTCAATCCCAACATCAGCTGAAGATGTTATTAGGATGTTGTGGCTATTTCTATCTAATTTCTCTTTTGTAGTACTGGGTCTTAAATGTGCACCACAACTATTTCAGTTGCAAAGGCATTTAATATTCATTTGCTGTAGATCCCATATGCACTACAAGTGAACAATGTTTTAGCATCTAATATTCAAGACCATTAGTGAGGTTTCAGACTATGTTCTTGTACTTAAACTGTGGTTTAAGTTGTGTGCACTGGACCCCACTCTATAATGGGATGCAATGTAGACAGACAATACACATAAAGATATAGTTTCATCAGATGTGAAATTTACAAGTATCCATTAAGGATATCATTAATTTTTATCAACATTTTGGTAACATTAACAAGGTTCATTTGTTGACATTAATGTGTTAACTAGCATGAATTAACAATGAACAATATGTTTTCCCTGCATGTATTAACCTTTCTTAATGTTAGTTAATACAAATGTTCGTGTTAGTTCACTAATGTTAACAGATGCAACTTTTGATCTTAAAAACGTCTTAGTAAATGCCACGATCAACATTAACTAAGATAAATAAATGCTGTAGGAGTATTGTGCCTTTGTTCACGTTAACTAATGTTAACGAATGAAACCTTTGTCAAGTGTTACCAACTTTTTTATTATATTAAATTTATAGTTGTCTGTCCAGTGTCTTTTAATGAAAATATCACACGCTGTGAAGTTTTGTGCTCAAACTAAGTATGGAAAAGAAGAAAATAAAAATAATTGTATGATTACATTAACAACATTTAAAAACTTCATTTTTAAATATATTTTAAATTATTTTCATATTTAAAAATATCATTACATATGTAACCCGTCTACACAGGTCCTAGTCACCCTGTGGGGTTCAAACCCGGGTCTCTGGCATGGGGGTCAGATGCTCTAACAAGGAGACTAAAGGCTACAACCGGTAGAGTCAGTTGCTAAAGTTGCTTTACTCGCACAGCGACTACCCGCTGGCCTCCATTACACATATTTAAACCGATCTTTTAATTTCAAATTAAACTTTTCAAATACCCTTTTTTATCACTGACATTTTTTGTTGTTTTTGAGCAAAGGAATTCATTATCTCAAAAATTTAAGATAAACAGACTTAAAATGAAGTTACATGCATAGTTTTCTATATCAAGAGAGTATATTTTTTTCATTTAGGACCCATTTAACCTTTTTTATTTGTTTGTTCTTTGATTAATTTAGTTTAGTTGAGTCAGAACAACATTCGCTTACATTTTATGCATACCTGTACATGATCCTGAGAGGAAACTATGAACATTTTCTGGATCACAACCAGTACGTTTGCAAACACCTCTAAAACATTGGTTAAAGTTTTTATCATCTGGAAAGCATTACGTTTGTTTACAATCATCTGATAAACATCAACTAGGTGAAGAAACAATGAAGAATTTGCTGGCAAGTATACAGTAGCTCAGATCAATGCTGCCACTCACACTAGTCCTCTGCCCTTCTCTGAAGTCAGTCCTGACATTTCCGGAGGTAGACTGACGTCCAGAAGGTCCTGCAGGTGTTTAATGTAGCTTATGGCCGCCCGTAGTGTCTCTACCTTGCTGAGTCTTTTATCCTCAAATTCCTGTGGCAAATGTTCACGGAGTCTCGCATATCCCTCATTGACACAGCGGACTCTCTGCCGCTCTCTCTCGTTACGTTTGTGGATGAATGCAGGTTCCAAGGAGTAGTCGGGCACACTGTAGCTCCCATGGTAGGACAGGTAGGAAAAGCTTCCGATGTACCGTTGACAGTTTTCTTGCTCTTGGTAATTCTGGGGATTTTTCAGTGCATCTTTGAAGGGGAAATACTGGTGGTTGAAAGTCGAGCCAAACGTCAAGGGATGAGCATATGACACCCGGTCCACAACTCCGTGATCAGATCCCATTTTTCTGGAAAAAACCCAAAACATATTAACATCACATTTCCTTTAATTTATGAAACTGTTTTGAATTAGGACAAATAAGCTGAGAGTTACTTTTTTCAGATCACCTTTGCACTGATGTGGTCTGTCTCTGCTCTTGACATCAAACATGGATGTCAATGTGGATTATTCTTGGGGTCAGTCAGGATATTATCATCTTCATCTTCTTTCTGCAATTAAATACTTCTTCCTTCCTTCCTTTCTCTTATGAGGGCTGGTAAAAGGACGTCCTCTGTTCCTTTAAGCGGCAATCATCTCATCGTAAGTATGCTTCTGTAGAGGGAGGGACATGTCTCTCCTGTTGAATTTGGTTTTGAAGAATAGGGGGTAGACCGTGGCGTGTACAGTTGGAACACTAAATAACTTGCAAGTGCATCACATGGTAAATTTTTCACTTCATTACCTGCCTTTAACATTGAATAGATTTTTGTCCTTTTATGATTGTAAAACTTTGATATTTGTGATCGGTAGTCTGTCCTCTAAAAATGACACATATTTCATAACCAGTGTTGGGCATCACAAGAAAGTAACTAGTAAAATTGAAACATTTCTTTTAATTACAACAAGTTTTCAAATAAGTAACCTAAGTTACTGTTTTCCCAAAAACTGTATTGACTGACACTTCTCCTGTCCCCATGTTGAGAGAAATTGGGAGTAAGTGCAGAGGCATCTACATCCCCTCCAGAAGTTTGCGGTCGAGAAGTGAACGGCGCCTCGTGGTTCTGTAGCAAATAATCAGTTGTACATAATACAGGAATAAAGTTAAGAGCTGAAATAGTTGTTTTTGTAAAATGACATCTTTTAAGACATTTTAAAGTTGGCTTTGTCAGTATATAGTCTAAACTGTAAAGTCTGAACTTTAGAGTATTAAAGATGAATATTTCAGTTAAGCAGTATTGGTACAATTGGAACAAAAGAACTTATTGTCTTTATGAACTAACTCTTGAAAATATGAACTGTGTATAGGGATTATTGATCATAATTTATTTAGTCGACAAATAAAAGAAATATCACATGGAAAATTACCATAGTTCGTAGAAATTGTTCCCAATCGTGCATCTATTCAGGCATCCGACACTAGATTGTGCTTATAATTAATCATGAACAATAGTAAATCCAACTTCTACGATTATCTAAAAACATTATCCGCCATTCTAATTTGTTAAAAAAAAAATATTCTCTGAACTACTCCTTGGCCGTTTGTCAGACCTTCGCACACATCAGCTTTAGATCATGCTGGCAAATAGTTAACAGAAGAATTTTGATTAATTAAACAGTTTAGGAGATTCAATTTTACATGTGTCTGGTATGACCCATTATGACCATTATGTCTATGTCTTGTGTGCAAAAAGTCCAAACTTCTTAAAACATTGTACATATGGAGAATAAGTCATTCTGAGCAAAAATGCTTAGTTTTGTGAATTTATGATGCTCTCAGGAGGCCAACGGCACATTCTGAGCTATCAACCATTTCAGCTGAAAGTTGACGGCTGTGATATTAATGTTGTCCAATAGAGGGAGCCGCAGGATAAGTAATCTTTAAAGATAATTTTTTCCCCTATCATTTTCATCCCTTTGAACAGAAATAAATGTGTTGATCTAGTATAACTACGGTGCTCTGACAGTATAGTTTTATATAATTAGTGTACATAGAAATCTGTGGAATGCTTATAGACCAATAAAACACATTTTCAAGTTGCCAGACACGGTTAAATATATTAAATAAAGAGACAATGTTATGTTAATTTTATGATAATATGCTGTACAATTTCTATAAAGACCTTTAATGTTGTGGTATGAGTAATAATACAAACTCTTACGTGTTAAAGAGCAAGCATAAGGTTAGGAGGTAACAGAAACAGACCTTAAGATAAACAACGGTTTGAACTGCGAATGATATTTTCACATTCATTTAAATTTAAATGTCCACACATACACCACATTTATTATTAGATTCAAGATGGACTTCGTTATAAAAACCACATCATTAGAACCTAGAAAACAGTGTTCAAACTATGGTTAGTATGTTACGTAATAAGTTACGAGAGGTTGTGCTGTATTGTAAATAAGTCACGGCTGAAGGGCGTTGTTAAGCGGAGTACCCCTTCAGCCGTGACTTATTCATGATATAGCACTAGCCTTGAGTACCTTATTGCTTTTATAAAACGGTTACCACACAATATAAATATTAAAGCCAAAAATATCTATCAATGCCACTTTCATGAAGTAAACTTCTAATAAAAGCCTTCCCTCCGCCGGAAAAAATAGTCCCTGAACAGCAACAGAAGTTTCATTATTACGCCATTAGATGGCGGCAAAGGCCGTATTTATGAGTGAGTGAGTCAGTCAGTGGCGAAGACTTGATCTGAATGTAGGTCACTCGATATTTTTCTCACGATAATCTACAAGCTTCAACAATATCAATTGAGAACAAACAATTTACGTTGCTAAGAGAGGGTGTTGTGGAGTGATACAAAGAATCATTGGGTGAAGCGGTCTTAGTCGTGTTTTATCGTGAATAAAACACAGCTATTAACCAATCAGAATCAAGGACAGGAACTAACCGTTTGGTTATTGCCGTCAATGGTGTCACATTTTCCTTCATGAAAATATATTTTATTAGTGTTAATTTCTTTTTAAAAGAAATCTTTGTTGATTACCACATTTCAAACTCTACAAATTAATGTTCCATTTGTAGCCTATTTACAATGTAAAATGACAATATACAAATATGAATACAGTGTAAATATTTCATAAATTTTATAGATTAGAACATCCATGCATGAATTGTATTCAAAGTTTTTTTTAAGGAATAAATATATTCATAAAATTCAATAATATTTCATTAAAGGGGTACTGCAAACTTAAAAGCTACCAAAACCGAGCAGAATCCAATTCTTCCCAGGTCTTAGCGAAAACTCAGTCGCCTGGACTGGATCGTGGATCGTGGATTGTGGATTGAAGCAGTGATTGGAGGATATGTTGGGAATGAGGACTGGAGGAGGATGGGAAACAAACAGGGAGTGTAAAGAGAGGCCGCTTGTTCATATTAAACGCAACGATAATCAACAAATTGATCGAAAAAACGGCGCGTTTTGCGGAATGTGAGCTGTAAGTCGCGTGCCGGGAAGCAGAAGACGATCTTTCGAGAAGATCTTTAGTTCATCTATCAAATCCAGCATGCGGCATTTTCACGCGCTAATCGTGGATCTGAAATGGACACAAATCCGTCCTGAGACCCTGACATATCTGTGATATCTCCTCACGGTGATTCTGACTGGATTGGTGAAGACGATTGGCATTGAAGCCGTTAGTTCTTCATTCATGCACCGAAGATCATCTGCTCGTCTCTTGTTTTGGGGCTTTTTTTATTGATAATAACGGACTAGTCCAGTCACAGTGATTTCAGTATCACAGGTGAGATGGCATGCGTATCACAGCCCTATAATTTGCAACCATAATTAGCTATCACTATATGTTTCAACTGTCAAATCAAAGTACATCAATGGTTGTTTCTTCTCGCCACTTTGGCCTTTCTGGACTCATCCTCAATAAGTCTCTCAAACACTTCTCAGTCTCATTAGTTAATTTTATTCGCTCGCTAACAATGTTCAACAACATGTAAGTCATTTCCCCTGAACTGTAAAGAGCAAATGTAATTTCCATCATACGCCAAATCACCATTAATTATGCAAATGAACTGATATTTTAAACATTTTTTGTAATAAAATGGCCGGCTCCTTTATCTCGCTACGGCTAATTCGTCATACCTGCGCGAGAGACGCTGTCTAAATTGTATGTCAATATGTGTCATTTGATAAAAAGTATATCGCGTTTTAATGCGACCTTCATATAACAAAAAGAAAAAGTTTAATAAAATGGACAAAAGTCTCATTCAAACAGTGACAGAAGTTTTAAAATGTTGTTTCTTTCGCTTATTACAGTGCTAATTTACCACAGCTTTACTGAACTGGTAGCATCTGTGGTGAAATTGTAGTTTTTTGTAGTTCCAGATAGAAAATCAGCTACCTGCACTATTAATGCTTATTTTCATTGATTTATGATCGTTTAATTACCCACAGAAGTCTGTTGATGTCACCTTAAATGTTTTGTTTGCATTGAAGAGCAAACTGTCATCTCTGAGCCAGCCGTAGGAATTGTAATATTGATTGAATATATAAGATGATTCTTATAATTCTATAGGCCTAAAATTTTGCTTCATTGAAGTTGGAGTTAGAAAAACTTGTCAGAAACATCTGTGATATTTAGCTTTTACATGAAAGTAGAAGCTGCATTCATTTTTAAACTGAAATGCTTAGCCGACTTTCCCTTTAGAATGCATAAAGTTTTAAAACACTGCTTATATATTTAAACAGTATATAACACCGCTTAATAAAGGTTCATTATTGTTGAAGCTAATTTAGAAGCCAAAATTTAGGTTCCCTTAAAATAAGATGAGTATTACCATAATAATAAACTACCGTAGGCTGAGTAACTTTCCGGTGTTCGTTTGTGGTAAATGGGGACATTGGAAGGATGTCTTCAGTAATAGCATTGATCTGTAATTTTGTTTTTAAAGGGATAGTTCACCCAAAAATAAATTCTCACATTAATTACTCATCCTCATGTTGTTCCACATACGGAAGACCTTCGTTCATCTTCGGGACTCAAATTAAGATATTTTTGATGAAATCATACAGGGTTTTTTTTATTTTTATCCCTCATAGAAAGCGACGTAGGCTCTGAACTTTCTGTACGACGTAGGAGACTGACAGGGGAGAGGTGAAAATTTGAATGTGTTTTGTTTTTGCACACAAAGGTATTCTCGTCGATTCATAACATTAAGGTTGAACCGCTGTAGTCCTGTTGACTATTATAACAATGTTTTGGACCTTGAATGCTGTAATTTCATTGCTTTCAATTGACTCTTCGCGAACAGTTTGATTGACAGGCGATCTGACCAATCATTACCCCGAATCCACCATTTTGTCTGACAAAGCAGTCAGGGGAGTTAGTAGATTAACGTTGGTGAACTTTAAATTGAAAAATTGTGTGTACTCGCGTCTTTCCACGCTTGAAACAACATTCCTCCTGATGTTTATTTGATGCTATAAATGAACTAGTATGAAGAGATGATCGGTTCACAGGAGCTACAGCGATCTGTCACCACACATTAAAGACACACTATACGATATTTATTGTTTAAACTTCTTAAATTACGATATATTAAATATGAAACTGTTTCTAAAGTTGTCACTGTCCTCTTTGCTCCGCAATGTATTTTTCACTTCGTGAGAACATGATGTGTGGCGTTACAGCGCATGGCTTGTCGGGCATAGCAACTAAAGGGGGCGGGTCTTTCTGAAGGGTCAATTGAGGGTGAAAAAAAAAACCCTTGGATTTCATCAAAAATATCTTAATTTGTGTTCTGAAGATGAACGAAGATCTTACGAGTTTGAAACGACATGAGGGTGAGGAATAGATGACAGAAATTTCATTTTTGGGTGAACTAACCCTTTAAGTGGGGAATATGAAGATTTGAACATAATCAAATTTAGTCTCAGCAACATGATTATGATGCTTTGCATTGCAACAGCTTGAATGTCTTTAATGCTGACACAGCAGCTGCTGAATCTGAGGCAAAGCTAACCTCATGATGAATGTTCCCGGCGGTTCTTTAGCACTGCAGTAAGATATCTGAACATGGACCTCAGATGGTGCTGTGGTGTAGTGGTACAGATCTTGGCTGGTGACCTGAAAAGCTTTAGGTTTGAATTTCGTGAAGGTAACCTGAGTGGCTTTTAGCACAACACCAGTCAATTTATATCACAGTAACTATTTTTTTTTTTTATGGAAATGCATTAGAACTTGATTCGTATATATTAAATATGTGGCAACCATGTGGTAGATGTTGTTAGATAATATAATGAATTAATTACTTAACAAATGAAAGGTGCTTCATCTCATTTGATTCTTTTCTCTTTTATTTGGAACCTGGGCCAGTGCTTCATGTGCACTTAGTCTTATAATCCCTTGACAAAAAAAAGCTTCACATTATGAAATAATTGAGTTCAAAGGAAAAGATGCAAAACAGTCAAATTTATATAATGCTGATTGCTCAGGCTGTAAAATCTATTTAGCTTGCCAATGCTAGAAGTCGTTTTGGTGTTTAGGGCTGGGCGATGTGGCAAAAAAATAAAATCTTGGGTTCTCAGAACGATTGACCGATTCACGTTTTCGATTTTTTTTTTTGTAAGGTTTTTAAGTTGACTAGCTAAACATTACTACAATATGATTCAAACAACGTTCTCTTTATTAACAATCTGATTAAAAAAAGTTATATTCCAAGTGCGCCACACCTGAAGTGATCAGCATGGTGTAAATGTAAAATAAATGACTTGTTAGTCCGGAAAATATGCATGAAATATGAAGGCAAACACTGTACAAACTTATCTTAAACACATCCTATATACTCAGAAATGATATAAAATAAAAAATGCTGAATATTTCTTAGCCTAAAATTAGCTCTAAATAACAATAGGCTGTTATTAACAGTTTGTAAAATCAGAAAATAACAGCACGTTTCAGCCTGTCACCGTCAAGCAAACATGAAATATCAAACATACAGTAGTAGTTCTTCACAGGTTTTTGTGTTTCATTGCACTATTTTTCCTATTGCTGCTATGTTTGGCGGACATGATTGGCTGTTGCACTCGTGTCTCATGTCTTTTGGAGCGTCCATTAACAAAAGTTCAGTTCGCGTTTAATAACTTTGCTTTTTTCCCCCCATTCTCCTTCCCGCATCTCATTTTGTTTTATCAACGTAACAACACATTCCTGAGTGAACAACAGTCGTTTAGGGACGTGTTTTACGTTCACAGAACGTCACGTGAGAGCGGTTAATCAGGTGCGCCATCATGTGGTCAGATCATTTTCTTGTCTTAACTATTGACCCTTCGCAAAGACCCGCTCCCTTTAGTTACCGTTACTATGTCCAACAAGTCATGCGCTCTCACGCCACACATCATATTCTGATAAGGTTCACGGATAAGTTTTCATATTTAAAATATTGTAATTTTTTTTTAAAAAGTTTAATCAATAAATATCGTATAGTGTGTCTTTAATGTGTCGTGAAAGAAAGCTCCTCGTGAACCGATCATCTCTTCATACTAGTTCATTTATAGCATCAAATAAACATGAATGAACATCAGAAGGAATGTTGTTTCACGTGTGGAAAGACGTGAGGACACACAATTGTTCAAGTTCACCAACGTTTGTAACACAGTTCTTAGGAACGGGAAGGAGGAGGCGGGAACCGGCGAACGTTCAACAACTTTAATCAAACAAATAAGCAAACAATAAAACGAAAGTAGAAGGGCGGCAGTTCCTCACGGCGACTGCCGCCCACACAAACAAAATAAAACACAACATAAATTCCAGGCCTGGTCCTCTCTCGTCCTTCACTGTCGTCGCTCCTCTTTTATGCTTCCGGAGCTCCTCTGTGAGAGATACGAGACCGGTGCAGTGCGCAGGTGACGCTCATTATCACTCGGGTCACTGCTCGTCACAACGTTAATCTACTAACTCCTCTGACTGCTTTGTCAGACAAAATGGCGGATTCGGGGTTATGATTGGTTAGATCGTCTGTCAATCAAACTGCCGGTGAAGGGTTATAACGTTTTCTAACATTTTTATTCAGAATCACGATTATCTCAATTTAAAAGTCAAGTCATCTTTATTTATATAGCACTTTTTACAATGCAAATTGTGGCAAAGCAGCTTTACATTAATAATTGGCAAATAATTTTGGCTGCACAGCAGCTCCCAAAGAAAATGGTGTCATTGTGCAGCTTATTCTATATATTATTGATTCATTCCGTTGCAAATATCAATAGTTATTAGTCTAGTTAATTTAGGTATAGCAACACTGGAGAAAACAGTGACGTAATCGTCCGGCTCAGATCAGTTCACATACAACGGCGCCAATGCAGGCATATCAAAAACACTGCTGAATATCAAGCAAGTGTCCCCAACTTAAGCAAGCCAAAGGCAACAGCGGCAAGGAACCAAAACTCCAACAAATGGAGAAAAAAACCTTGGGAGAAACCAGGCTTAGTCGGGGGCCAGTTCTCCTCTGGCCAACAGTGAACACTACTATTTTATTAAAAGTAATAAAATCGTGGCAAAACATTAAATTCAGAGTAATCTGAAAAATCGACCAGCCCTAGTTTACTGTATTCTAGTATATGAGCATATATTTGTGCTATGGCTAACACTTTTTTGTATTTTTTTACTGAGCAGTGCCATGTACCCCCCATCCAAACGGCTGATGCCCACATAGAGGTCTCTGAACAGACACCCTCTGGCTGCAGAGGATGCTGGGAATGTGTCGTGGGCGCAGGAAGTTTGTGGCTGCCTCCCTCGCCCTGATCTTTATCCCGGCCCTCACCTGGCTCTATCTGTCCTCCGCGAACTTCACAGGTACGACACCACACATCTCAGACGGATTCCCTCTGACTGGGCTCTCAAACAAATAGTACAGGGTATAGTAAGCATTTCACATGTAAATAAAATTCTATTATCAAACTGAATCAACACTGAACTGATTTCAGCTGAACAATGACACGAATTGAATTCTGTTTGTGTCATTGATCATTATTTTCCGGTTTAGCTGTATTGTATGAAGCGCTATATAAATAAAGGCGACTTGATTTGACTATTAGATGGATGAGCAAAATAATAAGGGAATTCATGACCATGAACTATGGTGGTGAGGATTTCTAAAGAAAAATAAGAAGTTCTGTTCTGAAAACACGGTAAATGTACATTTGCTTCATTATTATTTAAAATAATTTTATGGTTAATTTGTCTTTAATAATGTGTCCAGCTGTGAAAAACATTGCTTTTAACTCTTAAATGTGATATAAAAATAAATACAGATGATTAAAAATACATTTTCTGTTAATCATTTTATTTATTTTTTTTAAATAAGGAGTTATTTTGCCATGATATATGCATATATAAGATACTTTTTTAAATACTTCTGTGCGTATCTAAATTTTGAGGGCTATCCAAGTTTAGATGTTGGATAGTCTTTTCTTCCATATTGTGATGTATATCTGAGTGAGACGGCTTCTCGAACAGGAACGAATCGTCACCTTGGAATTATAAGGTTTTTTCTGCATTCTGAGCATTTTGAGAAGTTTTTGCATTACATATAGCAAAAATTGTATGAAAATGACAGAGACCCCAAATTTATTCTGATTGTACAATATGAAAATCCTCTCAAATTTGTAAATGGGGATTTTTGGAATGGGTCAAATGCAGATAGAGCCTTCTAATTCTAAAAATCATTCTGTGTGGCAAAACATTAATTGATGCAATAATTTTCAAGAAACACATAGTTTACATATAAGGTGTTTTAGAACATTAAATTAGTGTTGTAACAATATGTTGACATGCATGAGAAAGTTAAAATTAAGGCTTTCTATGACATTTATTTCATATTTTAGAAAGATTTTTTTTTTCTTGTTCAAGTTGAGCATAAAAGGCAGTTCTAAATATTTTTTCCAGTGCAGATGTTAAATTTAGCTAGGAATATGGTGGGTAATTTAAAACATTATTGCAGGAACCATTTGTTTCCTTTTGTTTAGACAAAGCCGCTACTGTAATACATCTGAGCTGGACTTTATTCCACAGAGAGTGGATAAAATGGCATTCTCTCTAGACATCAGTATGGCGGAAATAACATGCTAATGTTTATTGTTGCAATTGAGGAAATTGTTTACTATTTGACCTTTTAAGAGAAAAAAAAAACTACAAGAAAACATTGAAAAATGGTTCACTGACTATATATTTTTAAAAATATTTAATATTTAAATTATTTCAACTATGCAACAACTTATTAAATTGAACAACAATATAAAATTTAACTTTTCATCTCACTTAATATCATAGTTTATACACTTAAATCCAGTATGCCAGAGTGTAGAGCTTTATAGGATCAAGGTTAAAACATAACCTCCCTCATATGACAATGGCGTGACTGGAATAAACCAAATGGGCTACAAAACGCGAATCCATCCTCTTAATAGCGCTGCTGGCTAGCCGTGGTCTCTAACTATGAAAATAACTCCTCAGCAATAGCTAAAGCAAAACACAAAGACTGCTGTCATTGACAAGATCATAAATAAAATGGGTTTCTAGTAAACATTGCGTTGTGTGGCATTGTTTAGTCTTCACTAAGCGCATTTCCATTACCCTTTAAATTGCACAAATTGAAAATGGAAACACGTCAATCGCAGTTTTTACGCTCGTATGAGGTGGTTTTTCAGGCAATTCGAAAAAGGAATATTTCGCAAAACGTAAACGTTTTTTTCGCATTCGCAGGTCACCTGACTTATGTAAATGTCGATCATTCTTTACAGCGGGCGCAGTATGTCTGGACAGAAGAGTTCTTCATTAAACTCATAAAAGACAAAAGTATTATAGGACAACTGGATTCTAAACAACAGAAATGCCACAATTTCAATTGATCAAGACCTCGAAGCCGATAGGAGGGAGAAACACCCAGAAACACCTCATATGTGGCCACTTCTCAAGTATAAGGGGCTTTCCTTGACAGAAATGCTTGGATGACACGCTTATGTCTCCTCTGATTAAAAATAATAGCTAGTGTAGTGTTTTTGGATATACATAAACTACCAAAATCCATTACCATGATTTTTGTAATAACTTATCGCGAGAGGACAAAAACATGTAACATCGGTTCATTTCGCAATAGTTTTCTCGATATTTAGAAAATATCGCAAAAGTTTTGCGCAAATCTGTAATGGAAACACGGCTACTGATTTGGCATTTTCTGCTCCCTTTTGCAACATGACAAAGAAAGCTGATCCTGATTGGTCCTCGTGTGTGTGTGTTCAAAGTGCTGATTGGCTCACAGATAGAACCTTATAGAACCAAGTTAGATTTCGACTTTGTAGATAGAACCTTTTTGTTTTCTAAAAAAGTCTGAAAATGTTCACAACTTAAAAAAAAAAGAAATATATAATGTAAATAAGATGTCACAGAATAGGAATATGTAAATAATTAAATTTTGACAAAATAATTCCAATGTGATAATGTAGGGTGGGACTTTTTGTCCTTTGTGAATCAGTGATATGACCAAATTCTAATTTCAGAATCTAATTAAAGGTAAGATTTATGTAATAGTTCACAGAAAAATCCCCATGTTAATTAACACTGTTTAGTGGTCATGTGTGTGCGCACTACTGAGTTAAAGTACCATTGAAGCAGTGTCAGAGTTAATGAGATCATTAAGTGATGATTGAACATTAATGATGAACACCTGCTGTTAACAAGCAGAATCACTGAAGGACAGAGAAACACAAGAACTACAACTGATGAAATCAACTGAAGATAAAAGACATTTAATCTCTCAGTATTCATATACTCAACTATTACATAAATCTTACCTATTTCATTTATATATGACTGACAAATATGAATCACATTAAGTTTATTAGTTTGTTTATGCTAAAACTATGTAATCCAAATGGATGGAAAATTGCTATGCAATTAAATTACATAAAACTTATGTTTAGACATAAATATTTTTTTGAGTGTAATTTCTGTTATTAAAAATGAGAAAAATGAAGTTTTTACGTTACAACAGGTCAATTATACACTGATAAAGAAAAACACAGTTACTTAACGCAACTTAACGCAGCAAAAAAAAAACACGTAAAGTTGATTGGTGTTACAAGAGAATAATGTCAGTAATGATTTTTCTAGATGTTGACGTGATCTGTTAGCATCTCCGATTTTGTCCAAATTTTTGTGTAATGTGTCTCAAAGTGTAGCGATGTAAAAATTCATAGAGTTAAGCTCTGTGTAAATTTTCTTGTTCTAGTTCATTCCACTCATCTTGTACTTCAGTTGACCGCAGTAAAAACTCCAGGCCCATTGAAGTATGTGCCGAATGGAGTCACTGTAGCCTATCTAAAACTGATGATTTACTCCAGTGGCTTTTAATGACTTTTTAGCTCAAAGTTAAATGTCTTTGCTGTCATTTTATTAACTGTGAATTAATCATTAATCTCCTCTGATTCATGCTCACTGGTGTTGAACAGCTCAAATAATGTGTTGAAGTTTGACATGTGCCTGTGTTCTTGCACAACTTTCTAGTTTATCTTAGCCGTTAACACAGTTTGTGCTTAAATGTCCTTTTTTTTAAAGAAAAATGTATTTTATGTTCTTTTGGTGCTTTCAAATTGTAGGCAAACATTTTTGGTTAAAGTTATCCGGACATATTTTAATTGAATGAACAAGTAGTGTCTTAATGTCACTTTGAGTTGAACATATCAAAATAATTCTCTGTTAAAATTCATTTCATGAAAAGATCTTAGCATTTGACAAACAAATTATAAGTTAGCATGAATCAGAAGTTGCGGTAGTCTTCTCTACTGTAGCGTACTGTATATATGCGAGTGAAATGGCTTCTTGAACAAGAAAATATAAATCTATAAATATAAAAACCTATAAATGTTGCCTTGGAAACTCACTGAAGTGAGTGTATGTACTGAGGTAGACTAAAATGATTTATAAATGGGAAATAATCAAATCTAAAAGTGAAATAGAACTTTTTCGCAACTGAAAACATAAAAATGAAAGCAAATTCAAAATATTAATCAAAAGTATGAACAATACTAAAATAGTTTAAAAATAGGTTGAAAAGGAGGTAAAATAGGTTGTCCCACCTAAAACGGAGGATGCAAGAGGGAAGGGTTATTATTTTGAAACAACAACAACAAAAACTTGATGTGCACAGATAGATAAATTATTTACGTTTCCATCAAACTATTTGAGACTGTATAATTGTACTGTTCTTTTTTTAAAATAACTGCATTTATTAATCATTATCTATTAATGTTAATATAAATCATGATGTGAACACAATTAACAATCGCACAAGTTTTTTCCCCCATCATGCTTTGCTTCAGACTTTAAATGATGAAACTAAGTTTTTGTATATTTTTTAAATATGATTAATAAAGTGAGACATCTGTAAGTGTTTAATGTTCTCTTATTTTGGCATTAATAGAGGATTCGGTTGCACTTTTGGTGATTACCATCACAGTTTTTACAGTGTAATTTGATCTTTTTATGATCTTTTTGTTATTATTAATTCAGATTAACAAAACCTAATGCTATTTGTGAAAAAATATACCTTTAATATTTGTTAAAACAAATACTACCTTAAACGTTTTGAACATGATAATGATAAAAATGTGTACACTAACATGTTTAAGAAAAGGAATATACTTTTACTTTTTTTTTTTTTACTTGGTGGACATTTGACATGACATAAGTTTGTCAAAAACCATATGAAAGAGATTGCAATTCTGAACTAACAAAATAACATGCAATTTACTATAGGTTCTGCAAAAATGTTAATAGTCTATTTAAGAAATATTTCATTAAGTTTAATTAAGGTTTGAATGAATGATTCAACGACTCACTCATAAAGACTCATTACTGGATGAATCTCTTGTATTCGTCATTGAATAATTAAAAATGTCACAGTACAGTTTTTAATTTTAGTATAGCAGTGTGGGTTGATGGACAGATGTTAAACAGGTCTGTGTTTCTTCAGTCAAACCGCTGCCTCTGTCGCCGTTGGATCCTCAGTCATCTGTACTGATCGGTGCGGCCGCTGAGCATCAGGCTTTGGAGCTGCGGCTACGAGACGTGGAGGAGCATAACCATGCGCTGCGGAGAGAGATTAGCCTGCCGCCCAGGGTCCCGACCCATAGCAGCCATAATAGCAACGGTCGCCAAGGCAACCAGTTACACACCCATTCCACTGAAGAGGGAACAGGTGATAGCGAAGCTAAAAAAGGAGTCGCCTCAGGCAACAGCTCGGACTGTGTGCCTCAGCCTGTGGTGAACAAATGTGAGGTTGGTATGCTGAATCAAGACTTTACACTCAACAGATTCAGGCATTATCAAGACAAAGGCCCTGTCTTCAAATCATACGTTTTGTTGAGGAGAGGTCAGGTGTGTTGTTACTCAACTTGAGGGTTAGTTCACCCAACAATTATTCCATAATTTACTCGCTTTTAAGGTGTATATGACTTTCTTCTTTCAGCCAAACACAATCCGAGTTATAATAAAAAAAATATCCTGGCTCTTCCAAGCTATGTAATGGTGGTGAATGGGGTTTGAGTTTTTGAAACCCAAAAAAGCACATCCATCCATTATAAAAGCAATCCACATGGCTCCGGGGGTTAATAAGGACCTTCTGAAGCGAAGTGATGCGATGTGTTTTGTAAGTAAAATATATATATTTTAAACTTTATTAACTAGTTTCTAGGAGACGACCGAACGTGAGTCTATTTCTGGCGGAAGGGTGACCTCTGAGGATTGAGCAAAACAAAACACCGGACGTGAATTAGAAGTCGAAAAAGGGAATTTTTAATCGAAGGATTTTGATATATTAGAAGAGTAGCCCTATTTGTGTGAACAGCAAGAGGCGTCCAATCTTACGATACTCCTACATCCTGTGTCATAGATCCGCTGGAACTCCACTTGCATACGACCGTTAAATATGGATATTTTTCTTTTAAAAATGGATCACTTCACTTCAGAAGGCCTTTATTAACCCCTTGGAGTCTAATGGATTACTTTTATGATGGATGGAGTTGCTTTTTTGGGCTTGTGATTGACCGAAAGAAAAGTCATATACACCTATGATGGCTTGAGGGTGAGTAAATTAATGGATAATTTTCATTTTTGGTAGAACTAAGCTACTAGTGATCAGACTTAAGACTTTATGGTTTTGGGTTACAAAACAGGTTAAAAAAAACACAGACTAAAAGAGGGACGGATGGAAACTTGCTGGTGATGACAGATTTGTATTAGAAACTGGTCAGAAAGATCACTTTAGGCCTTAGAAACCAGGAACACTATTGCAACTCTATGACTACAACCTAGAAATCACCCAAAACACTCTAGTAACTGCATGGCAACACCCTAGATACCACCCACAATGCTCTATCAACTGCATAGAGACGCCCTAGAAACCACTCACAACACTTTAGTAAAACTTAATCTAGTATCTACATAGCCCACTCTAGTAACCACATAGCAACGGCCTAGATATAACCCAGAACATTAAAGCAACCACATAACAACACCTTAGAAACCATCCAGAACACTCTAGCAACCACATAGCAACACCCTAGAGAAACTGTATAGCAACCTAGCATTATGGCGGTGTTTTTTACATTTTTAGTAAAATGATTTTGAGGTTGTAGTGTCATATTTTTAAAACATTTATTCATTGCATCAGTGCTGCTTCAGACTGTTCTGAACACCTTGTCTTTCTCGTCACAGACCATTCATATTGCCATCGTGTGTGCGGGGTACAATGCGAGCAGAGATGTCGTCACTTTGGTCAAGTCGGTTCTATTTCACAGGTAAGTTCAAAGAGTCGTTGTCCACATTCAGAGGAGGTTGTTGCTTATGTAGATGGCAAGACGACTCAGTAAGTTTTTGAACAGAACTTGAGTGTTCGAGTGCATCAAAAGTGTTGACTAGCAGTCACTCTTTCACTCTTTTTATCATGGGTATTAGTCCATTGTGCTAGACATACATTGAGATGTTATTTGTAAAGACTTTAATTAGACATTTAAGGTAGGCATGGGATAATAAAAAGCAATTGAAAATCCATTCATCAAGTAAAGCTAGACACAGGCCTGATCGTCAGCGAACATGATATGCTGCTCTGTTTAAACACCCTCCAGTAATGCAGTGCATAGAATGTCTTTGACTGTTTTCAGTCAAACAACTTTCCTTGATAAGGATTAAAGAAAGAGCTCATCCTGAAATTAAAATATCTTTTATTCCTAATGCTACTCCAAACCAACA
This sequence comes from Zacco platypus, assembly GCA_038088235.1. Classification (NCBI taxonomy): domain Eukaryota; kingdom Metazoa; phylum Chordata; class Actinopteri; order Cypriniformes; family Xenocyprididae; genus Zacco; species Zacco platypus. The sequence continues at coordinate 21,335,501 of CM076066.1, read as the reverse complement.
ACCTTCTTCTGTGGCACACAAAAGGCGAATTTCTGCAGAATATCCTGGCGTTTTGTATAAAATAAAAAGAAATGAAAGTTTAGTAGCTGATGTTTTTCGTTTTTGGGTGAGAACAAATGTTTGTTCTCCCTCTGTGTCAGACGGAACCCACTCCACTTCCATTTTATCACTGACTCCATCGCCCGGAAGATCCTGGCCGATCTCTTCCACACCTGGATGGTGCCGGCCGTTCATGTCAACTTCTATGATGCTGATGAGCTGAAGGTTTGTGTGCAAGCATTTCTCTCTATTAATATTCTTTTTAGAGATTAAATATGTCACTAGTTTCCATTACCCTTTAAATTGCGCAAATTGAAAATTCGCTCAATGGAAACACGTCAATTTCGCCCATATATTGCAAAAAAGTCGCATTTTTCAGGCTGTTCGAAAAAGGAATATTTCGCAAAACTGCAATGGAAAATTTTTTTTTTGCATTCGCAGGTCACCTGAGTCGACCTTTCTTTAAAGAGCGGTATGTTTAGACAGAAGACGACAGTTCTTCATTAAACTCATAAAAGTATTGTGGAACAACTGGATTCTAAACAGCAGAAATGCCACAATTTCAATTGATCAAGACCTTGAAGCCGATAGGAGGGAGAAACACCCAGAAACGCCTCATATGTGGCCACTTCCCAAGTATAAGGGGCTTTCCTTGACAGAAATGCTTGGATGACACACGTACGTTTCATTTGATTAAAAATAATGGCTAGTGCAGTGGTTGGTATATACGTAAACCTACCAATATCCATTGCCATGACTTCTCGTGAGAGGAAAAAAGACGTTTTAGTCGCATAACATCACGCAGTCTTTTCACAGTAGTATTTTGTCGATAGTTAGAAAATATCGCCAAAGTTTTGCTCAAATCTGTAATGGAAGCGCGGCTAGTGTCAATACTTTCTGCTGTATACGAGTAGTTTGAGCGTTTCGACATGATTTGACTACATCCACTACTTCCTGGGAATTCAGTGATTCCTGTTTCCGTGTTAACTTGCATAACTGGTGGATCAATCTTTAGCATTTTGGGTGAAGTAGAGAATGATTTTCTAAGCTTATGTTGTGTTATTACGCAAATCAAACAAATTCAAATAAAGTAACTTAAATCTGTCAATAATTGAATCAGAGCAGTGAAAAGCATTAATTTATAACAGGAATCTTCTTAAGCTTGCACATACACATTTGCTACTTGCTCTGGACATGCATATACAGAAAATATAATAAATACCAAACCCTCAGGAACGTGATCAAGAATGAACCGAGGGGGTCTTGCGGTTTTTCAATTCAATTGATGTGTTTTATTTGCTCTCTGGGTTTGTCAGTCTGAGGTGTCCTGGATCCCTAACAAGCATTATTCTGGCATCTATGGCCTGATGAAGCTGGTGCTGACCAAAACGCTGCCCTCCGACCTACAGAAGGTCATCGTCCTGGATACTGACATCACCTTTGCCACGGACATCGCTGAGCTTTGGGTCGTCTTCCACAAGTTCAAAGGTACTTTTGAATAAGATTGAATTTAAACGATAGCTGTTTTTTGTTATTTTGTCTTATCGATTAAAAGTAATTAATCACGATTAAAAGCGTTTAATATATTTTATAATGTAATAAAATAATGCAAGTTTTGTGGCGGGTGACGAAAATGGGCGCTTTCAAAACACTTCTGTTTATGAATCTTCAGTACCAGTCTGTTCAAAGGAATCAGTGATGTGACACTCATTTACTTATTCATTTATTTTGTCCTGAAATTAATTCTTGAAAAGAAAAACTTTAGTAGATTTTTTTTTTCTCCTTTTATTCATTTTTAGAAAAAGTCAAAGTGAAGTCAACATGAAGAAAAAATTAAAAATGGTGAATCTCTACTCAATAATCTCAATAAATCAACAAAAAAAAGACAATGTAAGTTTAGGTCAGTTTGTAGCAATTCTCCAAATAAATGAATTATATAAAAATAAAAATGACTTGAAAAACTAAAAATATTTGAGATGTACTCTCACATGTTCAGGGTGTAAGGAAAATCACTTTTTATTTGATGGTTGCGAGTCATTGAAATTGTTTTGAAACCCATATGAAACCAGCAAGAATACAAAACATTTTTTTTTAAATGTGAGGACTTTAAATGAACTCAAGTTTTCATCCATAACTCAGATGCTGTCAATTAAGATCAGAGGTGTAATGTAAGTAATAATACTTCATTACTTGAGTATTTTTTGGGAGAATCTGTGCTTTACTGAGTTTTTGTATTTGTCAACTTTTACTTTTACTTCACCACATTTCCTAAATAAAATGTTTAGTTTTACTCCGATACATTTCCCCAAAGCATTTCCGTTACTTACTACAAAATAACGTCGGAAGAACACAGACGGCAAGCAAACATGTGCAAACAAATGCTCGCGGTTGATTTCAGTTTCCGGGTTGTCCATTGCTAGAGGCGAAATAAAAACTATCACTGATGCCTTGTAGAGTTTGTTTTGACATGACGTGTGACGTGATTCTGCGCGCTGCACAGAACTATGGGACACTTCAAAAACGGATTTAAAACAGACAACAAAGCGGTATGCTATACAGTACCATACAGTACATGTTTTCATATCACTAAAGTAATTAATTTGTTGACTAGATTTAGGGGAGAACAGCAGTATGTTTGCCGTCGAGGCTGAGAGGATGCAGTAACGTTACTTCAAGCGGTGAAAACAGTGTGACAAAAACACCAACTGTTTAATGTGATGATTGTTACCATCTATTTTCATTAGTTTATATCCGTTTGTTCGATTTTATGCATTCGTTATCCATATTTAAATTATTATCTAATCATGCACCCGACAGAAACAAATCAGAAATTGATTGATCGTCCTGGCCTAATGGTGAGGGCTTGTAACCTGAAGGTTGCTGGTTCAATTCCCATGCCGGCAGTGAATGAACAGCACTCTCTCCACCTTCGATACCATGACTAAAGTGCCCTTGAGCAAGACACCTGACCCCTAATTGCTCCCCTTGTAAGTCGCTTTGGATAAAAGTGTCTGCTAAATGATGAAAATGTAATGTAAAATGTAAGGATAATCATCAAGTGTTCTAAAATAGAAGCAAATAACAAGTGGAAGTATGCGTATAATACGGTATGCCTTTGTGTGTAAAGATGGCCATTTTTAAGCATGATTGTTTGGATTTATATGAAATGGAAACACTTTACAATAAAACTCAATTTCTAATATTAAAGTGTTCTTCATTATTAATTTCAACATTTACATTTCGAAGTTGTCTCTTACATTAGTTATAGTGCACTATGAATTAACATGACCGATCAAGGTATAATTAATATTATTTTTTTATACATTTAAAATAAATATTTTAGTAAGTACTGAACACAATCTTGCTGCTCAAACTATATAGAACAATTTTTAATAACATTTTCTGCTCCTTTTGTATTTTGCATTTACTTTTACTTTAAGTATGTTTAATATCAAAAAAATACTTTTCATACTTTAGTACAAAAAATATCACATTACTCAAGTAATATTAAACAATGACATTAACTTCTACCAAAGGTATTTTCTGGTAAGATATCTATACTTTTCCTCAACTATGGCTTTCAAGTACTTTATACTCCTCTGGTTAAGATGCACACGTCACTGTGACGGTGTTTGTGTGTTTCAGGTCAGCAGGTTCTTGGTTTAGTGGAGAATCAGAGCGATTGGTACCTGGGGAACCTGTGGAAGAACCATCGGCCATGGCCAGCACTGGGCAGAGGCTTTAACACCGGTACGTCAGCCAGATTTCTGATTATCAGACTTGAAGGGAAGACGAGTTTTAGAACAAAAACCAAAAATCCTGATGAATAATGAGAATAATTTTTTAGATTATACACCATAGAACCAAACAATTCCATTATAAGTGCTAATTAGTGAAATGGCATGCAAATGATTGTGTGTGTGTGTGTGTTGAAGGTGTGATTCTGTTGTTGTTGGATCGTTTGAGGAAGCTGAAGTGGGAACAGATGTGGCGGCTGACGGCAGAGAGAGAGCTCATGAGCATGCTGTCTACATCACTCGCTGATCAGGTGAGCACATGGGCTCTGTTTCAATCCCTAGTGAGCTACACTTGGACAGTGTAACATCAAAAGTGACTAATTTCCAACTCACTAGGAGTTGAGCATAACAAATCACATGTTTTTGTTGAGTATATGAATGCAATGGCCAATCAGAGGCACCGGAGATTGTTTCTGTGTACACTCGCTCAATGAAATTGTGCTCTTGTGAATTCTATCATCATAAACAACAAAGTGTAGATACAGTTTTATTTTAGAGTAGAGCTGCTTTAAAAAATTAAGAAAACACTTTTTTTTTGCTGGAAGAGCTTGTAAACATGCAGCTTTAGAATCTAATTTATGAGTCGTTTAAAGTAATATTGTGCCTGCAGGACATCTTCAACGCCGTGATCAAGCAGAACCCGTTCCTGGTGCACCAGCTGCCCTGCTTCTGGAATGTTCAGCTCTCGGATCACACCCGCTCTGAGAAGTGCTACAAAGACGTGTCCGACCTCAAGGTGACTTCACTGTGGGACTGATGACAAACAACAATTTCTTCACACATATCCACCTTATTTTGGAACGCTATTTTCTGTGAATGTGCGAGACTTCCGATTCATTAGTCGCAATAACTACAAGAATAACAAAGCGAAAGTAAGTGGTGAAACTGTTTGCGCTACAAACCAGTTCATAATTATGACAAGACATTAAAGGGGACCAATTTGGAATATTAGTCTCTGGTGTCCTCAGAAGTTTCAGCTCAAAGATAATTTATTATACGTTTTAAATGCCCATTTTTGAGTGGAAGGAAAAACATGCCGTTTTCGTGCATGTGTCTTTAAATGCAAATGTGCTGCTGCTCCCCACCTCGCTTTCCAGACGAGGGCGGAGCTTGTGCCTCGGATACTCTGCCAAAAACTAACAAAAAATCTCTATTGCGGTCACGCTCACGTTACATTGCAGTTCTCCGTCATCATGAAAGTTTGTTTTCGTGCGTTTTAAAGACATATCAGTGTAAACTTCTAAAGCCAGGAACACACCAAGCCGACGAACTAGTGGCAACGAGAAATGACTGTGGGGTTGGCTCACGTAGACAAGGCGTCTAGGTCCAAAGTTTCCCTGACACGCCAAACCGACGCTCGTCGTTCTAAAAGGTAAAGCGAAACTAAGACTGCATGTATACAATCATAAACAAAGCAGCGCTTCTTAGCGTTTTGAATATCAATCATGCTTTATTTGTGCATTCGAGTGCTCAGGTAAGATGACGTAAAATAAGAAGAATCTTTTGTCTCTGCCGTCATGACTTATTTGCTTGCTTTCATAATGTTTGCTTATATTCTCGTAAACTGACTCTTTTGCAATACTGCAGCCAATCAGAGTTCTCTCTCTCGCTAATGACCCGAAAAACAGCCGACGAGGACCAACTTCAGCCGACTGTGAGCACACTGAGAATACACTAAGAAAAGTTAGTTCGCCGATGAACAAAAACTGCCCGACGGCCAACCGTCAGCTCGGTGTGTTCCTGCCTTGAGGTTTTCTGAGCGCACACATCCGAAGCATGTGGACAGAAAGCTGGTTGTCAAACGGCACGTCCTGCGAGTATCAAACTTGGTTCTCTTTGACATCTTAGACTATCAAATACACAAGGTTAGGTCACAAACACACAATGTTCACATAAACACAGTAGGGTATGTCTGTGAACGTAGACGGCAAGTAAAGAAATCGCATGTGTATATTAGATCTTTGTATTAAAGGGAAAGCAGCGTAATATACAGTTTATATATACCTATTGCTATATATACTGTTGATATGAATCAAATATAAAACAATCTATTTCTTAACTGATTGTTTTTATGGGGAGTTAGCTCAGTGAGTAATCACTCACTTCTTACACACCAGAGACCCGGGTTCGATCCCCACCAAGGGCGACTTCTCACTCGTAAGTTGCTTTTGATAAAAGCGTCTGCCAAATGAATAAATGTAAATGTTAAATGCTCTGGCGAGGAGATAAACATGGTGGACTGTGTACTTAGGCTGGGGTCCGTCAGCATTAGTGGCCGGGTCCTGTGCAATATGACATCGCATTGCTTGGAAACCGCAAACGGCTTATTCTATAGACACTGCTGGTGATTTATGGGGATTAAAAAAAGGAGTGGATTGTTTTTTTATCATTATAACCCTATAATGGTAAATTCACCCACTCCTTTTTTGTGTATACACACTGCCGAAACACATTTAAGCTCAAACACCATGTAAAAGTGAATATTGCATTATTATTCCTTTAATATTTTAAGACATACCAGTTTGCAGCATAACCAGCTGCTAAAAATAATGAAGTGGATGACACCGGAAGCCGGACTCATTCAATTTACAAATGGCCGCGCCGCTCTTATTTGCTAAAAATATGTCGGATAGCTGCTGGGACAAACACTCGTATACTTGCGTGCTTAATATAGAAAGAAACGACAAACAGTTCAGTTTGAGGCCGAGGTCAAGCAAAGGGTTGATCTAATTTTCCGCATTTCTGAACTCCAGGTGATTCACTGGAACTCTCCGAAGAAACTGCGTGTTAAGAACAAGCACGTGGAGTTCTTCAGGAATCTCTATCTGACGTTCCTGGAGTATGATGGGAATCTGCTGAGGCGCGAGCTTTTTGGCTGTCCCAGTGAAACAGACCACAACTCGGAGAATGTGAGTTTTTATCTCGCTGTGCTCCATGTTGGCAACTGCAGCTTTTAAAGTAGCAGAGATAACACTTGTATAACACTTGTTTTCCTAATATTCCTGCAGCTCCAAAAGACCCTATCCGAGCTGGATGAAGATGATCCATGTTATGAGTTTCGTCGGGAGCGCTTTACTGTGCACCGCACACACGTCTATTTCCTGCACTATGAGTATGAACCAACCGCAGATAACACTGACGTGACACTGGTGGCACAGCTTTCTATGGACAGGTAAGAAAACACAGCCACATCCTCGCCAATGGATATTTCATACATGACAATTTAGAGCACATTAAATCAAATTCATCAACTTCCTGGAGGATGATGTCTTTTTAACCTTTTAAAGGAATATTTTCGCAATCGACGGCATCTGTGTCATAATGTTGATTACCAAAAAAGTCATTTGTCCCTCGTTTTTTTTTTGGAAGAAAAATGCAAAAACCAAGATTACAGTGAGATGCTTTGTTAATATAATTTTATTAAAGCACTTTTAGCTGTAAAGTAGGGCTACAACAAACAATTATTTTGTTAATCGAGTAACGATTAATCGACTACTTGCAGATTAATCACAAGGCTTACATTGATTATTCAGCTTTTGCAGTTAGTTAAAATATGGAGTTATACGTATTTGCGATTCAGTTTGATTCAAGCTCTGTAAGTCTTAAGGTTACTGTGGTTTTAGCATGATGTTGTCATGGCAACAAAGTTGTCAAATTGGATATAACTACACAGAAAATATTAGTAACTGATCTTTTTTCCCCTGCTCCAAAATCACTGTTAACGCTGTAAGTGCCTCACTGTACCACAGGAAAGGGACAGGTCTAAATAAATATTTGTGGGAATTAACATTATACCACAAGTTCTGTCGATTTGAGCTTATTAAATTCGTTGAGAAAGACTTTTACCAGAACCTAAATAACATCCTGTTCTTTATTTAAATCATAAATTCTGTTAAAACAATATTTCCAGGAACAGGAACAGTCTCATATGTGACATATCCAAAATTTTTCTTTACACAAGTTTATTTTTACAGAAAATGTCGCTTTAGGGGCTCTGTATATTTATTTTCTGACATGACTAGTATTGATTCTGACATGATTTAATAATACATGCCCGGTTTCACAGACAAGGTTTAAACCTAGTCTCAGATTAAAATACATGTATCTTAAAATATGTCAGTGCCGTTGTTTTGTCTGAAGATGCACACCAGAATTTTTTTTTAAATTAGGCGCATTCATGAAAGCTGCTTAAATGTCCTAATTTAACTAAGGCCCTAATCCTGGCTTAATCTAAGCCCTGTCTGTGAAACCGGGCCTAGGTGTTTTAATTACTTATTTTTGAAGACTTTAAAAGCCCTCAAAGGTCCTTAATGACAAATGTTACTTGTGGAGCTTCATAAAATGCTGCTGCTTATCTTATAATTTTTTTGTTTGTTGTCTTTTAATCATGAATTTGTTTTGTTTTTTTGCTGCTAAAGAAATGGAGTTTGTTCTGCAAACTGAATAAACATGCAACTGCAACAGTGGTTGTGTTAATGTTGTAAATGAACCCTGAAATGATTTTCCTGCTGAATGAACCATACTGTATCCTATAATCTACTCCTGATTATACGCAATGGCATTCACGCTTTGGCCTGAACTCAATTAAAATGATTTGCCTCGTCATCATTCATCACACTGATGACATTAACTGGCAAACTGCTGCTGGAAATTAACTTTGAAAGGTTTTGAGGCAAAGCTTCACGGCTTTTGTGATCAGTGAAATAAAGGATGGCTTTGGTTAGTCAGGCTTGTTCGGGTTACGTCAGAAAGCCAGATCCTCAGTCGGTGCCAGTGGCAGGAGGGTTATCATCCTTGTCAACCGTGACGGATTTGTTGTCTTGGAGGGCATGACCTCTTTGACGGACAAGTATAACACTCAAGAGTTGACTTGAATGAAAGTGAGGCTTTGAGGGACAGAAGTGCAGTCCATTCAGTTTGTCATGCTGTTCTTTTTTGGTGTTTAAAACTAATCATGTTTTTTTTCCAAGCACATTTTACCAAGTAAGGTTTTGGGAGTTAATTTTTTGTCCATCTCCTACCCGGAAAAGTCTTGCAGAGATAGAGAGACTAAAAATGAACTCCCACACCTATGAGTCTTCATTTCCAGCCTTCATGAACAATTATATATCACTTATACATGATTAAATGCAAAATTAATAGTAGTTATTAAGATTGATGTGGTTTGGAATTGGTAAAATGTGCTTGGAAAACAAATATGATCAGAAAATCAACTTGTCTAATAATACTGCACTGTATCTTCTTGTATAGATTAAAATATCCATGGTTCCCATAGTCTTGGAAAACCTGGAAATATCAGGGTATGATCATGTCTGTGATTCATATTTTTTCTAGTAAAGAGAAGTGTTCTAAAGTATTTATTTGACTAGAAACGAGTGCTCTGTAAAAGTATTTAGTAGTGCACCGATCAGGATATTTGAGGGATGTACATATCACCCATATTTATTTTTAAAGTGCCTCTTGCCACACTTTTTCCAAGTTAATATGCTGCATTAAAATGTACCACACTCTAAAATTCCAGACATTTTTTTGAAATAATAAAATTAAAAACAGTTATAAATATTTGCTCCATTTAGAAATCATTAATATCGGTGGTTTGTTTCCCATCTTGGCATTTTGTTGTAATCCAAACCATTATTAACCCTATTTCATATGCAAATTTGTAAGGCCTCTAAATGAATATGATCAAAACTTTGCTGAATATCTTTTTTACAATTAGTTACATGCGATCTGATTGATACTTCACTTTATAATAATTTATTTTTAGTAGTTTTTTTTCCAGCAAGTAAAAGGCCTTTTAGTATAGTTTTAAAAATGTCCCCCTTCAGGTCATTGTACACGCGTCTTTTTAGTGTGAAATATGTCCTGTATTTTATAAAGTAAACAAGAATAACTTTTATAATGGCAATATTTTGAAAATTTCCTGAAGGAACTTTATTATTGTTTATCCATGCATCATTTTATGTAAAAATTATGTTAAAATGTGAGTATCAGACTTTTGAGGAACATTTATTTGTCCGTTTCTCAAACATCATTCTGTTGCATTGCTTTATATTTTGCTCCCACGATAAAAACAGCAATGCTTTGATCATAAAACTAAGCTGTTCTTTGATTTACAAGCTATTAGAATTTCATCTTATTGGCCAATTTATAGTTTTCATGTGATGTCACTCTTATATGAACCTCCACCTGGAGGCCAAAACGAGGCTTTCCTCCATTCCTCACCAGTTATTTTTTCCAGGGGCCGGTTGCACCAGCTGGACGTACACCCGGTCGAAAGACTAAGCTTAACGTAAAAATGCGTTTTAACTCCTGCGTAGAATTAATACCTGTTGCACCATTTTGGCGTAATCGCACGTCTGAGACTAAATCTTACGCTTAGTCAAAGGTAGGTGTAAAGTGCGAAGTCTTGAGTTGTTTCCAAGGTGAAAATAAAGACAAATAAAAACGTTGAGATGATGGCGCGTCTGGTGTACAGGCTCCACGATCAGCGGGCTGTCGTCGTGTTTTTCAGAGCTGTCCTTGGTACTAAAGGATTATCTGAAAAAGTTGAATGCGTTATTAAAATATAACTTGCTCCATGAATTTGTGTGGGCTGCTCTGTAAACCGTGTAAACGGGTCTTTTTTTATTCGTATATATACTTAGTGAATTACTCAATAATTGTTCTTGTTTCACAATCTGAGTAATTTAATTTTCTTTTTTTCACCTCAAGAATAATTTTTCATCAATTCCTTGGAGCCAATAAATTCACATCTGTAACTATAGTATAGTAACGGCGTCTCAACTAACAGTGTGGTAGAACATATCAGTATCCTCGCACATTGTCCAGTCGTAGTTTTCGATGGTGCGACAGGTGTAAATATTCGTCGGAAAGCTGGACGCAGCGTAGAGCTTACGTTCAGCTGGTGCAACCGGCCCCAGGTTTGTACGAAGTACTAATGTAGTAGGACGGTATGGAAGCTTGTTTCCACCACTGAATAAAAAATAAAATATTTGCGACTTTATATCTTACACTTCTGAGTTGTTGTTTTTTCTCGGAATTGCAAGATATAAACTCGCAATTGTGAGAAAATGACAGAATTGACAGGCCTGTGCTGCAGTTCTTTGGATGTTTTGCCCTCCAGCTCTCTTCATTAGTCACATACTAAAAACTATGAAGAGATCGGTGGCCGTTGACCTTTTTCTTACTTCCAAAGTATACTTTTTGGATCATTATCAGATCATGTCAGCTTCAGTGCTTTTGCCATTAAAGCAAAAGGAGACAAACCAAATCCTGAGTAAATTATTAATTTACAATTTCACCTATGGTCTCGGGCAAATTGTATGTTGTTATGTTCTTGGTCAGTTACTGAAGTGTTTCTTTGTTCCAGACTGCAGATGCTAGAGGCCATCTGTAAGCACTGGGAAGGGCCCATCAGTCTGGCCCTGTACCTCTCAGATGCCGAAGCCCAGCAGTTCCTGCGATACGCTCAGGGCTCAGAGGTCCTGATGAGCAGGAGCAACGTGGGATACCACATAGTCTATAAAGAAGGCCAGTTCTACCCCGTTAACCTGCTGCGTAATGTTGCTATGGGGCAGGTCAACACACCCTACATGTTCCTGTCGGATATTGACTTCTTGCCCATGTATGGACTCTATGAGTACCTCAGGTGAGACAAACCTAAATATGGAATGGTAAAACAATGTTGGTCCATTTTAGTTCTCCATTATACAACTCCACTATTAACCACAATCCTAAATCTGTGGTTACAGCCTTGCTCAGTGTCATTATTTATCATTAAAAACCTTAAAACGAAGTCCATGTGCTACTTTATTAAACCCTGTCACAGTACATTTTAAATTAATTTGTGTAGGAAACGGGTTAAATGGACCGTTTTCACAGACTGTGGTTACGTTTCCACAGTTATCAACGCAAATCTAGTAAATCTTTTAATATTTTCATATTTAATAAACATTTATAATGCTATACTTTGTGTTATATTACCTTGTCAGAAACCGACAAAAAACGAATTAATGCTACTGCAAGGGTGTTTCTAATATAACGGCAAATTTGACATCTTTCTCTCTTCTGACTACTGTAATCTATATATTTTTCTCTCTTTTGGAAAGCTATTAGAGCAAATCCAACTCACTGCTATAGAAGTTTACCCATCTATGATGACTTCTGCTTCTGAGAACCCCGGGAATGTGAAAAGTAGGGCCGACCTGATCTCAAGGATCGGTATTGGGGCCGATTAAGTTTTTATTTTTACAGATCGGAATCGGCTATCCTAAGCCCGATCCTTTATATCAGCTGTCATGCAGTGGGTTTGCCAACTGCCATTAAAAGGAAAAGAAGTGTTAAATGTGTGTGTGTGCTGCTTGAGAACCAATGAGGTCTGTTCTAGTGCATCTGTGTTTAGCATATTTGATGCACACTTTTGTAACGAATCAGTTGAAATTGATTGATTTAACATTCCCGGTCAGACTGAGACATTGTTGCCTTAACGCGTTGATTTGGGTTTCGTCTTGCTTCGGACTTGTGTATATATTTATACATCACATTATATACTGTCAACATTCTTGCACTTCTTTATGAAAAAAAAATCCCTGTAACAGTGTTGAACAAACTGGTAAGAAATGCTGATGAAGTCTGTAAAAGAAATTTGCCTTACATTAAACCACTGTCACTTTGTTAAAATATGATTATTATCAGAGGAAAAAAAGTCAGCATAACAGGGAGAAAAATTTAGGGAGAAAGAAAAATTGCACACGTCTGTAACTGCTTGTTTGCTTCAAACAAAGACAAGTAAGATACTAGACCAGTACAAATGTAACTAATGAGAACTGAAAGCAAAACTCACAAGAGTGTCAACCCATTTACATTATCGCATGTTTAACATTATTGGTGTCAGCAAAATGCTCCCAGCTTGTGAATGTCATTTGTACAAGAGACCCGTTCCACAAGTTAACCATCTTGTTTCCGTTTTAGGAAATCAGTTGTTCAGCTTGATATGGCGAACACTAAAAAGGCTCTTGTGGTTCCAGCGTTTGAAACGTTGCGTTATCGGCTGTCCTTTCCCAAATCTAAAGCAGAGCTCCTGTCACAGCTCGATATGGGCACTCTGTTCACATTCAGGTAAAAATGCTTCTTTTTTTTAAAAATAAAAGTTCTCAGAAATGTTCAGATTTATGGCTGATTTGTGACTGAATATTGCATGATTCTTTTGAATCAGTTCATTTCAGTTAATCGATTTAACCAACCTATCACAAACTGACTTGTATACAGTTTTTGTTGTTTTATTTATTTTTTGTGATTTCTTGACAGTTTTAAGGTGACTTATTAAAGGTAATCATTTTCTTGTCCACAGATATCATGTTTGGACAAAAGGTCATGCTCCAACAGACTTTGCCAAATGGAGAACTGCTACAACACCGTACCGAGTTCAGTGGGAGGCCGACTTTGAGCCGTATGTGATGGTCAGACGAGAAAGCCCAGAGTATGACCGGCGCTTTGTGGGGTTTGGGTGGAATAAAGTAGCTCACATCATGGAGCTGGACGCTCAGGTAACACTTAAATGCATTAATACAATTGAAATTTAATGTTAACAGATTTTAAATTGTAGAACCTATGATTTTAATTTCATTTGGTTAAAGTAAGCGATTTTTGAGAAACACTATTGACATTTGAAATCATCCCAACCAAACACACCATTTCATTGCTCCACCCCCAAAATACACAAATATGCAATGCAAGGGTGAATGTCTCTATCGTGGCTGAAGAGAAGCAAGTGTGGAAAAAAAGCAAAGACGGCAAACGAACGACAAGGAAGAGCAAAAAATGAAAATACAGTACACGAGTATATACAAGCAAGAGTCAGCAGCTCCAGACAAACAAAGACACTCAAAATGTCCTGTTACTAGAGCTAACGTTACAAAAATATAGCAAAATCAGTGTTACTCACATATGGGGCAGAAACAACGCAACCTCAGCATCCATTTTCAGGCCTCCTCCTCCTTGCTCCTCCTTGGGTCTCTCCATGGCTGGAAAGCTCTTCTAATATTACCATGGATCCTAAAAGCCCAGATATACTGTACTTCAAGCGAAATTAAAGAACAAACTGATGGGATGTCATTTCGAACAAAATTAGACCAAAACGAAGGTCTTTTTGGGAGTTCGAAAAGGCTTGCCAAAGCGAACACTCATTAAAGGGTAAGTTCACCCTCATGTCGTTCTACACCTGTAAGACCTTCGCTCATCAAATTAAGATATTTTTGACAAAATCCAATGGTTCAGTGAGTTTCTATTGCCAGAAAGACACTAAAACATATTTAAAACAGTTCATGTGAGTACAGTGGTTCAACCTTAATAATATAAAGTGACGAGAATACTGTATGTGCGCCAAAAAAACAAAATAACGACTTTTCAATATTTCAAAACACTGCTTTACGAATCAATTTACGAATTTGTTTCAAATCAGTGGTTCGAAGCGTCAAAGTCACGTGATTTCAGTAAACGAGGCTTCGTTATGTCATAAGTGATTTGAAATTTCAATACTTCATGTAACATTGGCAGTTTTATACACGAACCGAATCACTGATTCGAAACAAAAGATTCGTAAAGCTTCATGAAGCAGTGTTTTGAAATCGACCATCACTAGATATTGTTGAAAAGTCGATTTGTTTTTTTGGTGCACAAAAAGTATTTTTTGTGTCGCTTTATAATATTAAGGTTGATCCACTGTACTCACATGAACTGTTTTAAATATGTTTTAGTATCTGTTCATCTGAAAGTGTTCATTATCTTGCTGTCAATAGAGACTCACTGAACCATCAGATTTCATCAAAAATATCTTCATTTGTATTCAGAAGATGAACGAAGGCCTTACGGGTGTAGAACGACATGAAGGTGAGGAATTAATGACAGAATTTTCATTTTTGGGTTTTTTGGCCTTTAAAATGTAAAACTCAATAAAAAAATAAAGCAACAGTCCTGAAAAAATCCTCAGTGGAGCTGCGTGAAATCATAACTGTAATGAATATTTAGATCTTTCAGCATGTAATGTTGTTTGTTGTGTATTTTCAGGAGTACGAGTTTGTGGTTCTGCCCAACGCCTACATGATCCACATGCCACACGCGCCCAGTTTTGACATCACCAAGTTTCGCTCAAACAAACAGTACCGTGCTTGTCTGAAGACGCTGAAGGAGGAGTTTCAGCAGAACATGTCTCGGCGCTACGGTTTCGCCGCGCTCAAATACATGACAGTGGATAACAACAGCTAGCCGAGCACATTGTCCAAGGAAGCGATAAAATAACTGCCATGAGCTGATCCAGGAGCGCTGTGTGACAGCACCTTTATGGATGTGTTCAGTGGAACTGAGAAAGCAGGGTCATTAGGAGGCACGGCTCGTGATCATCCATTCATTCAGGGATCTGATGAGACGTTTGTCAGGTGTTTGACACCGGTGCCGAGAATTAAACTCTTGATTCGAAGTCACTTTTGTGAGAAGGCGAGCAGATTCTACAAATGGAAACTTATAGAATAAATGATGTCTGTTGTTTCTTATTACAAATTGAAAACAACACTGATGCACTTCAGATTAAAGCCTTGAATCTGTCTGTCCACCTTTCATTCTGCCTGTCTAACCATTTGCCTGCAGTCCATCTCTGCTTCTTTTTCTAACCATCTGACTGTCTGAAAGTCTGTCTATTCGTTTGTTTACCTATCTATCGAGCTTATGTGTTCCTGTCTAGTTGTCTGCCTCTCTCGCTCTCTTTTCTTCTCTACAATCGATCCTTCTCTTTGTAATAATTTCTTTATCTTGCTAACAAACTGTTCCTCTAACTATGCCTATTTCTGTCTGTCTGACAATCTATTTAACAATCTGTTTATATACATTTTGTCTCTTTTTTTTTTTTAATATCTGTCCGTCTCTCTATGTACAATTTTCATAACTATCTGTCTACATCTCTGCCTGTATCGCCCCACAATCTGTTTGTCTTTGTGTAACAATGTCTATTTATTTAACATCTCTATATCTTTCTATCTCTCTATATTTGTTTTGCTGCCTCTCTCTATATCATCTGCCTGTCTATATCTCTCTATAACAGTCTGTTTAACAATCTGTCAATATCTCTATATGTCTGTCTAATCATCTCTTTCTTTATACCAACAATTTCTCTAAGGCTACGTTCACACTGCCAGCCTCAATGCTCATTTCTTATTTTTGCTCAGATTTTTTTGTATAGCTGTTCACATTGTTGTTTTAAATGTGGCCAATATCAGATTTCCAGTGTGAACACATCATGGTTTTGAACTGACCTGTATGCACAAAAGAACGAAACAGGGTTGCCAGGTTTTTACTACAAAATTGCTTCTCAAAACTAGTTGAAACTAACCGAATCACGTTCTGTGGGGTTAAATATCGCGTTATACGGTCGTTTCAACCCATGAGTAGTTGAAAGTAACCCAATTCTGCAGGAAAATCGTGGGATTGGCAACACAGCGCGCTGTCATACTGAAGTACACATGGAGGGCATTAAAATAAGCGATAAACGGGGCTGGGTAGGTTACTTTTAAAATGTATTTCACTAGAGATTCCAAAATACATGCTTTAAAAAGTAATTTGTGACGTATTTCGTTACATTACTCAAGTTTAGTAACTTAATCTAAATACTTTAGACTACTTTGTTCCACACTTATTAGTATTCCAAACACAAAAAAGGTAATTGCAAGTTTTTATCTCACAATTCTGACTTTTTCCCTCAGAATTGCGTGATATAAAGTTGCAATTGCGAGTTATAAAGTCAGAATTATGAGATATAAACTTGCAATATTGAGAAAAGTCAGAATTATGACATGTAAACTCACATACTAAATTCACAATTGCAAGAAAAAGTTAGTATTGCAAGTTTATATCTCCCAATTCTTACTTTATAACTTGTAATTGCGAGTTTAAATCTCGCAATTCTGAGTAAAAGAAGTCAGAATTGTGAAATGCAAACTTCAAAGTGACCAATGCAAAGTGACATTTTTTACAATTATAAAATGTCTCACAAACAACTATCACAAAACGTGAAAACAGTCGAAAACATGAAACTTAACTCCTCTTTTTCAGACTGTCAGGGTCAGAGAATCACCAATTGCTGTTTAAATGACATTAAAATTCAAAGTAATCTAAAATACTTTTCAGATGTAACTGTAATCTGATTACCACCCATTTAAAATGTAACTGTAATGAAATACAGTTACTCCAATTTTGTATTTTAAATACGTAACTAAGTTACTTGTATTTCGTTACTCCCCAACCCTTGCGATAATGCTCTTATTACTGACACGTCACTTCCCTTCTACTAGAGCTGTACGATTAATTGTAAAAACATCGCGATTCAAGCACCCAAGCGATCTTATTTTATTAAGATGTCTTTTAGACCTTTGACAAAATCATACCGGAACATTCAAATATGTGTTCATGCTGCCAGAGAGCAGTTTTGAACTACACATTATTTCTGTTACAAATATTAAAATGATCACAGATGTACTGAGTTGAGTTAGCATATACACTGATGTCTACGATAGCGATCAAAATAGAGCAAACTACATTTGAAACGAACTTGGCACGTCAAATAAGTTGTATCGATTACATCTTATTCCACTAGGTGGTGATAAGTGACTGTTAAAAAAATGTATAGTCATTGAATCATTCATTCAATAGATTCGCTCAAAAACACCAATTCATCCAGTAATGCAACAATTAATTCCAAACCATTTTTTAAATAATTCATTCAAACATTTTCCAGCAATTAGAGCCCGGAAATTTATATTTTGTCTGAACTTATATAGTAAATAACGTTATTTTGTTTGGGTGTATATTCAGAATCGTGGGAGAATCGTGATTTCTATTTGAAACCAAAAAAATCGTGATTCTCATTGTAAAATCTTTACATGAGTGCAGAATCGGGTCGAATGTTGATCTCGAGTGACATAAAAATCGCATGAATTCTGATATGACTGTTCACACTGCGGTCGCATTACAAAACATCTGACCTGTATCGAATATCGGATTTAGCACCACATATGGAATCGGAATTGAAAAGATCTGATTCAAGGTGGTTTGTACTGTTCACACTATCATGGGGGTAAAAAAATCAGATTTGGGCCTGCAGCGTGAACGTAGCCTAACAGCTTGTTTAGCTTGTCAGCTTGTCTCTCTTGATTCAAGGTTTCAGTCTGTGTTGACACAGCTGTTGTGTGTTGTGAAGTAGTTGGAAATGTTCATTCTCACTGCAGATGTGAACAGCGTAATAAACAGGGATCTTCATTCATCGGACTGGCAATAATACGTAACGAGAGGCCAAAGTGAACACTTCATTGACGCATTAGAGATGGTTATCCATCAGAGAATGACAGTCACGCCACACTAACAGACTTATGCACTTGATTGAAGGCTTAATTAACAGACTTAATTATTTTCTTCATTATTTGTAAAAGCTAGTGTAGTTGACGCTGCAGAGCGTGTCATGAGTGTGTGGTGGATATTCTCTACTCAAACTATCGGCAAACAACATGTCTGACTCAGGCTCGTGTTCACACAGAATTATCAGCTGATATTTTGCCTTTTTTGCCACACGAGACATCTGTGTAGTTTTCATCTGCCGTACGTCTCCTGTCTGATGTTATACTGACATTCAGCTGTTTACCACCTATATGATTGTGAATTTTTGTGAGTCAGATATTTTCAAGGTGTTTGTACACAATGAATTAGAACTTAATGCGTTCTTCAACCGACTTCTCGGCAGCATAAGTGTGTTTACTGCGGTATCAATGAAGTGCTTTTAATCGGCTACAGTCTGTGCCGTGTGTGTTACAGTATGCCTGTGAGATCATCCACGGGACTGCTGCTTTATTTCATGTTACTTTATGGGACGCTGATGTCCTATAGTGCCCCTTGTGGCAAAGCTGAGTACGCACTCGCACTTGCATTACCAATTGCATTGTGGCAAATTTTTGGAAGATGAGATTGTTTACATACTTGCTTGGATGTTTTGACCCTAATATGAGCAGATACAAATAATCTGTGAAAACAACATGAATGTGATGATGAATGTGTGCTGCTTATATTCAAGACGGGTCCATTAGAGCAGACCTGGGCTAGTTGTGACTTTTTTTTTTACCTCTCAGGGTGGGTTCATTTTTTTAAAGTCAGTTTCTGTATAGAAACAAACTATTGAGATTTTCATTGGTATTGTCCAGGGAAAAAAAATACAGGGGTATGTTGTCACAATGTATGGGGTAATATGAGAATTTGCATACAATGCAAATATTATAGGCTATTTAATGCCTTTTCAAACAAAAATTAACTGTAAAGCATAAAAAAAGCTTAAAATGTATGTCATATTGCGCATTACAAAAATTCAATAGTAAATTTTAGTTGGGCAATAATTTACTTTTGGGCATTTTAAACTTTTTTTCAACCAATTGTGACTTCAGTATGTGACAACCAGTGTTGGGGAAAGTCGTTACAATATTGTTACTCCCTAAAAAAAAGTAACTAATTGCATTACTTTATGTAAAGTAATGCGTTATTTTTAAGTTACTTTTTTTCTCTCCTGGGCTGGGCTCGCTTGTTTGTTTTTTAATAACAACAACAAAAAGTTATATTTTTGGCAAATTTTAAGGCCTTTTCACACCAAAAGTGAAATGAATAAGCCTCAGAATGCAAATTCACGCCTGTACAGTAGAGGGCGCAACTCAAACAAACCTTTCAGGTGACATTCTGGATTAAAGAAGAACAGGATATCTGAGAAGGAAGTTCAACACTCCCATTTCAGCAATAAAAACTAAAAAATTAAGCAAATGTGATGTTTAAAGGTATTTTTGCTTATTAATATGGTTGATTTGGATCATTGAAGGTCATCAGAGAAGATATTGGTTAATAAAGTGAGAATAAATACATAAAATATATTAACATTCAATTATTGCAGGTTTGCATAATATTCTGAGTTTCCGTTTTTTATTCATTTTGAGGAATATTGAGTGTTTTTGCGCAAGCGAGATGAGTAAATGTTCACACACCGACTTCACTCCTGAATTCTCTCAACATTGGGATAAAAGTGTCAGTCAGTACATAGGATAAAAAAGAGTAACTTGCATTACATATTTGAAAAAGTAACTTTTTTTGTTATGAACTTCAAAGTAATGTGTTTCTTGAAAAAAGTAATCGGATTACATAACTCGCGTTACCCCCAACACTGGTGACAACTAGCCCCAGTCTCCTGTATTTGCTACATAAGAAATCAAACCAGCAGATGAAGTTATTAATGGACAGCAATCTATGTGGATAAAATCTTTTGAAGGACACAAGGTTCCACCCATCCAGTTTATTTTGCATTCATTTGGAAACCGTCCACATGACTAAAGTGCTGAAATGTCCTGATGTGGAAGCCTTACGTCCATGTCCTTCTGTGGATATACATGTTCGCAGTGTTACTACTGATGTTCTGAGCGCTCATTGGTATGTTTGCTTTGGAGCTGTGTCATTATTTTTCAGTATTTTCTGAGGTTGTACGTGAGTACTGATGTGCTGAGCTGTATGTGCACAGTAGCTGATTGATGTGAGTTTAATATGAATATAAACAGCCACAGGATAACACTGATAAAACTGCTTCTGAATAAAATCACATCATGTTGTCTTATCCTGCTTATTTTATTGTCACATACATGATGTTGTTACAGAAATAATGTTTCACCGTTCGAGTATTTCATACATTTTTTGTATAATATTCATGAATTTCCTCCTAACTATACAAGTGTCATTCTCTAAATTAATATGGCATCAATTTATATAAAAAAAAACTGAAATATTAAACCGAGACCGCTGTCATTTTGCCTTTTGGTGTTTGTGTTAAAAATCAGCATGGTAATAATTTTTAAACAAAGCAAAATGTTGCGCCAATATATAAATTAGAATGGAAGTCTGCATTTTTGAGAATATTATAAACAATTCTAATGCACTTCAGAGAGACTGAATTTAATATCAGTCTGGGCATTGAAATATAATTAATATATAATGACTAACTAAATGCAGTTGTCATGTGATGATGAAAGAGGAAACTGGTTTTAATTATTGAACAACAATAAAAGCTTTTTATGTGAGAGGAATTGATTCCTCTTTATCATAATAAATATAAAACATAATTATTTCAATAATGTTAATGACTAATTATTACTATTTTTAGTAGTAATAAGTAATAATTACTTATTTATATTAAGTATACCAAACACTCAATATATCCAGCAAACTACGTAATGCGAGATTTAGGCACAAGAGGGAAGCACAGAGAAAAATACATATCTAAATAAAAATATAAAAGTAATTGACCCTTCGCCGGCAGTTTGATTGACAGGCGATCTGACCAATCATAACTCAGTTTTCTCAATTAGTAGATTAACGTTGGTGAACTTGAACTTCAAAGATTGTATGTACTCGTCTTTCTGCACTTGTAACAACATTCCGTCTGATGTTCATTCATGTTTATTTGATGCTATAAATGAACTGGTATGAAGAGATGATCGGTTCACGAGCCGCTTGAAGGATCTGTCACGACACATTAAGGAGACATTATACTGTATTTAGTGTTTAAACTTCTTTAAAAAATTACAATATTTTAAATATGAAACTTTCATATGTCTGTCGACGTGTTGTCAGTGTCCTCTTTATTCCGCGATGTGAGAACATGATGTGTGGCGTGAGAGTGCACGACTTGTCTGACATAGCAACAGTAACTAAAGGGGGCGGGGCTTTACGAAGGGTCAATAGCAAGTTTAAATTTCATTTTGTGAAAATGAAAGAATTTGAAGTTTAGCCAGAAACAACCTGTTTTTTAATATTACGTGACTCTCCACAAGAACGAATTAAATTAATTAAATGAAAGAAACCGAGATTATACTGTACAACACCTTCAGGAGAACATTAAAGGGCATAAACAGAACATTTTACATGTAACAAACAAGAGGATACAGTGATAAGCAGATGAAAAACAAACTAACATCATCAATATAATCATCCAAAAACGCTAGTTTTGTTTCACGAATCTGTCACATTATTATTACCGGTTTATCAGTGATATTAGCAGAAATGCCCCTTTATAAGTGACGCCTACGGCATGACGTCAAGGCAAGAGCATGGGGTGTTCCCGACGCGAGTCACGCGACGCGTCGCAGCTGACGGAAGTGCAGGGCGCTTGTGTTGTTGTGCTCGGCTTGTCATGTACAGGGCTCCGTGATGAGCGGCGAGATCGTGTCATGACATCCGCGCGCATCATGGCAGCTCTATCGGGTCAGAGCGATGATCCCGCCGAACCGGACCAGTCCCTGCAGCACATGTTGAAGGCCATCGCGGACGAGCGGAACCGCCTGAACGTCAAGCAGGACCTTAGCGGACTGGGTCAGTACACACTCACAGCCTCTCTGTTCTTCATTGACGGCTCAGACACGTCAACATAAGTTGATTTTATCATGACGGTCAAACGCGAACAGGCCGCGGTCATCAGCTATTGTTTCAGCTTTATGACATCATAATTCACGAGGCGCGCCGCCGCTATCTCCAGCCCGTGATGTCATAGTGCCGTCTTGTCTCTCTCAGCGTTTAGAAATCCTGTCTGTGTGTCAGTTGACATGCCAAGGTTTACATTTCCTACTTTTATGGCTGATGAAATCACAATACAGCTCCCTCATAGCTAACACCTGTTGAAAATAACATCACTCCGAAATGTTCGGTACCGTTTTGGCTGATTTCATTGAATGTCACTGGCTTTTTCTGTCCTATTAACACAGCAAAAGGGTTGTGGCAAATTTTTGGATGTTGGGTGCTTTCCTCAGGTTCAGTGTCGTGTTGTCTTGGTGATTACTGAGTAACTCAAGTTCTGTGGCAAGCCGTTTTGACTTTTATTCATTTTCAGGATATGAACTTGTGATGTCAACAACATTTTCACTAGTTAAAATGTTAATTTTTGATATCTGGAATTAGATTTCCACTAGTAACAATGGCAATTTTTGATATCAAGAATTGTATTTTTACTGGTGAAATCTCGCCATAGGCTGCCATTCAAATCCAATTGTTGATATCAAGAATTCAATTGTCACTAGTGCAAATGTCTGTTCTTGATATCAACAATTGAATTGCTACTAGTAAAAATGTTCATTTCTGATATCTGAAAATGAATTCCTGATATCAATATAATTTCTGATATCTAAAACGGCTTTCTTACTAGTAACAATCACATTCACAATATCAGAAATGAACATTTTTACTAGTAGCAATTCAATTGTTGATATCAAGAATAAACATTTGCACTAGTAACAATGTAATTGTTGATATCAGACATTTGCATTTTTACTAGTAACAATGTAATTATTGACATCAAAAATTATGATTTTTACTAGTAAGAATTGTATTCCTGACATGTGAAACTGGAATTTCAACTAGTAAGAAATTAATTCTTGACATCAACAATTGAATTTCAATGGCAATCTATGGCGAGATTTCACTAGTGAAAATAAAATTACAGATATCAAGAATTAACGTTGTTACTAGTGGAAATGTAATTGTTGATATCACAAGTTCATATCCTGAAAATGAATAAAAGTTAAAATGGCTTGCCATACAAGTTCCATACAAATTCATCAAAGATCACAAACATTAAGACATTCGTCGTATAGATATTTCAGTTCACCTCACTCAACTGAGCAAAAGAAAGAAAGACATTTCAGCCTTTTTCCAGAACATTTTCCCTCATGATGTTTGATTATGGTGATGGTTTTTGTGCTTCACTCTCTCTCTCTCTTCCTGTCGTCTTTCTCTGATGTTTTGTCTCTTTTAAATATTTCATTTTCTGTGTGACACAGTTGATGTTTTGCGCTTTGTGGCTCTTCACTTCTGCTTCTGTGAACGTCTTCCTCTGGTTAAAACTGACACGTCTATTAAGGTGTTATCTTTTTACTTTACTGTAATAGTCAGTTTGTTAACATTACTAATGCATTATACTAATGTACTTTTTTATTATTATAGATTATTAACTTGCATACATGTTTTGTTCATAAATAATACATTGTTAATTTACTTTTAAATGTTAAAAATTATAAAACATGTAGAAATTACCAACCTCTATTCTAAAATGTAGGGTTAGGGTTGGTAATCCTGTTATTTAAGCAAAGGTTAGATTTTTTTTTTTTCAGGATATGTTAATAAACCAGGGATTTTCTGTGCTTGGAAGCTTTACAAACTTTATCCAGCTGTGTTACTAGAGAAAGATAAACTCTTCTGGAAACATGCAACCTTATATCTACCAAGTTATTCTGAAATTATGCCGTTAAAGGAATAGTTAGTCCAAAAATGTAAAATATCCCATGATTTAGTCACCCTGTTCAGCCTGAAGGGGTTTATTCTGAGATGACAACCGGCGGGATGTACATTATCCCACTTATTACACGGATGCTTGCCACACAAGTAAATAATTAGACACAAAATATTGATCCGAGTCGAAATAGTTTATCAGCTTCCGCAGCGAGAGCAGTTCCTAGAGCGGAAAGTTCAAAATAGATGGATATTTAAGGGATACGCTACAGAAACGACATTTCGTTATCTGTTTTCAGCAGTTGTTATCGGAGAATAGTGTGCCGCTGGATGGCACAATTGACCAATCAGAACCAAGTATTCCACAGAGCCGTGTAATAATAAATGATATCCTGGCTCTTTCAGCTTTATAACGGTAGTGAATGGGGCTCGAGATTTTGAAGGAAAATCAAGATGTTTTCTAGAAAAATGTTTCTTGAATCCTGAAGGATTTCATTATGAGCGAAGAGGAGGTATGTTATACGCCGCCGGAACTCCGGTGTCTTGTGAAGGCCGTTGCTGGAAGCCAGTGATTATAGTTGATAAAGTTTTAAATATCGATATTTTTCTTACACAACCCATCGCTTCTCTTCAGAAGGCCTTTAATAACCCACTGAAGATTCATTTATGATAGATGGATGAGCTTTAAAAACTCCGGCCACATTCACTCCCATTACAAAGCTGGGAAGAGCCAGGATATTATAATATTTCATATAACTCCAATTGGGTTGGGCTGAAAGAGAACGTCCTACACCTAGGATGCCTTGAGGGCGAGTAAATTATGGGATAATTATACTTTTTGGTTGTACTATTCCTTTAACCAAGGAAGCTCCATTTGAAGAACAGATCTGGGATGTCATTGAAACCTTTCAACCAAAAAAGCTTCCATTTTGGTGAATCATGGAAGCATTTAGTGTGAGGAATTAGACTATTTACACACATTTCCAGTGGGCAAAAGCTCCAAAATGAGACCTTACGGCCCTTAAGACAGTACGACAGATTGTCAAATGAATTATACTGTCTGTTCTGATTAAATTCTGTTGAAGATGCCATTTGTTTCTAGCTGTAGAAGAACTGAGAAGTTTCAGTAACTCTGAAGTAGGTTGTTGTGCTTCAGAATGTGTTGCGTTGGCTTGTCTGTTGCTGTCGATCGACTACAGTATCTGTTCAGAGGCCAGAGATACCATAACTTCACTTCGGATTTGGCCTTTAGAACTTCAGCTTGTTTAGTGGTCGATCTTCAGGCAGAACTGAACATCTTCCTCTTTCTAAATGGGGATATGAGAGTCCAGGTCATGTGATCATTTCTCTTTTTTGGTAGCTTGAGATCCGTGGAAGTAAATGTCATGTTAGGCGCTCCTGAAGCACTTTGAGTTGGCAGGGTGCTGGTGCCAGAGCTGGAACGGTTCCGGACAAAACGAAATGGTTCATTAACATCAATAAAGATGTCACTAGTGGACAACATCCAATGTGACGTGCTTGGCAGCTCCTACAACTTTTTGTTCCCTGCTTTTCTGAAACTAAACGATTTTATTTACATATATTGTAATATAAATTAATTGATAGTTATAATTTAATTTAATATATTTAACTTTAGGATGCTTCGGAAGCAGTTAATGATGACATGGACACTGAATTGAATTACTTTTGAATACGTTTTCAAACCTTGTAAAACTCAAGTCTCCATCCATTTTATCCTTTGAGAATCGATCGGATGCTGAAAGGTTTGGCTTTTCATACCAGAACGAATCGGGTGACGTTTAAACAACACGATTTACACGACCATGAATGACGTTTTGGTGGCCTGAAAACGCAAACTTTTGAAAACGATGCTATCGTCTCCTTGTAAACTGCAAAAACACGAATTTTGTGAAAACGGTGACAACGTTCAGTCTATAGGGGGATAGTGTTTCTTTATAAAGTGGCATCGCCACCTACTGGCCTGGCATGAATAATACAGCGTTTCTAGTCATTTCCCTGAACGGGAATCGTTTTCACAACATACGTTGTTGTTGTGTAAACATACTTTATAATTGAATGCAAATGACTAATTTACCATTGGTTAATTAACATAATCCATGCAATGAAAAAGGAAAGTCATTTTAGAGGTGAAGCTAATTATTAAAATTTTGGTGAAACAATATGCATTAATGAATGTGTATTATTAAACAAGTAAATAGGATCTATGTTAATTTTGGTTGTACTTTATTTTATAAAATGGTTAGTTCCTGTCCTTGATTCTGATTGGTCAGTAGCTGGGTTTTATTCCCAATAAAGCACGGCTATGACCGCTTCACCCAACGGTTCTGTGTATCACTACACAACACCCTTAGCAACCACTCTTAGCAACGTAAACTGTATGTTTAAACTCAATTTATTTTGTCCATTGAAGCTCACTGAATTATGTAGCAGAGTATCGTGAGAAAGAGTTCAAGTGTCCGAGTTTTTTTTTTTTTTACCTGCATTCAGATTTAACATTTTCCTTCAGGTCAGTTAATGAGTTTTCCCATGACTGACCGCTCTAGTCAAAGCATTTGTCATGTCGCGTTTTGTTCCGTGTTCACAACAATTCAGTCTTTCAATGTAAAAGTCACTCATAAAGACAGTCTTTGCTGCCATCTAATGGTGTAATAATGAAACTTCTGTTGCTGTTCACAGTCAGGGACTATTTTTTCCGGCGGAAGGAAGGCTTTTAGTGAACGTTTACTTCATGAAAATTGCATTGATACATACATGTAACAAGGACACTGTAAAATAAAATGTTATCTTGATTTCATATTGACTGCAATATCTTCAAAACTGTTTGTCAAGTTTACACTAACATTCAATATCAATTCCTCTCTAGAAAACTGCATTTTTTGCTGTTTGTCCACTTATTACACTTGCGTGTTCTAAAATAACTTTTATACATTTACTTTTTCAGTGCATTTAAGTAAAAACACTTGAATTATTAGTGAATGAATCCCATTGTACTTGATTCTCGTTTCTTGTTTTGTTTAGGGTGCTTCAAGGATGACCGCATAGTGTTCTGGACATGGATGTTCTCCACATACTTCATGGAGAAATGGGCGCCCCGTCAGGATGATATGCTCTTCTATGTGCGTCGCAAGCTCTCGTATGTCAGTGCAGACGACACAGAAGGGAAAAAGGTGAGATGAACCTCCTAATTATCACTAGCCATGTACACTTTTTTTGTCATTCTGATTTAAAGATTCAGTTGACTGAATCTTTACATCTAATCCGATATGATATCCAATATGTGCCGCACTTTCGCCACATAAATTGCCGATTTCAGCAAGCAAAATATGCGGGGCTAGCATGATTTCATAATCCCTGTATTTTCGTTGCAAAAAGTCACATATATCTTTGCAGAAAGTTGAAAAATGTTGCGTTTACTTCACACAAGTAAAGCGCCATTATTGTCCCCCTATTGCCATGGGAACCTTATGAAGTGACGTAATTACGCGACGTGAACATCATCTGCAAACCCTGCGGTGAAACCGTGATGAAGACGCAAATCATTCTCATTTGCCAACAAAAATAAGCGCAAAAGACCGCGCGAAGCAGTTTCCCGGTGCGTCACATGACAGTGGGGGCAAATTATTCGTGTCGGACCGCAGACGATGCTGTATATTAGTAGTATGTAAAATAATTTACGTTGCAGTAAGAGATTGAAAGCACTTAATATAACAGAAGATGTCTGTTTTTTATAGCTACCGCTGTAAAACAGGAAGCACACATTTTATTTTTTTATATTTTATTTATTCATTTTTACAGAAGTTGCTGAATATTCCTTTTGTAAAGCGACAGAACTTGTTTGACTCAACGTTTTGTAAGTTTGAGCCATGTGTTAATGAAGGTCTGAAATAAAACAGAATGAGAACTGAAATATTCTGTGATTTAGTAGCTTGAAGTGATAAGAAATGACTCTTGACATGAAGGTAGTAGTCTAGTGAGAACAGGGTGTTGGGGGAATCACATTTTTTTCCTCTTTCGCATCAAACTGAAGATTTTGCAAGTTCCCGCAATTTCTTTGCATACAATTGCAAGAATATCCTGCATATTCCATCGCGTTTTTTAAGAAAACGCGCCGCATAATCAACGATTTTTGCCCAAACAATCACAAAAAAAATCTGTGTTTTTCTGGAGGGACTGAATTATGAATTTTTATTTTTAGTTGAACTCAAACTCTCTCTGTCTTGTCTCTTAGACTTTGTACTCCTGTACTCTGTTATCACCTTCTTCCAGACAGGATGGGGGAAAAAAAAGTCACAAACATCTGTAGTAACTGCTACGATAACAGAGAAAATTGCTTTCGATGACATTTTGGATTCAGTTGGCAGAGCTAATTTATGAAACGTGAAACAATAGTTGGCATTTAAAATTTAAATTTAAAAAGGATTTTCTAAGATATTTAATCTTGCCTACATTTAATAATGCCATGTTATAACAAAAAGAGCTCACCAAAACTTTGAAATAAGTGTCCGAGACATTTTGAAACATCCAGGCACTAACCAGACAGAGAATCAGATATTCTACCAAAAGCGCAAGTACGGAGCATCTGAAGTGAGATTTGATTTGCTGTAAACGATGACTTGCTTTGGTTTCAGGTGGAGGTGGAGGTTTACAGAAGGGACTCTAAAAAGCTGCCTGGGCTCGGTGATCCTGACATTGACTGGGAGGAGAGCGTCTATCTCAATCTCATCCTGCAGAAGGTAAGCAAACTTCACTGATCAGACGCCATGAGGTTTTTTCATTACTCTAAAAAAATAAACCCAATCTCTCTGCGTCATTGACTTTTTCATATTGATGTTTTGATATGTTTTTGCCCATGAAGTATTTTTGTCCCACAGCTGGATTATGTGGTCACATGTGCAGTTTGCACACGCTCAGATGCAGGAGACATCCACATCCACAAAAAGAAATCACAGGTAAGACATTTGAACAGTTTGTGTTTTGGGATATTCAGAAAAGTAACGGGGTTGACGGTCTCAATTTTTAGTCTAAGCTCAAGGTTATGATACTAGGTGTTTATTATAATTATATATAAGTTTATATATAAGTGAATGAACTGTTCAAAAATCTGTCGTTTACACAAAACCATAGTAACGGTCATACTGTTCTTCTAGCCGTTATTAGCCAAATAATATGAAACTACAGATTGTTTGTAGTTTAAAGCATAAAGAAAGTTTCATGCATTTTTCAAAAATAGTTGTTTACTCATAGTAACAGGGTTGATGGTCTTGTTATTAGAAAAGTCATAGGGTTCAAGCTGTTTATCATAAAAAGATTTGAAAGTACTATTCAATAATCACTACAGATAGTCACTGTACCATGTTGACATTTTCAGCTTGATCCTACTGAAACACCCAGATAGCACACATACATCTCCAAAACATCTTTTTGCTAGATGTCCAATTTAGAAACTCTTGTTATTAGCAACACCGGTGGCCTTTAAGTGAACTGCAGCCACTAACTTCCTGCTTGCACTCATGCACATGTAACGTACAAGAGACTAGTGCTAATTTTTACAGCAAATTGATTTAATTCTAGTCTGTTTTTTGACTAAAATGCCATTTAGTTTTAGTCATATTTTAGTCAACTGAATTGACTAAAATCTAAAGGGTTTAGTTAAACTGTAATGCATTACTTAAGAATTTCTCTAGCAATGCACACATTCAGTACGATACACCTCCAACTGTTTACTTTCACTTAAGACCTAACTAACTGTTACTTGAATACTATCCAATGCTGACATTTTAACATAATTGTGAATGTTTTGGGCCATTTAAGCTCAAATACATGAAACAGAGTAGGGCTGCATGATTTATCGCACGATACAAAAACTAACATTGAACTTTTTTCATTTGCCAATTCATGAAGAATCGCTTGTTTGTTTTCCTCACTTGTAAGTCGCTTTGGATAAAAGCGTCTGCTAAATGACTAAATGTAAATGTAAATGTGAACTTAAACGTGATTCTTTTGATTTATGAAATCACAAAGGCTGCGTTTTTTTTTTTTTTTTATATGCGCAGCTTGTCAGTGAAGTATGGCTCCAAATGCTAATCCATCTGAAAGCACTGCGAGTTTGAGTCGCTTGTGTACGTTTGAAAAAGTAAATGTTCGTCAAACATCTTTCCAGACATGAGAAGCATTTATTAACATCTCTTCCCAACAAAAGACAACATTTAATAACACGTTTTTACTCCAAACTCACTTCATAATGACAGTTGAGCGTCCGTCTGTGAGATCATGTGGCTTCTTACACAGAATAACGCAGTCGTGCGTTTATTAGTCATGTTTAATCAATCAAAACGTTTAAATCTTATGTTTATTCGGCTACAGTGATGTGACTCGTTATCTTCTTCTACTGTAAGGCATATTTTGAGTTCCTGCGCAAGAGCGCCCTCTGGTTTTCAGATGGAGACACATTTATTACTGATTAAGTTTCGTTACACACTGACGATAAAAAAGAGATTAATAAATGAAAGTTCTTACATATAGCCTCTTTAAAAAGCAGTTTAACTCTTAACCCTTTTTAACATCTGACAGGAAACATTTTAGAGACGTAGTGCAGATGAAAACATCGCACACCAAACAGACGTCTCCATGATGTATGCGTGCTATGAGGAAATCAGAATTAAACAATGTGATGACCGAGACATTTACTAGTCCTTTTTTTACTTCCTTAAAGGGTGATGACATGTCTGTCAAAGTATTCAGGAAATAATCATTCAGTGTTTTATCATTTGAATGTTTAATCTCTTATTTGAATGTTATTTCTGCTCATGAAACCGCCGGATGTCTTTTATTTTACAGCAAGTGTTTGCCTCTCCAAGCAAACACCCGATGGACAGCAAAGGGGAAGAGTCCAAAATGAGCTACCCCAACATCTTCTTCATGATTGACAACTTTGAGGAGGTAACTCTCAAATGTGGTGGTGGAGCAACGATGCTAGAACAAAACTGCTAGTATTCTCAAGAGCTGTGTACTGCAACATCATGAGGTTAATCAAAGGTGTGTGTCCTCCAAAATCAGGCAATGAAGTACGCTGGTTTTGAGCTCGTATCGCAGTTTCTGCGGTGTGTGCGAACAGGTTGGACGGGTTTACATGCTTTTGCTGATGTTGTTGCCACACTAGCATGTAATTTTTCCGGCAGTTACAAAAGAACAGATTAAGCCACATATTTATAAATCCACTTCAAATGCTAGACAAGGTTTCTCGCACCAAACTGTACGTGTGTTCGGCGATGATCATTTATATTCGGATAAGTCTACTAATTTAAAAAAATTAAAGTGTAAAAAAGTTTACTGAGCTAAACATGTTATTTTATTATGGAAGCCCGTTTCCGCCACTGAAAAAAAAAAAAAAAGAAGATTTTTGCGACTTTTTATCTCAGAATTTTTTTATTTTTTTTTTTTCAGTGGCGAGGCTTCCATACTCAAGTGAAGGTCAATCTCAGTAACAGGAAACTAGATTTTTTTTTTTTACTGAGAATTCTGACTTTATATCCCGCAATTCTGACTTTATAACTCTGAATTCTGACTTTATAACTCTGAATTCTGACTTTATAACTCTGAATTCTGACTTTATATCTCGCAATTCTGACTTTATATCTCGCAATTCTGACTTTATATCTCGCAATTCTGACTTTATATCTCGCAATTCTGACTTTATATCTCGCAATTCTGACTTTATATCTCGCAATTCTGACTTTTTATCCCGCAATTCTGACTTTTTATCCCAGAATTCTGACTTTTTATCCCGCAATTCTGACTTTATAACTCTGAATTCTGACTTTATAACTCTGAATTCTGACTTTATATCTCGCAATTCTGACTTTATATCTCGCAATTCTGACTTTATATCTCGCAATTCTGACTTTATATCTCGCAATTCTGACTTTATATCTCGCAATTCTGACTTTATATCTCGCAATTCTGACTTTATATCTCGCAATTCTGACTTTATATCTCGCAATTCTGACTTTTTATCCCGCAATTCTGACTTTTTATCCCGCAATTCTGACTTTTTATCCCAGAATTCTGACTTTTTATCCCGCAATTCTGACTTTATAACTCTGAATTCTGACTTTATATCTCGCAATTCTGACTTTATATCTCGCAATTCTGACTTTATATCTCGCAATTCTGACTTTATATCTCGCAATTCTGACTTTATATCTCGCAATTCTGACTTTATATCTCGCAATTCTGACTTTATATCTCGCAATTCTGACTTTATATCCCGCAATTCTGACTTTTTATCCCAGAATTCTGACTTTTTATCCCGCAATTCTGACTTTATAACTCTGAATTCTGACTTTATAACTCTGAATTCTGACTTTATAACTCTGAATTCTGACTTTATATCTCGCAATTCTGACTTTATATCTCGCAATTCTGACTTTATATCTCGCAATTCTGACTTTATATCTCGCAATTCTGACTTTATATCTCGCAATTCTGACTTTATATCTCGCAATTCTGACTTTATATCTCGCAATTCTGACTTTATATCTCGCAATTCTGACTTTTTATCCCGCAATTCTGACTTTTTATCCCAGAATTCTGACTTTTTATCCCGCAATTCTGACTTTATAACTCTGAATTCTGACTTTATAACTCTGAATTCTGACTTTATATCTCGCAATTCTGACTTTATATCTCGCAATTCTGACTTTATAACTCTGAATTCTGACTTTATATCTCGCAATTCTGACTTTATATCTCGCAATTCTGACTTTATATCTCGCAATTCTGACTTTATATCTCGCAATTCTGACTTTATATCTCGCAATTCTGACTTTATATCTCGCAATTCTGACTTTATATCTCGCAATTCTGACTTTATATCTCGCAATTCTGACTTTATATCTCGCAATTCTGACTTTTTATCCCGCAATTCTGACTTTTTATCCCGCAATTCTGACTTTTTATCCCGCAATTCTGACTTTTTATCCCGCAATTCTGACTTTATAACTCTGAATTCTGACTTTATATCTCGCAATTCTGACTTTATATCTCGCAATTCTGACTTTATATCTCGCAATTCTGACTTTATATCTCGCAATTCTGACTTTATATCTCGCAATTCTGACTTTATATCTCGCAATTCTGACTTTATATCTCGCAATTCTGACTTTATATCTCGCAATTCTGACTTTATATCTCGCAATTCTGACTTTATATCTCGCAATTCTGACTTTATATCTCGCAATTCTGACTTTATATCTCGCAATTCTGACTTTATATCTCGCAATTCTGACTTTATATCTCGCAATTCTGACTTTATATCCCAGAATTCTGAGATAAAAAGTCGCAAAAATCTTCTTTTTTTTTTTCAGTGGCAGAAACGGGCTTGCATATTTTATACAAAATATATATTTTACAAAATAGTTTAGACTTTAAGATCGCTATAAAATCAAAGCCAAAACCACACACACCAGTTGTGTTCCAAATGTAAAGCCCACTAAAATGTCCAATTTCAAAAAGGTTTCACAGTATTTACCTGATGATGATGATGATGATGATGATGATGCTGAATGAGCAGTGGTGTAATTGTCACGATTGGCTGTGATTGGTGTGTGTATGTTGGGCAGGTGTTCAACGACATGACTGTTGGAGAAGGTGAGATGGTCTGCGTGGAGCTGGTGGCCAGTGACAAAAGCAACACATTCCAGGGCGTCATCTTCCAGGGCTCCATCCGCTACGAGGCCCTCAAGAAGGTCTATGACAACCGGGTACGCTTCCATGTGTGCTTGTTTTTATTATCTCATATACGCCTCCTGTGTGTATTTGATGGTCGGTCTTGTCTTTCTAGGTAAGTGTGGCCGCTAAGATGGCCCAGCGGATGTCGTTCGGCTTCTACAAGTACAACAACATGGAGTTTGTGCGGATGAAGGGTCCTCAGGGGAAAGGTCACGCTGAGATGGCCGTGAGTCGAGTGCCCACTGGAGACACCTCGCCCTGTGGCACCGAAGAGGACCAAGACTCCCCCCTTCACGAGAGGGTCGGTTCAGTTCCAAAATCATTAGAGGCTTTCACAAATACACGTTGCAATTTAAATTGGATTTGTTCTCTGCGTTGAAAATATGTAATTATTGTATTCTGTGAAAAAAATAAGGTAAGCAGACGTACAGTATGGCTTCCGCGATCTCCGTTAAATCACAAAACATGCATTGGAATATTATGACACCTTTTTCCTTGGTTTCACAATACTCGATTAATGATCATAAACTGAGGTTGGTGTCATTAGAAGAAGTATCTGTGCTAAATTTTACATGAATAAATCACTTAAATCCCGTGTTATGGGCACAACCGTTAGCAGTCGACGTTTGTTTATGCTTCTATTTGGAGCTTCCACTTTTTTGAAATGTGGAAGTGATAAAGCCCTATAACTGCAGAGCCTGCAGCTCGGACAGAGCTTTATGATTGGCCCAAAGCAGACTTCTTCCGTCAGCAACTTCTGACCTCTTCATTCTGTCTTCACACACAGCATCATTCTGGGAATTGTTATTGTTACAACTTCTCATAATTTAAGGGTACCAGTAAAGACTGTATGTGTGAAAGGGGCTAGTGTTTCAGACATCATGTGATGTTGATCAATATTCATTTTAACCCAGAAGATTTGTAAAATAGCCCCAAATATTCTAAATTAACAAATTCCTAAATTTTTCCATAATGTGGAACACATGCAAAGTTTGTGTTTAACTACCCTTTAAAGCTGCAATATGTAAGATTTTTTGCAGTAAAATATCCCAAAACCACTAGGCCAGTGTTATATTTTGTTTAGTTTGTTTAACTAAGAATCCGGGACGTGTGAGCGAGTCGCCTGTCAATGGCGTCAAATACGCGTTACCCTCGGTTTCCGCTTTTATTTTGTAGAAACCATGGAAACACCAAAGACGCTTTTATATATTACATGTTTTATTAGACCAGAACATCTGTTTTGATACATTTATTGACCGAAAACTAATTATCGTAATATAGCTCAATGCGTTTAGTCTTATTGTTTAAGTCTAATTTTTTTGCGAGTACCATGCTTTACCATGACTCAGAGAAAAACACTATTTTGTCAAGTAGCTAACAGCATAATCACATGCAGATTTATTTTAACAGTAATACAGAATTTTCTCCATTATATAATAAGTTTTAAAATGAATTACATGTCATTTATCAACACAAGTCATCCAGCATTTAATGTGATAGATCCATATTACAATATCTTACTGCAGTGAACAAGTGTCTCACAGCAGCCGGTGAGTGAACGCACAGAGTAACGTTATAACATCATTTTCAACACTCAAATATGATAAACAGAGCTGTTTCCTCATACTCATGACTAGAAAAGCAGAAGCGGTGACTGTGTCATAATAAAAGTCCCGCTGCTCGCAAGGCGTGTGTCGTTCGTCTCTCATTATCAATCGCTCCAGCGTCTCGTTCAGCTCCACAACACTCGCTCCTGCTCTGCTTCACACTACAGTAACGTTAATAATCGCGCACGAGTCCCATCCCGATTCTTTTCCATCGACTGGGATGTGAAGACGACATGTCCCAAGATTCCTCGCTCAAACTCCGTCATCAAGCTACGCCTTTGTTTTGAATAGTGGACAAACTGCATATTGCAGTTTTAAATGTTTTCTAACTTGACGTTCAGTAGAAGCTTAGATAAACTTAGTGTGATTATAGAACAATACATACACAATATATTGATTTCTATAGCAACTTACTGTATGCTCAATGATTTACTCGTTTACCACAGTAATTCTTTGAATATGTGTGTGTGTGTATGTGTATATATCTCTATCTTGTACCATGTAATTAATTCATTTAGATTTTTAAATGAATTGACACTTCTGTTTTCCTTATAGGTGACATCATTCAGCACTCCCCCTACCCCGGAGAGAAACAGACCCTCCTTCTTCTCTCCATCACTCCGCCGGAAAGTTCCCCGAAACCGGATTGCTGAGATGAAGAAATCGCACTCGGCGAATGACAGTGAGGAGTTTTTCAGAGAGGAGGATGATGAAGGTACACAAACACACTGGAACAGTAGTGACATTCAACAACCGTGAACCGTTTTAGTGGCGCATCTTACTGACTTATATTTTTAAGCATTCTTTTTGTTCTGAATTTTGTTAGAAGTGAAATTATCTATAAATAATCTAATTATAAAATTACAAGGTTTCAGCATTTTCATCTTAAACTGCGAATTACTGAAGTAAAGAATCAAAATAGCTCTCCACGATTGGCCAAAACTCAGAAGCTTTGGCCTTTAGCTTAGTATTTGTACAATCTGAAATTGAATTTTAGAATTGAACAGAATTTTTTCTTCTGAAAACTGTAATTTTATATTATTTTGTGTATTTACAGAAAATCAGAACAGAAAAACAAAAATTTATAAAATACATCACAAAAACAATAAAATTGTAATATAGCCCCAAGCGGTGATTATTGGGGTCCAAGCACCAATGTCTTTCAGGATATTTTGTTTGTCCTGCAAAGACAGCAGTGTATAATCTCCACTAATACTTTGAACCAGCTTTAAAATACAAAAGAGACAACTGACTTCAAAAAGGAAATGAGGAAATATTCAGGAATTTAAATTGCTGAAAAGAGATATATTCTTATCCAGTGGCTTCCTCTAGTGGACAACATTAGTATCAAATCTGTCATTTACATTGAGAAAATACTGAAATATGATTGGCTGCTGTACAGCAATCATACAGGGTTGCCAGGTTTTCTCAACAAAACTCACCCAATTGCTACTCAAAACTAGCCCAATCGCATTTCGGGTAAAAATCATGTTCTGAGGGCATTCCAGAGTTTAAATCTCATGTTATTTGGGGTCGCTTCAACCCGCGGACATTAAAACCATCCAGTGGCAACAGTGTTAAAGTAGCGAAACCAGTGGACTTGGCAACACTGTTCTAGAGTTATAGTTGGTTTTAAAGTTGTAGCACACTTTATGGGAGGAATTTAACAAAACTTGGTGTGGCGCCTCAGAATATCCTCTTTTTTATGTCTATCATGTTTTGCACATTGCATATATAAATCAATAGAACAGATCAATTTGTGCAAATGGGACCCCTACGGCGGCACTAAAGGGACATGGTGATGGAGAAAAAAAATGAAATGGGAGAAAAATTGTACATTTTAATGCTTTTGCATTACCAAGAAACTGTTTATTTGCAAATAAGTCTGAAGTTTTGAGAGTGAATGCACAGTTTCTTGGGGAAACGCAAAACATTTGCGACAACAAGAGGACGCAAAAAACATATTTTCCCTCACATCACTGTCCTTTTTTCCCAGTGGGACGCATATCATTTACATATGATGTCACCAATAAAAACCAATCAGATTTAATATTATTGTATTAGCAGATAATCTCATTATTATAGCTAGATGTTGCACACACAGAAGAAGCTTTTTTCTGGTGCCACATACAGTATTTTATTTCTGTCACACTGCAAAATCAACAAATGCTATAAAAAATTTGTGTTCGTTTCAGTGTGTTGAAATGGCTCACAGTGTGTCTTCTTCATATCAAGTGAAACTCTCCTGTTCAATAAACTCACGTTACACAACATTGAGCGCATTTATACAATCTGACGATATCAAGCCCTCGCGCATCCGCGAGCTGCCCCGGGTGCGCCGATGCAGTTATTATTTTAAAAAATATATATTAAACATTCAAATCTTTGTCATTTTTTCTGGATCCATACAGGGTGGCGGTTTGAAATTTTTGGTAAAAAAGGATTTATGTTTTTTAGAATGTGTTGTTAGGGCTGTCAAAGTTCATCTTATGTTAACACGCTGCTTTTTAACAAATTAACCGGTATTATGATTTCAGTCAGAAGATGAATATAAAAATGAAACCATAAGATTATTTATGTCTAGTTTTAAACGGGAAGAAATAAAAAAAAAACAATATGCATACAATTTTGTGGAGGAGAAAAGCTACTTTTTTTGCAACAGTGCAGGTCTTTTTTTGTTTTTTTTCCATCCAAATAAAATGGAAGGTTCTTTCCTCTCTCCTCAGACCTGTGCAACACTACAAACCTGCGCTCCCGCTCTCTATCAGGGACTGGCCGCTCGCTGGTGGGTTCTTGGCTCAAGCTGAACAGAAAAGAGGAGTATTTTCTGCTGTATTCTCATCTCACCTACGTGACTCTTCCTTTGCATCGCATCACCACAGGTACCGCATCCCTGCCCTCCTTACATATGGCAAGCCATTTTAGCATAAAATCTTCCATTTTCAAATTTCAAGTTTAATTATCATTTATACAAATGTCATTGACAATTTGCTCATTGAAATGCTTAGGTATTCTACATTAGTGCAATATAATACAAAACTTGACGCTTTCCACAGCAGTTCCCAGCATAGCTTGACATTGCATTTTTACTTGTAACAATTTAGTCTGAGAGCACTACAACTCAATTCTTACTAGTAACAATTCCGATTACAAATCTCTCTAATTCAATTCTTGCAAGTAGCAGTTACAGTTACAAAGCTCTGCATTTAAATTATTACTAGTAAGAACTGAATTACAGAAATCTCTAATCGGAAATCTTACAAGTAAGAATGCAGTTAAAGAGCTCTGTAATTGTATTTTCTTTTAAAGACAACAGTAGAGCTCTAAAACGGCAAACTGCATTATAAAGCTCTCTATTCAGCACATTCATTATAAAACGTGCCTCATGTATATTAAAAAAAAAATCACATTTTTAATTGTGAATAGCAACGCTGAGGCACTAATGGTCTGTTAACAATTATATAGAAGTAGGAATCATAACATAGTTTATAGAGAAGAAATATATAAGCTCTTTTTACAGGTGAATGCTCACTCACAGAAAAGATGCATATAAACCCAGTGTTATGCTCATTTATTTATGGGTTGTAAAATACAAAAATACCTATTTTGTCCTTTATAATTCATGTTATGAGGCTAAAAAATATCCCTGTATAATTATTTTCTTATGTTTTTATATATGGTAAGTAATATCACTCAGCAAAATATTGCCTAATTATACTTATCGAAAAAATCCTCAAATACCAAGATTTTATTTTTGTCAATATCGCACACCCCTAATGTGAACTTATGTATGTTTATTTGTTTAGTTAATTAGCCATGAAAATAAAATAAAAACAGTAGGCTACAAGAAATATGGGTTGTTGTTCGTCTGTTATAGGCCTGCCGCCTTTTTGGGCGTTAAAACGTCTCAATGTCTGATAAATTCATACTCTAACGGACAAATAGCACGCTAGTACAATTATTTTTCGTCTCTTTACAGGCACATATAATTCATTTTATATGAATATGTAATATTCAAATTATTTGGAAAATAAAACAAAACATGATTTATTAAAAAAAAAGAAAAATTAAATAAATTAATTTTGTTTCAGTGATGAGAAGCCTAACAATTATATTTAGCTCAACATCTGCATACATGGCACAATGCATAATAAACCCCAAAATGAGATGAAATTATAATATTTTGTCTGGTAAATTTAATCATTACCATACCAAGTTTTCTTATATGAAACACTGACTGGTGCGTTTTCTTTGCTCTTAAGTATTTTCTTATTATTTATTGATTTTTAAATATTATTTTTCAATAACAAAAACATATCCGAGTTTTCATCTCAGTCTTGTGGTCATTCTGACAATAAAAATGATATTAATATAATCTTTCTCTATAAACCACAAATAAGGCTTTTATTTTGAAACGTCACGCCAAAGGCCGGACTTGGAAAGGGAAATGGTGTAATCGCACATCTGTTCAGTATCTAACGAATACAAGTTTTTAATAGTTGGAATTCAATTGTAAAGCTTTGTTACTGAATTCTTACTATTAAGAATGAAATTACGGCTATTAACGCTACGATGGCTTGCCATACACACAAACGAGCTTATTTCCTGTACGTTAGCCTTGAACAGTAATTTCAATGGTTAATGTTTCCTTTTTAGATATTCTGGAGGTGAGACAAAAGCCCATTTTGATGACATAGCATTTCCAGACTCCTCAAAAACAGTTACCAAGTGCCTCCTCACATCAGGCCCTCGAGGAACCGCCGCCTGGCCTCTGGACAGATAACCAAAAAAACTACGAACCGTACGCAACCGTGACCGAGAAGAGGAAAAGGGAACAAAGTCCATCAAGAAGTGCCTCTTCCACCTGTTCTTCAGCAAGACATCCTCCAGAGCGGCTCAAGACCTGGAACTAAAGTGGCACTAGACCATGACAAGCGAAAGGGAAATGAAACACAATAAACGAATGTCGTTCTTGTAAATACACTGCTGCTTAGATACTCAGTGAAATGTACCAACCACAGCCGTCTCCCTTCCTCCCTCCCTCAAGAGACACTCGTAGGTTTCACGATATTGCTGATTTTGTGCATAGTATATTTTCCAAAGGACGTTTCCTCGCAGCTCTAGGCCTTAATACATCGCTAACCAGCTAATATATAACACACGCCATCCTTTTGATACCCCATTGCTAATGAATCACAGATGTCCAGCAAACGTCCTCCTTTACTCACACGATTGTCTGTTACTTGATGTGTTCGAGGGGATTTATGATATCCAAATACTAGTGAACATGACGCATCTCCTGAGAGGACTTCGGCACGTTTCGGATGCCATTTTAGGGCTTGGTAGGATGACGACACCACCTGAGCACAGTTCTTGGAAACATCTCCGTCCACAAAGACACTTTGTCCTTAAATGTGACACTGCTTTTCTTTTTCTCCGCTGTGATTTCTTCGAGTTTGGTGTTGGTCGTCTTCGAGTTTCAGTTTTGAAAACTCTTCTGCACTAAAGGGCTTTTGGAGTTGAACATGTTTAGCCAACCCAAAGTGTCAGTATTACTTTGTTTTGTATGTGTGTGTGTGTGTGTGTGTGTGTGTGTCAGCTGAATGTAATAACTGATCCGACAGCTTTAATATCCATTTGATATTTAATAGGGAGATATGCCAGCAGCATTTTGAAGATGTTGTTCAAACTATTTTAAAACCCTAGTCCTCTGTTTTATTTCTTTTTTGCTGTAGGTGTGAAGCTTCAGTGGAAAGCTGTTTTTAAGGAAGTCCCAGTTTGTTAAACGCTTTACATGCGCTTTTGTATCAAGTGGTAATTCAGCAGTTAATGTGCATGTTGTCATATTTATGTTGGTAATATATATATATATACACACCTTTTCTGTACATCTTTATGAAAAATACACATAAGAAAAAAGCTCTTGTTGAATTTTTTTTTTTGCCCAAAAGTGTTTTGACGGATATCTACAGAGCTCCGCACATGACATGCATGAAAGAATTGAAGGATAAATCGTACACACTATTTACTATGGAAGCCCGTTTCCGCCACTGTTGAGAAAAAAAAAAAAATCCGTAAGTCATAATAATGAGAAACTTTCTCATAATAATGACTTAGTATCTCATAATAATGAGAAACTTTTCTCATAATAATGACTTAGTATCTCATAATAATGAGAAACTTTTCTCATAATAATGACTTAGTATCTCATAAAAATAATGAATTAGCATTTTTAACTTAATCAAAAAAAATTTTTTTTTAATTAAGTTAAAGACGTTAAGTCATTATTATGAGATGTTAAGTCATTATTATGAGATGTTAAGTCATTATTATGAGATGTTAAGTCATTATTATGAGATACTAAGTCATTATTATGAGAAAGTTTCTAAAAAAAATTAAAAAAAAATTTTTTTTTGATTAAGTTAAAGATGTTAAGTCATTATTATGAGATGCTAAGTCATTATTATGAGATACTAAGTCATTATTATGAGATACTAAATCATTATTATGAGATGCTAAGTCATTATTATGAGAAAGTTTCTCATTATTATGACTTACGGAATATTTTTTTTTCTCAACAGTGGCGGGAACGGGCTTCCATAATTTACTGATTCATGTGCATGGAATAATAGGAAGGGCAAATCAAATAATTAGTTTTCCTCCTTTCATCACTTAACAAATAATTTACTATAACTAAAACTTAAGTCCACTTACCGGTTGTGTCATTCAGTGATGGACGCTTTCGAAACACTGACTGCTTTATTCATGAATCTGGATTGAAACTTGCGTCCAACGAGCCCATGAAGCCACGTGATCTCAGCAAATGAGGCTTCGTTATGTCTTACATACGGAAGCCCGTTTCCGCCACTGAAAAAAGATTGCGACTTTTTTTTCCCTCAGAATTCTGACTTTATAACTCGCAATTGTGTTTATATCATGGAATTCTGAGGAAAAAAGTCGCAATAATCTTTTTTCAGTGGCGGAAACGGGCTTCCGTATATACAAGACGTCACATATAATACCATAGACATATATATATATACATATATATATATATATATATATATATATATATATATATATATGTATGTATATGTCTATGATATAATACGACGTATTTTTCTAGGCCAACCCAGAAGTTAGCATCACCTCTTTTTTCCACTGGTTTTCATTGCTTATGGATTATTTCAGAAAATAAACTCTGTGACCAACAAAAGTTTATGGTTCTTACATGTTTAGCTCATGATATTCTCCACAAGTTAACAACTTTTATGAAGTGTGTATACAATCGGCAGAAGTAGCCTAGCTAAAAACGAATACGTGGGCTGTAAATGAACTACATCACAGTTGGATGATTTAAACATTACCATCACTGAGCTTCCAACAAGTCTTTATTTAAAAAAAAAAAACAAAGTTTGAGTTTATAATAGTTTTCAAGAACATGATTATAAACAACAAGGCTGTAAAAGTGAACTAGTGAGAACAGAACCTGTTCGGCCGATGATGTTTCATTTCTTCGACAACCATTTTAAAGACAAGAAAGCGCTTTTTCAAAAATCACGAAGGTATTGCTGATATATTTTAATGTAATAGAATATCTTGAGCTGTATTAACCACAGACCTTATTTCATACATTTAACCAAAAACCCTTTCGCCTTTCCCTTGAAACCTCAACTAAACAAACCAAAGGCGACTGTGGCAAGGAACAAAACTCCATCAATTGACAGACATGGAGAAAGATTAACACCGCAATCTTTAGAGGTAAAACTGATAGTTCTATCGTACTTGTGAGTGTTGATTTTGTAGCCTTCGCTAAATGGAATATAAAAAGTATACAAAATGATCTGCGATGTCAGAATTTCAATGTTAACATGTGAAGGCCAAGTATGGTGTATAATTGTCATACTCGTAATTTGTCCTTTTTTCACCCATTCAACACATTAGAAGCAGTGAGTAGTGAACGCACACCGAGAGCATTTTTTAGTATGGCGCCGTGCGAGTGATTGGGGGGTTAGGTGCCTTGCTCAAGGTCACCTGTCATTTCCTGCCAGAATTGAGACTCAAACCAGCAACCTTCAGATTATCAGTCTGACTCTCTGACCATTAGTCCATTGTTTTAACCGAAAGTGTGATTAAAATAATGAAACGTGTTGTCTAATGACTGTAAATGCCAATCCTTATTGAGCTTTTTCGTTATCTACAACGATGTTAAAATCGCCAAGAATTAAGACTTTATAAATGTCAAAAGGGATTTATCACTTACACTAGATAATGTTGCATCAATTCTTCAAAAGAATTATAGTTGAAAGTAGACCTCTGAGTAATACTGGCGATATTACTATACATTTCAGCAAATCAAGCACGACACACTAAGCAAAGAACACACGTTTTAAAATTAAATTTTAACAATTTAATTGTATTTAATTTTTTGTAGGTTACATTTAATACTGTCGTGAAATATTTGCAATTAGTTTATGAAAGGCTGAGTTTTTCATCTTCATTTTATTTTGAGTGGCCTGTTGTTCTGAGTGCTTTGAAAGAGTGAATCATTTTGCAAAGCAATTGGTTCATATGATTCAGAGATTCCAAAAGCTTTGTTTCTCCCATCACTAGTGTACATGATGTGAACACATCCACCACAGCTGAAGTTTCACTAATTCAAATTGTATTTTTTTTTTTTTTTTTTTTAAATTGATTAGTGAGTCAGGCTGATCCTTTCAAACTAGTAGATCTATGGCCAGGGTTGGGGAGTAACGAAATACAACTAACTTAGTAACTTATTTAAAATACATAATTTGAGTAACTGTATTTCATTTTAAATGGGTGGTAATCAGATTACAGTTACATCTGAAAAGTGTTTTAGATTACCAAAGTGATTACTTTGAATTTTAATGTCATTTAAACAGCAATTGGTGATTCTCTGACAGTCTGAAAAAGTGGAGTTAAGTTTCATGTTTTGTGATAGTTGTTTGTGAGTCATTTTATAATTCACTCGTCACTGCAACTTTTTCTCACAATTTGTTTTTTCCCCTCAATTGTGAGTTTGCATTTCACAATTCTGACTTCTTTTTCTCAGAATTGCAGGTTATAAAGTCGAAAAAATGAAATGAAAAAAATAAAGTCAGAATTGGGAGATATAAACTTGCAATACTGACTTTTCCTCTTGCAATTGTGAATTTAGTATGTGAGTTTATATC
This sequence comes from Zacco platypus, assembly GCA_038088235.1. Taxonomy (NCBI): domain Eukaryota; kingdom Metazoa; phylum Chordata; class Actinopteri; order Cypriniformes; family Xenocyprididae; genus Zacco; species Zacco platypus. The sequence goes on along the minus strand of CM076066.1, from coordinate 21,290,774 downwards.
TCATAATTCTGACTTCTCAATATTGTGAGTTTATATCTCATAATTCTGACTTTATAACTCACAATTGCAACTTTATATCATGCAATTGTGAGATAAAAACTTGCAATTGCCTTTTTTGTGTTTGTTCCACACTTATTAGTATTTAGATTAAGTTACTAAACTTGAGTAATGTAATGAAATACGTTACAAATGACTTTTTAAAGCATGTGTTTTGTAATCTGTAGTGAAATACATTTTTAAAGTAACCTACCCAGCCCTGACTATGGCTCACTGACTACTAAACCGTTGATGCAGTCAACTTATTGTAGTGAAATATATTTTAATTTCAATAATTACAAAAAAATAATATTGCTGTTGTTCTGGTAGTTACTGCAGGACTCGCTAATTTACAAATGATGTAATATTCCTGACTGATGGAAGTCTACACTTGAGCGATGTTCACATGAACACAAGGGGGCAGCGCTTCAGCTTTTGGTGCTGGATCACACATAAATGGAGAGCCGTCCGAGTAAATGGCCAGCTACTTACAAAATGTCAGTGAAAGTATGTGCTTAACTTTCAGAACGTCGTTCATCCTCTAAATGCATAAAACCAAGGGTCCACAATAGCCAACACTACATAAACTGTTATTTAATAAAGGTTTACAACCCTGTTTCTGATATTTGGGGTCTAAATAGTGGATTCATAATTTCATTATTTTCTAGAACTATGCCAGAATGAGTAAGTTGGAGAGATGGTTCACCCAAAAATAAATCATTTAGTTGCCCCTCATGTTGTTCCAAACCTTTGACGGTCTTTCTTGCTTAAAAACTAAGGATTCTCTCTTTTGTCCAGAAAACGTTCAGTGATCACCAAAACATTTATTAATTTTTACAGCTTTGGAATAAGTAGAGTAAATAATGACAATTGGTACCAATTATTAGTTTGCGACCAAATGTTGGTTGTTCCATTCTTTTAACTAGGTGGGAATATGAAGGTAGAATGTTATGTGTAATTAAAATAAAAAAAAAAAAAAATTTTTTTGACTGTCTACTTGTATAATTTTACTTGTTCAAACCAATTAAGGTCAGTAAGTGGGACATCCGTGTGCGCCAAAGTGCCATTTCCACTGTCATGAGAGTGCTGGAAATGAAACGAGTCATGTCAGGTTCGTTTGATTTATTCACCAGTAAATGAATTAAGGTAGATCGAGTGCTGCTCAACACTTTAAACGCATACCTCACTGTGTAAGGCAGTAAAAAGGCCACTTACAGGAAAAAAAAAAACAAAAAAAACACAAATCGAAACTTCCAGAGGTCATCTTCAGGACAGCATTCATGCTCAACCTCAGCAGTTCTGTGGTTTACACACAATCGGGTCATTCAATGTACACGACATCACCCACACATGCCCTCAACCAAAATAAATACCGTCAGAGCGAGAAAATGAGCCGTATAAAAAAATAACTCGGTATATCTGATCACTTCCTCTGAAGAACTATGGGGATTATTTTTGATTAGAGCAGTGGAAATCTTCTGATGCATATTTTGTTCTTTAAAAAAAAAAAAAAAAGATCTTCAATGTAATACTGACCTCTAAATAATTCCATCGGAAAAACCATACTTGCCTCTGAAAAATGAGTCGGAATTAAAAACCAATCAAAATCCACTTAAAAACAGTTGGCTGTCTAAACCTCGAAGAATTCCTTAAATAGCAGCTAAATTAAAACTCAAAGGAATGTCGATGTATCCAGTCTCGTGTCTTTGCTAAAACAAGTGGCCGCTGTCATTATCGATCGACTTCTCACCCACCTGATACAATGAGCAGCATTTACAGTAGGACCACGAGTGACTTCACAGTAGGTGAACCGATTGGTTTCCATCACTCCTCTAGACGATTAACGGGACGCAAAAGAACAGTTCTAGATCAGACAGACAGAGTAAATGTGTGGGTCGTGCGAGGCACGTTCAGTCAAACACGCGGACGCTTTAGGCTTTCTTCTCTTGCAGGACCCGATGCAGTTCGTCCGCGTCCTCTGCCGTTTTCACGCGGATGAGCACCGGGACGGGTGTGCTGGGGTTCTTGTCGTCCACAGGAGGGTTTGGCACACACACCACCATCACGTTGTTTTTGCCAGTTCGTGAGCAGGGCATGGAAGAGGGCACCATGATGTTCAGCAAGATGTTCCCTATGAAGAAGCAGAAGAGCCAGTCAGCATATGTTGTGTGTATAAACTAAAGCGAAATCTTATTTGATACATCTCTTAAAATTCATGTATTAGCTGAAATTGATCATTTAAGCCAGTCATTTCAACCATGAACATTCAAAATAATGATGAAAAGGCTATTTTCACCCAACATATTTACAGTACTAGTCAAAAGCTTGGATTAAAGCGATCAAAAATGAATAGCATACCGCAACTCGGAGTATCGTAAGCTTAAGTCACATGGATTACTTTAATGATGTCTTTACTGCCTTTCTGGGGCTTGAAAGTGATTTAGTCGGTCAATGGAGGTACAGAAAGTGCTCAGATTTCATAAATTTCCTCATTTTGTGTTCTCAGATTAACGAACGTCTTAATAACGTCGAGTTATTAATGACAGAATTCTCATTTATGGGTGAACTAACACTTTAAACTACAAGCTAGATGACTGCATTTAATGAAATGTCCTGCAGGGGGATCCAGATCTTCATTTGTCCATCATGAACACACCATGTCCCTCTTATCTAAAAACTGCATCTTTATTTCACACTTAATATGATTTAAAAAAAGCACCCGAGGAAGCGCTATCTGTGACTTTATATCACACAATAGACATCTCGTAATTAACAGAGCCTGAGCAGTCATCAACATTATCGGAGTCTTAAACAAATCTGTATCGTGATATAGTTGACTGATTTACTTACCCAGGTTGGTGTCGGCTCGCACTAACAGCTGAAGTTTGCTCTCAGCCACCATCTTCAGATGCAGCGTTCCCACCCCCTTCTCCTTAAACTCTCCGTCCTTCTTATAAAACAGCTTACACCTGGGGAAAGATCATTTTGAAACATAACATATACGAGAGACACGAGTGTTGTTTTAAGATCGAGAGATTGTGTGTACTTTTTGGAGAAGAAGGCGTCTTTCTCTTTGATCTCTTTCACCACAGGAACAGGCGGCTCCTCCGATTCTTCTCCATTTTCATCTAAAACAGAAGGGAGCGCAGTAAATCCACACGAAAAACCTGTTACTGCTGCCTGATACTCTAAATCTGACTCCTGTTGATTAAACTATTATATTCATTAGCAGCATTTACACAATAATAGTGTTCTGTAAGAGCACCATCATGTCATCTGCAAGTTCTCACTGATTCATTAACATTAAGAACCTTTATCAGTGACATCAAGTGTATCCTGAACGTGTATTCTTCCCTCGAGGATAAACACTGCACTAAAACACACAAGATTTAGCTAGTGGATATTGAAAACAAACCTCCCTTCCATATGATTTAGATTTCAATCACAGAAAGAGATAATCCCCAAAAAATGAGTGACGTTCATCTTGAAACATCTTATTAACATCTTATTAACATCTCAAAGATGATATTTGCGTTTCATGACCTTGTGCATTTGTGCACATCCATATTTACAGCAGAATATTTAATAATGGTGTCCGATTACTGAAAGATTAATCCTTTTCTCTCATATTTCAACTGAAATGTACCATTACACAATTTCCTTACAACTCAAACAGCTAATAGATTAAGAAAAACACCCTAATAAGTGAAGACACCCTGCACTGCTCACATACCTGCAGTCTGGCTGTTGCTGGCCACATTCAGAGAGGATGGCACCGCAGGACTGGCCGCCGATCCAAACACCGACACGCCGGAGGATGAGGAAGAAGAGGAGAAGGAGAAAGACGGCGCTCCACTGGACGGCAGCGCTCCGAGCACAGAGCTGTCCACCTTCTGGCCGAAATTAAAGGAGACGCCCGGAGGAGCCGCAGCAGCCGGTTTGTCTGCAGCGGCATCATCCTTGTCTTTAAACGAGAAGGGCTGCGGTGCTGCGCCACTGACAGATGCGCTCGCAGCAGAACTGGAGACGGAAGTTGTCGCTGCGCTTGAAAGAAGCCGCTTCTCCACCCCACCGTCTGACGTGCCGCTGCCGTATTTCCTCTCGATGCTGGCCAGGTGTCGCTCGTAATCACGGAAGATAGGGTTGAGGTCACACAGGGGGTTGTCGTTGACGTGTTTGGTGATCCAGTCTCGCACGGAGCAGTTCAGCGCAGTGAGTTGCCGGTTGTATTCTTTACTGCTGGGGGCGGAGCCATTAGAGGTGACATCATCTGTGGGCTTAGAAGGGGTGGAGCTGTTGAAGGTTAAGGGACCTGAGGATGAAGAGAGAGACGTTGGGTGACTAAGAGCTCTGAAGAGCTGCAGTGCTCCAAATGCTGCCTCTGCCGCCCACCCTCCTCCTCCTCTGACTTTAGAGCGTCAAGTGACCCGATTCATTGCTACGTCACGGCCTATATAAGAACACTCAAAGGTAGTGGCAACGGACAAAATTCTGATTCTCTTATAAATATGAAATCTAGACACTCCATCTTGAAACATTTGAATGATGCCATCTTGTTGTTTTTTGGTACAATTGAAAAAACACATTGTTAAATATTACTACTTTGGTCTGAGTCAAGTTAAAATCAATTATATATTGCCAACTCATCTATTATGCATTAATTATTCTAACAGAACTAGAACGTTCAATTCTGTTTTAAAGGCTGACTTTTATTATTACTATTCTTTGAGAATTTACCCCCTTCAAATTGGTACAAAAAAATCAATAAAATCAAAAGACTAAAATTGATGGCAAAATTTATGAAGTTACCTGAAAGCATTTTGGATGACATTTAAATCTGTAAATACATGTCCTGTCCGTCAGAAACAATTTCTTTAGAGAATATACATTACGTAATTATGTGTTGTCAACACTTGTGACACACTGATGAATCTCTTTGGTTGTGTAACAGTTGAACTCATGAATTGAAAGGAAGCCAACTCTCAATGTGTTCACTGCTGGGCATCATGTCAGACTGGGTTAAAAATACCAGTTTGTGGTTTATGGGGTAAACAGTCTCTGATTGCCAAAGTGAACAACACACAAATACAAAAGCTGTGGAGATCTGAGAATACTGCTGCCCAAAATAGACTATGAATTGAGAGCATATCCATAGTGAGCCACAACAACTGGATTATTTATGAAGGTGGAAAGAGCAGTGCTGTCAGCGCACAACGTCGCTTCATCTTTGAAACAAATAGCACAGCATTCGTCCAAATAACATTCAAAAATCAATCCACATTTGCATTTGACCACAACACAGTTGTCTTATCAAAATTAAAAATAAAGTAAGAAAAATGAAATAAACAAAAATCATACAGTGAGAAACTGAAATAAACATTCCCCCCATTTTGTGCACTATATTCCGAAGCCATTCAATAGCTTAATGTGAACGACTAGGGCTGAGCAAAAAAAGATTTGATTAATAGTTGTTGTTTTTTTTCAATGTAGTTGATTTGATATCGATTCTCAAAATCCACAAATCAATCTTTTTTCTGTTTTTATTTTCGCAAACAATTACCTTATTATAGTGAATCTCTACTAAATTTCATCCTCTTATTTACAGTGCGCAAAGTTACATCCTTAATCATTCAGTGCTTCATCGTGGAAGAAGTTCCGGGAAGAAACTGTCACTGTCCCGATCAGGCAAGTGCTGCACGGTCACGAAAATTTACTATTTTCACGTGTTCCTAAGCCGTGGCAGTTTAAATATTCATGCGCAAGACGACATGAAAGAACTCAATTCAGTGCTCGTGCGCTGTGAGAAGTTGTGTTAGCACGTAGAAAGCCACGGTCCTCAGACAGTGCGGAAAAACTAAATTAAGTTCTTTCGCGTCTTCTTGCACTTATGTCTTAAGCGAACGTGAACAGAGAAAGACATGTATCTTTGTGTATCAGTATCCGTACATCGTTTTCAGCTCTCGCTTACTCTGCCTTCACGTGCTATCGGAATTATCACAAATACAATTTTCCAAGGTAAAAAAAATTCTAATTCCTCTAATGCGGTGTTTATCACTGGGAACGGGTGTGCCAGAACTACTGCTATGTAGGGTTGGGTACCGAAACCCGGTGCCATATGTACCGGATCGAATCAGAATGCGAAGGTCGGTGCCTCATTTCGGTGCCACTTAAATGCCTGAAGTGATTGAAATACTTGTCCTCTGGTGCTATGACACAGACGTAAGAAGAATCAGATTCATCAACACGCCTGATCCCTAGTTAAATTTAAATACTGCCTTCATGGGGTGTCAGAATGCTTGGAAAAATGATTTCCTGAATGAGAAAACTCACGTGAACGTTGGAAAGCTTTGATGATAGCCTACAAACCCAATACATCTTTGTAGTAATGTTACTGTCCATTTTGTTTTCACATTTCGAAGTAAAAATCACAAATCGTCGGGAAGTGAGACCATCCGTGAAGCGCGTGAGCACAGCAACTACACTTGCGCTGACTGCAGTGCAGCAGCTGGTCTACCGTTAGCTTAGCTAGCTAAATTAAACGCACTTAAATTAAAATGCCTAAAACTAAACGCTCCAAAATGTGGCTATATTTCACCAGAAAGGATTCCGACACGCGACGTGCAGCAAATGTTTTACAACAGTTGCGTGTAAAGGGGGAAACACGTCAAACCTAATGAAACATTTGAGGGCACATGGAATATGCTCCGTGTTTGACAGCTCGCGGACATCAGCTGACACTATCAGTGTGGATGACCCCAGCCCCAGTAATCGGGACAGTCTTCCCATATTGTCTGCACTTTCAAACAGGCCTCATCGACACCATCTGAGAGAGTTTTCTCCTGTGCAGGACATGCAATAAGTCAGGAGAGGTGTCTATTTTGCCAGAGAAGGCAAATATGGTCATATTTCTGCAAAAAAATTGCTGAAATTTGAAGCTGTTAAATTATTGTAGTTGAGCTAGTTGGCTTAGGTTTTACTGTTGTTGTGTTTTGTATTTACTTATATATTCATGTATACTTTAAACTTTTAATATATTGTTCAATTTAAAGAACTTTTTTTGTCCAGTAAAAAGGTATTCTTGACTGAGTCATCCACCATCATTTTTTGGCTTTTTTTAAAGTATCGGTTCAGGCACCGTTTTGGCACCGGTACCGATATCCAACCCTACAGCTATGACCCCACAACAGCTAGATCATCTTGTTTTTAAGGATGTCACGATTTTCGAATATTCGATTAATTGATTTAATTGTAGAATATCGAATAGGTTGTGCGATTATAGTCTTGAATCCCCATGTTTTCACGTTTATGTAACTAGAGGCTGGTGCGTGCTGCCATCATGTCGTCTCACATGTAGACTTGCGTGGCATTTACCAAATGTTTAAATTAATGTTCACATAAGTGCCGTCATTCATGCTGTTCACAATATGTTTTAACGTGTTTAAGCAGCCTAAAATCCTTATGGCTTGAGAGAGTCTTGCTGTGAACCGTTGGCGTTGTTCAGCTGCAACACCGGTATCATCACTTGCCCAACGCAGCACCACCCCCCACCGTCATTTTGATTTTCTAAAGTAAAAATAATCATTTAGTTCAGTTAGAGAACAGACGCTACAATTAAAAACTAAACATGTATTGCTCAATTCAGTGCGAGTCGAACGAGAGTCAGAATGGCGGAAGATTTGGTTTCAAAGCGAAATGTAAAGGCATCCATTTAAGCAGGTTATGCTTTGTTGTTTTTTCCATTACGAATAATAATGACCCCACCATTCAAGCAATCGCCTCGAAAATTGCACTACTTTGAAAGAGAAAGTAAAATGCTCACGGCCGCACTGGCATTCATAATGGTACACGTCCACTGGCACTGAACGTTTCAGTTAAATATGGAATTAATTAAAAACACTTGCTCTGCTCCACTGTTATGAGCGGCCATGAAAAAAGATGGAAAGCGTGAATGATCTCTCTCCCTCTCTCTTTTTTGGTGTGTGTAGCCTATACATGCAGGGGAGCTTCCAGTTTCCAGCGACCATCGAATATTATTTTAGGTTGGAATGCCCACCCCTACTTCTCATTAATGTAGTTTATACTTACATTCATTAATAATCATTTTGAAGCATATTGTATGTTTTATACACAGCAAAAACAGATTTGACTGGAATTGTCAGCAAGCTTCAACAATGGGACTTATGAAACTTCCGATAGCTTGTGAAGCTAGTGACAGCAGCCTAATGTTCCTGCTGCGGTTTGTGTTTCTAATAACCAAACAACTCACTCCTCGTGACTGAACAACTTTTGTAACTTTAATAGGGATTAATATTTATTCCATTTCTAAGGAGCGCTATTTTACAGTTTATCACTTTATTCAATTTCTGTACCTGAAAAGCACTGTTTACCTTAAATATTTTGTTTTATTTCACTCGTATCTAAAAATTTGGTGGTGTTGCAACCTTATTACCATACAAGGACAACAGAAACAAGTATTTTATGTGGTGATCACTACCGGCTGCCTGTCAGATCCCAAGGCTGTAGTAGAGATGACTATGAATTGGCATGATGCACAGCAACTGGAATTTAAAACTGAAGAAACGATGCTCAAACTGGTGGGCGAAAAAAAGAAAAGAAAACTAGAATACTCTAGGATTTGTACGCATGATAACGCTTATCAGCTTGGCTTGCTTTACTTTTCCACTGCAGTTTAGTACTGCTTCAAAGTGGCATTATAGACACGCCGCTAACATGTCTACTCACCGTGATACAGCCATTTTTTTTTCAAGTTGTATCAGACGATCTCTTAAAGCAAGTGTTTTAAAAAAAAGTTGAGTGAACAAATGAAACTGCGGTGGCTGCTGTTGACTCTTTAAATCTGGCGAGTTGTCTCTCGTGTCGCTGGGAGTTACAACTCTCTGACCAATCAGTGATCTGCAGTGTTTACACCTCAACCAAGGTGGTACTTAAAAAAAAGTACCAGGTACTGTACACAGAAGAAACCCTCCCAAAATCGAGCCGTACAGAGCTGTACCAGCCAGTGGAAAAGCCCTAAACATTTGAACAAGGAGCACGAAGCAAAGTGACTCCATTTTGATTTAAAGGTGCCATAGAATGGAAAACTCTATTTACCTTGGCATAGTTGAGTAATATGAGTTCTGCACAAGGAAATGACACACCGCGAGCCTCAAACAACACTGTTTCCTCCTTCATGTGTAAAATATTGTGCGTGTAAAACACCACTGAAAAAAAAAAGACGAATCCCAACATAACACCGACTGTGACATTCCAGTCGGAATGATTCATATTTAGCGTGGACCTGCACAGCCGAATCATCAGAAGTTGTCCAGGTATTGTGAAGCAGCAAGCAAGGACAATATGGATCAACTTTTCATGATCCAGGATATATTTTGTGATGTTTGTAAATTGTCGTTTAGAATGTGTTTTGTTAGCATGTTGCTGTTAAATGTGATCAAAGTTGTCGTTATTTTCATCTGTAGAGCGAAAACGCTTGCAGACTGTATAACTCATAAACGCATCTTTCTTTCTTCGAGTCTCTCTAAGAGTGTGTAGCTTTAGCTTTTCACGCTATCAAACTCATTCAGAATCGAATGTTAGCAAACATCCACAAAACACATGCCACACCTACATGATCTGATATAATGCAGCGCGAACGGTTTGTAACGATCCATTTTGAGAGTTATATTTGCTCTGTGAACTTCGGTATTATTTACGCGGTGTGTTGGAGTCGTGAGCTTGGGGACACGAGCTCATTTGCATTTAAAAGGTACACACACCAAATCAGCTCACTTTTTCTCCCAGCCAAAAATATAAGATATATATATACAGATAAACATGGTATAATAAAAAAATCCATGGGGTACTCTGAGCTGAAACGTCAGACACAACCTGGGATGTGCTGCTCTGAATTGGATAACTAAAAAGCCTATCTTGTTCTGTCGTATCTATTAATCTTGTTGCCATTAAAAAGCTGTGCAATACATAAACATTTTAATTTTATATTTATTGTCTATAAAATATTTTATATTTATATATAAATCTTTGAATACATTGTTTAATGTAGAACATAAATTACATCTAATATATTGTTTTACATTAACATACTTTACAACAAATAGTAACTTCTGATTTTTTTATTAATATTTTACCAGATTTAGCACTACACTTGTTTCCCTACTAAATTATGTATTTCTGTATTTTTTTTCTAGAATTTTTTAAAGATTTTTTTTCTAGAATTACTTTTTTTTTTGCATTTTACTTTTTTTTTAATTATCCACTCACCTAATATATATTTATATATATTTTTAATATATATTTATATATATATATATATATATATATATATATATATATATAGAGAGAGAGAGAGAGAGAGAGAGTTGTAGATTATATATTTATATTCATTTGTTGTTTTTGTCTGTAAATAAAGTAGTGTGTATTTAATGGATTGATCATCAGTTCCACACACACACACACACACACACACACACACAGAGGTATAAATATTCTACAACGCTCAAGAAAAAAAAACAAAAAAAAAAACAGCACTGGTATCGGATTAGTATTGGAGGACACTCGGAATTTGGAATCGGATCGGTTATGGAAAAATGGTATCGGTGCATCCCTACGAAATTCCTGCCTGGAGGCATTGCAAATATGGCAACCGAGTGAACAGACTTTCCTGAAAAGGGACTTTCACTTAGTATTAAACAATCAGTGCATATATATTGGGGGGGAAAAAACCACTTACCACTGCTAGTTTTAGCAGATGTGGGAACGTTAAAACCTCCAAAAGATGGAGCCACTGATGCCACACTGCCATTGGTCAGGCTGGACATGGGTTTGAAGCCAGCGCCATTACCAAAGCCAGAGAATGATGATGATGTCCCTGAAGCCGATGTCAGAGAGAACCCCTTAAAAGCCTTGAACGCTCCTCCACTCTCTCCCTGTGACAAAACCACAAAACTCATCAATAAATCAGCCTCAAAACCAACGGTCGGACGCCTGCTGGCACACAGGACGCGCGTTACCTCTCCTCCGACGTTACGACGCTTAGCTTTCTTGATGGCGCGATTCTTCATCACATCTTCACTTGCAATTGAAAACATTCCTGCCTGAAGACACACGATAATATTTTCAAAAATGTAATTATTATTGGCTAAAGTAATTTAAACTAGTGCTGGGTGGTTTGACCAAAAATCTGCATCACGGTTTTTTTGAAGATTCTGGCAGTTTCACGGTATATCACTTTTTTTTCACCGGACCTTTGTTTTGGCATATGTACTCACTATAGAATAGTACAGTATAAAAATTAAATAAATTTCTGATATTTCAAGTTTTACTTTTATATGACCTACAACAAATGTCGATAGTTTTATCAAATTAAGCGGTGAAATGTTCATAGTGACTCCAAGAGCAGCTCTGCAGATGAAGTTCATGTACAGTGAGACAGCAGACTCTGAAATCATCTCTTCAGTATGTGTAGTAGACGACGAAACTGCGGCGCTCATTCATCCAGGCTTCAGATTTCAATAGCAGTCTTTTTTAGCTTTAATATTCACAGACACTAGTCCGTGTCGATATCTGATTCATTGTGCAGCCCTACTTTTGATTTACTCATCCAAACATTGGCAATTCTGTGACGTTCCGCTTTATACAGTAAGTTCTTGTGACTGGATTCCGTGTTTTCTGCATCGCGGAAATCATATGGCTCTACAAGGTATTTGCAGTATTAAAGAGAGTTAGTTTTATTGTTGTTTTACTGTGTATTGTTGTATTGGGAAGTCTTGGCCTAATAGTGAGGGAGTCAGGCTTGTAACCTGAAGGTTGCTGGTTCGATTCCCACGCCGGCAGGAATTGAAAGTGGCACAAACAGCACTCTCTCCATCTTCAATACCATGACACGAAACCTCTAATTGCTCCCCTTGCTTTGGATAAAATAAAATAACCTGAAGGTTGCAGGTTCAATTCCCATGCTGGTGGGGATTGTGAATGAACTTCAATAGCATGACTAAGGCAAGACACCTGACCCCTAAACGCTCCCCTTGTAAGTTGCTTTGGATAAAAATGTCTGCCAAATGGATACATGTAAATGTAAATGTATTATAAAGTTGTTTCCATTAGTTTAAGAAGGTGTGCAGTTAACAGACGTCCGCTCTTTAACACTCTACATCAGCAGGCGTTTCAGCTACGAACCGGTAAGGTGCTTTTTGAAAATACATATCGATCTCGAAGTTGAAACCGGTTTGCTGTATACAAACCAGTATACCGCCCAGCACTAATTTAAATACAGTATTATTGGAAAGCTTGAATAAATCTCAAATAAAAATACCTCATTAGGATGTACAAGTAAAATTAAGTACGGAGATTGGCAGAAATGGATACAGATCGGATAGAGGTTAGAGTGGTTACTTTAAGATACTTTAGATAAGAGCGTTTCCACTGGGAATGCTAATATTTTAGTGTAGATGCTGAAAGGTGGCACACCTCCTCTCCTTCATCTTCCTGATCCCAGTTCCTGTCCGTCAACTCCTTTTCTGCAATTCTCTTGGCCATCACAGCTCAGCTGTGAAATAAAAAACATGATGTTTAGTCAGGATATAAGAAAACAGATTTTTGGAATTTCACTTAGAACTAATGGAAAAATGCTAGATTAGATAAAGGAAGTAAAGGAAAATTGAGGAGTTCTCGGAACAACATGCAAATATCAACTGATCCCAGACACCTGATTTAGTCCTCTGATCTTCAGTATATATAGAGATCTAGGCTTTTATACTGTGTGGATTAGTTAAGGTCGACGGTTCCTGAACCAGGAAGTTGTCCTGCTTAGTTACATTGTCTCCCTCAACCAAACCATCACATTTGACTAACTAAAGAGGAGACAGCATTCAAAATCGCAGTATAATATCTCTAGAAATGAAACAGTGCTGAAGTCCCCTCAGATGTTAACAACACGAGCCGTTAATTCGGTCTCTGAAGCGCATTTCATTTGAATGACGTGACAGATTGCGCAAACTACCGGCAGATGAATATTAAATAGCTAAAACATGATTTTAATCGATTAATTTCTGACTCGAATCGTGTTATAGCACATTGGCACTGTGCGTATCGGTTTATTCGGTGCTTTAATGTGAATACGGTGGTTTAAATTTGCAAATGACGGGGCGGCTCTTGAATAAATATCAATATGATGTAAACATACTTCAGTGTGAAATAAACCACTATTTAATCAAGTTATATACGTACCGCACACAATTTCCCGCCAACCGTTCACGCCACACGCACAGTATCGACAGTTTGAATGATGACCGCGGGAATCTCGCGCATACAGAAACAGGCCGCGCGCTTACACCGCCATCTTACAAACGCATCTCACACTCCGCATGTGCACACAGAGAAGCATTCTGCGCATGTGCAAAGAGTAGCGGCGCCCCGCGCCTCACACTGCGCATGTGCGCAGAGCAGTAGGACTGTGGGAAATGCAGTCCTGCATGTGTGGAGCTGTGACGAAAACGTAACAAATGTTTAAATTCGTTTAATATTACATTTTTTTTTTTTTAAATAAAGTTGTTTGTTTCAACATGTTATGTTTCAGTAATTATGTGAATATTAGACAGGCTAGTACAACCTTACTGTTGTTGTAAAACCTAGTTTTATTTCCGCTAAAAAGGATTTAATAATAAACATTCACGAAATATTTCATTCTCACACGATTCAGCCCTTACAGTAAACTGATTTTAATAGTCACTATAGCTATGGAAAGGTTTCCAGTGCTGGATACGAGCATTTATGTACTTTCTACATGATGTTTATCTTGAGCAAACATCTACAGTTGATCAATGTGTGAGATATCTTTAGTGTCACAGCATTGGTCAACCTGTGTGTGTGTGAGAGAGAGAGATTGAGTGGATACTATTGATACTATTCCGCCTTGTTTCTTTCTGTGGGCAGAATTACAGGGATTTTTGGACGCTATGGCATGGAGGAACAGATGGCTGTGTTCCAATCTCTCAGGATCCCACACTTCTGTGCCAACTCAGAAGCAGGTGTTTCAGAAAGCAGGGCGTATGCTAGAGGTCCTGGTGGCCACAGGAGAGCCCTGACCAGCTGGATGGGAGAAAGCCGAGGTGACAGAGGTCTGTAGCCATCATACAAGACTTACTGTGCCATGTACAGTCATTTCAAATGACTGAAAAACTCATCAGGTCACACTTTCCCTCAGAAGGTTTAAGGCATCGTTAAATTTGCATTGATGCATTTGGCAGACACTTTTATCAAGGTAAACATTTTATCTGTTCATGTATTTCCTTGAGCCCGTGACCTTGGCATTGCTAGCTCCATTTGAGCTACATGTTTATGGCTGAATGTTGACTTTATTTTGTGAAGCACTAAAGAGATGTCTTGACAGGTTCTGTCATTACAGCCAAAGGCATTTTGTCTCATTCATTTGTCAGATGCTTTCATCCAAAGCAACAAACTGGGAAAAAAGGTAATGTTAACGTAGGCTACCTTATTTCAACAAAGTGCTCGAAGTACGACCTTATCAAGAACATTTTTTTCCCACTTTATAGGGTTCTTGAGTTGCTTTATGGTTCTTTGGAGATTGACAACAGTCTTGATTTTACAATCTCAGATAGCATGTAATCATTGAAACCATGTTGAGCCAGTGTTGATGTTTCAAATTGAATTAACATTACAAAGTCATGTTGGTTTAATGTCACTTTTGCACTCGCAATTAATGTTGAAACAATATTGAGATTAAAACAATCAATGGTAATGACACTGAATCATCGTTGATCACTGCTGTTGAATCAACACTGAAATTATCAATGGTAATACTGTTGAATCAACATTACTCTATGATTCTACATCACCAATGTTGACTTAACATTGAAGTGAACAAAAGTAATCAACGTTATTGTCATTGAATCAACATTACACAGTCATGTTCATTCTACGTCGCTACCGTTTCTGACCAAGTTTGGGGAAAACCTTTTAAACATTTCATTTGACACTTTAACACAATCAATGGCAAAGTGATAGAAAATAAGAGTGGGACAAAAAAATGTTACCTTTAAAAATAACATTACTGCCAGCAAGCAGTAAAGCAATTGAAAATGCCCATCATGAACTGAAACGCCCCACTGATTGAGAAACACCCAAAAATTGACAAATTTCAATGCTGACCCAACATACATTAAACATTGAAATATCAATCTCAACCAAATGATGGTGTGGATCAAAACTCAACGTTGTATCAATGTCACATGCGATCCGGGAAAGCTTCTCTGTTGGTTTCGGAGTTCTTCTAAGAAAGGGTTTCAAACAGACACAAGTGCTTGAGTTTCTGCAAAACATTGTTTTACAAAATGCAATTTTTGTCAAAGTTAACATGATGATCATTAAATGTTTAACACAGTGCTTTAACTATATGTACCAAATTTGATATATTTCATTGCTATTAATTTATTGACAGCCCTATTTATAACGGTAAGACATCAAATATTTCTTAGTCTTTAAATCTCTTTCCTTGTATTGTACATATGTTCAAGAATATTTGTTGCAAAAAATGTGAATAATGGGAATGTTTATAATGTGAATAATTAATGTGAAAATAAGAATAATGCCAACAAAATACAAAATAAATACTTTTCAGATAATTTTTTAAATAATTTCCTTTGCAAATATACAAACACATTATTTATTTTTCATCATTTAGCAGACGCTTTTATCCTAAGCGACTTACAAGGGGAGCAATTAGGGGTTTCATGTCTTGCTCAAGGGCACTTTAGTCATGGTATCGAAGGTGGAGAGAGTGCTGTTTATTCACAATCCCCACTTTCAATTCCTGCCGGCGTGGGAATCGAACCGGCAACCTTCAGATTACAAGCCTGACTCCCTCACCATTAGGCCACGACCACCGATTTAATTTTTTTTTTTTTTTTTTGTTTTTTTTAAACGACGATAATATTACAGTTTTTTTTCCTCTCACACAATGGGTCCTTTACAGGACCTTTTATAATCCTCACAAAGGAATCCATATGTTTGGGGGACATTGGCATCAAAAATTTTGAAAACCCCTGTTTTCTAGAGCACCATCACTTAGATTGTCAAAAAAGTGACTGAAAATAATCTTTTAAGACATTAAATGATCAGACCATCTACATAAAGACTAAAATGTTTGTAAATCTGATGGGAATAAACTTGGTCTCATTTATCCAGACCTTTGACTATTAGCATATGGTTGAGTCCATATTGGAGCTTATTCCAGCCAATATCCGCCCACTTAGACACTTATTATTTTTTTAGTAGCAATAAAATGTGTACAGACGTTCAGACATTTTTTTTCTGTCTAAAAGCAACGATACATACTATTTTTGCATCATGTTATCTAGCATGGCTCTGACCATATGGATTTTTTCTGTCACCCATGACTGTGACTCAAAGCGGTCATGGGTTCTCCTCACTAGTGTCTTAATGAAGTCATGAAGGCTCATTATCTTTTTCTTCTCGTTTTTTTTTGCGGTATGCGTCTCTAATTGCTAATCTGTTCAGATGACATATTTAAATGTCAGTCAAGCAGCACAGATCAGTGAAAGTCTAATTATGCAGATTTAGTTAACATGCTTTAATTATAGGAGTGAATGGACAAATTAAGAGGAAATTTAATTGGTTTCTCTTAATGGAACCATCTCTCTGGCATTATCTGCATGTCTTTGACCATTATTTTAGCACACTGTGGTACAATCAGTTTAATCACTTAAATGAAAGTTGTCATCCAAAACAACGATTACAATGAAATAGCAAGACAACTTGCCTATGTGAAATCAGTAAGTGATTGTGATGGATATTAAAACTAATATGAGTGTTTATTGACTAAAAGTGATAGGTCAAATACTTCTGTCCATCAAGTCCATCTGATGGTTTTCTTTAAAATTAGCATTTTAATCAGGCTCCTATGTATTGGTTCCTAAGTACCGTTACTTCTAAATGGGCTGACGCTGGGATTTAGTGGGTTTGAAATGATGAACATAAACTGTGTGGAGAGCATTCACTCAGTATCGTTGTTGATCTTTGACTGAGGTGATTTTAGAGGCTTTTGCGATGGAAAACTTCACACATATATATATATACACTCATCTAAAGGATTAACACGTGTTCAATTTCACATTAATGCAATTATCTAATCAACCAATCACATGGCAGTTGCTTCAATGCATTTAGGGGTGTGGTCCTGGTCAAGACAATCTCCTGAACTCCAAACTGAATGTCAGAATGGGAAAGAAAGGTGATTTAAGCAATTTTGAGCGTGGCATGGTTGTTGGTGCCAGACGGGCCGGTCTGAGTATTTCACAATCTGCTCAGTTACTGGGATTTTCACGCACAACCATTTCTAGGGTTTACAAAGAATGGTGTGAAAAGGTAAAAACATCCAGTATGCGGCAGTCCTGTGGCCGAAAATGCCTTGTTGATGCTAGAGGTCAGAGGAGAATGGGCCGACTGATTCAAGCTGATAGAAGAGCAACTTTGACTGAAATAACCACTCGTTACAACCGAGGTATGCAGCAAAGCATTTGTGAAGCCACAACACGCACAACCTTGAGGCGGATGGGCTACAACAGCAGAAGACACCACCTGGTACCACTCATCTCCACTACAAATAGGAAAAAGAGGCTACAATTTGCACAAGCTCACCAAAATTGGAAAGTTGAAGACTGGAAAAATGTTGCCTGGTCTGATGAGTCTCGATTTATGTTGAGACATTCAGATGGTAGAGTCAGAATTTGGCGTAAACAGAATGAGAACATGGATCCATCATGCCTTGTTACCACTGTGCAGGCTGGTGGTGGTGGTGTAATGGTGTGGGGGATGTTTTCTTGGCACACTTTAGGCCCCTTAGTGCCAATTGGGCATCGTTTAAATGCCACGGCCTACCTGAGCATTGTTGACCATCTGACCATGTCCATCCCTTCATGACCACCATGTACCCTTCCTCTGATGGCTACTTCCAGCAGGATAATGCACCATGTCACAAAGCTCGAATCATTTCAAATTGGTTTCTTGAACATGACAATGAGTTCACTGTACTAAAATGGCCCCCACAGTCAGCAGATCTCAACCCAATAGAGCATCTTTGGGATGTGGTGGAACGGGAGCTTTTTTTACCTTTTTTACAATTATAAAATGACTCACAAACAACTATCACAAATCATGAAAACAGTCGAAAACATGAAACTTAACTTTTTCAGACTGAGAATCACCAATTGCTGTTTAAATGACATTAAAATTCAAAGTAATCACTTTGGTAATCTAAAATACTTTTCAGATGTAACTGTAATCTGATTACCACCCATTTCAAATGTAACTGTAATGAAATACAGTTACTCAAATTTTGTATTTTAAATACATTACTAAGTTACTTGTATTTCGTTACTCCCCAACCCTGTGTATATGCAATAGTAAGCCCATTGGGTCAAAATATTATTCAATGTCTAGACAATGTTTTTTCACTTATTGTTCTCTTAAAGATGTGTTATGCCACGGGAGATGATTTATTCAGATATTTTCTGATGTTTCGACTTTCAACTGCCTCTGCAAGGAGAGATGAGCCATAAATGTCAAAAAAACTAATGCATTCCGATACACCAGCCTGCCAAGTTGAATTCAGTAGATTTGCAGCTGACGAAGCATGCCTTAATTTGTTCATATAAAGTGCGTTTGCAACTCAAACCACCTCAGCACCTGATATTCCAGCAGTTCAGTATAATTTAATCTAAACTCAGGATATTTAGTGTATGCGGTGTGTGAGGTTTGAAAAGTCATATTGAACTAAAAAAACAACGTTTCCTACTTTATATTGACAGGAATGTTATATAGAGAACGTAAAAAAGAGCAAGACAGCTTCAGACTCAAACCTGTAGAGCCCTGACTAAAACCACCGCTTCATCTCATCTGAATATTCATAAAAATCTAAAAAAAATCAGCCTGGCTCATGAATATTAACTTGGTGACATAACATTTGTCAGTCCTAATTGATTAGATTAGTGCTTACAGTTGCATTTGTTACAATGTTTTTCTCTAAAATAAAACTACTCATTATTGCCTAAAATATGTGTGGTTGAAATACAGCCTACTTAGAAATGCATAATGGTCACGACGCTCCTGATATTGATGATTTAAGGCATTTTATGTTTGTCATGATTCTCTGACTGGCACATGAGTTCACTAAAACTACTCCTAGTGCTGGCATCTGATGAAGGTTACGGTGCGATCAGATCTCCGCTCTCAGCCGTGATGCTTACAGTAAGAGCCGAGCTCAAGTGACACACTCATCTATTCCAGGAAACTCTGTTATTAAAGTCAGAGTGTGTCTCAGGACATGACTGCATGCTGGAAAACATCTGATGCCTCCGATGTCACGGCTGATCACATGTGTCATAGAAATGGGAGGGAAAACGTGTGGAATTATTTGTGTTTTATAGCTAATGCAATGTTTGTTGTTCTACGTGACCAGAAATGAAAATTCTGTCATTAATTCCTCACCTTCATGTCATTCTACACCCGTAAGATCTTCGTTCATCTTCAGAACACAAATTAAGATATTTTTGATGAAATCTGATGGTTCAGTGAGTCTCTATTGACAGCAAGATAATAAACACTTTCAGATGAACAGAAAGACACTAAAACATATTTAAAACAGTTCATGTGAGTACAGTGATTCAACCTTAATATTATAAAGCGACGGGAATACTGTTTATGCACCAAAAACACAAAATAACGACTTTTCCACACTTTACGAATCTTTTGATTTGAATCAGTGGGTTGGAGCGCCAAAGTCATGTGATTTCAGTAAACAAGGCTCATAGACATAATAAAATACATAGACACCCCATTGGCCACTGGATCGTACGTCAACGGTGTCGGCACATTGTAATCGCAACGTTCCCATGAATCTCATAACTGAATTGAGAAAAATGCCTCTTTCCTGTACAAATCACCGCACAATTGAATACAGGTCTCGGGGAATAACCTTTCACAGGTAAGGTTGAATGTTTCTGGTTGTATTTGGTCATTATATAATTATATTAATAGTAGTTGGCCACCGGAGTCAGTCAGAAAATAGCTAGCGATGTCGCTAATTAGCTGTGAAAGTTGAGTTTACATGATTTTATTATTTTTATGACGAGGCTTCGTTACGTCATAAGTGAGTCGAAATTTCAATAGATCACGTGACTTTGGCTGTTTGATACACGAACCAAACCACTGATTCGAAACAAAAGATTCGTAAAGCTTTAAAGCAGTGTTTTGAAATCGGCCATCACTAGATATTGTTGAAAAATCATTATTTTGTTTTTTTGGCGTGCAAAGATTTTTCTTGTCGCTTTATAATATTAAGATTGAACCACATGAACAGTTTTAAATATGTTTTAGTATCTTTCTGTTCATCTGAAAATGTTCATTATCTTGCTGTCAATAGAGATTCACTGAAACATCAGATTTCATCAAAAATATCTTCATTTGTGTTCTGAAGATGAACGAAGGTCTTACAGGTGTAGAACGACATGAAGGTGAGAAATTAATAACACAATTTATAGGGTTAGTTCACCCAAAAATGGGTGACTTATCAACTCCATTTATTTAATACATTTGTGACTTAGTGCATCATTTCTAAATATATAACCATTGTTAGTTCTTCTGGTTAGTGTTCAGTGCCCCATTCCTTTGTGGGTTACACCCAATCCTGGATTGTTCCGTTCTCATCTCGGAGTTGTTGTCATAGCAACAGATCCGTGAGCTCCAGAGGAGGTTTGTTTAAAGTAAACAGGATTAGATTGTGGCTTTATTAGCAGATGTGATTCTAGAAGTCTGTCCCAGATGCTGCATATATTTTATGAGAACAATCTGTTGAACCAAGGACAGTAATCTTTTTAAAATTATACGTGAATGACACCATGTACAAGATCTACAAGTACTTGAAATCTGTGTAATGATTGATGTGATCAAGTGAAATTTAGCATGTTTTTTTATGGTGTTTCCCAACATACTGTAAGAACACTAGTGAGCAATCCATTAACAAAGGTCTTCTTGTTAATGTTTTTCAGTTTTGTTCAAGGTAATTAAAGCAATAGAAGAATATGTAAAAGTATGGTATTTGGGGTAAACCTGCTGTTGGGGCGAAAGGCACAATAATGAACATGATAATAAACAGCTGGCTGACTTTTCCATTTGTTGACATGACATGATTAGATTCAGATGATAAATATCATATATCATATTCCTCATATTCATTTAATTTAAAAATATATATATAAATATGATAATAATCTCATAATATAATAAAATATCATATTTATTGTCTTACTGTAAAGCTATATCAAATAGCTTTCAGAATCTTTACTTGTTTTGTTCATGTATTTTTAAAATGAACATATTTTAATGACAGTATATTTATTGTATGAATATAAATACTTTTATTTATCAGAATGAACTGAAAATAGTACAAACTGTGCTTGTGATTGTTTTGAACAAGCATTAACTTGGACAATATTAAAAACTTATTACTTTAGCTAAAGTATTTGTATCAATACCATGTGCCTTTTGCCCCATGCAGGTTTTACCCTGTGTAGGGTAAAAGGCATCTTGCCACCTCATACATTTATAAGATTTTTTTATATCAAAACCTGTTGCTCCATAAATGTTCAGTAAAAAAACATATATACATTTCTGCAATCATTCACTATGGGAATAGTGAAAAGCCAATTTTTCTTAAATTTTCCTCAAGCCCCGTTTTTACACTGTAAAAAATAATTTTAACGGTAAAAGACTGTAAAAATACTACGGTGAAAACCAGTTAATTGGTTTACAGAAAGTGTCCGTATATATAACGTGAATAACTGATATGGAACCAATGTTACATTTCATGTCATTTTATGGAAAAATACTGTTAAATTGACAGTTTTCGGAAGTGAAAAATAACAAGTCATAGTATAATTTGAAATGAAAAACTGAAAATTGACTATCCCACAATTCCCTGCGTGACACTTCACATTTGATATATTTTTGTTAAAAGTTTTTTCCTAATCAGTTATGTACATTAGGGTTTTATTTTACATCTAATGTAAAGTTGTTAAATGAATTTTTATTGCATTTTTAAAATGTCATGTGTGTTACCGTGTTTATTGTTTGACACTGTGTGCACCTCCTATATATTAGTATTGTCCTGCTCAATTTGCGGAAGAGCTGCTTACGATGAACTTTGATTCATCATGTGACTCTCATCACCACTGTGATTGGTGGTTGACAGTGTATTACAAAGGTACGTAACAGATGTTAGTACTTCAGGTTGGTTATTTAACATTATATCAGTTAATGAAATACGTTTTTTTACCGTAAATTTTATCTGATTTTTTTTACTGAATTACCATAATTATTACAGTATAAACATTTAAATTATATGGTTTTGAACTGAAAAATAGACAGTAAACTAAGTGCTGTCCCGTAAAACCGGAAACTTTGCTACCTAATTTTTACGGTAAAGTTCTGGCAACCACAGCTACTGTTTTTTCACCGTATATTTTACAGGGATTTTTTTTTTTTTTTGTGAAAATCAGCCACAAAAGGTGGCACTATCTTTATGTTTTAGCTAATAACTCCATCCAAATTTTATTTCTTCTAAATCTCTGCTTTAAACCACAACAATATTAAATCTAATATTTGTCAGACTTTGCACACATCAACTCTAGACATGCTGACAAAAAGTTATCAAAAGATTTGATTTTGATTTTGAAAAGAGCAGGAGCGAGTTGAACAAGACGCTGGAGCGATTGTTAATGAGAGACGAACACGACACACGCCTCGCGAGCAGCGGGACTTTTATTATGTTACAGTCGCTGGCGCCGCTTACGCCTTTCCGGTCATGAGTATGAGGTAACACAGCTCTGTTTATCATATTAGATACATTTGAGTGTGTTGAAAATGATGTTATAATGTTAATCTGTGCAGTGACACACTTGTTTAGATAGATCCATATTAGAATATCATATTAAATGCTGGATGGCTTGTGTTGATAAATGACATGCAATTAAACCAAAATGCAATTGTGTCTGGGATGACCCATTATGACTATTATGTACACATCTTGTGTGCACAAATCCAAACTTCGCAAAACTTTGTACATGAGGAGAACAAGTCATTTTGAGCAAAAATGCTTAGTTTCATGAATTTATGATCCTAAACTATTGGCCATTTCAGTTGCAATATTAATGTTCCCCAATAGAGGGAGCCACAGGATAAGGAATATTTAAAGCCTTATCTTTTTCCTATCAGTTTCAATCCCTCTTAACGGAAATTAACATTCTATGTTAATACATAGAAATCTGTGAAATGCTTATTGATTATTAAAGGTTTATTTAATATCAATATACCAACACAAAATAAATTTGCCAGACAAGATTAAATATTGATGTCCGTTTAAAATGGAGAAACAATTTTATTTGTCTTTTTCAAGATAATATATATAAAATAAAATTTCTATAAAGACATTTATTTACTGTTGTAGTATGAATAATACACATGCGTTAAACTGCAAGCTTAAGGTTAAGAGGCAACACACAGAAATAAATGATAAAAAAGGTCTTGTAGTTTTGATATCTTCATATGATTCATCTAAATTTAAACGTTAAATGTATACACCATATATATTATGATCACATGACAAGAGTGATTTCCTTTGAAAGCCATTTGCCCTTTTGGACACCCGTGTGTTGCTGTAACCCAAACTTTCAGTGAAGATTCAAGATGAACTTGGCTATAAAAACCACATATCAGTCGGGTCGCTAATTAGTGCTTGGATCCTGCTAATTACACCGATTAAATGATAGAAAACCTTAAAATATACTCTATTCATAATGCTTTTTGACTTCCTTCATAAGCACACATGTCAAGCACAAGAGGGTTTCCAGTCAGTTGTAAGTAAATGCACTGGACTGCCCTTTCTGCATCACATTAACTTCCACATCACATTCATCCTGTCCTGAAAGTCGATTGGCTCACATGTGTCTGTCTGGTTGCATATGCCACAGCCGCAACTCCTGATAGGGGCAGAGCAGAGCGTGAACACGGCGTGATTCTCCAATGACGCTCTGACTTGTGTTTAGAGGACTGAAGGGGGCGGAGGGCGCACTGCTGGGAGGGTGGATGGGGGTTGGTGCGAGGACAGGGTGGAGTAAAACCCTTCAACTAGGAGAAAAATGATCAGCTGGAGGAAAGAGTGCTGTTAAATGCAAAACATATTAGCATGCATGTTAATTTCATAACTTTTGCTGAAATTCTAATGTTAATACGTGGTCAGAGTTTTACTACGAGCAGGCGAACTAGAAGTAAACACAACACATTCATCTTCAGATGTTAGCTACAGAAATATTTGAGCATAAAGAGATCTGTGGGGTAATGCTGACTCTCAGAAGCACTAGACTACTAATAAAGGCAGTACAGAGGCCCATATTTGCATTTTAATAGCTGGAGGGATTTGTGTTCATTTACGCTATATGTGGGGGTTATACAGAGGACTGTGGGGGGGGGGGCTGTACACCCCCTATACACCCCCCGCCCCCCAACATCCTTGACACAGCTCACACTTAATCATAATACACACTCTCATTGGTCTCGCCCTAGTCAAAACACATCATTTTAATTCAGCCACAGTATTTGATTTACATATCATTTATTGATCGGATAACATACGCACTAGAGCAGAATATAATAAACTTTGTATCGTGGCAATGGTTATTTATGAGTTTATGACATATTCATCATGGTAGTACCTTGCCTAAATATCTGTTTTGAAGTTTTCAAACTCTAAAAGGAAAACTTTTTTTGTTGTGCTTTTTCCAAATGAAAACAGTATTCAAGTTCGATATACATTTTATTGATGTACATTTTATATACATTACATTTTTACCTCATAAAATAAAATAACACATCAGATCTTTTTAAGAAATTCCGTTTATTTGCCGCTAAAACACAACACTCCAAAATGAACTTTTCTCACTAGTTCTGCTGGTTTTATAGAGAACTGTGGGAGCGCGCATGACTCCATAACTGAGGGAGCGCGTGCACGTGACAGAGGAAGGGAGAGTTCTTCTTTCACTGCTCCATCCGGGAACTTTCCGAATTAGCATTGACAACCGAAGCGCAACTTTTTCCCCAGGCAAAGTGAAATCATGCCGCGCACTCGGACAAAATATAGTTCCCCATTTTCAACTCAAAGACTCGGAAATAAAGCCGTACGTTTCGGTTAGGTCGGATAGGCGTTCGCCGCGTGGATTTCGGAGTGAATTTATGCGACCGCTGGAATCTTTAGCCCGCTTTCTGAGCACTTTTGTTTATACTGGCGTAAAGTGGGTGATGAGTCTTACGGCCAGTAAAGAAGCGAGAACTTGCTGTGCAGCCCGAGTAGTTCTTGCGATTGTTATTGTTGCTTTTAAAATATTTGTATTACGCCACAAATAACGCGGATCGCGTCGAAAGTGGAGGAAAAGTGCTTCTGAAGTCGGAATATGGAGCTACAAGGCCTTCAAGAAGCACTCAAAGTAGAAGTCCAATGTCATCAGGTAAATAAAAATGGCATTTTGTTGAAGCTTCTCTGGGATTCTTACGTGAATACACGCAGGAAGACAGACATCCGCCGTGTTCGAACGTTCTAATTTGCGTGGAATTCGTAGGCTTTCAGAGTGATACAACGGTAACATTCTTTCGCCTTTATGACGCCATAATCACTTTGAGCGTAGATTGTTAAAACGCTCTTTGGTGCACTTTCACGCGTGCGGCGTGTTTTTTTGCGATTTGCACTAATAATGCGGCGGTTTTGTGTAGCGATCGGGACGAGACTTGAATATTTATGAGGTTCAAACGGACTCACTGCTCGCCGCTTTGTTCCTCCCTCACATCCTAACTTGAAACACTTGAAACGAAACGTCTTTTGTTGTTTTACTTCGTTTAGAAACTAGTTGCACAGATGAAGCAGGACCCACAGGTAATTCATTTTATTTGAAGCGTTGAAGAATGGGGCATTTACATCAGGCGAGAAACTTTGTCGGCATCACTAGTTCTCAATGCTTTGTCCTTTACGTGACTTTGCCAAATAACACAAGGGGTTTTGGGAAGTTTTGAAAACATTTAGCTTGTTTGGGGAGCTTAAGGAACAACTACATTGAAGGCAAAGCAGAATAACTGCCCTAAGTGAAAAACAAGTACGAATTTATTTATTAGGGATTATATTTGCGACATTTTAAAAACATACTCTGAAATATGTTCACCACTGTAAAAAAAAAAAAAAATACTGTAAATTCGCTGGGTTGAGCGAAATTATAACAAACAACAACTGCTTTAGTACACACACGAAAACCGTCTTGTTCTGTAGCAAAATTGTAGGCGAGAACGCGTCCATTTTTAGTAGGTCGACATGTTTCAAGAGAGTTTGTGAGGGAAAGTTGCTCACTTCCTCTGGCATGTTGCATTAAAACATCGGCGTTTAGTGTGTACTTAACCTCAACGTACTTATTCGATACTTTATCGACAGTCTTTCCGACGGGTTATATTTCTTGGTCACATGACGACGTGGTAGCATTTGATTCGATCTCTGCAGTTCACTTTCACTTTTTTATAATCGCTACTCAAAAGCAAGGTCATCTATACAATCGCGTTCCGATAGCAGTTATTTACATGTTTACTGCTAATTCGTCTGCTCGGCCTCGGGTTGAGCCGTTTGTTAAAGTCACGAGCTCTCAATCCTGCACTGAATTCGTCTGTCAGAACGACAGAATTTCGAGTCCGTTCGGTGACGTTGAGTTCGTTCAGCACCTCGGACAGCGGCGCGCGCCTGCATTTCAACGCGTTTTAAAATGTCAAATGGTGCAACTGTGTGAAATGTTTGTTGTGAGGCTTTTTGGTGTACCCCAGTTTGATAGTGGAAGCTTCCATTTTGTGCTGAAGGGGTGTTGGTTTCTTCCTAACATGGAGCAAAAGTCTGCAGAGTTTCTGGCTGGGGGGAGGGCTCATTCATGGCCATTCTGAAGAGGGGGAAGGGAGGAGAAAACACTAGTCAGCATCACACAAGCCTCAGTAGGCCTTATAACACTCCTTATGAGGTTCTCCTAATTAATAGAGGCGATCACAGTTAATAAGACTTACTTATTTATGCGTAAGAGTCAAAAATGCATTAAGTGCGAGAGAAAAACATGAAAAGAGGCTGTAAGTATGATTGTTTATGTTATTGTGTAGTTTTATCAAAGGTTATAAAGTAATATAAGGCTCTATAATGCAATAATCACACCCGTATAATGCATTTAGAGATCTAAGACCAAGAGGCTTATTAATTCACAGCTAAATGTTAACCTTTTAAAAAACAAGACATGTTGCTTTCTCGAGGCGCTCTTATTTTTAGGCTTTCATAACCCCAACAAAGGCTGCAACCTTGAGATACAAGTATTTTTCATTTAACAGCTTAAAGTCTCTAATAAGTGGATTATAATAGAAAATCCAGAATATATCGCAAACGTAGCCGCCGTATTTATATGTGAATGTTGAGTGCGTTTCGTCAGAATTGAAGCTTATTTAGGATAAATAAATATGTTGAATTATAACCGAACATTCATTAGACTGGACTTATTTTTTCATCTGGGCCTGTACTGATGTATTTCACTCGAACTTTCATTCGAACGAGGCTTGAAATGCAGATGATGGGAGCAAGCGAACCCTCCAGCATTTATTAGCTGAGAACATCATAATTTTGTGAAGCCTTTGTAAGTATCTTGTGTTCCCCACAGGGCAAACATCTTCCATCCTTATATAAATATCTATCTTAGCTTGTGAGTTTTTCATACATATTGTGTGAGAGGGTTTTGTATTGTTGTCGTCTTGCTAGTTGTTGCATCACTGATCCAGAAACGCTTATAAACTTGGTGTAAGTCTTGAGCTTTGATTTGCTCCCTTCTACTCAATTTTTGGTCTCTCTCAGGGCTTGCAAATCCTTCCCAAACTGATCCCTGTGCACAGCGAAAAATGAATTGCATTGTTTTTGTCTTTTGCAACTGAATAAGATTTTGCTTTCTGCAAAGATGTCCCTGTTTTCGTTAGTTGCAGTAAAACATTTGCAATGTCTGTTTATTCAGATTCTATGTCGACCCATATTTCCGTGTGATAAATGACAGAGACAGAAGAAAGTACATGTTTACAGGTTGAATAAGCACAAATGCAAGTGACTTGTATAATCTCTCTGCTTGAAAGCAGTTCAGCGTTCTGTCCAGAGTGATTTGTGTTGTTCTGTCCCACCGACTGACAGCAGCTTTAATGTTAATATGTAAAAGCATCTGAGTGTAATGTATTATATGGGTCACTGACGAATAAGGTTTTTAAAAGTGTAAAAAAATAAATTTTGAAGGTTTATTAAGCGTTAACAATCAGATTGTGGTTTTTATAATCAATTAACACTACTTTTGTTTTTTTGTGTTTTACAAAATTTGTCAACAAAAAAGTAATTTGGTTTAGTTAAAATTTCGGGTTTACCGAATGACACTTTTGGTTATACCGAATAACGATATTTTCAAACAATGCTAACAGGCTGATATCTAGCTAGCTAGCAAAAGGACAGTCAAACATTTTATATTTAATAAAATTTTTTTTTAAATATTACAGCATTTTCCATGTTTTATAGCGGTTGTACCAAATGACCATATGAGCAAATGAGTTTATCAAATAGTTAAGAGAGAGTTTGTTACTTTGCTTCATGACCATGTGGTTTTTTGCAGGTGTCTGAATGATGTCACATCCTGTCACATGATATTGACAATATAAAAATGGTCCCTTTTATATTGGTTAGTCCAAATGACATCAATGAAACTAATTTTTCCGGACATTCTTTCTCATAATAAAGTAACGACTTCTACACATAATTTTAATTCCATTTTGCACTATGTTGATATACTTATTATATACTGTATACTATATATTTATTATTAGATTTTAAGATATTTTAATCACACATGAAATGGCTGTATTTGGACGGTTAAACCGAATGACCTTTTGACACGTCAAAATCTTTAAAATACCTTTATATGTAGCAAAATATAATTTAAACCTTTTGGATTCAATAAAAGAGATCTAGTTATACTACCTTGCACACTTTGGGTTTCATATCTTTGTTTAGGCCTTTGAACAAAAAAATGACCCGTCACGTCATTGACACATATATATTATATACTTGAAGACATGGAAGCGTAAAAGTGTAGTAATAGTTCACCCATGAAAGAAAATTGTCACCATTTACTCACCTTTGTATCACTTTAAACCTGTGTGATTTTCTCTATTCCATTGAACACAAAGTCGAATGGAAACAAAAATCATATTTTTCATAACCGTACTGTGCTTTACAGTACCATAGTTTCAAAGCCAAATATGGATTGAAATTGAATTATTGATGTTGTGTGGGTTTGATTTATTCTGGTCTGGAACAGGATGTTAAAACTCTGGCTTAGGGCTGGATTTGCCAAAGCACTTTTATGCGAGGTACTTTATTAGAAGAAAGCAAAAAGCATCAGTTGTGGAGATGTAGCAAGTTCTTCATTTGATTTCCAACGCAGTCCTGGCCAGGACATCGAGTTCCTCTTTTCTTTGTGTTGTGGTCGGGAAAGCCTTGCTAAATGATCCTGAACTCTGTCATAGTTTACTCACTATAATTTAGGTTTTCCATATGAAAAAGTCTCATGAAATTATCCATATAACAAAATGATCCTATCCATAAGTTTTCTGAAGTCGTATGTTAGCTTTGAATAAACGGCATTAATTTAAGTTGTTTTCACTCTGCAGTTCTGGTTTGAATGTCATGATGTTTGTCAAAATCAGTGCTTGATGTCAAGCCTGGCATGGTCCATGTTTCCGTTGGGTATTGACACAAAGTTCACGATTCAATTTCGATAAGCTTGTGATTCGATTCAATTGCGAGTTCGATTCAATACGTCGATTAATTGGGTCGTGTATCAGTACATGGGAAATTTTCTCTGGCGTCTTTTAACACATGAATTAGCACATTGTTAGCAGGATTTAGCATGTTGCTAACATATTTTAGCACATTGCTAGCATGACGTATCTCTCATATCAGCGTTTCCCACAGGATTTTGTGAGACTGGTGGGTGGACCTCAGTCCCTCTACTTTTGCCTAATTTCTACACTTGCAAGAGATAAACCCTTGAGCTTTTATTTTGTCGGAAACTGCAGTGGAGCTTTTATTTTGACAGAGCCGTTCTGTGATGCGGAAAACACCAGATCACGAGCTGATGGAGTGATCTTTGCTTTGAAACACGTAGCACAAACAGACTACATACTTTTTAATAAAATTGCAATCTTTTGCGATTTGGTAAGGGAACAGAGCCATATCGTGCTTTCGATTAGTTCGTTCACAAGCGGCTCGTGAACCGAATTTCATACTAGTTCATTTATAGCATCAAATAAACATGAATGAACATCAGAAGGAATGTTGTTTCAACTGCGGAAAGACGCGAGTACACACAATTTTTCAAGTTAAACAACGTTAATCTACTATAGGCTACTCCCAGACGGCTTCGTCGGATAAGATGGCGGATTCGGCGTCATGATTGGTTAGATCGCCTGTCAATCAAACTGTTTGCGAAGAGTCAATTTTTTATTTTTCTCATCAGACTTTTGACATGGAATGCAAAAACCATACAAGTTAAAAAAAATCTATATAACTATAATCTAAAATTTAAATAGAAAATAAAAATTAGAAACATTATTAAACACAAGTAAACAGTTTGTAATAAAATAAGAACAAATAATCAAGCAATAGCAGAAATAAACGCGATAGAAAAAAGATTATTAAATTAATAACCTACATTTAAATTACACAAAGAAGTTTTTTTATAATAAGAATGTTATAATAACGCTTGTTTTTAAAAAAAATATAAACATTTAAATGCTGGCTGTCATGAAAACATGACAAAATTATTTGAACATAATATTGAAGAACTGGTTAAAGATAAAAATGAATATGTAGTAGTGCATATATTTAGCATCAATACGGATTTCAATTGTAACAAAAATGGAAATATTTAGTAAAACATCCACACTGCTCTTATCCACTATATTATACTGTATAATCTTTCAACATACCTTCTGATGTTCATTCATGTTCGTGCTGTAACTAGTAAAGCAGAAAAATGATCCATTCACAATTTCACATGCACTTCGCTTAATCTAAGGTGCTACAACGATCACATTAAACAATGCGTGTTTATTGTTTGAAATTCTGAATAAAATTGACAGAATTTGAAAGCTGAGACTTAGTTTCATATCAAAAGGGAGCGCAAAGCTTATTGGGAGCCGTGTTACAAAGTTTTGTTCATTCATAAATTGAAAACGGCATAGACCAAAAGCTTGATTCTTGGGATTTAAGAATTGATATTGTTTCATCAAAATGAAAATTGATTAAAATCGAGAATTTTTTTTTTTTTTTACTCAGCCCTAATCCATATGTTGTATTTAGTTGGTGGGTCATTTCCTGTTTTCCTGATGCTTTTGAACACTGGGAATAATAGCATTAGTTGCCTTAATAATAGTTTTATGGTGTTTTACTATTCCACTATTTTATGCTGGTCACAGCAAAAAGAAGTTCACGAAGAACCTTCTCCTTTTGTGTTTTTTGTACAGAAAATTCAGCCTTCGGGTAGAACATGGTTTTGGTTGCATCATGAAAGGGCACTTCACAGGATACTGGAAATCTGTGGAATGATTTCACAATGTTTTTCTAAACATCATATAGGAGCAGACTATCCCAGTCACTAGAGGTCACAACACGTCCTCATTTAAAGTACACTCAATCCATTTTTATTGGCAAGATTGATATTTAGCAAAGTTCACCCAGATTTGATTAGACAAACTGGTTGTATCCAATGGCAACACGGTCTGATACTAAGGACAGCAGTAGTGCGAACCGTCCAAGTTCAGACGTGATGTTTGAGCTCAGTGTGTGAGGTTATAAGACCTGTAGGAAACACCGAAAAGCTGCTTTACCAGGACCACATGATGGACGGCCAGTAGTAGCTTCATTTTAATGATTCTAGTTGCAGTGTTTTTGATCTGTCCTTGTGTCTCATAGCAACACCGTCTGCGGTAAATCATTCATGCGGTTATTTCTGTTGATGTATTTGACTCTATTATTGTGAAACACTTCTAGAGCCATTCATTCACAATCTTCTAAGACATTAAATCATGTAAGTGATTCATGCCTTGGTTTATAATAGTTGTGAAGCACTAAGGCTTTTCAGAGCAAAGTGATCAAGTTTGTCATCTCCGTTGTGTTAATATTCTTCTCGTGATAGCAGGGCTTTGTCTTTGTGTCCAGTTTTTCTATCGAATTTAACTGTATGTTGTTTGATTCACTGTTTTTTGTACCTTGTTTGATGTGTTTTCTATTTCTAAAAAAGTATATGTTCTGTAGCAACACATGCCATGCAGCCAGTATGGACTTATATCGTGTCTTGTAAAATGTAAATGTCATTATTTGTCTTACAGAAGTTTTCATCTGAGGAACAAAAATGGAGATATTTAGGAAAACATCCAAGCTGCTCTTATCCACAAATTGTGCACTTTATTGCATTTAGTCCAAATTCATGGTGTAATGGATCACAAAACTCACGGTTCGGATCATATTACGGTTTTCGAGTCACGGATCGAATCTTTTGTCGGATCAGCAAAAAATAAATAAATAAAATACAGATAAAAATGGCGGGTTTTAAGACGAATGTAATTTTGCTTAACATTTAACTTTAAAAAAACACTTTAAGTTGGCCTACTTTGATAACACAGCAAAAACTCCTAACTAATAACGTTCAGACATCAGTGAACAGACAATAAAAACAATAATACATGAATTAAAACATTGATAAATACTATAGAACAGTTACAATTTAAAGTTGGGTCTAACTGTAGTATTCATGTACTGAAATGTAATAATATAAATATACTGCATGCATAGTGTTCACTGTATGAATTAAATATAGATTCATCATTGTTAAAGTTGTTTGACAATTAATAGCAGTTATTTTTAGGCTGCTGACTAAAAATAAAATAATGCATGGAACCAATTTACGAATCAGTGTTGCCAAGTCTGCAGTTTTCCCGCGGAATTGACCGTTCCCTTTAGTCATGGTTGCTTTGTCCGACAAGTCATGCGCTCTCACGCCACACATCATGTTCTCACGAGGGGAAAAATACATCATGGCGCAAAGAGGACACTGACAACGTATGAAACAGTTTCATATTTAAAATGTTGTAATTTTTTAAAGAAGTTTAAACAATAAATATCGTATAGTGTCTCTTTAATGTGTGGTGACAGATCGCTGTAGCTCCTCGTGAACCGATCATCTCTTCATACTAGTTCATTTATAGCATCAAATAAACATGAATGAACATCAGAAGGAATGTTGTTTCAAGCGTGGAAAGACGTGAGTACACACAATTTATCAAGTTCAAGTTCACCAACGTTAATCTACTAACTCCTCTGACTGCTTTGTCAGACAAAATGGCGGATTCAGGGTTATGATTGGTTAGATCGCCTGTCAATCAAACCGTTTGTGAAGGGTCAATTGGACTACTTTTACACTGTTGCTGGGGGTTGTTTTTTATGTTTTCCGTAGGTTGAAGTGATCCCAAATAACATGATTTTAAGCCCCAGAAATGTACATTTTACCCGAGGAACCCTGCCAAAAAAGCGTTTTTAAAATTTTTTTTTTACCGTGAGACCCCCTAAGGGGGTTTTGAGTAGCAGTTGGGCGGGTTTTGTTGTGAAAACCTGGCAACCCTGGTACGAATACACGACCGAATGCACGGAACCAATATGACTGAAACGCATCCGATTTCTTTCTCGAGGTATCTCAACTGTTTTAGGTTCACTTAAGACTTTATAACCTACTGTATACAAGAATACTTGTCGAGACGGGGATTTTGAGGTCATTTCGTGTGTATTTGTACGTTCAAGCTCAAGTAGTCGCGAAACAGAGCTCGATTATGTGGTCACGTGCCATCAGCGCGCATGCTTTGAGTGTGTGCCCACACAAAACAATGTGCAATTGTGAAATTTGCCTCTTGTTTTTGATAATAATACATTTTCAATATATAAGACTAAATGCAGTTAATCTGCGAATCACAGAGAACATTATCATTAAATGCAACTTGGGTCTGTTCCTCCAAAAAAATCCATTGTTAAAGTCGAACCGTGGAACTTGGTTTGTACGGATCAACCGCAATCCCTTCCACCGACTTTTTTGGAGGAAAAGATCCAAGTTGCATTTAATGTTCTCTTCTGTTGTAGCTAAAGACTTCGAATATAGTATGGACCATTTTTATTATGTTTTTTAATCCTTTTTAGGGCTTGACAGATGAGCTCACTAAGAACTGTAGTAAATTTCTCTAGACGTCCCGTTACTGAGCTTGACATCTGATTCAACACTCAGGCTCTCTGTGCAGTGAGACTGCAGTGAGCTAATAAGGTAACAAGATTAGATCACGTTAGATGACCAATAGGATTACTTTATTTGAACAAGTTGATGTGATAACTGTATGGCCCTGTTCCAAAACCTACTTACAATGCATTATAATATTGAGTAATGAGCTTGTGAAAAGTCCATCCAATATTCTTGACGCAACAATAGAAATTATGATTATAAATATTCTTAATATTTAGTACCAAATTATATGTATTCAATGTTTTCTGTGGGCAAATATCCGAAGCACGTGCTCATAAATCTGCGTAGTGGACAGCGTGCGAATACCGAATTAAGCTCTCTTTTACATTTTTTTTGAGCTTGAACAGACATATTCAATCAAAATTGTTAAAATGCTAGGGCTGGACGGCATGACCTAAAATCAAAATCTCGATTAATTGAACACTTTACCTCAAATATAGTTAATGAATGATTATTTTGTTTTTTGCCCTCAAGTTTTTTACTGTACATATGCTTGACTATTACAGTTTTTTTGCTAATGAAAGAATGCTCCGACATTACAGCTCACTTTCAGAAGTTGTTTTATCTACTGTTCGTAACATTTGTTCATAACATCAGATACAGATAAATTAACACGGTACCAGTACATTTCTTTCTAGTTCATTAAAAATGAAAATTCAGTCATTTATTCCTCACCCTCATGTCGTTCTACACCCGTAAGTCCTTCGTTCATCTTCTGAACACAAATTAAGATATTTTTTATCAAATCCGATGGCTCAGTAAGGACAATTAACACTTTCAGATGCCCAGAAAGACACTAAAACATATTTAAAACAGTTCATGTGGTTCAACCTTAATATTATAAAGTGACGAGAATACTTTTTGTGTGGCAAAAAAACAAAATAACAACTTTTCAACAATATCTTGTGATGGACGATTTCAAAACACTGATTCAAAGCTTTACGAATCTTTTGTTTCGAATCAGTGGTTCAGAGCGCCAAAGTCACGTGATTTCAGTAAACGAGGCTTTGTTACGTCATAAGTGTTTCGCAATTTCAATACTTCACGTGGCTTTGGCAGTTTGATACACGAACCGAATCACTGATTCAAAATAAAAGATTCGTAAAGCTTTGAAGCAGTGTTTTGAAATCAGCCATCACTAGATGTTTTTGTTTTTTTGCCGCACAAAAAGTATTCTTGTCGCTTCATAATAGTAAGGATGAACAACGGTTTTAAACTTTATTCAATGAATTTGTCTGTCCCCTCTCATACTGCTAAGCTATTTTTGTTGCAGAGGTTCAGTGTTTACCGGCTCTGGTCACATGAACAGCACGACGCATGCGGTTGATGCTGACGCTGAGCCCGCCAATACTGAGCCGCTGTTCGGACGTAAACACTGAAGCTCTGTAATGAAAAAAGCGTAGCAGCATGACAGTATAAACTTTGAAACGCGTACAATATGTGCGTGTGTGTTGACTCACACACTACACACATGGTAGTATGTTTTTAAGGGGAAAGTATTAACAGGATTAAAAACTAAATAACCGACATGGGAAAATTACATAGGTTAGAGGTTCTGAATTTCGGTTTCAATTACTGCTCAAATATCCTCGTAAACAGTTATGGCTTAAGTGAACTTGATGAACAATAAAACGCATATGTATCAGTATATTGGATCTGTGCATTAGCTCTTAAAGTGACAGCATCCGAATATTCCTGCTGCTCTCTGTGTTTCAATTTGATTCAAACAACAAAAGATAAAGAAAAATCACTCGCCGCTCTTTACTGAATTATTTCACACTCGTCATGTTTGGTTCGATTAAAACGAACCCTGGTTCGATTGCTCAGTTAGTGCGGTTCGTTTGAACATATGTGAACGCTGCCATCCGAACCCTGGTGCGCACCAAACAAGCGGACCGAGACGCTAAAAAGATGGGTCTCGGTCCGCTTCCAAACGAACTCTGGTCCGGTTCGATTGATATATGAACGCAACACGGACCAAAGACATGTAAATGAACCAAAAACAGGACGTGATGTCACAAGGTGCGACGCTACAAGTCAGCTGATTTGACGACGCGGGAAGATCGGTGTATCCAAAATGAGTCGAGGGCAAACGTGGAACAACGAGGAGGTGAAGTGCCTCATCAATATTTGTTTCTGCATACAACAGAGGAAATCCTGGTGCTGTTTTGAATGTTTTGAACATTTTATGAGCTCTTCGTGAGTTCTCAGCTGGTAAAAATAAAGCATATGTACACGCATAAAATGATCGTGTTTAATCCAGTGCACAGCATTGTTTTGAATGTTCGGTAAGCAAGCTCCGTCACGAAATATACGTCATAAAAGCCGACCAATCAGGTTGTGACTGTATCCCTATACCTTTGGTTCGGTAACTTAAGGTTCGCTGTTAAAAATGCCAGTGTGAACGCTAAGCGGACCAGGACTATATGTTTTGTTTTTGTTTTTGGTCCGGACGAACCGAACTACAAGTGTGAACGCACCCTAAGTTTATTCGTTTGTTTTATGATAAAACTGTGTTATATGCGGTTCAAATACATTTAGGCCTAAATATTTTTGGTGTACCCATCGTACCATTTTGGAAAGTCAATGTTGCTCATGTGCTGTGATATTTTTTGTAGCGCACTGTCGTACAGTCAAGGGGGCGTGTCATTTTGGATGCCCCGCCCCTCTTCTGCCCTCTAAACTGTATGCTCTTCTAGTAGTGTTAAAATACATCAAGGCTGTTAAATGATTAACGGGATGAGGTTGTGTCTTTATGTATATATTTACACTCTGTTATTGGGGCGACAGGGCAGGGCTTTAATAGGTCAACGGTTGGTACTGTATCCCACATGTGTGGGTGTTTATTACTGCCTACAACCTGTTAAATATAAAACAACTGCTTTTGCTGCAATCTATGAGCTCATTTCCTTCTTTCAGCCTTGGAGTCAGATCATGAAAAACACTTGTCTTGATCTTGATGAAAAAACTGAACATGTACCGCAACATCCCTCGCTCAAAATAAATAAATAAAGAGCCTTTATGGAATGAAAAGCACATATCTTTAAGCATAAGCATTTAAATTGCATGGTTTTTATGTCATATTTCAATTGATCTTCAATTAATGTACTATTCTAAACATTTAAATGGTGGCTGTAATACATATATTGTTTTCATGTCAACATATTAAATAATGCATGTATCTAGCAAAATCTAGCTATTTTTTTTCTAGCTGACTATTGAGTTCATGGACTTCGAATGGCTTTCCTGACTTAAATGTAATGTTATGCGACATTGTTTACAAGCTGTTTTCTTGTTGTCTCCTCGCTGCTCGAGGAATTACATGAGACGTGATGCATTTCAACATTCCTTCTGATGTTCATTCATGTTTATTTTGTGATGTAATGGTGAATAGGAAATGATCAGTTCGTTTGCCACTTAAACTGAGATAGATTATTAAAGAACCACAAAGTAAAGGACATTTATTATTTGATTTTTGTTATAAAATTGACAGAAGTTAAAAGCTGAGACTTTGTTTTATAACAAAAGTGGTAACGCTTAACTCCTTGTGATTATTGGATGGTGTCTACAATACAATAATCGCAGTAAGTTTGGAGCTTTTTCTCTTTTACCTTTCTCGTCAAGGGTTCAGAAGTATTATTGGATTGAAACCACCTTTATCATACTTACCTCGGTTTGAAGGTAACTTTCAAACGCTCAGCTTGTGTTTCTACAGGAGACGGTAGAAAAACACAGCGGAGTGTGAATGAACGATAATGGAGGTTAATTTCTGGAGGAAACATGCAGCGTTTGAGTTTTTACAGCATGGAACAAAGTGTTCAGAAAATTGATTTTATTCTTGTAAAGTAAAGGCTTGACTGCTGATTCATATTTCACATTCTCTCAGTAAAATTCCTGGGAAGTCAGACTAATTATAATTCTAAGTAATGCTGCTTTACTGAACTCTCATGAGTCAAGAACTCATTGACGCGGTTATTCATATGCAGAATCTGTAAGATGTGTATCATTTATTTTTTTTAGAAAAACAAAAGGATCATAAAAATGGCTTTTTATTTAGTAGTTTTCTGAATATTTGTAAATATCAAGATTTTAACTCTCTTACAGCTTACAGATTTAGCAACTCATGTCTAAATGCATAACTAGAAGTCATTTATAAGAAACACTGACCTATTTCTGTTATTGGTTGTTACATCACTCGTGTAAATAACGTTTGCTCATGACTTTTATAGAGGATTTAAACTGATGATGTCAATGTGACGTGTGCGTCATGTATCTTGTGTGAAACACAGCTTGCTAAAAGGATCATAACAGGTGGAACAGCGGTTGATCAGGTTCAGAAGTCCAAATTGATTCTCATGACTTTTCTTGTTGTGTTAAAAGCCCTGAGCTGGCCTGAACCAATCAGCACTCGCATAGATTGTTAGATAGAATTGGGACTGTCCTGTATGTTTTGGTGTAGTGGTTTAAGCACTTTAGGACTCTTAAAAGTTTTTTTCTTTTCAAGCCCGGAACACTCCAAGCCGACGGTCAGTTTTTGTGCGTCTGCAGACTAATTTTTCTCAGTGTGTTCCGCACCGACGGCTGAAGTTGGCCCTCGTCAGCTGTTTTCCGGCCGATTTGTCGGTGAGAGAGAGAACTCTGATTGGCTGTTCAGTATAGCAAACGAGTCAGTTCATGAGAATATAAGCAAAAGTTATGAAAGCAAGCAAAGAAGTCATGACGGCACAGACAGAAGATTGTTCCTATTTTACGTCATCTTACCTGAGCACATGAATGCACGAATAAAGTATGATTGATATTCAAAACGGTAAGAAGCGCTGCTTTGTTTATGGTTTGTATACATGCAGTCTTAGTTTCGTTTTACCTTTTAGAGTGATTTATATATCTGCTTAAATTGACAGTTATCTCCTTTATACACGGGTGTCGCGTGTCGGTTTGGTGTGTCAACTTTAGACCCAGAAGCTGCTGACGTGAGCCAACCTCGCAGTCTGCTTTCGTTGCCACTAGTTCGTCGGCGACGGCTTGGTGTCTTCCCGGTTTAATAAACAACTGTTTCTATTAATTTTTTAAGGGGTTTGCAATTTTTAAAGCCTGTTAAATTTTGGACATGTTTAAACAGATTTGTGTGAATTAGTAATTTAACATTAAAATTCAATAGACAAAATTTAAAAACCTAAAACCCTACTACTGTACTGCATAACTGGGAACAGGGTTGAAGGAAACAAAGGTGCAGATTTAGACTAAACGCTGACACTCAGTAAGGGTTTAGTTTGGGACCGAATGTTGGTTTGTAGCTATTGATCAATTTAAATTGATCAGAAATGAAAGATGAATATCTGTTTAATCATGTCGTTTTATAATAACTGTGGTAACAGGGTTGAATGTTATACAATAACCTAAAAATTCAGAAAAGGAGATTATTTACTTGTCGTCTTTTCATGCTGTAGAAAGGGTTCAGATAAAATACTAACATTTAATACTAAGCAGGTTTGTGTAATGTAGTAATTATCTACTACTTGACATCAAAATTAAAGGATTAGTTCTCTTCAGAATAAACATTTCCTGATAATTTACTCACCATGTCATCCAAGATGTTTGTCTTTCTTTCTTCAGTGGAAAAGAAATTAAGGTTTTTGTGGAAAACATTTCAGGATTTTTCTCCATATAGTGGACTTCACCGGGTTTCAACAGGTTGAAGGTCCAAATTGCAGTTTCAGTGCAGCTTCAAAGGCTCTACATGATCCCAGACGTCTTATCTAGAGAAATGATCTGTTATTTTCTAAAAAAATAAATAAAAATGATATACTTTCTAAACGTAAAATGCTCATCTTGTACTGAAAGACTGAAAGGTCACTGGATACCGATCCAGTGTCTACAAAGCGAATATGCCAAGACTAAGTCAAACTCCGTTTACAAAAAAGGTAAAACAACGATGTCGGAGAATTTTGAAGATGGAGGAGAAAATTTTGATTATATAGTTTTGCGCCTATGTCACGCGTGACCTTTCCAACGTGATTGTTCTTTCAATAACTGTGGTAACAGGGTGGAATTTTAAACAGTAATTTGTGTAAAAATTGAGAAAATGGAATGCGGATATTTAATTGTCATCTCTCAATGATGTTGGAAGGGTGCAAATGATGGCACATCCAGCGTGTCAGCAATTTTTAAGGACAGTGACAATTTTTGCAGGGTTACATGGTATCAGGTTTGTGCACAAAATGTGGAACACAGCTAAATATTACGTTTTTAGTCATTAAAATGAATCAAACAGATTTTGTTAAAAATGATGACACGGTTAGATGCAGTTCAGACCTTTGAGATGAGGCTGGTCAAAATCATAATTTTATGGGCGTGGAAACCAAAAGCTTGGTACTTTTCCGGGGATTTTGGGCCTTAAATGCTTTATATGAAGTCATGGGATATTAAAGTGTGGCGGCTCATGGACTGTCTCCCGTTATAAATGTCACTATAGATGGAAGCGCTTTTTTGTTTCTTTCTATGCTTTATCCAGTGTTTATCCATTTCTAGCACATGGTGCTTTGGGATTCATGACATTCTTCTTCCTGGCGTCGTTGGCATTGAGCAGCCGGAAGGTGGCATGCTTCATATTCAGCATGCACAGATGAAGCAGCGAAGCTATTAATAGCTTGAGGACGGTTTAAACACACACCGCCCGCCAGGAAAGAGTCGCGATAGCGCTCGAGTGACTCACTGTAAATAAAGAGAGACTCACAAGCTCTCGAAGACGCTTCACATCTGCCCGCAGATCTAACTTCATTTTTTCATTTAGACCGCCACATCCCTCTGCTCAAGTGTGACTGAGCGTAACATCTTCATTACAGACACGGAAAAGTATTCAGATCACAATATGATGGTTGACTTATCGAAACTAAAGTTCAAAACCGTGCCATGTGATGCAAGGCCAAAAATAAACCAGTACACCTGATTGTTTTCATTGATCAGCGTTCGGTTGAAGTCAGAGTCTCATGTGGATTGTTATCGGACTTCCTCTCAGATCCATGGAGAATTCCCAGGAAGCTTTGGAATCTGTGGAGAATCTTTAAACCGTGGTAATCTGACCACGTTAACTTTGGGAATCAATAGTGACATCAGCTCGACCCATCAGATGCATTTTTCCTCTGAACAGTCGGATGACGACAAACTCTGAGAAAAGCAGCGTTAGTTTAACTACTTCAAACGAAGTGTAGCTTGTTTTGTAAAGCTCAGTTTCACGGTTTGTCTTTGTAGGGTGGAATAAAACAGAAGAGGACAGAAATAATTGAGGAAAGAGAGGCCGTCCTTGTGCTGTCACTCAAAGACTCGGGGAGAACAAAGAGTCGCCCATCGTAATGAATGAGACTTTGATTTGTTTTTTCCTGACAAGGCCACCGCAAGTAAAAAAAGCACTTTGCCTGAACACATATCCAAGAAGACATAAAAGATGCTGCATTTGTGCTCCAAAATGCACATGTTCCTGTCTTTACTGTGCAAAATCTGCATTTGTGAGATGAACATCGTGTTCTTGTGTTGGCTACAGAGATGTTTAAAGGGATGGATCACCGCAAAATTGTTTTTTTCTTGTTTCACAACAACACCCAAAAATGATCATTTATTCGCCGTCATTCCTGATTCGAAACAAAAGCTTCATGAATCAGTGTTTTGAAATCGTCCATCACTAGATATTGTTGAAAAGTCATTATTTTGTGTTTTTGGCGCATAAAAAGTATTCTCGTCGCTTTATAATATTAAAGTTGAACCACATGAACTGTTTTAAATATGTTTTAGTATCTTTCTATTGAAAGTGTTCATTGTCTTGCTGTCAAAGGAGTCATTTTGTGTTCAGAAGATGAACGAAGGTCTTACGGGTGTAGAACGACATGAGACAGAATTTTCATTTCTGGGTGAACTAACCCTTTAACTCTGCGTAATTCTAACACTAAACCAAGTGTTAAACCTATAGTATATTGCTTAGTAATTGTGTAATTACACTGAAACAATGGCACATTAAAGGTGCGTTCACACTCGTCATGTTTGGTTCAATTAAAACGAACCCTGGTGCGATTGCTCAGTTAGTGCGGTTCGTTTGAACATGTGTGAACGCTGTCATCTGAACCCTGGTGTGCACCAAACAAGCGGACCGAGACCGCTAAAAAGATGGGTCTCGGTCCGCTTCCAAACGAACTCTGGTGCGGTTCGATTGATATATGAACGCAACACGGACCAAAGACATGTAAACCAACCAAAAACAGGACGTGATGTCACAAGATGTGACGCTACAAGTCAGCTGATTTGACGACGTGGAAAGATCAGTGTATCCAAAATGAGTCGAGGACAAACGTGGAGCAACGAGGAGGTGAAGAGCCTCATCAATATTTGTTTCTGCATACAACGGAGGAAATCCTGCTGCTGTTTTGAATGTTTTGAACATTTTATGAGCTCTTCGTGAGTTCTCAGCTGGTAAAAATAAAGCATATGTACACGCATAAAATGATGCCGTTTAATCCAGAACACAGCGCTGTTTTGAATGTTCGGTAAGCGAGCTCCGTCACCAAATATACGTCATAAAAACCAACCAATCAGGTTGTGACCGTGTCCCTATGCTTTTTGTTCGGTAACTTAAGGTTCGCTGTTAAAAATCCCAGTGTGAACGCTAAGCGGACCAGGACTATGTGTTTTGTTTTTGTTTTTGGTCCGAACTACAAGTGTGAACGCACCCTAAAATAAAGTTAACTCTTGCTAGCAAGTTTTTCAGCCTTGCTAAATTCCCATATTTCATGTGCCGTAAAGGACATCAATCCTCCATAACTTGCTTTGTGACTGTTTGTGTTGGTATTTATAAAGTATCAATGCCATTTTTTGTGCGTGTTGTATGTTTTCGACACTTGAAGGGCAGAGACGTGCTCTCTAAGAGAAAAGTAGAGCACAGACACGTGAAGATCAGAGAGAATAATCTATCCTGCGGCACAGAAAGCTTTGTCAGGCTTATGTGTATCCTGTGGATGTGCCGTTCCTGTCACATCCTGATCTGGGATCCATTAACAGTATTTAACAGCAGAACTAAAGGACGTGACGGTGTTTTTAACATGTCATGAAGCAGTTATGAGTAAGATTATTCACAAACTAAAGATAGAAGAAACCGCGATACGATCAATAAATCTCTCGACGGACCTGAGATGCTTGAGTTTTGTTATTAACACTAATGGAAGAAAAGAAAATACGTTTACTTTCGACTAACCTTTTCATTGGTCAAATTTATTTTTTTATACTTGTTTTAAGCGTACGTTTAATAATTCATTGATGTTTTCCATTTATTACTGGTAAAACAAGAGAAAAATATCATTTATTTTGCAAATTTTTGTACTTTTTGCGACCTTTATACCACTGC
Organism: Zacco platypus; assembly: GCA_038088235.1. Classification (NCBI taxonomy): domain Eukaryota; kingdom Metazoa; phylum Chordata; class Actinopteri; order Cypriniformes; family Xenocyprididae; genus Zacco; species Zacco platypus. The sequence continues at coordinate 21,246,818 of CM076066.1, read as the reverse complement.
AAATGCTCCTTAGGTGTTGATCGGCCCAGAAATGTTCGAGAGACGATCATGATGTTGAATAGTGTTTTTCCCCTTCACAGTTTTCCTAGGAGAGAAATCCAATCAAGATTTTATGTACCCTTCCAGTGGAAATTAATGTTAGCAAACGTAGAGGAAATGTTAAGCGCATGGCGCATTTTCACCTGGAAAATGGTTCTGGAAATGATGCAAGCAGTTAGTTATACAGCAAACAGTAGAGTCAAACTGAGCTGAACTCAGGCTGTCGTGCTCCACCACACACAATAAAAGAAACAAGATGTAGTTTCACTCGTCACGTTCGCATGCGAACGCCTGCGATAGTTCAGTAAAGATTGATTTCTCCAGCAGTCATAGAGGCTGCCGGAGCTCACATATGGCATTTCATTTGTGTGCGTGTAATGAAATAGTGATTCACTCTGAGATGAAGTGCTGTGTTGAATCTCACAGGCAGAATGCAGAAACATGGGCAGCTGACTGAATATTGATTTGCAGCTTTATTAATGCACGAAAATGATCAGTTTCTGAATACAATACAATACTCAAACTCAGTTTCACTGTGCTGAAGAACGGAGCTTTCATCGATCAGACACATGATGAAAGAAACGAGTTTTTGGAGTTTGAGATCAGTGAGATTAACAGACTTTGACTTCGATTTGTTTATTGAATATGTTCTTTGCAAATCATAAGGTGTTGCTCATGAATATTTTTTGTCACTTGGCGTTATGTGACTGGCAGGTGTTGTAGATGCTGTGGACTAAACAGCTGGGGATTTCACCTTTTTTTGTTGTTCTTCACTTTACCTTCACACTGTTTGTTTGTGTCTCAAACAAATTAACTAATTAATTTTACATAATAATAATTGTTTTTGAATATTAGTTATTATTTTACAGTACAGTAATAATATTACAACAGTAATATACTTTTAATTTCTTAATTTTTGTGCAGTTTTAATCAGCAGAAAACTGAAAGGAGACCTTTAAATTAGCTAATTTGACTGTGATTGGGTCATTGACAAATAAGGATTTTAAAGTGTAAAAAAAACATAATGGAGATATAATTAATTTTGAAGTTTTATTAAGTACAATGAGATTATGTGGTTTTTATAATCAATTAACACTGCTTTGTCATTTTTTTGTCACTAAAAAAGTAATTCTTTTTAACCAAAATTTCTGTTTTACCGAATGACACTTTTGGTTATACCGAATGATGATATTTTCAAACAATGCCAACAGGCTGATATCTAGCTATCAATCAAACATTTTATATCTAATTCAAATTTTTAGCATATTAAAACATTTTCCGTGTTTTAGCGGTTGTACCGAATGACCTAAGCAAGTGAAAACATGAATTTGTCAAATAGTTAAGAGGGAGTTAGCTACTTTGCGTCATGACCATGGGGTTTTTTGCAGGTGTCTAAATGATGTCACATCCTGTCACATGGTACTGACCGCATGACTTGATCCAAAATGGTCCGTTTATATTGGTTACTCCGAATGACATCAATGAAATTCATTTTTCCGGACAGTCTTTCTCATAACAAAGCAACGACTTCTACACATAATTTTAATACTATTTTGCACTATGTTGATGTATGATGTTATAAAACCATGGCACAATAAAAAATATATACATTTATTACATTTTAAGATATTTTAATCACAAACTGAATGACCTTTTGACACTTAAAAATCTTTAAAATACTTTTTATAGGCCTACACACACAGTAAGCGAGATCGTGAATTCAAAAGCGAAAGTGAAAAGCAAGCACGGGGTTCTAGTTTTAGATGATCAGATTATTATCGAAGGTTATTGACATGAGTTTGTTTTTTATGTTTTTTGTTTTGAAACGGTTCACTTTCTCTCATGTGGCAGATGTTTGTAAAGTTTTCGAAATTGCCTGTTGTTACTTATTCTTTATTACCGTTGGACATTAGTTCTTTCTATTATTATGGTGAATATTCACATTTCAGATATGTCTAGTTTAGAGGATTTACCTTCACCAAAATATAAAAATGGCAAACTGTGGTTGTATTTCCTGTCCACATGGGTGGTTCTCGGTCAGAATAACCTGTGGACCAGATTTTATGGCAATAGTCATTGCTTAAACAGTCTTGAAAACCCTGAACAAAAATTAGAAGACATCTTAGAGCTTTTACTGAGGGGTTTATGTCTTCTGAAGTGTCGATGTCCACACGGTCTTATGAGATTTCATAGGGCCCTATGTGGACCGTGATCTTCTGAAAAGTGGATTTGATGCCCAATTAAGTCCCTTTTCCACTAACAGGCTGATGTTGCTCAATCTGGTATCATTTTGACCGACAAAATGGGGCCTTAAACGCAAAGGTCTTTACACAGGAACCATTGACATCAGAGGAGCACGGGGAGATATTAGTAGATCAGATTTTGCGGATTTTTGAGCACCGTGGGTTATTGTTGTTGTTGTTGTTGTTGTTAATTTTTACATTTTCTGACAGGAATTATGATGCTGTCAAAGAGAAGAGCATTAAAGTGACTCCCGAAAAGGCTTCTGATATCCGGGAGCATTTATTTTCCGTTCCATTCATCTGGCGCAATGAAACCGGAATCTCAGTGTTGACATGGCTGATTTGTTTAGCCCGAGGCGAGAGAGGTCCGAATGGTTCATTATAGCGCTGTAAAAGTCTTTAATGTGTGTTCGTGTCAGACCGTCAACCGTCTCCCGTCAACTGGGAAATAACCCTTGCATATGAAATGTCATATATGCATGTCCATCACCTCACTGTGTGGAAGAATATTAACGTCAGTCTTAAATATTAGGTCAAACATGGTAAATATTTTTAACGGATGGATTGAGACACTAACTAACCTCCAGCAGATTTGCCTTCAGGACGTGGTTTCTCATATGACTGATAAAGTCAACCAGTAGCGTGAAAGCAGCTCAGCTGTTCTCAAAAATAGTGTAATCAACTCATTTTTTTTAACATGTTGCAGTGTAGCGTGGCTAATTGGTTTCCAAACTCTCTATCGTATTGAGCTCTGGGTAGTGAATCAGCTTGTTTCCGAAAATGATTCACAGATAAATCTGTGTGACATTAACTTTATAGGAATATTTAATCGTTTTAAAACATAATATAGTTTCATTTGAAATCAGCAATTGCTAAAAACAGATGATCTTATGATAAAGCTTACATAAAACGATGGTTTTCTACCTAGTTTACCCGTGTGTGTTGGGGGTTGGAGCTTGGTTGGTTCATATGGTGACCTTCTAAACAATCAGCAGTGTCTTAAGGTGAATGGGGCAGCAGTGGAAGGTTGCGTCCAGATGCCGTTTGTGAGGTTTTTTTGTGGATTACATTGATCCATAGAAACAATAGAGCTCACTGCATGCATTGTGAGGGGAATTAATGAATAACATAGAAAAAATCTCCCAATTCGCACCATAGTGGTGAGCGTTTGCAGTGATTTTAAATGGATTTTGCTGCACCTGTGCTGTTACTCTGGATTAATTCACCACTCATTCTACTATTATAAATAAGTAGAGAGTTTATAGTCTGTCCTTATTGGTGAATGCTTAACTTTAGATCATTTTGTCCAGAAACGCAAAATGTAATTGCGAGCAAGTTTGAGCGTAAATAACCTTTCCTTTAGTTTTGACCGTGAGCTGAATGAAATCTCAATGCTGTATCTTATGCAGTCATAGCAAACACATTAAACTGCAGAGGCAATGTGATTCCTCTGAGTCATAAACTGAAGCAGCATTATGAATATACACATCTGTCTGTCAGGGTTTATTGGCTGTAGATGCTCACATGTGAAGAACATATTGAAAATCCTTCTTTACAGATAGACAGCCTCTGAATATGAAAGAACTGTCTCTCTCTTTCTCTTGCTCCCTTCCCCCTCACAGTCCTCAGAAAACCATAAAAGCCGTTCAGAAATGAAAACAGGCCGCTGGAATGGAATATGAAATATTCAAAGCGCTTATAGTGTGAACTGTGCTGATCGGAGCAGGGAAAGAGGTTTTCTGTGTGTGGAACGATAGTGACTCTTTCACATGGATTTTGTCTTTTCAAATTTCCAGTAAAAATATTTAAGTATCCTTAAAATAAGATAAAAAAATACTTATGTAAGATACTATAAGACGTAAGTTATCAGAAATGAATTGAATTCTGTGAATGGTTTATGCTTAACTAAGTTTTGTGTACTCGTTTTCCAAGAAATCCTGAAAAATCCTTAAAATAAGATACATTTCTTTGAGAAGCGAAGCTGCATGAGATAATTAAGACTTGTCAGAGACTATATCTTAACTTCAATATATATTGAATGCAACACAATTAAATCTAACCATTTTTTGATGTTTATGCATAAAAAATAGCAGAAGGTGCAAGAAAAACTGCAGTACATATTCTTTAAAATGAGTCTTAATATCTCAGATAATTTTCAATTTGAATATCATTTGAGCTTGTTTATTGGATGTTTCCATGCTTTTACTGGAAAACAACAAAAAATACTGATTAAGAATTTTTTTTTGCAGTGTACACAAGTCTACACCCCACACACATGAAAGTGAACGCTGCTCTACTTTCTGCTTTTAAAGACTGTTTGATCATCTGCTGTATTATTTCCCACGGTAAATGAGAGGAAATGGAAGAAGTCTTTGAACAACAAACAAACACACAGACATTAAAGTGCACGCTTAAATTTGAGTCCCTGAACTTGAGCTGATGCAAGAGCATGAACTAGTATCAAAGCAGCCTCACATTTTATATTTCATCTCTTTATTATGTACGAGCTGCGCATGCTGTGTGCTGGAAATTGGGGAAATACTTTGATTATTCATGATAATTAGCATGCATGTACACAACTTACATGAATTGTGCTGGTTCAAAGAGAAAACTCTCGAGACAAATGCCCTGTAAGATCTACCATTAAGGTTTTATTAAAGTGTAGAGGTCTTAAGGTTATCTGCAGTTTCAGGGTTAATGACCTGCTGTTTTTGTGTTTTGTATGACAGAAGCTTGCTGTCAGAAGTTGTCCTGTGGGGACAACCGCCAAACCCCTTGCCCTAATCAAGCCGCCCAGCCAGAGCATCGCCATCTCCGTGGTGCCAGCAAAGACTCCCGTTTCCATGGTGACAGCACACATTAACGGACAAAAAGCGTTGAGTTCTGAGACGCTCCAGACGTCTCCCATCAACCTCCAAACACCCTCCGGACAGCACATCAACCGCTCACAGGTACAGCAAAACAACTACACTACACAAACATTAGCTGCTCACAGGTACAGCTACATAAACACACAACATAACACAAACATCTGCCACTCACAAGTATAGCTACATAACCGCAATATAATGATCAGCCACTTATAGTTACAACTACACAACAAAACTACAATAACATCAGCCACTCATTGGTAAAACTACAGAACAAAACTACACAAACATCAGCCGCTGATTGGTAAAGCTACAGAACAACACTACACAAACATCAGCCACTCACAACTGTAGCTACATAAACACAACAGAATCATCAGCCACTCATTGGTACAACTACAGAACAACACTACACAAACATTAGCTGCATGCAGCTACACAAACATACAATACAAACATTGTCTACTCGCAGGTAAAACTACAGAACAACAGTACACAAACATCAGGTGGTCACATACAACTACACAAACATACAATACAAACATTGTCTACTCGCAGGTAAAACTACAGAACAACAGTACACAAACATCAGCCGTTCACATGTACAGCTACACAAACATCAGCCAGTCACAAGTAAAACTACAGAACAACACCACACAAACATCAACCGGTCACATGTACAGCTACACAAACATCAGCCGCTGATTGGTAAAGCTACAGAACAACACTACACAAACATCAGCCACTCATTTGTACAACTACAGAACAACACTACACAAACATCAGCCACTCACAACTGTAGCTACATAAACACAACAGAATCATCAGCCACTCATTGGTACAACTACAGAACAAAACTACACAAACATCAGCCGCTGATTGGTAAAGCTACAGAACAACACTACACAAACATCAGCCACTCACAACTGTAGCTACATAAACACAACAGAATCATCAGCCACTCATTGGTACAACTACAGAACAACACTACACAAACATTAGCTGCATGCAGCTACACAAACATACAATACAAACATTGGCCACTCACAGGTAAAACTACAGAACAACACTACACAAACATCAGGTGGTCACATACAGCTACACAAACATACAATACAAACATTGTCTACTCGCAGGTAAAACTACAGAACAACACAACACAAACATCAACCGGTCACATGTACAGCTACACAAACATCAGCCGCTGATTGGTAAAGCTACAGAACAACACTACTCAAACATCAGCCACTCACAACTGTAGCTACATAAACACAACAGAATTATCAGCCACTCATTTGTACAACTACAGAACAACACTACACAAACATTAGCTGCATGCAGCTACACAAAAATACAACACAAACATTGCCCACTCACAGGTAAAACTACAGAACAACAGTACACAAAAATCAGCCAGTCAAATATACAGCTACACAAACATCAGCCACTCACTGGTACAATTACAGAACAACACCACACAACATCAGGTGGTCACATACAGCTACACAAACATCAGCCAGTCACAGGTAAAACTACAGAACAACACTACACAAAAATAAGTCAGTCATTCGTACAGCTACACAAACACAACATTACATAAAACATCAGCTGCTCACTGGTAAAACTACAGAACAACACCACACAAACATTAACCGGCCACATGTACAGCTACACAAACATCAGCCAGTCACAGGTAAAACTACAGAACAACACTACACAAACATCAGTCAATCATACGTACAGCCACAAAAAACAACATTACACAAAACATCAGCTGTTCACATGTACAGCTACAGAACAACACTTCACAAACATCAGTCAATCATACGTACAGCCACAAAAAACATTACACAAAACATCAGCTGTTCACATGTACAGCTACAGAACAACACTTCACAAACATCAACCGGTCACAGGTAAAACTACAGAACAACACTTCACAAACATCAGTCAGTCACATGTACAGCTACACAAACACTACACAAACATCAGTCAATCATACGTACAGCTACAAAAAAACATTACACAAAACATCAGCCACTCACAGGTACAACTACAGAACAACACTACGCAAACATCAGCCGGTCACATGTCCAGCTACAGAACAGCACTACAGAAACTCCAGCATTCTGAAAGACATTGGCATGAGACTGGACAATGCCTCCACCTCACAGCATCACACGGTGACAGATGACACATTCAGCATGGTGGCCTTCTCTGTGTTGGTCAGTTCTGCCTGGAAGTACCATCTCATTGTGCAAAGTGGGTGCTTAAGTCAGGGTAGACAACATATCTAATTTGACACAGCTGAAAGTGAGACTGCAAAGGAGCTATGACTTTAATGTTGCCCTGTTGTGTGTGTGTGTGTGTTGATCATTCAGCTGCCAAAACTTCAACGTTTTGTTGCCTGAATACTCGCCAGCTAACAAAACAAAAATAATCTGTCCACAAACTTCTGTAAACAAATTAAAAAACACAACATATTTTCAATGTTTAGTAACTATAGTATGACTGAATTATGGCATATTGATCTTATCTTGCTCACAGTATTCTTGCCTTTTGTCTCTTGCTCAGCCAACAAAACATTGAAAAAACTTTTGTCCACCTAATTCCACAAACAAAAAAAACGTGTTATCGGCTCAGAGATCATGCAATACTCAACACGGTTACACTTTAATTTAAGGTGACGTAGTACTTACTCATAAGTACTGAGTAATATTAATTAACTACATGTACTTAGTTACACTTCGGGATTGGTTTAGGGTTAGTTACTTGTAATTATGCACTATATACTGTTAGTACTTTAGTAAGTACATGTAGTAAAATAAAGTGCACAGGAGTGCTACACTTTGTACTTTTGCTGCCCACAGTACTATTGTACGTGAAAACGGTGAAAATAAACTGTCCACAAACTTCTGTTATCAAAACCGTATTTTCACTGTTCAGCTGAACAGGATGATAACATATTGTACAGTCTCTAGTTTGTTGTTTACATCAAATTAAAAATATCATCTACTCTGGTTGGAGTGAGTCCCAGTGCAGGACTTCATAAATAATAGCAAAGACCTTCCCAACAGAAAAGACTCTTCATTCGCATGAGTAGTCACCCCCTCCACTGCTTCTTTCACTTGTCCTCCCCCTTCTCTCTCCCTTCCCCCTCCTTCAGGCTTGAACGCTGGGATTGTTTTACTGCCTTTTATGGCTGTATTGTTTGGGAGAGTGAAGCTGTTTTCAGCTCTCCCAGCTGCCCACTGATTCAAACACTAAAACACCCATAGCACTGGAGGAGGAGAACCAATCACTGCCTTTTTGTTTTGTTGATGAATGCGGGAGGGGGGAGACATCTCAGACCACCTGGCCAGTCATTTGGAGCTGGATAATAAGTGGATTGTGGTCCGGTGTGGATGCACATATTAACAGCATCATTTCAGCACACATGCACCATATGAAGCAGTTTCGCAAGCTACACTGAACTGACAAAGATAAAACTGCAAATAATTGTAGTTTGTACAGTTTTTTTTTTTTCTTAAATAAAAGTTTTGTTATAAGATTTTTAGCAAAAACTATACCAAAGTTTGTATGGTTGGACTTAATAAAAAACAAATTATATAGCTTGTCAAAAAAAGTATTCAATGGTAAAAGCATATAGTAAATGCAAAATTAATTGCAAAAAAGATCAAATCTAGTTTGACGAGATGAAACAGGTTGACAGAAAGCACAATAAATGTAAACCGCTCAAGAAAAATGATCACTAACATTTTGATACTAATTTTCATATATCAAAGCTTGAGTGTTACAACTTAAATTATATATAGTTTGAGATTTTGATAGTGAAAAAAATTTAATATTTAAATAGATTCTCTTATTATTAGGGATTTAGGGTATCTGTCTTATTATTTGTAAAACAATGTAAGAAAAACATGCAGATGTATTAAATTTATTAAGACATCGAAAAATGCATATATTATCATGTATTAATATACCAATTAACAGCAGACATCTCAGTTACGTCACTTGCAGCTGCGCACAGAAAAATAGCGCTAGCAAGTGGAGGAAAATGCGCAAAGTCCACAGAATAAGAGAAAAATGTTTTGTTGTGTCTTTGGATGTCAGAATTGGAATGCAAAAAATGCAGACTTCATTTTTATAAAATACCATCGTTGAAAACGCCCTTTGAAGCTAAACGGAGACGTTTATGATGCAAGTCACAGACTGGACTATTACAGAATTAATTTGATGTAAACCGTAAGTCTACATGATATTCAAAGATATGCAGTTCATAGAGGACAGTTACTTTGAAATAACTTTTAAACATAACCTATAACATTTTTATTTCAAAATTGTGAATTTTTTTATTCTTGCATTTGTGTGTTTATATCTTTCAGTTCGGACTTTATAATTTGCAATGTGAGCTTGTATCATAATTCTGATGGGGGAAATGTCAGAATTGCGCCATATAAACTTGTAATTCTGTGTAAAGTAGACAGAAGGAAAAACAGAATTGAGATACTCGTTATTCTAAGAAGAGATATAAACTCGCATTTGCGAAAGAAAGCCAGAATTGTGAGAGATAAACTCGAAATGAACTTTTTCATTCATTTATTCCGTGACTTCCATAGAATGCTACTGCAGAGCGGTCAATTACTGCAACCAGGTAGGCAAAAAAAAACAGCATTGTTGTTTGCAAACACATTATTGGTCCATAGTTCCTCTAGAAGACAACATACATTTCAACACAGGAAATGCAAAAGAGGAATATTAGGCAACAGATTGAGCTCCAGAGATTGGGTTCATTGTTCATAAAAATGGTGACCAGCAGCATGTCTTTCAGAAAGGCCATTCTTCTGTCCTCCCTCTGACCGTTCTTTTACAGATATCTTTACTTTTGTTAAGAAACATTCAAAAGCATCTCTGCCGTTTCCCAGTGATGTTAATGCAGAACAAAAGCATTGGTTTCCAGAAATAAGTTGAATAGATTTAATTAGCATTGTTGTTTTTGTGACAAAAAAAATTTCATAAAATCGCTTGATGTTCATTTGTCTACACTAAAAAACGTTGAGTACATGTAGACGAATATGGAATGCGATTGAAAGAGCAAAAATGACTAAGAGATTAAATCTCTTACGACAGCTTCCTTCCTTCTGCATTCATCACTGTTAGTAAATGTTTTGACATGATCAAATCATTCTCATCGCTTTTCTTTGAGTGTAGACATACGCTTCGTCCGAACTCTCACACTGTATAGTATTTAGTTCGAAACTTACTTTACAACTGTTAAAAAGTATGTTCTATATTGTATGAACGTGTGTTACATTCGCCACGTCATGTGACCTACAGCATCGGGTGCGCTGCTTCACCGCCATTCACAAATCGTAAATCATCACAAAAGAAGCCGCACCTCCGAATCTCGTGGAATCCAGACACTTCCAATTTTTTTTAAATTCATATTCGGATATGCTTCTCTCTTGGCGTATGTTTTTTTGCATTCTATATTGCAAGGAAGCATTTGATTTTTGGATGCAGCAATGGTGTAAGACCAACCCTGGTCCTGGAGGAGCACAATACTCCACATTTCAGATGTTTCCCTAATCAAACACACCTGGTTCAACTCATCGGCTCGTTAGGAGAGACTCCAAAGATAAGAAAGACATAAAAAATGTGCAGTGTTGGGGTACTCCAGGACCAGGGTTGGGAACCGCGGTCTTACACCATTGCTGCATCCGACACCAAATACTTCCCTAAGATCAGGGTTGGGAACCACTGGTGTAAGGCCTTAAATAAAGAAGACTGCTCCGTTTCCGATGTTTATGCCCCACTGATAAGTCAGCTTTGGGGTGCTGTGCTGCAAACACAACCACAGTCGCACATGACAGTCCAAAAGGCATTACTAATGACTCCCACACACCAGTGACATGGCAAGTGTCAAGTGTTAATTGAATTGCACAGCGTCTGCATGTGCGGAGAATGAAGAGCAGAGGGGTGTTCTGATTATGCAATTTGACTGCTTCATTTCATTTCCAAAAGATTATTACCATGCTGGTTCAACTCTGCTGCGGCACGAGTTTTTAATTCTGGAGAATAATAGATGCTAGTTTAATGCTAGCTTGTCAGTCTCTGTGGCTGAATTTGTTCTTTGTGGGAAAACAAATGTATTTCAGCAGTGAATGTATTGAGATAAATGTCACTGTAAACTCATCTGTGTGCGTCGTTTTCTCTCAGGCCCACCTGCGGAAGATAAGAGACTTTGTGAACTGTAATATTAACTGTTAACAGCGCCTCCATGTGGGGTGTGCTGGTACTACTTGTGAGAGGGAAAAGACAAGAGTTTAGCTTAATTATGCAAATGTATGCATATTTAATTTACTACAGTGTAGTTTCAGACTTAATCAATCTGCTTTTAAACACTCAACTTAAGTTGAAAATTTACTGGATGCATAAGAAAAGGAGAATTACCGTTAGTGGTCATTGTTTTATAATGTACTTATATTATGGTATTTTTAACGTGACAACGACTTTATATTAGAACTTCTGTGGCAAGAGCTAATTTGCTTGACCTTTTCTTTTTATTTTGTCCTCAAAATGTGTAAGATCTGGTAAACTAATTTAATTCACTCATGATATTCAGCATATCCTCCTATTTTTGTATTTGCTTTCAAATGAAAGGGTGTTTTTTAGATCATATCAAAATACAATGTTGAACACAGGAAAGAATTTAGCTACATCAAGTTTTGCTTAGAAAAAATGCATGCAAAGACAGATTTTAGATTGACTAAATGATGTAGAATCAGAAATAATTTAATCAGTGATACTGTTTGAACTGATTCACTTAACAAGTCTTAATATCTTATGCAGTGTTGCCTCACAAGTAAATTCATCTTGTTTTAAAGATATTTGACTGGAAAACAAGTAAAATTAAGTCAAATTTATTTGTTTTAATCACCATCCAGAGTCACATACTATAGAAATTTTGTCAAATTTGTGTCAGCAAGTATAGTTTAAACGGTTCTATGACTGCCGTGAAATGAAACGCTCTCACCCTTGTGTCATCACAAACCCAAACGACTATTTCCTTTGTGGATCACAAAAAAAGAAAATTGCATTTTTGAAATGTTCTGATAAACAGCTAAAAATAGATGCTTCAGTTTACAGTTACAAAGCATAATGGGGCTCCGGGCCGGAATCAGATTTATAGCTTCTGATCCGTGACCATCTGGGAAAATGCAGAATTGTTAGCGTTCACCTGACATTTCTATCTTACGGCGGCTGCAGGGGCTGATGGGTAATTCACTGCAGGCCTGCTGTTTAATTCAGTACTTTCACAAAATACAAGCTGAATGCCGCAACTCAAGGTTACAGCCTCTCTCTCTCTCTCTGCTGGGATTCAGCAATTACTAAAATCACAGCCCTGACGGAGCAAGACATTTCATCCGGACCGTTGTCATGGGAACAGGCCGCAGGCCGCCCCACCTCCTCGTGTTGGTTCGCTAGCGCACAATAGACAGAGATGAGTGACTGAGAGGGATTTTAAAGCAGTAGAGCTCAAACTCTTGTCTTGTATTCTTCTGGTTATATAACCCCCCTTTGACAGCAGGACATAAAGTGTAAAATCGGTGCACACTGCGGCCGTGGACGACATTACAGCAGCTTTAAAGAAGCAGAAGCAAATGCAGTTTTATGTGCGTTTATGAGTCAAGTGAGTCGAATACTCAGTTAAACATCCACATGACTTCTTATTTATTATTTCATCCAGCTTGTATCTGGGAGGGGATGAAAATGACGGCATGCATACTATTTAGTAGATGAAAAACAGCATGTGTGTCCGAATTCACAGAATTTATAAAGCAGTAGGCAAAAAGTACCCAGATGACCTACTACTACTTGGGACTTTCTGATGTGCGCATCACATGGACACTTTACTATCCCATGAGTCCACGGAAGACGATTTATGAATGGCAGTGAAGCGATGCTACTGACTTTGTAGGTCACATGACAGTGACAGCATGACAAGCATGGTACGCATGTACCACACACATTTATACTATAGAACATGCTTTTTTTAATGGTTGCAAAGTAAGAATTTAATAAAAAGAACCAATTCAGAAAGTATGTGATTTCAGACGCAGCCAGTCGATCTCAATCGGAAACATTGAAATTACTTTCTAATGGTGATTTGCTCCATTTTAACCACTACAGTAGACATCGGTGTTTAGATCGGAGTTATAAACGTTTATACTTGTACTGCAGTGAATGTTTGTATTATAAAAAGTGTAAAAAAATGATATGGTGGAATGTTTTTCATATGCAGATTTGATTTTTCAAATGACACCAGTGTGATCACGAATTAGTCAGACTTGCATAAAGATCAATTATTCAACCCACTGATTCACTGATTTGTTCTGACCAATAATCGACATTACCAAACAAACTACCTCACTGAAACCAAAGTCATCACCTGAATCACCACCTCATGACTGAGCCAAGAAATGAGTCCAACCCAATTTACTATAAAAAGGACAAGATGAAAGCAAATCTGGCTCTTTTGTACTATTTGGCTGGTTAGCATGAACAATATATGATGTAACTACTCCATTACACATCTTTTTTCATTATTCCGTGTCTGAAATGATTGCTTTGCCCATCTCATGATGTGTTTGCGTTCTCTCTGACAGATGTTGGGAGCCCTCACCGCGATCCCGATAAAGGTGCCTCACATCAGCTCTCTGCAGCGACTGGCAGGACACTCACCCAGCGTTCTACCTCAGGTAGCGCACAATACTAAATGAACAATTCGTCAAACCTTTTTTACATTTACATGCCTTAACATTTCTAGTGGACGCTTTTAAAACACACCAAAAAAAATATACGGATAATCTGCTCCGAACAAGAGCGGCTAAAAGGGCAGTCAAACAATTCACTTAAGAATTCACATAAACTTTATTCATTCTTTGGAGGGAGATGCATTGTTGGTAACTATTGAAATTAATAATTGATTAATTAATAAATTAATACACAATTCGCTACTGTGACTAGTCAGCTGGTGGTTTAGATCTGCCACTAGTCAATACTTCGAGTTGAAGTTGACTCTTGCGTCACATGATTTTAGTTGGACTCGCTCCACACAAGACATTGGCAGGAGGAAAATTCCTCTGTCATCGACTTTGTTTAGAGATGGACGGCTCACACATTGAAGAATTGGACATTTGCACACATACACGTTCACGTATACGTGTTTTTCTGAAAATAAGATGCAGTATACGAACTGTAAAAGAAAATGTATGGTAAAAAAGCAGCAGCTGTGGTTGCCAGAACTTTACTGTAAAAAATACGTAACAACGTTTTAAGGTTTTACAGGACGGCTGTCTATTTTACAGTTCAAAACCGTATAATTTAAAGGTTGATATTGTAATAATTATGGTTCATAACTGTTCATATCACCCTCTTGCTCGTTCTGTCTCCCCGACTGTCATACGCCCCCTAATGGTGATTGGTTGAACGTTTGTTGTTGGTGTCGGCCTCACTAAGACTAACAGTGTTTTTGAAAAAAATACTTACCCCACCTTTAATTAACAACATGTACATACTATAAGGTTAGGAATAAGGTGCTTTTAGGGTTAGTTGCATGTAATTATGCATAAATTACAGTAAGTACATGTAGCATGTATAACAAGAACACTGTAAAATAAAGTGTTACTCTAACCTCTGCAAGACTGTGGCCCTCCAGTAACTGCGTTTGGCACCTTGTGGTTTAAACCTCATCCGAACTACCTTGAAACTAAGCAGATTTTATCCAAAGGCTGACAGAAACTAGAACTGAACGATTGAACGATTTCATGCCAAAGTTAAGAACTGCGGTCTATGTTTCTTTAGGTTAGGCCAAAGACCCTCATTCCAGACAGCCTTCCCCACAGCCCATGCCGAGAGCAGCAGTCCGGTCAAACGCTGGTCGTGCCGCAGAGCATGGCTGTGGTCAGCCCAAAAAGCCAAGGCGCATCTTTGCCAACTGCCAACAGCACCTTCAGTCACGAGCGACTGTCCAGCGGGCAGGACGAGAGTTTCTCGTCGCCCTTGTCTGTGCCGAGTGTGTCCACAGCCTCCGCCAGTCCAGGGGTGGCATATGCCATCATCTCCGCCGCCTCGCCGGCAGCCCACGGGGTGTCAGGAGTAACCGAGGCCATCAAGGTGCAACCGCTGATTTTCAGCCCAGACAGCAAGGTAGATATGTACCTAATAAACATGCTTTTAACTTTCCATGATGCTGTTAGTGTCACGCTGTGGCAAGTTATACATTTAGATGCCCAGAATACTGTTCAGTTGATTTAAGAGGTTTAATGTGTGTATCCAGGTTATCATTATTCAGCCACAGATTCCCAGCAACTGCAAGAGTTCTCCAGCCTCACAAACTGACAGTCCTGTGAAGGAGCCAAGCCCTGACCCCTCAACCCCAGCCAAAAAGCAGGAGGATCCAGAGGTACATACACAACTAGTCTTGACTGTTAGTCTTATCCACATTACAGTTAATTCTTGACAAGCCCATTCCACTTAGAAAAGAAGAGACCTTCTGATTGGCATTGAAAATACTGTTGTCCACTACCAGACTTTAGTCCAGACATGTTTGTCAAATCCGAGTCAAAAACCATATTTTCTATAACTAGTCGAGACCAGGTTATTCAAGTCCGAGTCCTGGTAGAGTCCAAATAGAGTCAAAACTGCCACCTGGGATGTGTCCCAAGTGCCAGAAGAAAGTGTGTTTCTTTGAATACACATTTTAAAGATCCCAACAGCACAGGGATGTCTGCGAGACATCTATTTGATGTTTTGGATACTTGAGTAAAACCTATTTTAGTCTTATGCAGCTATCAAAGTAAATTGTTTTAAGTTTGATTAGTTAATTCTTGACAAGCCCATCCCACTTAGGCAAGAAGAGACCATCTGATTGGCATTGAAGATAACTAATTACAGTAGTGTTGTCTTACTCGAGTTCGGATAAGACCAGACATGAACCAAAGTCTACCAAATCTGAGTCAAGAACCATTTTTTCTATAACTGGTCGAGATCCGATCATTCAAGTCCGAGTCCAGGTAGAGTCCAAATGCTCCTGAAAATAGGGTGTTGGTGTCAGACTTGAGGCCATCCATTTACCAAACAGCTTGTCCTATGCATGACCAGTCCATCACAGAATCACAGCTCATAAATTTGGAATAAACATTTAAGGATACCTAATGCCTCAAATGAAACTCTCTTGAATTGCAGATATGCTTTTATCATCTCAACCATTTGTAAAATTAACTGATTCTGTGAAACTAATCATTGTAGAATTATGGCACCTTCCAACTGTGGCCAATCAGATTAGAGTTAATCGAGTAAATGTCAGTTTTGGGTCCAGTATGAATCAATGTTGTCCAATGTTAGCCCAGAAGCATCGAACATTGAGTACTTTTTTAATGTATTAACTTTATTAACCTTCTGTCCTACAGAAAATTGCCTTCATGGTTGGGCTAGGCCTGGTCACTACAGAACACCTGGAGGGTGAGTTGTGCTCAAAATGGAGCAAAATATCAATATATCATCAATAGACTAAAAATAAAATAAACTGACCTCAAATTGTCAATGTTCTAGCCATTTAACTTCAAATTCACTTTTCAAAGAAGCCAGTTGTTCTTAAATCTGCTCAACTCTGAATGAAACACATAAACAAAGAAAAACTAAGATAAAAGATCACAGATGGTGTTTTCATTTTTATCAGAGATCCAGAGTAAACGGCAGGAGAGGAAAAGGCGAAGCACGGCTAACCCTGCTTACAGCGGACTGTTTGAACCCGAGGTCTGTCTGCCAGTCATAATTCCTTTAAACAGTCGGTTCATTTTATGACTCTGTTCATTTGTAAACATCTTGTATCTCGCTTTTCAGCGCAAACGACTTGCCTCCAATTACCTGAACAGTGGGATGTTTCTGTCGGCGAGAGGTAAAATAGATTTTTGCTTCTGTCAACATAATGCACGAAAAACAGAAACATGTTTGAACAAAATGTATGAAACGCACACATTCACCATAAGTGTTTTAATAGTTGAACCAGTGATGTATTTGACATGAAAGGTTGACTAATCAAACCAAACACTCACTTCTTTAACTTGCTGAACACGCCTGCACTGCTGTTAAACTCGAATAACTCTAATAACACAGTCTTGTCAGTGTGATGCTACTAACCTGCTATCTGCTTTCACATGCTAGACTCTGAGGAGCTTTGCTGGAAGGTACGTCTATACTCTAACATCACTCTGTCTGTGTGTGTGTGTGTGAATCTCATGTGGCAGTAAAAGATATAGTTTTTTTGACAGTTTAAGTATATACAAAAATTTCAGGAAAATGTGAATTTTGTAATCATTTAGGCTGTGTTTATACTTCAAGTCTTAAAGGTTTAGTTCACTTTCAAATGAAAATTAGCCCAAGCTTTACTCACCCTCAAGCCATCCTAGGTGTATATGACAATCTGAGAAATATTAATAAATATCCTGACTCATCAGAGCTTTATAATGGCAGTAATGCGCTACCAAACGATTATGAGCTGAAGAAAGTGTCTCCATCCACATCCATCCATTATAAATGTACTCCGCACTGCTCCGGGGGGTTAATGAAGGCCTTTCGAAAGGAAGCGACGCGTTTGTGAAAAACAAATATCCATATTTAAGTATCCAGTTTCTGTCAGACCGCCTTCCGTATTCTTCAAAAAGCTTCATGCTGTACATCATATGCCTTCCCTATTAAACTTACGCAACTGACGTGACGCCAGTTCAATTTTTTCCCTAATTTGAAATTGGAAGGCGGTCTGGGAGAAGGTAGATATTTTACTTGTTAAGCATTGTTTTTTTGTTTGTGTAAAAAAAAAAAAACATCGCTTCAGAAGGTCTTTATTAACCCCCCGGAGCAGTGTGGAGTACATTTATGATTGATGGATGTGGATGTGGCCAGCATGGATACGTTAAAAATCAGACTGAACAGATACAGTTTGTTATTTTATCTATGGTTCGTCATATCTAGAGTTGTGTAGTAAAATAAAGTAATGCAGTAAGATAACATTTAGAGAGAGAGAGAGAGAGAGAGAGAGAGATTGTGAGTGTGAATAACCTGCATCTGTACAGCATAATGTAATCATGAAGCTAATTTATCAACTCATTGCTGAGTAATATAATGCAGCTTTCAGTAGCAAAGGTGTTTTATTTATAAAATTCACTAGGCAGAGGTTGAAAGTTTCTATTCTACTGAATGTTTCTATGTGTGCAATTTCTATATATAATGTTACCACCTCATTAAAAAAAGTTGTGAGCGTTACTGTGAGCGCATACAGGCACATCTGCTTTATAATGCCACATTAACAAGTGATCTTTATGGGAAAACGTGTCGCCCTCACCTTGTGAAGGCTTGGAATTCCAAGGGGAATCAGATGTATGGACAGCCGTCCAGATATCGGATATGTATCTGATTTAAAACCACATTTGGAAGTGGCTCAAAATGGATGCAAAAAAAACGAATTTTTGTGTTTACACTTGTGCAATAAATTCAGATGCGAGTAAAAAATCAGATTTTTTTTTTTTTTTGGGCAGCCTTTACTTACCCTCATGATACTCCAAACCTGTATGACTTTCTTTTGTGGAAAACACACACACAAAATGTACTGTTACCGTTCTTTCCGCTTTAAATGCAATTGATAAAAACTGAATATTGTCATTTCTCGGGGTGCAAATCCCCCAAAACATTTTAGTAATTAAGCAAAATGACCATTGCATACCATTTAATAATATAAAGTTAATAAGATCAATACAAACATGTTTATAAAAGCTGCAAAAAGAATAAAAAAAACCTTTTAAACATAATTTGATAACATGTGTTGACACCTCATTGAACTGCCATGGAAATAGTAACATGATACTTTCGAAAATATGGGACACTTTACAAATCCTACTGAGGGATCAGTATGAATATTTTAAATTTTTACAGTTTGATTTTTCAGTGAAAGGGTTAATAGTTAAATGTTTAAGGACATATTAAGAATTGCTGACAACCTGTTGTGTGCTGTGTTTCTGTAAATGTTGGTGACGCAGGAGGAGCTGCAGCATGATGATCACTGTGCAGTGTGTAAACAGGAAGGAGATCTTCAGCCGTGCCACACCTGTACCCGCGCCTACCACCCCGACTGCCTGAATCCCCCTCTCAAAACTGCCACCCGGGGCATCTGGATGTGTCCCAAGTGCCAGAAGAAAGTACGTTTCTTTGAATACACATTTTAAAGATCCCAACAGCACAGACATCTATCGATGCAGTTATCAAAGTAAATTGATCTTGTTTTAAGGACATTTGGTTGTTTTCACGCAATAAGACAAGGCTCATAATCTCTGTTCTGTTTCTCTTGTGAAGGTTTTGAACAAAGAGAACTTGTCTTGGCCACAGAACTTCATCCAGTCGTATGTTACACATAAAACAGGTGAGACGTCGAACACATTTAAATCGCTTGCTCTCTTCGGGACTCAGTTCTCAGTGATGGTTTGTGTGTTTGTGCAGTGAGAGAGGAGGAACGCAGGAAGCTAATGAGGAGAAACTCTGAGCTGAAACTCGAGTGTGAACATCTGAGCGAAGAGGATCAGAGACTCTGCAGTTGTCTCTCTGTAAGTAGCTGTGCTAAATAAGCCTTGGTTGCCATATAGAGAACACAACTGTAATCGATCTTCAATCGAACTGTGTTTCAACTGATTCTAAAAAAATAAAATCAATAAAACGCCAATCGATATCGAGAGCTTGTGTGAATCAGAAGTGAATTAAATCATGAAATCTGTGTCAGTACCCAGCCCTGACACGCTAAGCTTCTCAAATCAGTATTTAATGTTGTGCTAGTTATTTAAATTAGCATGCGTTTAGTGTAAATGTTTTGCTGTCACCCTAATTGTGCTACATGACTTGGTCTTTTTCAAAACGACATTTCTTTTTGTAAAAAAAGTACAAGATGTGCAAGATTATAAACATTCTATCAGGTAAGAAATAACCTTTTACTATGTGTTGAGATTGAAATATGACTTCAGAAATGTAACAGGGTTGACATTTTATACAGTTTAAGTTGACATTAAACAGATAGTTCACCCAAAAATGAAAATTCTATTATCATTTACTAACCCTTTAACACTTTCGTTCATCTTCAGAGCACAACTGAATATCTTTTTAATGAAATCTGAGAGCTTTCTGTCCCTCCATTTTCAAGCCCCAGAAAGGTATTAAAGACATCATAAAAATAATCCATGTAACTTGAGGGGTTTAATTGCAAAAACATAATTTACCACTTTATTTACAAAATATTAATCTCCAGTGTGCGTGTGCATGAACGTGTGTTGGAGATTCATATTTATAAAGTGGTAAATTGTATTTTTTTTTTTTTTTTTGCACAAACAAAGCACTCGCGGTTAAACCACTGGAGCCACGTGGATTACTTTTATGAAATTTCATTAAAAAGATCTTCATTTGTGTTCTGAAGATGAAGGAAAGCACTTGCGTCACGTCATAAAATTGAGCTTAAACCACTAGAGTCACATGGAGTACTTTTATAATGTCTTTACTACCTTTCTGGGGCTTGAAAGTGGTAGTTGCATAGCTGTCAATGGAGGGATAGAAAGGTCTCCGATTTCATTAAAAAGATCTTCATTCGTGTTCCGAGGATGAATGAAGGTCTTACGGGTAGGCCTGTCACGATAACTATTTTTTGTTGTGCAAATTATTGTTCCAGAATTAATTGTGATAAGCGTTTTTATTGTCATTTTAAGACCATTTTATGCCACTGAATATATAATCATTATATAACAGCATATTAATGCAAGTAGGCCTACACACTTTCAAATGACAACAACCATTTAATACTTTAGATCATGGAAATGAAGGATCAAAATATTTTATGTTCTAAATGAAAAACTTTAATAGTGAATATTTTATTTAAAAAGTGCAAAGTAACAAGTAAAAAAAAAACTGCAAATGCACAAAAACGTTCTTTTCTCAGTAAAGTAAGGGTGCACTATTACTGAAAACACAAACCCTGCTTAGCAGTCAGATGTCTGTCTGAACAAAGGCACAGATGCCAAATTTTTCTAGAGCCGTGTTTTTTTTAAAAGTTTAACTTCTTTTAACTAAACTGTGCACATTCTCTGTGAAAATGAACTCTGCACTCTCAACTGCTGTGTCCCTTGTGAAACGTGTGCTCTATTTTGCACTATTACATTCATATTTGCTCCGGAACAGTGGATTGGGGCTTTGAAATCGAGAGCATTTGGACTTGTGGGTAATTGTCTGGAAAACACAATACATTTACATTTATTCATTTGGCAGACGCTTTTATCCAAAGCGACTTACAAGGGGGGAATTAGGGGTTAGGTGTCTTGCTCAAGGGCACTTTAGTCATGGTATTGAAGGTGGAGAGAGTGCTGTTCATTCACAATCCCCACCTTCAATTCCTGCCGGCGTGGGAATCGAACCAACAACCTTCAGGTTACAAGCCCGACTCCCTCACCATTAGGCGATATATTGCGTCACCAAAAATGATTGAGTCGATATATTGTATTATTGCCTACTTACCGGTGTGGAACGACATGAGGGTGAGTAATTAATGACAGAAGTTTCATTTTTGGGTGAACTGACCCTTTAATAATTTTGAAAAAAAACTACAGTGGGAAATTTATCAGTGATCAGTTACATCATTGTGGTAACAGGGTTGACATTTTTTTAATTGATTTTTAAAAAGAAGAGACTAAGACTGCATCCATTCTATATAGTAGGTACTACATTTGGTTTGAAACTTTGTGCCATTAAAAAAAAAGTACGTATTATATAGTATGAATGAAATCCGGACATACTGCATCCATGCTACATACTACATCATTATCATGTGACCTACAGTAGCATCGCTTCATCTCCATTTGCAAATCCTCTCCTGTGGCCTCATGAGATGCTCTCTTCACAATCACACCAGATGTAGTAGATCATCTGGGTACTTTTCGACCACTGCTTTATGAACACTATTGAATTCGGACATACTATTCTTGACACATAACGTTTTTCACCTACTATATAGTATTCCTATGGAAGTAGGTGTATTTGGACACATCGTAACTTTTTTTTTTTCTCAAAAGAGAAGTTTTTACTTATTTTTGTATTCTATTTTTTACTTTTATAAGGGCAAAATATGATGCATACCCTGATAACACAACAAAGTTTTTTTAATAATTTATTTTTAAATCAAGCAACATAGAAGCATAGAATAATATTTAAAGGGTTAGTTCAGCCAAAAATGAAAATTCAGTCATTAATTCCTCTCCCTCATGTGGTTCTACACCCGTAAGATCTTCGTTCATCTTCAGAACACAAATTAAGATATCTTTGATGAAATCCAAAGTCTCTATTGACAACAAGTTAATGAACACTTTCAGATGAACAGATACTAAAACATATTTAAAACAGTTCATGTGAGTACAGTGATTCAACCTTAATATTATAAAGTGACGAGAATACTTTTTGTGCGCCAAAAAAAAACGAAATTACGACTTTTCAACAATATCTAGTGATGGCCGATTTCAAAACACTGCTTCATGAAGCTTTATGAATATTTTGATTCGAATCAGTGATTCGGTTCGCGTATCAAACTGCCTAAATCATGTGAACTATTGAAATTTCGAATCAATTATGTCGTAATGAATCCTCGTTTACTGAAATCACGTGACTTTGACGCTCCGAACCACTGATTCGAATCAAAAGATTCGTAAAGCTTCATGAAGCAGTGTTTTGAAATCGGCCATCACTAGATATAGTTGAACGGTCGTGTAGTTTTTTTGGCGCACAAACAGTATTCTCGTCACTTTATAATATTAAGGTTGATCCACTGTACTCACATGAACTGTTTTAAATATGTTTTAGTGTCTTTCTGTTCATCTGAAAGTGTTAATTGTCCTCACTGAACCATCGGATTTCATCAAAAATATCTTAATTTGTGTTCAGAAGATGAATGAAAATATTACGGGTGTAGAACGACATGAAGGTGAGGAATTAATGACAGAACTTTCATTTTTGGGTGAACTAACCCTTTAACTTTACTTATTATTCACCTCAGGTTAAAAGTTTTCAATTTCTGTACCACTATCATCAGGACAAAAAATGTGTTTTTTCCGAACCTTCCATTTAAACAGCTAGTCCTGCCCCAAACTCACGACATTGGTTGAACAGGTATTGCTGTGTCAGATTGGTAAAATCTAAGTGAATGATTGTAAATTTGTGCTCAACAGAAATGCATTGAGCAGAAGGAGCGACTTTTGGGTCAGCAGAGGGAGGCTCAGGCATCCCTGGAGCGTCTCAAGACTCTGATTCGACTCATCCAGCGCGACCAGATGATTCAAGTGACTATGACGGCCACCACCACCACTGGAGCATCGCTGCTCTCACTGCCGTGGATCAAAGCCGCGGGCAGCAGCACCAGCACCACAGCGCCCACAGCTGGCCCCTCCGCAGTACTGCACAAAAGCGTGCTTCAGCCGCAAGGAAACAACTGACCCCGAACACACACAGAACAGCTCTGTACGAGATCGCCACACGGTGATATCCAACCAATGTGCATTTTCTTCTGGTAATGTCTTACCATAAAATAATGGGAAAAATTGAAAAAAAAGTCATTGAAAAAAAGAAATAAGCGTCACACGATTCATAAGTATTTTTTAAAGCCAACACACACAGTGCTCACAAGATTTTTTTTATTCACTGTTTTTTAATGTATTATTTTTCTTGGCCTTAATGTATTTATGACTAGATTACAATGCCGTTGCAGATATATGAAATAAGTATTCTACATAGAAACGTTTCTTTTTATGCTTTGCGGTTTTTTTTTATTAGGGTTTGGCGTGTGCATTTCGGGGGGAATAATCGTTCGCATTTCGTTATTGAGACGGTTAGCATAGTTAGAAATGATGACAAGCGACACATGAGATGGAGAGCGCCGTACTGTCGGTATATCTGAATAGATTTGCATTTTCCGATGAACAATGTTTGCCATATTAATTCAGGTTAAAGCGAGACAGGGAAACGTTTTCATTTTGTGTGTACTTGCGAGCGTACAAACATAAAAAAACAAACAGCGACAACAAAAAAAAATAATTTTTCAGTATTAATAGAGATAAAAGAACAAAGTATTTAAGATAACAACAGAATTTAGCCTTTTTAGTGACGAATTTAGTATTTTCATGCTGATGCCTGTTAATAATTTCAAACAAGTATTGGAGAGAGGGATCGTTGTACATATATGATTTTATTTCATTTTATTTCGGCTGTCCCAACAACAGAAACGAAAAGACCATTTCAGTTTTTTGAGTGCCTGATCCCGGAATCCAAAAATGTTTATTTTGTCTCCCCACCATATAAAATATGCCAAAAACCCTGAGTGTTTTTGTACCGTTAACTATAATGTTTTCATCTCATCTTGCTCTCTTGTCTGTTTTTACTTTTCACTGAAGTGTTGTATGTTTTCATTTACTCGTCTCACTCCAAGGATACCACAAGTTGCATTATTATTATTATTATTATTATTATTATTTAAAATTGTTAGAAGTGAACACTGCCTGATGAATATAAGTGAAGAATTCATATCTAAAACACTCAATGGAAAAAAAGGACATAATTTGGATGGAAGGGAAAGTTTAGCATGTTCATTTGGATGGTTTGTCTTCCTGCGTGGTTCGAAAACAGACGCCACATCATTAACACGTCGCAAATAACCAGTTAACGTCAGCACTATCATTCTCGACAAAGGCGATTTCAGTAAAAGTGTTAAATAATGAATAACATCATCTGTGTGTACCTTTTAAGGGCTAACAAACGTACTTAATCACAGTTGGAATAATATTTGATTTCCTTCCGTTCAAAAGGAATATCTACTGAATTCATATGCAGCTAAATTACCGTGTTACATTTGGTACATTGTCTTTTGTGTAACATTTTCTATGAAGTCTGTATATGTAATGTAATATTGCGTGGTAACACTACAGTTCAGCTCTATATATTAACATATGCTTTGCATTATAAATTTACAATTAATTGTATTTTTACAGCATTTATTAATCTTTTTCTTTTACGATTGTTCAATGTTAGTTCCGACTCTCTGGAATTGACCCTTCGCAAAGACCCGCCCCCTTTAGTTACTGACAAGTCATGTGATCTCACGCCACACATCATGTTCTCACGCAGTGAAAAATACATCGGAGCAAAGAAGACACTGACAACATGTCAACAGACATATAAAAGTTTCATATTTAAAATATTGTAATTTTTTAAAGAAGTTTAATCAATAAATAGCGTATAGTGTGTCTTTAATGTGTGGTGACAGATCGCTGTAGCTCCTGTGAACCGATCATCTCTTCATACTAGTTCATTTATAGCATCAAATAAACATGAATGAACATCAGAAGGAATGTTGTTTCAAGTGTGGAAAGACGTGAGGACACACAATTTTTGAAGTTCACCAACGTTAATCTACTAACTCTCCTGACTGTTTGTCAGACAAAATGGCGGATTCAGGGTTATGATTGGTCAGATCGCCTGTCAATCAAACTGTTCGCGAAGGGTCAATTAAACAATTTTTTTGACTTAACTATAGCATTTTTTTGCAATTATAGGTTAAATCAAGTTATATGTATGTAGAAATTAAATTCAACCAAGATTTATTAATGTTGTAAATATGTACAACTAATGTTAATATGTACAGCTTTCCTGAAAAGTGTTACTTATACATTACAAAAGTATAATTGACAAATTAGTTATAACAAACTCTAATACTAATGGTCACAAGCATTAAAACGTGATCAACACAAAATATTCTGTTAAAATATAACTATAAATATGTATCGTGTGTATATATGTATACAGACGTCATAAAAAGTGCCGTTTGTTTTGTTTTCTTGACAAACTTTAAATCTCATCCCACAGAATGTCTCATTCAGGTCCTGTATTATCATATTAGAATGTAATCGAATGCATATCATCTGTTGGTTTGTTTCGTAATAGCATTAAAGTCCGTAACTAGACTAAATTATTTTCTTGTTTTCCTGTAAAAAAGGGTAAATATCTCGTCATCATTTCTTAAGGAAAATAGCGAAGTAAATTAGTCTTGTTCTACAGCTGTTCAGATGTTTTTATTGGAAAACAAGACGATGCTGATCGAGAAATGACAGTGTATGGCAGGGCAGTGGGATGTGATGTTAATATCAGGCCTTTCCATGAATACTAGAGTTGTTTAAATTAAACTATATCAGTGCTCTGTTCTTCATATCACTTCCGTCTACATTGCGACACGTCCCTGATTTCTGTTGACCCGTAGTGGCCCATGATCCTCAGATATCTTCAGATATCCTCTCCGGGAGAAACTGTGCAGTGCTTATACAGATCTATTTTACTACACTCAACACTACGTTGAACAAAAACAAATTATATTCTTTTATCAATGAACAAATGAGGGATGACAAAAAATGACATTTTTTTTTTATTGTTTGCTAATTATGCATTTTGACTTGGCTTGCAATATGTGACGTGTCCATTTGCAACGGAGAAGGAAGCAAAGCGAAGCAGATAAGACAACACGGAGGTGTTTAGCTAGATGTCTTTGGACTGTGTTTTTCTTTGTCATTTTGAAGGGGACTGTCCAGTGGATAGTACATATAGAAGAGTGTTTGTCTTACATATGCCAATGTAGTTTTTACATCATCTTATGATCTATTAAAGTTGATTGATGGAAGTTCATCAATTGTAAGAGTTGTCTCACTTTTTCTGCTTTTGAAGAGTAAAAATAAGGTGTATTAAATGTGTGCTAAAGGGGTAGTTTACCCAAAAATGAATGAATTAATTCCTCACCCTCATGTCGTTCTACACCCATAAGATCTTCGTTCATCTTCAGAACACAAATTAAGATATTTTTGATGAAATCTGATGGTTCAGTGAGTCTCTATTGACAGCAAGATAATAAAAACTTTCAGATGTCCAGAAAGATACAAAAAAACATATTTAAAACAGTTCATGTGAGTACAGTGGATCAACCTTAATATTATAAAGTGACGAGAATACTGTTTGTGCGCCAAAAAACCAAAATAACGACTTTTCAACAATATCTAGTGATGGCCGATTTCAAAACACTGATTCGTGAATATTTTTTGTTTCGAATCAGTGGTTCGAAGCGCCAAAGTCAGTAAACAAGGCTTTGTTACGTCATAAGTGTTCGAAATGTCAATATTTCTCTTGACTTTGGCAGTTTTTTTATACGTGATTCGAACCCCTGAATCGAAACAAAAGATTCGTAAAGCTTTGAAGCAGTGTTTTGAAATCGGCCATCACTAGATATTGTTGAAAAGTCGTTATTTTGTTTTTTGGCGCACAAAAAGTATTCTCGTCACTTTATAATATTAAGCTTGATCCACTGTACTCACATGAACTGTTTTAAATATGTTTTAGTGTCTTTCTGTTCATCTGAAAGTGTTCATTATCTTGCTGTCAATAGAGACTCTCTGAGTCATTGGATTTCATCAAAAATATCTTAATTTGTGTTCTGAAGATGAACGAAGATCTTACGGGTGTAGAACGACATGAGGGTGAGGAATTAATGACTGAATTTTCATTTTTGGGTGAACTAACCCTTTAATGGTTATTATTACATTGCTAAGTTGGTAACAACCATATTTCGATTCTCAGCTTCAGACATTCTACTAACAATAATTAACTTTGTGACTACATGTCAACTAACTCACATTAGAATATTAGTTGACTGTCTGCACAGTTCACCCACAAATGAAAATGTGCTGTTAATTTTACTCACCCTCAGGATTTCCTCAGTAGAACAGTGAAGAAGAGTTTTAACTGAAACCGTGGTTCTTGGTGATTCATATAATGGAAGTCAATGGGTGGCGTCACTTTGAGATTCAAAGAAACAGACAAAACAAAATGAATACCTGCGGCTCCTGACAATACATTGAGGTCTTAAGAAGTGAAGCGATCGGTCTATGCAGGAAACTGAACATGATTTACAGCACTTCAGAGTTAAAATTTCCTTATTGTTTACTCACGTCCATGTCATCCAAGATGTTTATGTCTTTCTTTCTTCAGTCAAAAAGAAATTACAATTTTTGAGGAAAAAATTCCAGGATTTTTCTCCATATAGTGGACTTCAACAGCTACCAAAAGGTTGAAGGTCCAAATTGTAGTTTCAATGCAGCTTCAAAGGGCTCTACATGATCCTACCCGAGTCGTTCTAAAAAAAATAAAAAATAATATACTTTTTAACCACGAATGCTCATCTTGCAGTGCTCTGTGATGCTCCACGCGTTGGAAAGGCCACACGTGACATAGGCAGAAGTACCAATCCAGTGTCTATAAGGCAAATGTGCTAAGATGAAGCCAAACGGCTTTTACAAAAAAAGGTATAATGATGTTGGAGGAGAAAATGAGATGTTTTTCGCCCTTCCGCCTACGTGGTGTGACCTTTCCAACGTGATTATGTAATGCGTGGCACATCACAGAGCAGTTGTTTAAAAAAAGTATATATTTAGAAAACGTACGATGGTTTCGCTAGATGAGACTCTTATTCCTCGTCTGGGATCATGTAGAGCCTTTGAAGCTGCAGTGAAACTGCAATTTGGACCTTCAACCTGTTGAACCCCAGTGAAGTCCACTATATGGAGAAAAATCCTGGAATGTTTTTCTCAAAAACCTTCATTTATTTTTGACTGAAGAAAGAAAGACATGAACATGTTGGATGACATGTGTGAGAGTAAAATATCAAGAAATTTTGAAGTGAACTAATCCTTTGTTTATATGTAATGCAGTGAAAGTGTCCAATGGACACTTCATATGCCATGAGACCACGGCAGAGTTGTGAAGCGTCGCAGTTGATGCTAGTAGGTCACATGACCATGACAACATGACATTTCATTCATACTTTATAGGCTAGAACTTAGTTTTATCAATCACAAAATATTTGCTAATTCAAATAAATGCCCGCTCAGAGGGTGTGCGATTTAGTCTATCACATCTGACCTTTGACCTTCAGTCACTGTAGAAGGCAATGCCTGACTGATTTACCAAATAATGAACCTAACCATACAGCAATTAAAGTCACCACTAAATAAAAACGGACAATTCTTATATTTTTTATAGAATATTGCAGTATTTATTATAAATGTTTTATCTACACAGTAAAAATCCCAGAGTTAAATCAACTCTGCTCAGATAACATTTGGTCCCTCTCTAAATAGTGTTAAAGTAACACTGAAGCAGAGTTAAAGTTAATGAGATAATTAAGCAATTAATTAAGCGATGATTGAACATTAATGATGAACACCTGCTGTTAACAAGCAGAATCACTGAAGAAAAGAGAAACACAAGCACAACAACTGACTAATTTCCTGAACAACTGAACAACTCTGCTTCAGTGTTACTTTAACACTATTTAGAGAGGGACCAAATGTTATCTGAGCAGAGTTGATTTAACTCTGGGGATTTTACTGTGTATGAACGTCATCGTTTTTATTCATGTGCCCTCAAAACGTTCCCTTCCTCTTGCAGTGACATCTTCTCTGATGATGTGTTTTATAGGCGTGAGGACGGGACAACCTGTCACTCCCATTACATCACAGCAAACCACAACCATCCAATCAATTCCCCATATGCAAAATCAAGTCCCGCCCTACATTTACTCTTGTTCGAGAAGCAATTGACCCTTCGCAGCAGTTTGATTGACAGGCGATCTGACCAATCATAACCCCGATTCCACCATTTTGTCCATCAAAGCAGTCAGGGGAGTTAGTAGATTAATGTTGGTGAACATGAACTGAAATATTGTGTGTCCTCATGTCTTTCCACACTTGAAACAACATTCCTTCTGATGTTCATTCATGTTTATTTGATGCTATAAATGAACTAGTATGAAGAGATGATCGGTTCACAGGAGCTACAGCGATCTGTCACGACACATTAAAGAGACACTAGACGCTATTTATTGTTTAAACTTATTAAAAAAATTACGATATATTAAATATGAAACTGTTTCATACAGTGTCCTCTTTTCTCCGTGATGTATTTTTCACTGCATGAGAACATGATGTGTGGCGTGAGAGCGCATGACTTGTCGGACATAGCAACAGTAACTAAAGGGGGCGGGTCTTTGCGAAGGGTCAATTTTACTCTTAGATATACAACGCTATGTATTGCGAATCCCATGAATGTGAAAGAAACTCGGACTCGGGTACTCACTTGTTCAAGTAAAATAACATGCGCGTGCATTTTAGCCTGTGACGAATTGATTAATTCAACAAAACACATCTAGGGGATGACAATGGAGATGATTTAGTTACATCTAATCTAAGGAACAAATAAATGGCTCCCTGCCAATCCGCAGTCTCTTCAAGAAGGCTGCCTTCTTGTAACGCACATAGTACACTTAAGCATCATTCACTCTGCTGCGTAATAGCGCCAAAGTAAGACAAAAAGTAATATATTGACCCGGGAATGGAACCAAAGTACTCGGAATCAGACCGTGGAAAACGAGCCCAGTGTGGAAGCCCTCAATGAGCTGCTCCACATTCTCTCAGCCAACTTCACGAGGTCAGATGATTTTAAAACTTTATCAAAGGAAGAATCTGTATGATGGGTATTTTATGATGCTTGTCCAACCTTTAAAAATATTTTAAATTAAGTAAAATTCACACATTTAAATATAAACAAAAACTGCTGCTGATAACGGTTACTCATCACTTTGGAGAGTACGACACCTGCTGGCTGAAGAGTGTAACTCACTCCATTGATGTTCAGTGGCTGATGAATTATTCATCAGGAACTATTTTCATTGGGGAGAAGAAATAGAGTAAATATAGGCTATATAATGATAGAAACTAACTTGCCAATTTTCTGAAACGTAATTTACGTATTAATTAGACCTACTTGTTTATTGTTTTAAACAATATCACACTATATCATGCTGTGGTCCTGAACAATGTGCATTTGCTTTGAAATTGTTCCACATTCAGATATAAGTTTAGCATGTGCAGGAGTGAGTTAATGAGGGAAATAAATTGAAGCATTTGCTAATTTATTTGTCATGGCACAAAATGTACAATTATCCACTACCGCGGTAAGAATGACAATGATTTTCAGAACACTTTTAAAAAATCTTATAGATATTAACATGCTATGGACCGCATCTTGTGTGTTTGCTCTTATTTTTTAATTTAATTTTGTACAGTTGTCATTTATTTTGCATTACTTCACTAAAACAATACACATTCTCTGCACGAATAAACAAATTAAACCTCCACTATGAGACTCCACTGTGACAACCCAAAATGAACAATTGTCTCCCAGCAACACCCGGCCGGATGGTGACCGATGGGATCCTCTCACAGCCAATCACAGCGCACACAAACGTGTGACCCTCAAACTTGGCTGTTGTGATGTTGATCAGCTTCATTTGGCTTCCGAATGTTTCCAACTGCTGCTCCAAACGCTTTAATCCAGAGCTGGAGAACTGCTCCAGGTTTTCTGGTGCAACAGCTGCAGTTAATGGCACTGAAGCTCATAAGCCCTCAGAGTTTCCCTCATATGATCACACAAGCAGCACAAGTGTAAATAACAAAAGGGACCATTTTTGCTTTGGTTGAGTTTAGTAGATTTGAACAGAAATCAAGATGGTTTCGTTTCATTGGTAATGTTCAAAGTGGCTTTTATTCAGAAACTACTCCAACAAATATTTTCTCCCCAAAGGTCTCATTACCATCCTGAAAAATGTATCGCAGTTCTCATTACTGTAATATTGTTAGCAGTGTTGGGGAAAGCCCTAAAAAAGTAACTAATTATGTTACTTTTAATGAAAAGCAACACATTATTATGCGTTTCTTCTCACCTGGGCTGGGTTTGCTTGTTTGATTTTTTAATAACAACAAAAAAGTTCTATTTTTGGCAAATGTTTTTCAGCGCTTTCACACCAAAAGTGAAATGGATAAATGCATGTTCACATTTAGTCTTGAACAACAATAATCATCATGTTTACTTGTAATGCATTGCCCCCAAAATGGCTGTATATTCATTTACAATATATTTCAGTATTCTTTCCAAGACTGCTAATATTTCACGAGTATCTTTTATGCGTTTTAGCTGCTCGTTTAGATGACAACGGTGTTTTCGTGACCTGAAAACGCAAATTGTGAAAACGGGTTTCAAGTTTTGAATACTTGTATCATGCTGTGTAAACAGCAAAAACGTGAATACAGGGCAGATGTACTACAAAAGGAAAACTACGGTGGCCGAGAGAGCTCAACGCGCTGCAAATAAAAAAACACATGCAAATGAAAAAAAAAAAAAAAACGTGATCATCAGTTTGACAACACGTGCTGCAAATCCTCACAACACATGCAAACACAAAAACGCTGCAAATACAAAAACACGCTGCAAATAGCACAAACCACAACGGAAATGTTTCAAGGGGACCCCAAAAAGTGACGTACCCCTTGACAACAGCACAAGCTAAAATTATTATAAAAATATATTATGTAGGCATTAATGTGTTTCACTAACAGAAAAGTGTTTTAATATGTGGCATTGTTGTTAACTCATTAAACTTTAAGAGATGATAATTTAGTGGATGATTTAAAAATATTCGTTAATCATCTGTAGCGTACTAATGTGACGTCATCATAACGGCCGCCTGAGAGCGCTCGACGACCACGTCATCTGTGAGCGTGAGCTTCTAACTGGAAAACACTTTATTAAAAATAATAAATACATGAAATAATGTACAGTTTATTTTTGTTTGCAGTTTTTATAGTATTTAATGATTGTGAACACATTGTGCACTCAAATGCCGTACACTATATAGGGATTAGTGAATGAGTGAACGGGTGAGCGGTTTCGGACACAGCTAATAAGCAGGTCCTAGTAGGGTTCGTCACTTTTTGGGGTCCCCTTGAAACATTTCCGTTGTGGTTTGTGCTATTTGCAGCGCGTTTCTGTGTTTGAATGTGTTGTGAGGATTTGCAGCACATGTGTTGTCAAACTGATGATCTGGTGTATTTGCATGTGTTTATTTTTTTATTTTCGTGTGTTTTCTTATTTGAGCTCTCTCGGCCACCGTAGAAAACAGATGTACAGATGACAACATTATAAAAACTATTCCTGTCTACACGGATCCACGCAAACGACTAAAAACGCTGTTATGCTTGCCTGACAAGTTGTTAAGAAAGACTACGTGCCTGCGCACATACAGAGCACTCGCCTCGCGCATGCCTATCCACCTTACTTTTTTACAGTTTACTGCACTTTGATATTCTTCTTGTTATTTACCGATAGCAGCTAATAAATCTGAAGTCTCGCACATTCACAGAAAACACCTTTTTTCCCGCGTTGAAAAAGAAGGTGGATGGACTAAACACGTAATACGCATGTGTATGCCGTCACCGTTTTCACGAAGATGATATGGTATCATTTTCAAAAACTTGCATTTTGAAACCCATTTTCAAAAGTTTGCGTTTTCTGGCCACCAAAACGCTGTTGTGTAAATGAATGGCCAAAACGCATGAAAGGTTTTCGGATTTTAGTTGAAACTATGGCAAGCCGTTTTGACTTTTATTCATTTTCAGGATATGAACTTGTGATATCAAGAATTACATTTCCACTAGTAACAACGTTAATTCCTGATATCAACAATTCATTTTCCACTAGTAAAAACTATAATTCTTGATATGTAATTGTATTTTTACTGGTGAAATCTCGTCATAGGCTGCCATTCAAATTCAGTTGTTGATATCAAGAATTAATTTATTACTAGTTGAAATTCCAGTTTTGGTTCCTTGCCGCTGTTGCCTTTGGCTTGCTTAAGTTGGGGACACTTGCTTGATATTCAGCAGTGTTTTTGATATGCCTGCATTGGCGCCGTTGTATGCGAACTGAGCTGAGCCGGACGATTACGTCACTGTTTTCTGCAGTGCTGCTATACCTAAATTAACTAGACTAATAACTACTGATATTTGTAACGGAATGAATCAATAATATATAGAATAAGCTGCACAATGACACCATTTTCTTATTAATGTAAAGCTGCTTTGCCACAATTTGCATTGTAAAAAGCGCTATATAAATAAAGATGACTTGACTCGACTTAATCAACCAATCACATGGCAGTTGCTTCAATGGGTGCGGTCCTGGTCAAGACAATCTCATGAACTCCAAACTGAATGTTGGAATGGGAAAGAAAGATGATTTAAGCAATTTTGAGCGTGGCATGGTTGCGGCAGTCCTGTGGGCGAAAATGCTTTGTTGATGCCAGAGGTCAGAGGAGAACGGGCCGACTGATTCAAGCTGATAGAAGAGCAACTTTGACTGAAATAACCACTCGTTACAACCGAGGTCTGCAGCAAAGCATTTGTGAAGCCACAACACGCACAACCTTGAGGCGGATGGGCTACAACAGCAGAAGACCCCACCAGGTACCACTCATCTCCACTACAAATAGGAAAAAGAGGCTACAATTTGCACAAGCTCACCAAAATTGGACAGTTGAAGACTGGAAAAATGTTGCCTGGTCTGATGAGTCTCGATTTCTGTTGAGAAATTCAGATGGTAGAGTCAGAATTTGGCGTAAACAGAATGAGAACATGAATCCATCATGCCTTGTTACCACTGTGCAGGCTGGTGGTGGTGGTGTAATGGTGTGAGGGATGTTTTCTTGGCACACTTTCGGCCCCTTAGTGCCAATTGGGCATCGTTTAAATGCCACAGCCTAACTGAGCATTGTTTCTGACCATGTCCATCCCTTCATGACCACCATGTACCCATCCTCTGATGGCTACTTCCAGCAGGATAATGCACCATGTCACAAAGCTCGAATCATTTCAAATCGGTTTCTTGAACATGACAATGAGTTCACTGTACTAAAATGGGCCCCACAGTCACCAGATCTCAACCCAATAGAGCATCTTTGGGATGTGGTGGAACGGGAGCTTCGTGCCCTGGATGTGCATCCCACAAATCTCCATCAACTGCAAGATGCTATCCTATCAATATAAGCCAACATTTCTAAAGAATGCTTTCAGCACCTTGTTAAATCAATGCCACATAGAATTAAGGCAGTTCTGAAGGCGAAAGGGGGTCAAACACAGTATTAGTATGGTGTTACTAATAATCCTTTAGGTGAGTGTAGATCGGCAGTTTAAGACATTAAATTCATAAGCACAAGACACTTCTCTTTAACAATATAAATTAGACTTTATTGATTATTAGAGAGTGAAATGATGAAATTCCAAGTTTCTAGCAATTCATGCAGTTCATAAGACCTGATCTGAACGAACCATCAATCATTAATTTAACCCTTCTGTCGCTTCTTAGGCGGGTTATTAAATTTTATATCAATAAACCAGTTCGGCTAGAATCTGGAGGTACTTGCGTTCATCATTTGTGTCTTTAAATGGGGATTCCCTTTGCCAGCGTCTTTGGCTTGGAGAAAGGTGTCTCCAAGGTGTCTTTTCATGTCTGGATTGATGTTGTGGGAAGCCAATCACGTTGTGGTCTTTGTTTCTGAAATGGCTTTTCTCCTCATATCATAAATTACATTTCATCTGTACTTTCATCTTAACTTTCAGAGAGTACAGTTTAGACATGATTTCTCTAAAAATGATATGATACATGATACAATTTTATCTTTGAGAAGTCATAGTAAACAACACAACATTCCAATCGACCATTCGAAAGTTATAACAAATGAATTGTGAGTGATCTAAGCATAACTTGTCACATGTATAGGTTGCAAACATGATATAGAATTACGCAGTTGAACGATGTTTGATTATAAGTCCGTTTAGAATTGTTTTGGATGATTTTATGCAGGTTATATGAAAAAACTGTGTTTTTCCTGTGGATTTAAACTCTGTGTCACTCAGAGGTCACTCAAGGTCATACAAGTTTTGTATCAATATTTGAGTTTACAAACTTTCAAGCAGCACTGTACACGCATGTATGCTTATGTAATGATAAAACACCTTATTACAAGGTAGATGTAGTATTATCCTACCCTCGTGCCAATAATAAAGTAAAATGCAGATAAATTCTGGCAATGAAAATAAGATTCTTTTTACATTACAGTAATAATAATTTAGTAAAAAATAAAATGTGCTTTCATTTCAAAGCTTTACTCTAAATGATAAAATAAAACAAAGTGAGGAATTCAAAAAAAAAAGTGAATGAAAAAGCATCAGGTTTCATTTCGTGTTGCACATGTAAACAGTATCAGTTATTATTAGTGACACAGATCTTGCACGACTCGAATAAGAATAATCGAGTTATAATAAGCACAAACGCGGCTAGGCAATTCCTCATGTATATTTAGTGTACCGTGGGAATTCAGACAGACTGCTTTGAGCACTCACAGAGACCTTGTTCAAATAGATACTGTTTATAAAAGAGTGAAGCAACTGGAAGATGCTTATAAAGAGAATTTTTTTTCATCACAGTAGTGTTTAGTTTAGGGTTTATGCTGATCTGAGAGCAGTTTTGGAAATGTCTTTAGGCACAGTGCCTGCATGACGTCTGCCCAAACTCATTTAAACTAACACTTATTGATGTTTCGCATTCATGGATTTATCAGATATCCAGGACTTAGTCTTTTTTATGTTCAAGTAAAATGATCCTGGTCTAAAAATGTCATGTTGGTGAATTCCCAAATGTAAATTGTCACATACATCGGGGATAAACAATAATTCATTGGCCCTAATGAGCTTTGCATCCAAATACAATATAATTACATTAGTGGGGCTCAAAATTCTTTTAATAACCAGTGGGAAGAATCCCAACTTTCAAATAAATCCTAGAGGATTTTCACACAAAGTTATGTTAGCGTAATGAAAAAGTGAATAATAATGCCTGGGTTTGTTTTCCGTCCATTCAATAATTTTTTTATTATTGTTATAGTCTTTAACTTTTTATGTTTCTAAACATGAAATAATCAGAATGTTGCTTCACTTCATTTAAATACTCTGAAGATATATTTCTAGTTGAAATAAAGACTGACGGAAGCATATAAATTGTCACTGGACCTTTTCTGGTATGAATATGATTTTGTTCTAATTTTAGTTGATGGCAGACATCCTGATATACATTTAAAGCATTAAATGTAGTAGTTTTACCTCACGTCGTCTTGTCTAAAAGACAGCTTTTGTACCCATCCTCATACTGTAAGAATCACATGACTTTGGAATGGCTAAATCTGCTGATGTCATGCATCGTGCAAATATAGTTATCTCAGTGAATAAGACTCACAAATATCTGTTTTTTTTTTCAGAGTAGATGTCTTGTTGCAATCAAAATTTCAGGCTACTTTTCTAAGCGTGTCCAGCAGATGGCAGTATTGCAGTTTACTATATGCTAATAAAGCATCTTTTGTGCTCCTATGGAAAGCTAAAGTATGTCTGTTAAAGCATTTTGGGGGTTCATTATCATTCTGTTGTGTTTTACGTTCTTCAATCTGTTGGGACACACTGACGGACCTTCTACTTGACGAACTGTCTGTGTCTGTGGCTCACAGATAGTTAACACAGGTGATGGGGTTTGAAGACACACCAGGGCCGTCACGTCCTCTGTGTGAGCGGTTCCTCATCCAGCGTAATCCTGCTTGAGCCACACCTGATCTCCTGTGATAGCACACAATTCCCAACAACAACACTGGCCTGGATGCCGTTTGCATTGACAGATCCCAGCGCTGATAGTGTGTCCTTGTGTTTGTGGTTTAAATGGACTAATGAAAGCGTTGACCTCTGTTGGGAGACAACAGTACTGCTGAAAGTCAAGCAGCCAGGGTGTGTGTCCACCACCGACATCCTGCGAGGGCATCAGGAGCATTGATTTTCCACAAGGACCTGATGACTTTTTGCAGTTTATAGCATTAGCTTGCCAACCTGTTATTAATTATGGTTTTTACTGCCACAACACATATCAATATAGAGGTGATGTATTGGTGGTTAAGTTAACGTAAACCGGTCTTATTATCCCAGATGTAAATGGAGAAAAGCTGTAAATAGGAGCCATTCATCATTTTGGTGCACTGAGATTTTGACCTTGGCTGTTTAAAACGATTAGTCCTGAAAAATATATGAGCAGTTTTCCATTATATCAAAGACAAACAAAACATTAGTAAGACACTCAAGAAGGGCAGAGGGTTTCAAGAGAAACTTCTCAGTTTTCTTTACTTATTGTACAACATTACCCTAGGAGTTCATAACCTGTCTGAACTGAATTCTGAATTTGATGATTACAGTATGAGTAGATTCTATTCAAATCTCGCTCGTTTGGCCTCAGTATTAAAATAAGTGTTAAAATGGGATGTTAATGCCACTTGACTTCAAAGGCAACATTTAGGTCCTGTATTAAGTTAGATTTTGGCCAATCGGATCACAAGTGGTCGATGCCAAATACAGGTGTAAAATATGTTGAGGTTGTCCACTTTCGACCACTTCCAGAGGTAGTCGAAAATGCCTTTTGCTAGTGTTGGCACTCATGGGGACAAATGTGTTCGAACAGCCACAAAAGAATGGCTAGTCTCCACTACTGACTTAACGCATAAACATTATGGGAATTGCGCTAGCCAGACGGGATTTAAATGTTGGTCCAGTCCCAAATGGCACACTTCATTTGCGCTTTCGGCTTTCGTAAGGTTTCAGAAGGGTACACACAAGCTTTTAAGGTCAAAACGCGCCCTTGTTTTGCACTTTTGCTGAGCCCATACCGGTGCGAGCTCTGTGGCAGACTTCTTCCCGACAATCAAAGCCACGTTTCGTCAAGAATACCATGAGTGTTTAGGGTGCCATTTGTTGGCTGAAGACCTATGTTTGTTTTGAAGAAAAAAATGTACCAAGCACAATGTTCTCCCACCATTCCTGATTTCTAACACTCACTCAACGCGTTCGCCGTGGTCTTACGGCTATCAGAGCAGAAACGAAAGCTGCTGCTCTCCATGTGTTATTCTGACGTGTCCAGTCGTGTTCGTGTATAAATTGCGTGAGCTTATTTCGTCCACTAGATCGAAAGATCTGAAAAAGCCCATACATTTACCAGCCCATAGACTCTCTCCTCAAAGAAATCAGGGCAGAAGTGGTTGAAAGACAGAGGAGACAGATTAAAACACCAGCTGTGAACGGGAATGTGTCTCCCTCGTCTAATTGTGATCTGATCTACCAAAACTCATCTTAATACCAGGTGTAAACAGGGCCATGATGTGAGAGTTGCGGCAGAAGGGAAGATTTTCAGTTAATAAATAGATAAACTTGGTAATGTTTCTTACTCAGAGCTATTATATGACTTCAGGAGACATTAAGTATGAGTCATATAGACTACTTTTATAGTTTTATGGTGTTTTGTCATGTTGGGGCTTCACGGCTTTAGATTATTTTCACTTTCATTGTATGACAAAAAAACTTGGATATTCTGCTGTTCATTGTTTTTCTTCATTTTTTTCCCAGCGTAACATTTATCAGCAGAATGTCAAGTCACCTTTATTTATTATTGAGTATTGATTCATTCTGCTGTGAAAATCATTAGTTATTAATTTAGTTAATTTATCTATACCGCAGCTCTTGAGAAAAAGTGATGTCATCGTCCAGCTCAGTTCAGTTCAGTTCAGCTCAGTTCAGTTCAGTTCAGTTCAGTTCAGTTCAGTTCAGTTCGCACACAATGGTTTCAATGCAGGCAGATCAAAAACATTGTTGAATATCAAGTGTCCCCGACCAAGCAAGCCAGAGGCGACTGTGGCAAGGAACCAAAACTCCATCAGGTGACAAAAATTAAGAAATAAACCTGGCTGAGAAATCAGGCTCAGCAAGATCAGGGGGATCTGTGCCACTGGGTACGGCCCAGATCCGGCTGACTACGGTAAACCTCGGGATAAATGATGTAACGAGTACACCGGGCGTTATAAGAAGTGTTCTCGCTTCTGGCTGACCTAATCTATGCTAACAATCCTTTAACAGATATGAAAATATTAATTGATAATGTGTATGCAAGGTTAAATGTGAGCAAAAAGACTCTTTGATCACAGATCCTTGTCTAACGCGAGCTCTTCAACGGTTAAGGAGAGATTGGACAGATCAGTGATCTGTGATCCGGACGGAGCAGTAATGATGAGCATTACCTCTTTACAAGGTGAGT
Source organism: Zacco platypus (assembly GCA_038088235.1). Classification (NCBI taxonomy): domain Eukaryota; kingdom Metazoa; phylum Chordata; class Actinopteri; order Cypriniformes; family Xenocyprididae; genus Zacco; species Zacco platypus. The sequence goes on along the minus strand of CM076066.1, from coordinate 21,206,443 downwards.
GCTATGTTGAGCAATGTCACTGCTTTCTTTACTCAGTGTCATACTAAGTTGGGTGTACTGTGTAAATATTTAATGTAGGTACGTAGGAAATATGGATTGGATAACAGAAACAGTATATTGATTGGAATATTACACCTCAGTGTAGTGAAGAGTTGTATAGGATTCTGCTGAGCTCACCTTGATGGCCATTACACAGAGCACTTCATTCTGAGGCCAGATGGGATATTCTCTGAAAACAGAGCCATTTGTGATACATTTGTGACGTTACTACTGATATGAGTAAAGGATACTGAACTTAATCATGTTATTTGTTCGACTTAAGTTTAGTGTGTAATGAAAAAGGAATTTAAAAGATTTGTGAGCGATTTCGGCCGAGGAGGGTCACAGTCTTACAATCTCCGCGATTTGCGCTAATGACCACATTATATGAACTTTCCTTTTTTGATATTTTTAAGGGAGTGACATTATATAATGTTCTTGACCAGCAAAGGTGACTTTCTCATTCATATATCAGTATCTATCGTTCCATTTATACTGGCTCCATTAAGCTAAATATTTATTAAAATAATTTAATTAAAAATTCTTATTCTTATTTTATTTATTTCGTTTTACTACTAATACTGTGAGATTTGTTTTCTGTAAATCTTTAACTTACTGTGGTGGATACAGTCTTTGATAAAAAGTCTTAGGTGGAAAATATGCTTTCTTGAAATGAATTTAAATAATAATTTTATAAATATGTTACTGATTTAAGTTAATTTGCCTTCACAAATGTCTACATTTCCTGAAAATGTCAGTGAAGTCATGCCATCAAAATCTGCTCTGATCGGTCAAGAAATTTGATTCCATCCCGAAGAGTATTTAATAAATACGGGTGAATTAAGGCTGAGTTTAATTGTCACCTTTTGTAAGGTTTCTTGCCATAAATCATAAGGGTCAGTGTTTTGAAAAATATTTTCATATGAAAGCTGAATAAATAAGCTTTCCATTGATGTATGGTTTGTTAGGACAATATTTGGCCGAGATAAAACAATTTGAAAATCTGGAATCTGAGAGGGCAAAAATATCAAAATATTGAAAAAATCGCCTTTAAATTTGTCCTTAGCAATGCATATCCACTCACAAAAATACACTTTTGAAATATTTATGGTAGGAAATATATAAAATATATTCATGGATTATGATTTTTGGCATAAAAGAAAAATTGATCATTTTGACCCTTACTGTCACACCTATGAAGTGTTTTTTTAGTTTAGTCCTGTCAGTTGTCATGTGATCTTTGTGCCTGTGTCATCATTAGTTCATTTCAGGCAGCCGTGTCTCGTCAGTCATCATGTCCATCACCTGTACCCTGCTCGTTATCCTCCTGTGTTTCTCTGTATTTATTCCCTCTGTGTCAGTCCTTGTCGGTTCTTAATCGTGTATGAAGTTTTCCTGTTTCCTGTTTTGTATTCCCGTGGATGTTTATTAAACTTTACGTAACAGCTTTGATCTTCGTGCCTTCGTCTGAGTCTACGCGTTACACTTACAGTGCATTGCTGGCTATTGATACAAATATACCTGTGCAAATTATGGGTGGTTTTGTGGTCCAAGGTCACATATATTAAAAATATCTGCGCAGTACATGACGCATTTCTATAACACTGAAGATGTGATCTGTCCATCTGAGGAGGGAGCAAGCTTAAATCATAATGAAAAGAGGCGTGACATAACCTTTTACATAAACTGAACCAAAATCTTCTTTTTTTTTTTTGTAACATTTGGGTGAATTGGACCGCAAATCTTAATATTGATTTCGGCCAGTATAAGAATATTGGTAACACTTTAGATTAGGAAACATTCACTATTAACTAGGAGTTGTCCCTCAATAAACATCTGATACTGCTTCGTGATAGTAAGTAAGGTCGTTGTTGAAGTGGTTATGTTTAGGTATGGGGTAGGAATAATGGTGATGGAGATTAAGACATTCAAATGTGCTTCATAAATACTAATTAAGAGCCAATTAATTTTAACTGGTACTGTGACACAGACCAAAAACACAGTCCTTGGAGGTGTCATCAATGACTCCATTCTCCACAGGAGTCACGAAACCTCTGCTATCAGATAACACTTGAGATCCATTCCTCTGTTTTTTTATTGCGGTCAATCTAGCCGCCCGTACATTTCGTGGTCCACGCATACACAAGCTATTACGGTAAGACTGTCAGAGAACTGATCTGAAGCTGATTTCACATTAATTTATTCAGTCAGTCTGTCTGAATAAATGAAAGTAACAAGATAACTAAATAAATAAATATTTCACAGCACAATTTCACCTGATAATGATAGTACACATCACCTGTCACTGTATGATATGCTGAATTCCAAAATAAAAGCCCTTCAGCACTCATACGCTGTTTTGTCCTTACAAAAAAGTTCTAGTTTCCACAGACTAATTTCACCTCAGGTGGAGAGGACGTGTCTGCGCACGGAAAGTAAAGTATACCCAGGCCTTTACAGTGTCAAAATTACAAGACATGCTGTGGTTGAATTTAACATGAACATGCAATACATGCAATGAGACATAAACAGCAAATCCATAGATATACAGTGACATAAAGTGGTTCACAAAAATTAAAGAGGTAAAATGAATGTCTTGACACAAGTTACACACATTATTATTTTCACTGCAGGTAATATACAACTTTAAAACGGTTTAAAAAGCTTGTTTGTATTCCTCACTTGTAAGTCGCTTTGGATAAAAGCATCTGCTAAATGACTAAATGTAAATGTAAAAGCTGCAATAAGTAATTTAGTAATTAACTGAATATCTTGGTGGTTGTTGTTTAGTTCAGAATGACATAAATGATGTAATGTTGATTTTGCAAAATGTTTCAATTAAAAAGGACATGGAAACTGAACAATAAACACCTTATATTTGTGTTACCATTGTATTTATTTCTTATACTTTAGTGTTTGATGAGACGGAAAATTGTTCTATGTGCTCACTGAAAGAGTCAAGTGGACGAGCACAACCTGTGACAAAGTGGGTGAGATTTTGAGTTCACTTGTTAAAGGAAAATTGGAAAGTGAAAATCTGTATAATTTAAACCATGGATTTGAAAAAAAACAATTAAAGAAAACATTTGCCGAGAGCAACTCCTAGTGGACATTATATAGAACACATAGGGAAAAACCTACATGAGAATTTGCTACTAATTGTAATTTTGTCCATCAGGCACTAATATGCAGACACAATTGACCGTTCGCAAAGACCCCCCCCCCTAGTTACTGTTGCTTTGTCCGACAAGTCATGCGCTTTTACGTCACACATTTTGCGCAGTGAAAAATACATTGCGGAACAAAGAGGACACTGACAACGTGTCGACAGACATATGAAAGTTTCATATTTAAAATATTGTAATTTTTTTAAGAAGTTTAAACAATAGTGTCTCTTTAATGTGTCGTGACAGATTGCTGTAGCTCCTTCAAGCGGGGTATTGTGAAGAGGAAGATGCGATATGCCAGACCCAACAATGCAGAAGAGCTGAAGGCCACTATCAGAGCAACCTGGGCTCTCATAACACCTGAGCAGTGCCACAGACTGATCGACTCCATGTCACGCCGCATTGCTGCAGTAATTCAGGCAAAAGGAGCCCCAACTAAGTATTGAGTGCTGTACATGCTCATACTTTTCAGATGGCCAAAATTTCTAAAAATCCTTTCTTTGTATTGGTCTTTAGTAATATCCTAATTTTCTCAGATACTGAATTTGGGATTTTCCTTAGTTGTCAGTTATAATAATCAAAATTAAAAGAAATAAACATTTGAAATATATCAGTCAGTGTGAAATGAATGAATATAATATACAAGTTTCACTTTTTGAATGGAATTAGTGAAATAAGTCAGCTGGCAGGAGAAATGTGTTGTATTAGGAGGGACGCACACAACATGCACATGGTTGTCACTCATAAGAGTAAGGAATGTTAAACGCATGGCTGCTGTGTCTGTCAAGCAGAATCACATGTGGACGAGGATCTTCTTTGTGCAGGTGAGCTATGAGTGCTTAGTCCAAAAACACCTCAGAGTTGATCCATCCATTGTCTGACATTCTGACAAGGGTATTGATTGGTGCCTCAAAACACCATTCAGCCTGAAGCATTGTTGTTTCTCCCCTTGCATTTGCAGTGATTTCAAAGAATGGCGATCTACTTCAGCCACAACTTTTGCTCGCTGTTTCATCGCAGTTCCATATGGAGATACTGGATCTCAAACTCAGTAATAACTTCGCTGTAAGAAGCAAGATATTTTTGAAGAGATAGAGGGTTAAAGCAGGCTGCTTGGGTAGAAAAGAGTGCCTCCGGCTTCCTCATACTGAGGCCTGGGTTTCTCCTTAGAAAGCCTTGAAACCAGTGACCTGCCTTTTATTCCATTGACTTCTGCAAATTGGGTGGCAAGAACTCTCTGGTTTTCTCATGGGGAACCCTCTTTTGCTCAGCTCTTAGCTCTGCTGCTAGCTTATCTTCTTGGGAAATGTGGGAATTGCTTCCAACAATGTGCTTATAGCCCTTTACAACTCCCTTCACTCACCTCTGCAGAGTTGATTTTGGCACATTCCAAGCTTTGGCTAAGAACTTTATCTTGGGTATGTCCCCTGCCTCCACTATCTCCTTATACTCTTCAACTGCCCCCTTCATTCTTTCCTCAATCCACTTGTATTTTTTAAATGCTGCTTGTTTGTTCTTTCCCTGTGCTCTCCATTTTTCTATCTCCCTGTCTCACTGATGTCATTCTACTCTGCAATAGCTTAAATTAATCAGGATTAGTCAGGAATGTATTAAAAGGTCAAGGCTAAACTTAGTGTTAGGTTTTGCTTAGTGTATTAGGGTAAATTGTCACAGCTAATGTATTGCACAACCATTTCATGGAAACATATGGTGTACTACTGCAACAAAATTAGTAAAAATGTGTAACTTGCACAAATTAAGAGGTTGAGAAGAGCCGGTTTAGAGAACACATACACAATGGTCCTCTATTGCAAAAGGTTAATAATTTTCTTAATTAGCAAAGCCTTTAATCATGCTGTCCCATTCACCCGAATTGTGTTTGGGTGGTTGGGACAAAATAAAAAACACCTAATTCTGAAAATGTAAACATGATATTAACACTCTTTTTTCTTTTTTTACTGATTTTTTTGCAATAGTATATCATATTCATGTTTCCATCAAAGGTTTGTACAATATTTGAGCTATGACAATTTTATGACCTTATTATTAAAATTAGCTAAAGCTTATGTAAATTTCATCATCTCAAGCGTTTCAGGCTCAACATAGTTGTCATAGTGAATGCAGTACATATTCTATGTCCGACTCATTATTGGCCGGCTCCTACATCAGCATCACACGCATGTACAGTGTCGTCCAATACTGAGCCGGCATTCTGACTTAAACACTGAAGCCTGCGCTGCCTTCACTACGTCAACTGCTTATAACAACAGTTCAAATTGTTAAATAAAGTTGTTATTTTTGTTTTGGTTTTAAGTATAAATAGTATTCTTGTTGCTTCGTAACATTAAGGTTGAACCACTGTGGTCATATGGTGGTCATAATTTTTGGCGTCTACGCTAATTTTTGTCTCTCTACTTATCCCGAGGTTTACCAATTAATGTGATTGGTTGGATCCGGGCTGGATCCGGGCCGTGTTCGGGTCGGACGGGGAACCTGTGCCTGTGTGCGGCAGCAACGTGGCCCTGTGGTGTTGGCGGAGACTGTGTGAACTAGCTCATCCTTTGTGAAGACCTTACCGACTCATCAGCCAGCGGCACATATCCCAACAAACCGTCCCATACCGGCGTGATCAAAAAGATCTTAAACTAGACGGAACTGGATAAAATATATTGACTGTTGCGATTCCAAATCAGTTTAATGACCAGTAACTCTGCCTGAGTATCGGACAAGTGTTCACTGTTGGCCAAAGGAGAAGCCTGGTTTCTCCCAAGGTTTTTTTCTCCATTTGTTGGAGTTTTGGTTCCTTGCCGCTGTTGCCTTTGGCTTGCTTAAGTTGGGGACACTTGCTTGATATTCAGCAGTGTTTTTGATATGCCTGCATTGGCGCCGTTGTATGTGAACTGAGCTGAGCCGGACGATTACATCACTGTTTTCTCCAGTGTTGATATACATAAATTAACTAGACTAATAACTATTGATATTTGCAACGGAATGAATTAATAATATATAGAATAAGCTGGACAATGACACCATTTTCTTTGGGAGCTGCTGTGCAGCCAAAATTATTTGCCAATTATTAATGTAAAGCTGCTTTGCCACAATTTGCATTGTAAAAAGCGCTATATAAATAAAGATGACTTGACTTGACTTGACTATTTTAACAATGTCTTTAATACTTTTCTGGACCTCAAAAGGTCCAATGACTTTGCTGTCTGTGTGTGGTTCAGATACTTCTGGGATTTCATCAAAAATATCTTAATTTGTGTTCCAAAGATGAACGAAGGTCTTACGGGTTTGGAACAACATGAGGATGAGTACTTAATGACAGAAATTTTATATATGTTTAAGGCCTACCATTTTATTACTGGGATGAAGGCATTTTAAGAGACCTCTAGAAACTCTTTCTGTCCCTCACACAAAGAATATAGCACACAAGACAAATGGACTTTTGTGTAAGCAAATCCATTTCATTTATATAGCACATTTAAACACAGGAAAGCTGACCAAATATATATAAGTACGCCCTGCCCTCTTTGATTTGATTGGCCAGCTCACAAATTCTGACATTGACAAGCACTGTTAGAGGCAGACCAGCCTAAAAATGTAACTTTTAATTTTTTTGTCATCTTAACAACAACCAGAGCAGTGCATAATGGAAATCTAATTATATCCCGCTCAATGTCTATGGTGGGTACGGCCCTGATGGAAAGCAGGCAATATGTTCAGCAATACGTTCAGGCAAAACATTGAGCACAACCCAGACAGAGCTCTATCCCTACAGTGGATTTTGATGGTGACAGCATCGTCTTTTGGGGATTCTTCTGGAAAATTTAAAAAAAGGGAAGGAGCTCAAACCCTGGAGGAGAGCGTGCTGTAATTCATGAGTGCACTGGAGACAATGATCCAAAACATACAGCAAAAAGCCCCTAGGGTAACATCACACCACAGAGGTTAATGTCCTTGAGTGACCCTGACAAAACCAAGAGCCACATCTTACTGACAATCTCATTTACCTCAAAACTATTCTAAAATATGAAATCTGTCAGTTTATTTGACTGTTATTTCACACAATATCCTAGTCTGTCCTTAGGGAAGGCCACAAGCCAGAAAAGCTAGAAAATTTAAATCACGTGATTTATTGTTTACCTTTCATTTTCCCATTTTTTTCATTTTACCTTTTTTGTTGAATGCCTGAAGGTTTGACATGTGTCGTCAGATATTATGAGTCATGAAATCTGGGGCACAGAATGGATGCATGGAAACTTGGGGCTGAAGAGTACAACAGGAGTCTTATACCTCCAACCTCATTCATATCCTCGAAATATAGTAAAATTACCAATAGACTCATATCTAATCTTGACTAAACTATATTTGGAGGGATGTTTTGTGAGGTGAATTACATTCATAATAGAATAAAAGCTTTCTTGAGTTCCTGGAGGACATTGAAGGATGTTTATTTGTCCCAGGGGTTTTTCCCTCCAAAACTATTTGCTCCCAAATATTTGCTCCCAAGCGTCCAGACACTAAATGAGGTTCCCTTATCGCTCTGACATATTCATTCACACAGCAGAAAAAAAAAACTAATTTTCTGTTGGGTCATATAGAGACGCTGGTCTAGGGAGTGAACTTGATAGTACACACACTAATAGCAACTGCAGTGATTTGTCAAACGTCATTTCAGAAACTATGCATAATGAGCAAATTAAAATGAGTGCGGGGACATTCATGATTTCAATGACCTAGTCAGTGTTGAACTGCAGTAATGATTTATATTTTAAAATTCAACTTTTTGGTTTAAATCTGTGCTGCTATGACTTCAACAGGTTTTATGTTCTGGTATTAGCAGATAATATCATTATTATTCATTGATGTTGCACATACGGTATTTTATTTCTGTCACACAGCAAAATCAACAAATACTACTGGCAACAAACTAAGATATTCATATAAGAATTTCTATAAGAAAATTGTTTTCGTTTCACAGTGTGTTGAAATGGCTGGCAGTGTGTCTTCTTCATATCAAAGTGAAACTCTCCTGTTCAATAAACTCGCGTTACACAACATTGAGCGCATTTTTACAATCTGACTATATCAAGCCCTTGCTGATGCGGTTATTATTTTCTTTTCTTTTATCGATTTAAAATTACATCAAACAAACACATCAAATTCACATATCTTTTGACATTGTAGGTTTTGCATATGTCAAGTACTTCACTACAGAATAAACAAAGGCTGCCCGTCTCGCTCATTGACACCAAACTGATTCTTCCATTCTTTTACCTTCGCTGCTGATGCTACGACTCTTCTTGTTTGCAATGTGTTCCTTCATTTAGTTTTTCTCCTCTAATAACAAATTTGTCCATTTTGATCCCTAAATTTACAAAAATAATGGAATTCTATGTAAGTGTTTGTTAACTGAGTAGCCTATTCAGTACATAGGTCTGCGCATGTCTGACAATAATATATGGTCACCAAAATGATTTTATATGACAAAAAACATTTTTGCTTCAAACTTACATTCATTCAATTCCTTTTAATTCAATTTAAAAACAAAAAGAAATTATTTTTTAAATGTGGTTGGCATATCGTGGACCGCATTTGTGGTGGGCCGCAGGTTGAGAACCACTGGTCTATAGTCTCAAAAATACTTTATAATAAAACTCATAACAGTGTAATTTTATTTAGCTCATCTGTCGACATGATGGCGGTGAATTGCAGAGCTGGTGCAAACATATCCACATCTTTACAATCAGATGCTTTCTTAACTGCTGTTTTCTCACCGATGGCATTTTTGTTGTGCGTTTCTTTTGTTATTGAGACATATCCATCTAAATGACATTCTCAGCAGTGTGGATGGAATCGGGATGTTCATTAAAAGTATTATTACTGTAAAGGTATTCATTTTTTGTGTACATAAACTGTACTTCGCTGTGAGTATATCGGGACATTGAATCATGTTGAGTCTCTTGTTGTTACGTATGAATGAATGTGAACGCAAGGCCTAATGGTGAGGGAGTTGGGCTTGTAACCTGAAGGTTGCTGGTTCGATTCCCATGCCGGCAGGAATTGAAAATGGGGATTGTGAATGAACAGCACTCTGTCCACCTTCCATACCATGACTAAAGTGCCCTTGAGCAAGACATGAAACCCCTAATTGCTCCCCTTGTAAGTTGCTTTGGATAGAAGCGTCTGCTAAATGTAAATGCAAGTTGGCTGGCGTTGCTAATAACAAGGGTTTATTTCTTTATTAATATACTGCTGGGTTTCATTTAAACCCAAAATGAGTTGGATCACATGAAATATTTGGGTTACTCACTTGAAAAAAATAACCCAATGTTTTTACAGTGTAACGAAAACATTAAATGAAAATTTTTTTATTGATGTGGTAACAAGAAACAAAATCATTATCTGTAAAAATACAAATTCTAGAAAGCTGGGATGTCAGAGGTGTGGCACAGTGGGCTCTGTACATGACCATGACATTACAACCCATGTTTAAGTCCAGCCTGGGTCATTTCCTTATCACACTCACCCCTACTGGCCTTTCAACCAAGGAAAAAGCCCCAAAATTGTTCCTGAAATAAATGAATTACAAGTTGCTTTAGATGTACACTTACTGTGACTACATTATGAGGATACAGTACCTCATCCAAATCCTCCAAACCCGCCAGGACAGAAATAACAGCTCTGTGTGCAGATTGTGGGTGGAGAAAGAGATGCATTGGTCAGCTGCCAAAGAAAAGATTTAAACTGCTGATAATTAGAGAAACCTGTGTGGAAATGAAGATTGCTACATTACTTTTAATGAACTTTAATGAAGTTGTCTAATATACTTTGTCATGTATAAAGCTCATATTTTGACAATCATCCCTTCTGTCATGAAGCTCTAGATGGCACAGGCTTAGAGTTCCTTAAGATACTAATAGAAGGTAATGAGATCAATCACATATGTGATCCGTTTGTGTGTACAAATGAAGCATATAGTAAACTACGCTTTTCATCTTAAAGGGATAGTTCACCCAAAAATGAAAATTACCCCATAATTTACTCACCCTCAAGCCATCCTAGCTGTATATGACTTTCTTCTTTCAGCCAAATACAATCAGAGTTATATTAAAAATATCCTGGCTTGTCAAAGCTTTATAATGGAAGTGATAATAATAATAATAGGAGTGCTAATGGGGGTTAATAAAGGCCTTCTGAAGCGAATAAATGTGTTTGTGTAAGACAAATATCCATATTTAAAACTTTATAGAGTAAAATAACAAGCTACCAGCCATATGCATTCGGTTTACGTGCAAAATACGCTAACTTCCGAAACATACAGTAGTACACAATGCCATGATATTAAGATAAATAAATGCACTTTTCACCTTAAGACGTTTACAGAAGTCAAAGATCTTTATCATACATGAGAAACCAATACATTAATGTACCAATGGAGCATATTAAGCAATGCTTAGCACGATAAATGCCATTTGTGTCCAAACGTATTGTTTTAGGACTGCTAATGAATACAACATTAATAATCAAGTCAAGTCAAGTCACCTTTACTTATATAGCGTTTTTTTACAATGCAAATTGTGGCAAAGCAGCTTTACAGTAATAATTGGCAAATAATTTTTGGCTACGCCTGAGAATATTGCATTTCCATGAACTTGGTATGAGAAGACTAGAAAAAAGCAAGATTGTCTCATCAGGAATGCAATGCAGTGAATAATTTCGTAGCATGTGAAGTCAAGACACTTTAATGTCAAGAATGAGAATATGGGACACAAGCTATGCTAGAGCAAAAATATGCACTGTGTTCAAGAGACAATGAATTGTGCTTTTCCAAACAAACTGTGGCTAACGGGGGCTACTGTCTTACATCTCTATCAATTTGCAAAGCAATATTCGTTAACGACACACATTGAGTTCCTCTGAAACCCTCCACCTCCTCCAACTCCACCTGCCTAGATCTGAAACGGGCAATTTCACATATGCCATTTGAGCATCAGCTGCATGTTCACTGCAGCATGTCTGTGTATGTAGTCCATACTTGCTCTGGAGAAGCAGCAGAAGCAACATGCAAAGCAGATGTCAAGATAAAATGCAAATTACATGGTCATATCCATTAACATATCGAAGAGAACTATCGTCATGGAAATACATTTATAATCTTCTCTAAAAGACTTTGAAAAAGCACAAATCTAAATGTTAAGCAAATCCAACTGTATACAACAATATAATTTTGTCAAAACGTAATCTTTTAACTTAATATTCATCTCATTGTATTTAATCTATATAAACTGTCTAAATTCGAACTGTCTGGTTTAACTCAGCTCTTCTAAAACAGTCTGGTCTGGCTTGGCTACCAAATTGGACAAAAATAGGCTACAGCAGACTGTTAAGACGGCTGAGAGGATCATTGGTTCACCCCTGTCTGCCCTTCAGGACCTCCAGAGTAAAGAGTTGAGCAGGCAAAATCATTTCTGACCCCACACACCCGAGGCCCAAACTCTATGAACTTCTTCTCCCCGGCCAGAGCAACCAGGTTATACTGCCGTGCAATGTAAATTCTCATATCTTTACAATCCTACGTGTACAATATTAAATCCACTATTTTTCCTATCTTGTTTGATTTGTATATTCATGTTTTTCATATTTAAACCACCTGTGCAGTCTCATAACTCTCGCATATATTCTCACAACTCTCTGTACTGTACATAAGTTGTAATTGTATTATTATTTTGGTTTGTTTTGTGCTGTAAATATATTATATATACTCTTAATAGCTGTATTTCAGTGAGTATTTGATCTTTTGTGAACAAGTCCTTGTTTATAGGACTCTGTGATATTTAGCTGCATCCCACATTTTGGGCACAACTCTGTTACCACATAATTTCAGTTACATAACACATGATGAGCAGGAAAGCAAATAAACTTATTTTCTAATTTTGTTTACACAAATTGTAGTCTTGACTGAATTCATCAAGCTCAAACATTCAATCATCTTACCAAGGCTTGTCGAAAGAAAAAATGCTAAAACAGATTATGAGAAATACATAAACAACTACAAACCAACATTTGTTTATTTAATGTATAGTGCTAAAAAAAAATCACATGAATAAGAGTTTAAAACGGATGGTATTATGTCGAACCTTTATGTATTTTGTTAACAGGGATGAAAAAAAAACAAACAGCTTATTTTATGATGGCTAAGTGTAACGGAGGCCAGCTAGTAGTTGCTGTACAAACACTAGAGGTTGCAGCCTTTAGCCTCCTTGTTAGAGCATCCTACTCCCAAGTTGGAAGACCCGGGTTTGAGGCCTGCTCAGAGCAGGTCGAGTAGGACCTGTGTTGAGGGGTTGTATTGGTGCCATGACCCGGATGGGAGTGAGGTATAGGGGGGTGAATGCAACGGAGGCCAGCTAGTACCTCTGACCTCGAGAGATCCTCTAGCGACACACATTAGAGATTGAAGCCTTTAGCCTCTTTGTTAGAGCGTCTGACTCCCATGCCAGAGGACCGGGGTTCGAGGCCCGCTCAGAGCTGGTTGAGTAGGGCCCAGGTAGAGGGGTTGTATTGGTGCCGTGACCCGGATGGGAGTGAGGTTTAGGAGGGTGAATGCAACGGAGGCCAGCTAGTACCTCTGACCTCGAGAGATCCTCTAGCGACACACATTAGAGATCGAAGCCTTTAGCCTCCTTGTTAGAGCGTCCGACTCCCATGCCAAAAGACTGGGGTTCGAGACGTACTCAGAGCGGGTAGAGGGGTTACATAAGTATCTCCTTTCACTGAGTTAAGTTTGATTTATCGTTAAGAGAGATTTTGGTGAGCTTTTTCTAAAAGTATTCATCACCAGGCGTATGGGTTTCATTTCAGAGTGTCATCACCCTATTGATTGGGTAGTGTTTGTCAGGGTGTCATATCATAGTATGATGTATATCGATATGCCTCTGGGTTTTATTCACTGGTAAAATGTATCGACTTCAGAGCGACACACATTCACTCATGCTGTAATGTGGTTTCCAATGGGTAAATATAGTGATATTTCCTGAAGACAGTGTTTTATGTGTTCAAAGCATAAAACCATGACAGGCACAGTGGACCATAACCGTTAAACAAAAACAAATTCAGACTCAAATTTGAGCTTCTTTGCCAGTCGCCGCTTCGTGAGGTGCGTCTTCAGAAACTGTTTTGGAGTCCCTCTCTTTAAGTAGTGCAATTTTTCACAGGTCGGTGGAGTTCAGTTTACAGTCACTTCTTCCAAACACAGACATGCATTTGTAATTTCCATCTAATCATGAACATTAGTCATCTCAACAAACACATTTGGCCTTGTGAGAGTGTATCAGATGGATTCCTCTTGAGTCAGTTGAGTTCATCTTAATGCCTGTAATTTAGAGTTATCCTCCACACTCATTACTCTTTTCATAGTCTCAGCATCAGATGGCACACCTACAGACCGCCCACAGTCCGTTCACAGACCATATGATGCAAAATGCTGACAAAACTGAGCACATATGAGGAGGAACTGGTCACTGGATTTAGAAACATGTGCCAAGTTAGTGGGACCAAATCAAGATTTTCTTTTAGAGGCACTTTGTGAGAGCTCAACTAAATGTTTAAAGATTTTAATGTTTTAGGATAGAAATGTTAAACAACAAAAAAATAATCAGTTAAAAATAACCATTTTTAATTGAAAATATGCCAATATAATTTACGTAATTATAGTAATTACAATTACATAATTATAGTACTTTTAGTATCATAATTATAATAATTATATAACTCTCAATGTGAGGGGGCAAGAAACATTAATGAAACCCTTTTCATCATATTAGCCATGATTAAAGCTGCAATATGTAAGATTTTTGCAGTAAAATATCCAAAAACAACTAGGCCAGTGTTATATATTTTGTTCAGTACTTATAATATCCCAAATGTTTCCCATCCCGATTCTTTTCCACCGGCTGTGAGGTGAAGACCACATGTCCCAAGATTCCTCGCTCAAACTCGGCGTTATCAAGCTACGCCTTTGTTTTGAAGACGACCTAGTGGACAAAAAACTACATATTACACCTTTAATAATGAATGCGTACATTTTGTAAATGAATTTAATAGCTTTCCTGGTAGCCTTCAGTGAATTAATTTCTAAGAAAATGATTAAAAAAACATAAGTATCAATTGAACCTATGTTTACTTTCTTCACTGACACAGACAAAAATGAAAAGACCATCAGTCAAAGCTCAGCTTTAGGAGAGGAAGAGACAGGGCAAGATAAGGAGACTGAGAGAAAAAGAAAGAGTGATGGAGATGAGAAGAGAGCAGGTATTGACAAATAATCTACTGCTCACTGAGATGGTTTTAAAGCTATTGTTACTGTTATTCAAACGTCTTAAAGGGATTTTTTTTATTGTGATATTTTTTGATTTTATTATTTTATAATGTTTCCTGAGGTGCACTTATAATGTTAATATGATTTTTACATAAAATAATTGTCATAATTTAGAAATAAATGGCTATTTTCTACCCTTATTGTAGCCCTCTGATTGGAACGCTCTGTTTGAAGGGGCGTGTCTGCTGTGAGACTTCAGAGTAAACGCCCACTGCTGTGATTGGCTGACATCTTCGCAACTGAAATAAGCATTACATGTGAAATCCTTTCGAACACTTTTACCACATTTTTACTATTACAGCTGTCTGATTAACAAATCGTGAAAAGTGTTGATTATTGCATTATATTTAGATCTATTCACATCACATGGGAGGTTGCAGTGATTAACATTGAGCAGATGACAGTCAGTCGATCGCCTTTGTTGAAGCGCAATTTTTCTTTGACATCGGTATCCTTTGGCAGCTTATGCAAAGATGATGTGAGGATGTCACTGCTTTAGATCCACTCGCTGCTCGTCGACTGAACACCAGTGGGCGGGGACAACGATGCGAATGATTTTACTCCTGTGATATCACATGCCTCCTCTGTTCCAAACAAAGCTTTTATACAGCCTGATTATATAAATAATGAGGAAGTTATGTAATAATGATACAAAGATATGCCAAAAGACCAAGAAAAATTTGATTTCTCATGTCATGACACCAATAAAATGCAGATTTTAGAGAAATCAAAATATTCTCAAGGCAGCATGTCCCCGAACCCCCTTAACTAGCTCAAATTTGGGACCTCTGTGATTATAAAACCATCCCTGGAACAACATTTCTGTCTGAAAAATTTGTCTTAACCCTATCTTGTGCCTAAAACCAGAGGGAAATGATAGGTTAATTACATTTAGCAGACGCTTTTATCCAAAAAGCCCTTGTCATGGTATCGAAGGTGGAGAGAGTGCTGTTTATTCACAGTCCCCACTTTCAATTGCCGGCGTGGGAACTGAACCAGCAACCTTCAGGTTAAAAGCCCGACTCCCTCACCATTAGGCCACGACTACCCTATATAATATTTTAATAATTTTGGTGAATAACACTGACGTTGAAGCACCTAACCCTTGTTGTAAGCCTAAACTTGACATAAACTGTAAACTCAAATCTGATTGGTTGATTGGAATGTTGTGCCAGGATCAACAAAGATGTTCATCCAGGAACACGTTGTACTTGGTGAAATCACGTTCACCGATACGGGGGGTATCAAGTATTTCAGTGAACGAGATGTTCCATGTCTTACTTGGCAAAATCACGGTGATCCAATTTTTCAAGAGAAAACCCTAAACATCACATATAAATAAACTATGGCCGGTCATTTAAATGTCTGTCAAACATTTTCTTGTCTAAGCTGGCCAAAAACAAATGCAAACTTCATAATCAAAGGCTCTGCTGTTCGAGCACACGTGCACTTCGAATGTGGATGAGTCAATCTAACCGTTATTAAATGTCTGTTAGTCTTAAGACAGGCATTCTATATATTACTTTGAGCGGTGTTTTCCGGAAGCCAGCGGGCTTGAGTTACTTTTTCATGCTAATGAACGTTCCACCCACCTCAAATGACATCCGAGCTAAATGCAGGTCAGATCTGAGAGCGAGGAAGTAGGCCAGCTAAATACTGTGATCAAGCAATAAAATCTAGAAACCCTATTTTTGTTTTCTTTTTTGAAATGTCACTGATTCCTTCTAAGAAAATAAATTACTTGGCAACCCCTCACAGGCAGACTTTTCACTTTCAAGGACTCTCAAACTCTTTTATTGTTAGGATTGTTGATAAAACAGCATAATTGTTTAGGTAAAGTTATATATATATATATATATATATACACACATATATATATATATACACACACTACTTTACCTGAAAAAGTTTTGAGAATAGATAAACTTTTGATAATCTGCTATTTGTGTCCCTAATATCACCTGTTTTTTAGTCTTTTATAAGATATCTAACAAAAGCCAAGTTTTGCTTTAATGACATCATGCTCCAGGAAGTGACTGGAAATGAATTTGATTCAGTTTAATTTAATTCTGTAAAATTGTGTTAGTTTTCTAAAGCATGCACCCTGTTTGATCAAATTACCCCCAGTTTTAAAAAGATATAAAAACATACGAAAATTAATCAGAGCAGATTTGCGAGAGTCTGAAACCTTTTTGTAAAAATACTTAAGACAAATATATAAATTTGAATTCAGTCTACTGCATTTTGCCTCTTTCTTTCTCATCACACCTCAGATATGATGGCACTTGGAAGCTGCGAGCATCAAAATGAGTTTTAAATTGTGTGGGTGCTCTGCTTAATGTGTGTTTCCCACACAGCAGTTTTACTGCTCATGAGAGATTCCATGATATAAATAGGTTCCTTTGCACAAGTGAATCCATCTCTAATGCCACCCCTCAGCTATGCTGTACTGACAGTGATGTGTGCTGGGAAACCAAACGCTTACACCACCGCCAGTGCACAAGGGACAACACATTCAATAAAACTGATCGCCGTGGGACAGGAATAAAATGGCAAGGTCATTCATGGGTGACATCACATTCAGGAATTCCTATCGTATGGCCGGCACTGATAACAAAACAATCAATAAAACAGAACTTGTGTGTTGCCTATACATTAACTATGTTGTTTCATGAAGGTGGATGAGAGCTATACATCTCATAAAAAATAATTTGACCCTTTGCAAAAACGCTTTAGTTACTGTTGCTTTGTATGACAAGCCATGCGCTCTCACGCCACACATCATGTTCTCACGCAGTGAAAAATACATCGCGGAGCAAAGAGGACACTGACAGTGCGTCAACAGACATGAAACAGTTTTATATTTGAAATATTGTCATTTTTTAAAGAAGTTTAATCAATAAATAGCGTATAGTGTGTCTTTAATGTGTCGTGACAGATCGCTGTAGCTCCTGTGAACCGATCATCTCTTCATGCTAGTTCATTTATAGCATCAAATAAACATGAATGAACATCAGAAGGAATGTTGTTTCAAGTGCGGAAAGACGTGAGTACACACAATTTTCCAAGTTCACCAACGTTAATCTACTAACTCCTCTGACTGCTTTGTCAGACAAAATGGTAGATTCGGGGTTTTGATTGGTCAGATCACCTGTCAATCAAACTGTTTGTGAAGGGTCAATTAATGAATTTTAATTTAATTAAAGCTGCAGTATGTAACTTTTTTTGGTTAAACATGATCCAAAATCAATTTTTGAACAACAGCATAACTAACCAGTGTTCAAAACTATCTCCTTACCTAGCATGATTCACAACGGTAAGCTTACAATAATGTTTTACAATAAAATCGGTACTGGTGGGTTTCCGCTCGACATTAGAGCATGCAGTCGTTTGTCTTTGTGTCATTACGTCACATATGTTTACATAAAGAACGAGTCCCAGCTAGCAGGCTAATTCATGTCAGAAAGGCGGATCATTTATAGCCTTTTCTCACCGCGGATTGTAATCCAGAAAGGTCCAATGACAATCATCAATGACAACTGGAGATTCACCCGTAGTCAAAAGCAAAAGACTTTTGAGTGGCTAGAGAAATCGAAAGCTACAGGTAACGCTAATACACACTAAATGCACATAGTCACGTAATGCTAATGTTGCTAACATTAACAATTTGAGAACAATAATAATAATTTGCACGGTTTGACGTGATCCGAGCTAATCGATCCTTAGATTTAATCACCATTGGCAGCACGATTTATTGTAATGCTTTTTTTTCTCAGTTGGTCAGAGCAAAATGACGTATAATCTGTGATTCCAAAGTACAGTATCCTCACCGATATGGTGACCGACACCAAACATTAGATTCATCAGCGCTGAGGAGCTGTGCCGATGCACAACCCATGTAAAGATGATAATACCGCAAATAAATGCAATTACAGGTTTCAAACAGATGGTGACAGAGGCAACACTTACGGACTGCAGTTTTAATGAATTCTAAGAACGACCCTCATATACTTTGAAATATTATCACTTTGAAAAATATCTAAAATGTGTTATACACTGTACAAAAAAAAAAAAAAAAATCGCAAAAAAATGGACCTTTAGTGGTACAACAGCTTGTCACCAGGGAAGCACCCTAAAAAAACAATTTTGTACCTTATCTGCCACTAAAAGTTTCATTTTAGTAGTAGCCTTAAAGTACTGTTATGAACTTTTATAGATAAATAAGGTACAAAGATGTCCCAAATGTTTTTTTTTTTTTTTGAATGTGGCAGTACCCTAGAAAAAAGGAGATTAAGCAAATTATCAAGACCAAAAACACTACGTCGACATAAAGTAGAGACTTTAGGCCAGGCCTCCTCAAACAAGCCGTGGTACGGAAACCAAACCACGAAACAAAATAACGAATTAATGAATAACCAACAGGAAAAAATAAGTACTGTATTATAGCTATTATAAACTAAAAAGATGCTGTGATTAGCGAATTAGTAAGTAACCCATAATCCTAATGTTGATTTTATGGGTCTTTGTTCATAAACAGTAATCTTATTACCAGGCTGACCATCCAGTGATGAGTGCAGATATGTTGGCTTAAGGAGTGGCTCTTTCAGTGTAAATCACATGATTAAATGTGATAAGAAACGGAACCAGTAACCAGGAACCAGGAACCAGAACCAAACTGGAGAGATAAAAATATGAATAGGGCAAGTACTTGTCTGAATCGTTTTCGTCATCAGTTTTGGGCCTCTGCATTCAAAATGTCAATAAGATAAGCATTCAAGAGAAGCAGAAGCAAATGCAGTGAATGCCACTGAGAGTCAGTGAGGCTAAGGTTGGGCACAGTAAGAAAATGGATGTTAGATTACAGAAGAAAAATATATAGTGGGTACACTGCACTACAGTTGAGAAATTTGTCATTACTCTAATCCTCATTGTCAAATGATATTTCAGAAATCTAATATGCTTATTTGGTGATTATGAAACATCTCTTATTATTATTCTTATCAATGATGAAAACAATTGTGCGGCCTAATATTTTAGTGGAAACTGTTAAATGAATTGATAGTTTAAAAGAACAGCTTTTATTTGAAATATAAATATTGGTCACACTTTTTATTTAGGGTCCAATTCTCACTATTAACTACTACTTTTGGCTCAATAAACTTCTAATTACTGCTTATTAATAGTTAGTAAGGTTGTTGAGTTTAGGTATAAGGGTTGTAGAATACGGTCATGCAGAATAAGGTATTAATAATTTTTTATAAGTACTAATAAATAGAAAATATCCTAGTAATATGCATTCTAATAAGCAACTAGTTAATAGTGAGAATTTGACCGTCAAAATCCCATATTAAAATAGTATAAATGTCATTAGTCACTTTTGACCATTTTAAAGCGTTATTGCGAATAAAAGTGTTAATATCTTACAAAAAAAACCTTACTGACCCCAAACTTTTCAATGGTAGTGTATACATTCTTAGGGTTACAATGAAAACCAAAATGTTCATATTGTCTGATAAACAATTCTCTGATTGATGAACCTATAATATAGCATTAATAACATTTTCAGTCTCAAAAGGAACATATACTAACCCAAGAGCCTTATATAGCCAAGAATCTTTATTTTTAAGAGTATGGCGGACAGCACATTTGGACATTTTATTTTCAAATGTATCTAATCTAGAAGCCGCAATATGTGTGGCTTCCCATGTGTTTCAGTGCATTCTGAAAATAATGTGAGTTCCCCAAGGCTCTGTACTGGACCCATTCCTTTTGCATCGATGCAGTCATTTCTGAATTATCTGCTGATCAAATAATCCCACATTTTTCAAATTAAAGTTTGTACAGTCACACTAAAGCCCATGCGTTGTCATGTTACTTAATTTAACATTTTAACTTTTGATGCTATACCATCTGATCTAGGCATATTAACAAATGAGAATTACTCTTTCCAGAACTTCAAAACGCATATCTTTCGTTCAATACTCTCGTGACTGCTTCATAGTGTGGAAGTGGAGTTTATAATTAACAATAGTTTGTGCTCTGAAACGGACAGTGAACAGATTAATTTAGTATGCAAATTAAATCAAAAACATAAAACTTCTGGTAAACATAGTCGATCCATTAATGGTCAGGCCACAGACAAAGAGAGTCCACAGGGATCTCTTTTAGAAAGGTTAAGAATCATTTTAGACAGCAGTCCAGCCCTGTTTGTTTTGGTCAGTAGCCATTACTGCTTTCCTCATGTTTCTGAATCAGGATGATCATGAATCTAAGTGAACAAGACATATTAATCAAAATATTCCCTCTGTCCACCCCCACCCTCCTCATCTCAAACGAGTCTGCCTCTGACATTTAGCATTTTCAAATGTTGCCAGTTCAGCTGTCTGGTAATATTGCTCTTCCCATGTGCCACTGGGTCTTCGCCTCTTCTCCACAACCCCCTCCCCCCCAACCCCCATTGCATGCTGAATAGGTTCAGCCTCAGATGTCACCCATACTGATCCTCAGATGGGAAGGTTCATATCATCATCTATGCAGGCTAAATAAAGTGATTTGGAAATGCAATAGCTCGACTGGATGTGATGAAAAACCAACATGCTGTAAGGACACATAAGTGAAAGATTAGAAAGTAGTACACGTCCAAAAATCTAGCCACAACCCTGGCGGTTGTCCGGACACAAAACAGGATATGTCACCGCATCTGGTGTTAGATGTGCATACAGACTGAAACGTTTCATGAGAGTCTGTCTCAGAGGTTTAGATGCCTGTGTAGACTCCAGATACTTAGAAGCAATATATTTTGGTCTCAGTCTCATGGAAATTTCCATGGGTCGAGCTCACAGAGGTCTCCTTAACAAAATCGCGAAGCATTGTGAAATAATTTAAAGAATTTCTTTTTTAAAATCAGGATTTACGTTACTTTTGAGTGGTACCTTTGTTTGGAGGCTTCATTAATGCGTTGTTGGTCTTTGACCTTGACTGTTGGTCTCTGGCCTTGCTGTTTTTATAACCATGACCTGAACCACTATGTTGATTGCTTTTTCTCAATTGACGTGGCAGCAGTATAAAGGGTTACTTGCTCAATAAATTTTTTACAACCTTAAGCAAAATGTGGCATGGCCCCATCATTGCCACAATGTTTATGGCTATTGACATGTTAAAAGGTTAAGTAGGAAATAATCAATCATTCTTACATAGCTCGTACACCTGACAGTTCAGCTTCTGGCTTTAGATAACTATTGGTCATTTCATCCTTTTTTTACTTTGATCACATGGAAGTGAGATAAATTACAATGCTATATTTCTTTCATTTTCATCTCAACTGCATTATCTAACATGTGGCTGCAACATGTATCTTTCTCACTTTTATGTATTAACAATGATCTCATTAAAGTAGTTATTACAAGTTGTGATCATAATGATTATAATATATAGAAATTTTGGCAGTGCTGTATGTTGATTCAGATTTTGTGTCATCTGAAGCCCTGGCAGGAGCTGGGAGTCATCTCTTCACAGGTTTTGAGGCATCTGAAGTCTTTGTAAGAGGCTGGATCCAAACTGGAGCTGGCGTGTTCCCTGGTTACCTTGGAATGGGCATCCTGAGCTAGAAAACAGAAAAGCAAATGGATAATAATTAGGATAGCTGCTGTTCAAGCAAAAGATAATTATGTGCATTTCATTTGATAATAACTGAAGTACAAGGCTATGTATTATGTGAATGCTAATGTTAATCTAGATTTAAACAGAGGGTGTCTGAGCCCCGAACATTATCAGGAAGGCTATTCTGGAGTTTAGGAACCTCCTTTAGTGGACTTAGATATCCTAAGTATTACCAAAAGTCCAGGTTTTGACCTTAAATAATGGATTGTGGGGCGATAGAAGAATGGTTAAATACACAGCAACTAAACCATTTAGGGCCTTATAGGTCAGAAGCAATATTTTGTAGTCTAATATACCATCCAGATCTTTAAACAATTGAGGATGAGTCCTTCAAGAGATTCACAGGTTTTTGATCCAATAGGTAATACCTCAGTCTTATCCAAATTTAAAAGACAAAAATTACTGGTCATCCAATATTTAATATCTTTAGCACACACTGTCAACTTGGGTAATTTAGAGAGTTCATCCAGTCGTGAAGAAATATACTGACTATCATCGGCATAACAGTGGAAACCAATTCCATGTTTTCTAATAATATTACCAAGGGGCAGCATGTAAAATGATAATAGCAGAGGGCCTTACACAGACCCTTGTGGCACTCCATAATTTACTGACGTTAATTTGGATTTCCGGTTTCAAATATGGTAACATCTGATAGATACGGTCTAAACCAACCTTAATGCCCTTTGCTGAATACCAATTTAATTTGGTAGTCAATCTAAGAGCACGTAAAAAAAATCAAAAACTAGTATTGTGATGTAGCCTCAAAAGTTATGTTATAAGTAAGTCATTTGAAATTTAACAAGTACAGTTTCTGTGCTATGATGAGGCTTGAATCCAGACTGAAATTTTTCATAGATATAATTTTTTTGTAGGTAGGAGCACACTTGAGAGGAGACAACTAATGGAAGATTTACACCTCAATTTGCCAATTCAATTAGGATCTAGTAGTGGTTTCTTGATGAGTGATCTAATAACTGCTTGAACGGTCTTTGTACATAACCTAGAGATAGAGATGAGTTAGAAGAGACTCTTCTGCTACAGATAACATCTCTTTCAGTAATTTAGTGGGTATTGGATCTAATAAACATGTTTGTTGGTTTAGATGTAATGATAAGTTCACTTAGCTCTTCCAGTCGAATAGCTATAAAGCACTGCAATTGTTCTTGAGGGGTGATAATTGAATCATGAAACGCTGTCAAAGGTTGCACATTTACAATTGTATTTCTGATGCTTTCAATTTCGATCTCAGTGAAGAAATTCATAAAGTCTTTACTACTAATCTGTAATGAAATATTCAGTTCAGGTGATGTCTGTTTATTTGTTAATATAGCCACTGAACTAAATAAAAACCTTGAATTGCCTGGCTGCTTTTAGAGCCTTTTTATAGTGAGGCAAACTGTCTTTCCACGTGATTGAAAAGACCTCTAAATGAGTTTGTTTCCATTTGCTCTCCATGTTACGAGTTTCTCTCTTGAGAGCGTGATGGCAGATTATTTTTTCTCTCTAACCTTTTTTTAATATGATGGGTGTAATAGTTTCTAATGGATTAGAGAAGATAGTGCCAATACTGCTAGTTATTTCAAGTTCATTTGTGTTTTTGGGTACACTAAGCAAATAATAATAAAAAATATATAGACTACCATTCAAAGGTTTGTGTTTATGTTTTCATCACTTCATCATTCCTATACTTTAATTTGTGTCTTCACGACCATAATAAAGACTGAGAAAATGGGTCAAAACTCTTTACTGCTAGTTTATAAGCATACAAATTACAATTTTGAGTCATGAAGATCAAAGGCGTCTCACACATAATGCCGTTCACAATGTGATATAAAGCAAAGTGAGGTTGTCCATTAACTCAACTTTAAGGTTTTATGGCACCTCACACATTAAAGGCATAGTTCACTCAAAAATGAATCTACCGTACTCGTTTGGTTACCAGCTCTTTGTGTTGTCTCATTTGCGATCACTTGCTGATAGTCTCAAACGTGTGCCCAGACTCATTGAGATACCAAAGTTTTTAATGGATATCTCAATATGAACGTAAGCATTTCTCAAATTCTTGTTTCTTGTAAGCTCAAACGGTCTGAGCTGTTATCCACATTCATTTTAAATCTCTACACCAGGGGTGGTGAAGGTCGGTCCTACGTGAAGTCTTCTACGCTATGGAAGAGCAACCTCTGGGCAATTAAATCTGGGTTATCAATCAGTATTTGATTGACAATAAGGGTTTTGCAGTGTGACTAGCGTTAATAAATGAATGAGGTTGAGAAGCCAACATCCAGACAGCTGGCATCCTGTGGCATGCTGCTAATGCTAAAGTCTATCAACCACAACAACAAGAACTAAATCTTTATTAATAGTTTAGTTGAGTTTGAGTCCGATGATAGATCAGAGACTTATGGTGAAGGGAGTGTTACAGAGCCAATCTCCCATCAGCAACATGCCTGAACCCAAGACAAACCTGCCCAGCGCCAATACCACACCAGTTCAAGGACTGAACTTCGACAGAATTAAATGCATACCTGCCAAGTTCCAATATTCAACGCAATACATTCTCACTCCCAACTAGTCACATATGGATGCTTGGTCAGGACCCCTTGGAGTTACTTTTTAAAGCACAGGGTACCCCTTTAGCGGATTTCCTTTTTTTTGACATAAGGGGTACTCCATTTCTTTCAGTTGTTTGCCTTATATGTCAGATCAAGACATTTAACCCTTTGCATGCCTTTGTAAAAGTAGAATTTTTTTCATTAATATTTATGTTTTCATAGATATTTTGGAGCACCTAATCTCACCCCTACCCTAGACCTAACCCCTTCTTCAACAATGTAAAACACTTAACAAACAAATAATTGTACTGCCACTGGTGTGTATTGTAAACTTAGTCTTCTGAAGCCATACAAAACCTTTATTAAAACCTATTAGTTCACCCAAAAATGAAATTCTGTCATCATTTAGTCACCCTCAAGTTGTTCCAAACATACAGGAATTTCTTTCTTCTGCTGAACACAAAAAAGATATTTTGAAGAATATAGATAACCAAACAGTTGATGGGACCCATTGACTTCCATAGTGTAAAAAAAAAAAAATTACTTGAAAGTCAGTCTTTGTTATGGGTGCGTGTCCAGGGAGAAGTGCACAACGAAGGAAGTCTTAACATACAATGTTTTAATAAAGAACCAGGGGGGGTGTTCCAGAAAGCAAGCTTAACTTACCGTCACATATACCCTTGCTTACTCAAGGTATGCTGGTTCCAAAAACACATCAGGGAGTAAGTTCAGCCAACCCAGAGTATGTTCTCGGTTAACACCCAAGACATTCTCAACCGAGCAACGAATTGATGATTCACCATGGAAACAGACGCTAAGAAAAAGAGCGCCAATCTACTTCCTTCGTTATTTTGTTTAATGGCGATTTCCATAACCTACTTAGTGCACATCGCCACCTATTTGATAGTTGTGTAATAATTATTTCAATCTTTTTTATTGAATAAGTAATCTTTATTCACTGAGAATAAGAATTATATTGTTTGTTTGATGCTAAATATTTAATAAGATATCATATATGTATTTTATTATAGAAATTATAGTATAGAAAACGTCCTGTTATAAAAAGGAAAAAAGCAGATCCATATGAGATTAAAATAAAATAAATACATATATTAGAATTGAATAAACATTTAAACATTGTAATAATGCTTATATATACACAGTGTACACAGGTACACTGAAGTCGAGTGTAAATTAAACACAAATACCATTAAAGAAGTTTGTTCAAGTTGACTAATTTACACAAACTCCTGAGGCAAACAGACTCGGTCAGTCACAGAGAGAGAGACATAGTTTTGCATGGTATCGTTAACTCACTCATCAGACTCCTCAGTAATCTTCGGCAAACTTCGACAGCTGGTTGAACCGGCTCAGTCGGTTCTTTTCGAGTCCTCGGTAATCCTCTGCAAACTTCGACAGCTGGTTGAACTGGCTCTTTTAGTTCTCTTCGAGTCCTCAGTAGTCTTCGGCAAACTTCAACAGCTGGTTGAACCGGCTCATTCAGTTCTTTTCGAATCCTCGGTAATCCTCTGCAAACTTCGACAGCTGGTTGAACCGGCTCTTTTAGTTCTCTTCGAGTCCTCAGTAATCTTCAGCAAACTTCAACAGCTGGTTGAACCGGCTCATTCGGTTCTTTTCGAGTCCTCGGTAATCTTCGGCAAACTTCAACAGCTGGTTGAACCGGCTCGTTTGGTTCTTTTTGAGTCTGACGTGCTACTTTGGCTTGTGCGTCTTGTGCCATTAAACCGGAACTAAAGTTTGGTTTAGTTCGATTAGTGAACCGGCTTGACTGGTTACTTCCTATGAACCGGTTTCAAGCGGCTCAAAAGAACAATTCGTTCAAGAACCCGAACATCACTACTTCAGGTTTTATTTTCTCTCTTGTCTTGCTTGTTACCTTGTTGTGTTGTCTTGTTCATTAGGAGTCTTCATATGAGTTCATTCATGAGTGTTCTTGCCTGCCCTGCGTCCTGAGATTACCTGGCCTCTTACCCTCACTGCCTGGCAGTAAGACTGGTTCTCTAAGAGCTCATCAAGCCTGGTTCCTGGAGTTCCTGGAGTTCCAGCTTGGTCTTTTTCACCATCATCCCACCTGGCGCTGCCTCTTCCTCTGCAGTCCTCAAGTCCATTGTCACCCTAGACTCAAGTTCTCGGAGGTTATCCTCCCTGCCTGACATCGTATCATCTGCCCTGCCCTATTGTTTGAACGGTTTCAGTTCTCAGTCTTGTTATGTCCAGTCTATAGCCTTGTTAATAAACCCCCATCGCTGTTCATTTTGCGTCTGGGTCCTCACTGTTGCAAAACCTGACAACCCCAGCATGTGTTACAACCTGTAGTGGGTAACAAATGCACACCATCAACTCATAAGGGCTTTGATATTCTTTCAGAGGTTTTAATTGGTGCCTATTGTAGTAAACAAATGTGGTAACTTTGTATGAAAGTTTGATCTTAAAAATCTAGCAAATTACAGATGCTGAAGGAAAAATATTGATTTATAAAAAAAACAGATATGTTCCTAATTCTAAGTATGTGAATTTCTGTGCAGTGTACATAGGAATTTACTTCAAACTTAAAGTACAGTTGAAGGTATATTTTAAGTATAAAAATGAATACGTTCACTTAAAGTAAACTTATAAGTATACAAAATGCTAAAGTAGTTTATTGAGAGTATACTTGTGCTACAAGTATTTAACTAGTTCGCTTGTATAGCTGCAATACAAATGAAAAATGTAGTTAACTAGTGTGCTCAAACGTATACTTTTATACACTAAAAAGTGGGCCAATTTAGTACTGAAATAGTACACTTACAAGTAATACTACTAGTCCATTGATATTACTGTACTTACCGCATAAAGTATACTTTACAATATACTTGAACTTCACTTAAGTATACTTATTTTTTTGTAAGGCTGTACAAATCATGGTTAGTGGCGTCATCTGTGGATGGGAAAGTGGATCCAGAGACCAAATGAAATGCTTGACTAATCTCTCTAAGCACTGCTCTATTGTACAGCAGTGGAAGTATTGAATGTTGAAGGGACAGCTGTGGAAGTATATACTAAGGGCTATAGCTGCAGGTTGCCATGGCTGTGAACAAACAGAGGTGTAGGACAGTCACTGTTATGAGCCACTGAGTGGTAGGGCTGGAACTATGTTGTCTCATATCTGAGGGCTTGCCAGTCTAGTGTTCCTCACAACAGCTGGCAAATTCACAACTCTTGCTGTATTCGGAACCACATAATACTAGCACACTGTTTCTGCTATTGAAAGATATGCTAAAAATAGTAAGTAGTATACTAGTATGCAGTTCTGAATTCAGCGTATGATACAAGCCACACATTCCTTCAACCTCTAGTTTGGCAATGACTGCTGCAGAATCAATTAAAGTGTTAATTAAAAGGGATAGTTCATTTTTTTCATCATTTAGCAGACGCTTTTATCCAAAGCGACTTACAAGGGGAGCAATTAGGGGTTAGGTGTCTTGCTCAAGGGCACTTTAGTCATGGTATTGAAGGTGGAGAGAGTGCTGTTCATTCACAATCCCCACTTTCAATTCCTGCCAGCATGGGAATCTAACCAGCAACCTTCAGATTACAAGCCCGACTCCCTAACCACCAGGCCACGACTACCCAGTTCAACCAAAAATGAAAATTGTCATCACTTACCCTAGTTGTTCCAAACCTGTATGGGTTTCTTTATTCTGTTGAACACAAAATAAGATATTTTGAAGAATGTTGGTAATCAAATTTCAAAAGTTGACGGTAGCCACTGACTTTCATAATAGGAAAAAAAAGTCAATGGCTACCATCAACTGTCTGCTTACAAATATTCTACAAAATATCTTCTTTTGAGTTCAACAGAACGAAGAAACTCATACAGGTTTGGAACAACTTGAGGGTGTGTAAATGATGACAAAATTTTCATTTTTGGACAAATTGTAAATTGTAATATTACACTGGCAGTCATGTTGTTGTACTGAATATCAGCACCGATCTCCACTCAGTGATGAGAGAAATTAGTTTTAATCAGTTCTTTTGGATTCACTGTGTCAAAGGAATCATTAAAAGTAAAACTTCGCTTATGATGCCATAGTACAATGTGACAAGCTGTTGCATGAAGCAAGTTGAACAAATTCTGATTTTCAGAGTAGATTTAGAGGAAAGAAAGGGTTTAAAGTTTAACTGATTCACAAGGCTATCAACAATATTCTCTGTCAAATGAGGGTTTGATCCAAAGTTTTTATTAAATCTGTAACGTATGCTCCTGAAAGTGTCACATTTGCAGTGAAACAAATAATCACATTAAACATGGAGAGCATCAGTTTGATTCACTCCTTGTGAGAAAGTTGGTACTCCTCTGTCAAAGATAAGGGATCGCTATAAAAATATACCAAGAATTAAATGCACTCTTCAAATTGTTGCTCAAACCACTCATCTACTGTTATGCCACCCAGTAAATAAAAATTTACTTTAAACATTTTAATTCTGTTTAATTCTCGTACCTCACGAAGGAGCTCGGAAAGATAACACGAGGAGGGACGACAGTGAAGGATGAGAGAGGACGGGGTCTGGATTTAGGTTGTGTTGTGTTTTTGTGTGTGCGGCAGTTGTCCATGAGGTGATGACGCTTTTACTTTCATTTTGTGTTTATTTTATATGATTAAAATCTTTGAATCCCGCCTCCTTCCCTGAACAACTAACCTTGCTACAAATTCTTCCGTTTTTCTTCAAATAAGAACAAACATTTTAGGTTTCTAATGGTGCTGCGCAGTGAGAACCGTTGGGTGAAGCAGTCATAGTGAATAAAACACAGCTACTGACCAATCAGAATCAAGGACTTGAACTAACCGTTTTATAATAATAATAAGAAGAAGAAGAATTCACAAAGAGCTTAAAAGAAAACCTTTGTTAAAACCTTTACTCTTATGGTGCTACACAGTGGTTCAAGCCCCAGCTGAGCCAGGAGTCCTTTCTATGTGGAGTTTGCATTTTAACATGGGTTTCCCCCACAGTCCAAAGACATGCAGGTTTGGTGTGTGCGGGAGAGGTTTGTGATGGACTGGCCATCTGTCCAGGGTGCTTTCCCCTGCCTCTGGTCTAAGAAACTGGGATAGGCTCCAGCCATATGACCCTAGAAGGTCGCATACGGATCAACGAATTAATGAATATATTCTAAAGCTTGTATTTATTCTATGTATGTGTTTACAGTGCCTTGCGAAAGAATTTTTTTTTTCACGTTTTTTCACACAGCCTTAGGCTAAGCGGCATTACTTTTTTCAAACCAATCTACACTCCTCACCCAACAATGACAAAAACACTTTTTGCAAATTTATTAAAACGGAAAAACTGAAATGATTACATTGCATAAGTATTTGTACCATTGACTTAGTACTTAGTTGAAGCATCTTTAGAGCCTAAAGTCTTTTTGGGTTTGATGCGACAATCTTTGGAATCTACATTTGGCGATTTTCTGCCATTCTTCTCCTCTCAAGCTCCATCAGACTGGATGGGGAGCATCGGTGGACAGACATTTTCAGGTTTCTCCAGAGATGTTCGATTGGCTTCAAGCCTAGGCTCTGGCTGGGCCACTCAAGGAGATTCACAGAGTTATCCAAAAGCCACTCTTGCATTGTAGCTGTGTGCTTAGGGTCATTGTCCTATTGGAAGGTGAACCTTCTGCCCAGTCCGAGATTCTGAATGCTCTGGAGCAGATGATTTTTATTAAGGCTATCTCTATATATTGCTGAAATGAGCTTTTCTTCTACCCTAACCAGTCCACCAGTTCCTGTCACTGAAAAACACCCCCACAGAATGATGCTGCTTTACTGCACCACCACCACACTTTACTGTTGGGATGGGATCCTCCATACATG
Organism: Zacco platypus; assembly: GCA_038088235.1. Lineage (NCBI taxonomy): Eukaryota > Metazoa > Chordata > Actinopteri > Cypriniformes > Xenocyprididae > Zacco > Zacco platypus. The sequence continues at coordinate 21,175,767 of CM076066.1, read as the reverse complement.
ATTCATCAGACCCGAGAATCTTGTTTGCAACCAGATCTTTGTCTTGACACAATCCTGTCTCTGAGCTCTACAGGCAGTTCTTTTGACCTCATGGCTGGTTTTAGCTTTTATTTAGAGGTGTGTGCTTTCCCAAATCATGTCCATTGAACTGAATTTGCACAAGTGAGCTCCAATCAAAGTATAGAAACATCTCAAAGATAATCCAGTGAAATTGGAATGCTCCTGAGCTACAAGAAATAGCTACTTTGTTTTCTTTCTCAAGTTCCCCAAAAACCATTCCTGTCATTCATGTTTTCCTTTGCAGGAAAATTACAGTCTCCTGAATCATAGACTGCCTTAGTCAGTTGCTAGTTCATAGTTGTGAGGTTCTGGTGCACCTCAGGGAACTGTGTTATCTTCATTTCATTTGAAACTTTTCTGATGCATCAGTACTTTATACCACATATATAAGTTTAAGTCCTTCCAGTGGTTTTGTTTTTGTTGTCTGAGTATTGGGCACCACAGCATGCAACAGCTCATGAGAGTCAGTCACTCAAACGGCTTTGTATTTTAATCCCACACAGAAGAAGGCGTATGCAGTCAGTTATCTAGTACGCCATCAGCTATACTTAGAAGAGTGACTACATGTGCACCTGTCACTGCACTGTCAACACATGCATCTCTCTAGCCAAGCTGCAACTGCAAACCTCTGAGGCGGCTAATGGGAGCTATCTGTTGATTCATGGGGCAACAAATCTTGTTTAAAGCGAGACTGTAATGGATAATGGCACCCCTATACATAAGTATGCACAGTGTACATAGCCTGCCCCCCTTGCATAGTGTGGAGAAATGGGTAAAGAGAATGTAAAGCGGAAGCAAATGGAGTGGAGTCCCGAAAGTAACTAGATGTTACTTGAAAGTTCATTTTGTATGTTTGGTCCAATGCTATCTCACGACCAATTCGTATGTATTTTACGAGGTGGTTAATTCGTGCAAATTCATACGATTTATCTAAACCCCAGTGACGCGTAGGTGTAGGGGCGTGGTTAGGGGTAGATCATTCGTACGAATTCATCCGAATTTGGCAACTCATAAAATATGTACGATTTAGCAAAAACCGTGAATTCGTACGAGGTCGTATGAATTCTTGCTAATTAACCACCTTGTAAAATATGTACGAATTGGAGTGAGATCGGGTTGGTTTGGTCACTTGCTTTCTTGACTCTTGATTCATGGTGTACAATGTGAGGTGGTGAAATCTTCATAGAAACCAATGAAAATACACACTTCAGGCACTTCACTTCAGGCTATTTATAATAAAATGTTCCTGGGTCGCCATCCCATTCCAATGTACCAATCTTAGCCAAAACACTTTCCTTACAATTGGAAGACGGTGATTGGTTTATAGCAGGGGTGTCCAATCCTGCTCCTGGAGGGCCACTGTCCTGCAAAGTTTAGCTCCAACCCCAATTAATCATACCTGGATTATACTTACTAAACATACTAGAAACTTCTTGGCAGGTGTGTTGAGGCAAGTTGGAGCTAAACTCTGCAGGACAGTGGCCCTCCAGGACCTAGTTTGGAAAACCCTGGTTCATAGGAATGTTGTTCCATTGTTCCAAGAGCATTCTTAAGAAAATCACATAAAACACAATAAAAATCTTTGTGTACTCTACAAAATTACAGATGAAAATGTTTGTGGAGGAAGAGTTTTGTTGATTTTGTCAACGACTACCAAAGATGAGATGAAAAAGACGCGTAGTATCAAAACATACTATCAACGAAAATAATACTACAAGATTTTAACACTGTTTTTAAGAAAAATACAAAAAAAATCATCAAAATAAAACCTTACAAACTTCACAAGTTACTTTTTGTACTAAACATCGTATTTGTTTTTAGCGGTTAAGCACGTTATACATTATATTAACATTTTTTCAATACTTTTTTGTCTAGCAAAATAAAATCTAACAAATTGATTTTATGTGAAAAGCATGATTTTTAATATCACAAGCAACTTGACTTTACTTTACACCAACAAACAGAATTTTTATGGGTTAGATCAAGACCATTGGTGAAAACAAGCACTCAGATTTCCACATAAAAAAGAATGATTGGCACATTTATTTGCAAGATAAAAACCTGCTGAATTCATGGAATTTAATGTTTATAATGAATATTATAATGAATTAATGTTTGTCATATGACAACACAGTAGCATACTATCAAACATTATTTGTTTTGTATACCATTTCATACACTATTCTTAAAAAATAATAGGCAGTATGCACTGTGTAACAGGCATGTGCCATTCCAAACACAGCCACTGAGCACTTACTAATGGGAAAAGACACAATCACGTCTAAACTTGCAGATATGCGTTTGTAATTGGCATCAAGGTTAAATAGGTACGTATAGAGGCTTCAGCAGTGTGACTGGGTTACTCAAGCTAATGAAGGGAATGGCAGCTTGCCTAAAAGAGAGAACTAAAGGGCAACCAGAGACAAACTCTGAGACAAAGGCAAGAGATATCAGCCATTATACAGTCCAAAATTCACTTAAATTAGCTGCCATCCAAAATGAGAAATGTGCATTTGCTCTGAAATGGCTTAAAAGGATGATTTTAGATTTAACATTAGAAACCATCAAACAGCCATTTTGCCAAGGAGATTCAAAACAACTATAGAAAAAAGTAAAATTGTAATCAAGGTGTTTTCCACACATCAAAAAAGAAACTTATTTCCTGAGTGACTGCATTGGAAATTGATAAAATTGTTTTGATCCGTTTTTGTACTCCATTTTGGCAATGCCCTCAGAAAATATCAATTGTTTCTTACAGGCCATGGCCCAAAAACATATGGCTTATATCAGCCAAATGACTTAAATGGAACATCTTTTAATCTGTCGATGATGTTTCAAATTTTATGCAAATTAGACAAAAAACACATCACTATTTTGGAGTTAGCTATGGCCGAAACAATCTCGCAGATATCCCACCTCTCCCGTAAGTTCTGGGAGTCTCCCTCATTATTGATAGCGCCTTCCTGATGCCCTCAAATTATCCACAATAACCCAGAAATGGAGATGTGTTTCCGGTGATCCGATCACAAGTGGGCAGACAAGACGTATTACCATTTACACTTGGTATTAACAAGCGTTTGATTAACGTGTGTCTCCTGCGACCACTTTTGTTTGGGTTCTTATTTCATCAGTTTCACTTGAATACTATTGGGATGTCTGATTTCATGAAAAAAATATATAGGCAAAAGTGTAAATTCATTCACTGTGACATTCACCAATGAATTTATTGGGTTCTGGATGTTGATTGCTCTTTGTTGGCCATTATTGTTGGTTTGACCAATTGATACATTAAGTATGTTAACACTTGCACCGAAGAAACACAACTGTCATAATCAACACAAGTAATAATATCAGTGCTAATAAAGACCTGCCAACACATATATTAAAAATCCTGTGACAAACTTTCTCTCTCTGTGGCTAGGGAAGTGGATTCAAGTTTCAGTCAGCATCCTGATGGAGATGACAAACCAAGGACAAGCGAAAACCGAGGAGAACCAAAGTGAGAGATAAAAGCCAAAGGAGATGTCTCCTCTACAGGCACCTGTGTGCAAGAGAGACAGACTCAAATTATCGCATTATCTCTTGCCCACGCAGAGCTTCAGTCGATATTCTGTAATCAAGCCTTGTCAATGTTCAGCTCAATCTGACTGGCAAAGTCCTGCACATCTCCTGTCAAAGATTCAAAGGGCAACGTGCTGATTTCCATTTCCACCATAAATTCAAAGAGGTGTGGAAATATTTGTGAAGATCAAGGTCCCTAGCTGTGTTGTCCAGGAAGTCAAACTAAGCCATAAAACGATGAGCGTTTTTTGAAGCAGTCCCGCAAAGTTTGCACTAGCAAAACATCCGTGTTCATTGGGTTAATAATCACCAGTTCATTTGACTTAGTTAGATCTTTGTGGAGACTTCTGTCTTCTGACCTGTTCTGTTGGGGTCATGGCACCAGGGAAGAAACAACATAACGAAACGAATCGAGATGGAAACTGTACAAATCTTGTTTTTGATTTCTTTTAGCCAGTGGTGTAGTCCTAAAGAAAAGAAAAGTGGTTTATTATTACCCGCTCTCTTGAATCCAACCCCATGTGGCTGCATTACCAACTAATTTTTCAGATTAGATGATGTTGCTTCAGTGCGAAAGTGTCTCCACTGACTGTAGTAGGTTTGTCAGAGGCAAGGAAAGGTGGAATGCTAGAACTGAAATGTATCAGTTACAACAAAGAATCGCTCAAGACAGCGTGGAAAGCAGTTATAGGGATATTAAAATGACAATAGGACTTCTGAAGCAACAAAACAAGTAGGTATATTCAGAGTATACACACATATCAGTTCTTAGAAGATGTTTTACGCAAACAGCCTTGGGGAAAATATAAGCATACACTGCGTATGGGATTTTTTTTTTACTGACGAAATGAGACGAAAAACTATGGCGAAAATCTAACGACATTTTCATCAACAAATAAAAATCAGACAAAAATGTTAGAGAAGAGATCCAGTCACAACTGATGTGTGGTAGATGTGCACTACCCGGCAGGACATAATTTGGCAAACACTTGCTGCATGTCTCATAAAACGTTCAAAAATGTAAATGTTTGGGAGAGAGAGAAGAGCAGGCATGTATGGATAAATCTGAAAAAGCGTGACAATGCAAAAGAGAGCTCAATTCAGTCCCCATTTGTCATGACACCTCTCAGACAACGCACAAGTATTGAATTGAGTTCTCTTTCTTGTCTTTGCATGCTACAAAATTATGTCAAAATGTCCATTTTGGTAAGTATTTTCAAAGTATTTGGATACATAATTCCAAGTATTTGGTAAGTATTGATAAACATTGTTGGTTATGTCTTCAGTGGATGTAAACAGTTGGGAGAATATTGGATGTATGTCAGTGTTTTGGATCTGTGTGTTCTGCCTTAAAGTGACAGCAGCCTAATAAACCTGCTGCTGACTGTCATTAATGTTAATCAAACAACAAAAGAAAAAACAAATTACTCAATGATCTTGACCGGATAACTTTAATAGCTTTAATAAGGATTAATGTATATTTCACTTAAATAAATATGTATACAAATATACGAATGCAAAATGTTGTATGCAAGTTGTTAGTCATTAATTGAAAAGACCACGTTCTTGTTTATTAATAAGAAGCGGTTTTATTTCATTTTTATATAAATAAGGACATGTAATATGTCAGTTAAATCGATCTGTATTGCATGTTCAAACCTTAATATCATTCATACAGGTTAATAGATGTTCTTAAGTATTTTTGATTAACTAAAAGAGCCCCTGTTGTACGTTTTTCATTGATTAAAAAGAACTGGTTTGAATGAGTTATTTGTTTGTAACTTGATTACACGCTTCATGGTGCATGTTTTTATGGTTTATGCAAATTCATATATGCACTTTTAAGAACCATTAATGGAATTTAAAAAAAAAAAAGGAACCATTTATGCATAAGAACAGTTCCCAACTATTGTAACACAATATATTTTTGCTTTTCAAGGTTGAGAAAACACGTCTTTTATCCGTTTTTGTTGATGTCAAAGGTTTCCAATCAAGATGATATTTTAACACAAATTCAGAAAAGGCTAAACTAGACACATGCTAGCATTGACGGGTGGTGCAACATGCCCTCATCCTCAAAAACGTCTCCACTGCTTTAAAAACAAGCAATCACTCAGTCATACAGCTAAACACTGCCTTGATACGCTCAAGATTTTAGACTGAACCGCCAATACATCTAATAGCCTTGTAGCGGAGATTGTATTCTTTGGAACGTAAACCGATTCACATTTATAGAATGTCCTGATTATAGATGATCTGTCATTTAGTAACTACCTATAGGATCCTAAATTCAACCATTCCAGCCATCACACAGCAGCATCAGTTCGCAAGGATGTATTAGCCTGAATGCGGAAGCTTTTAATACATTCAGCGAAAGCAGGGAAAGTGTGACCCTTGACCCCATGTCACCAAGCTCAATGAATGCTTTATGAGGTCAGTGAAAGCCGCTGCAGTGACAACAGGACATGAATACACAGCTGACAGACACTCATGAGAGGCACCACTACAGTAATACATAATAATAAAATATTGAGTACATTTCAAAATGACTGATTTTAAGAACATTGTTTACTTATTCAGAATAAACAGTAACGCATTTGGTTGTAAAAATCCGATTTCTGAAACAAAACCCATGAACACTTAATTATGCAAGCTTGATTTTATGAATCATTGTATTCCAAAATGTATCAGAACACAATTCATAATACAATGCAAGTACACATTGCATTCTCAGCATTGCCGCAGGGTCTCTATGTCGGATATTAAAATAAACTTTTTCATCTGTGGTCAGTTTTCTCTGTCAGATACTGTCATTTGACGAGAATATTGTTGATCAAATTGCTGAATACACCAACATCATGTACTTTCTTCAATAATGAAATTAAAATGTTTTTTTTTCTGTAATTTTGTTGATGTCTTTGGACTGAACCAGCAAATATAACAAGTTATATATAATATAATGAATCATTTAGATCTTTATGTTGTTGGCTGTAACACTGTTCGTAAGAACGGGAAGAAGGAGGCGGGAACCGGCGAACATTCAACGTAATTTTAATCAAATTAAAATAAACAAACAAGCAACAAAACGAAAGTAAAATGGCGGCAGTTACTCACGGCGACACAAACAAAATAAAACGCAACAAAGTCCAGGCCTGGTCCTCTCTCGTCCTTCACTGTTGTCGCTCCTCTTTTATGCTTCCAGAGCTCCTCTGTGAGAGATACGAGACCGGTGCAGCGCGCAGCTGACGCTCATTATCAATCAGTCAGCGGCCTCGCGCCGTTCCCTCACGGCTCTCGCCCGCCCTGCTTGTCACATTGGCTAAATTAGTAAGTTGAATGCAGTGTTTGGTAAGTTACTCTAAGAAAAGTAATTAATTACTAGCAGTGTAATTAAACTAGTGTAGTAATTACTCTCTCTAAAATGTATTGCTTACTTATTACTAATTACATTCTAATAAGTCATCTTAACCTTGACCAGTTGACCAATGCAAAGATCGACAAGAAACTGCTCTTTTAATTATTTCAAATAAATAATATAACATTGCATAAATTATCCTTGAACTGACCAAAGTATTTAAAGGGAGAACGTTACATTAAAAACATACATTATACGTTAAATTCTGATGTCAAATCCACTATTCTTATATAGTCTATACAGTATTGAATGCAAGCGATCTGACCAATCATAACCCCGAATCAGCCATTTTGTCTGACAATGCAGTCAGGGGAGTTAGTAGATTAACGTTGGTGAAACAACATTCCTTCTGATGTTCATTCATGTTTATTTGATGCTATAAATGAACTAGTATGAAGAGATGATCGGTTCACGAGCCGCTTGAAGGAGCTACAGCGATCTGTCACGACACATTAAAGAGACACTATACACTATTTATTGTTTAAACTTCTTTAAAAATTTACGATATATTAAATATGAAACTGTTTCATATGTCTGTCGATGCGTTGTCAGTGTCCTCTTTGCTCCACGATGTATTTTTCACCTCGTGAGAACATGATGTGTGGCGTGAGAGCACATGGCTTTTCCAAACCTATATGGCTTTCTTTTTCTTTTTCTGAGGAACACAAAATAAGATATTTGGAATATTGGTGTCCAATCAACACTGGACTTTCATTCATTATATAGAAAAAAAGAAACATTTTTCAGAATATCTTCCATAGAAGAATGAAATGCATTCTTGTGTCTTCTCAAACTGAGCTATTTTTATTTGGCGTCATGTTTCATTTGATTATCTGAATGCTAGTTGAAATGGTGTACATGTATTCTTCTGACTTCCAGGGGTAATTAATTCTCTAACTAAACAGATTAACCCAGTTTTCTGCAAGGTTATTCAAGGTTCGTATAATTAGGATCTTTGTTAGCCGTCTCCTGAACATGACGGTTGTTTTAATGACTTCAGAGCAGTAAATATCTTTACACAGAACAAAGGTATGCCTGAACATCCTGGTCAACTGATAAGAAATTTGCGAATAAAATTAGATAAGATAAGATAAATGGTGAACAATACTCTATGGTTTTCAAGTAGCCTTATGAATAACTAACTTCATCCTGATAAACACAAAGCAACAAGGTGAAGAGGAACATACCGATGTTCAAACAGTGCAGCTTCCTCCCATGTGGGCTTGTTTAAAGTTAAAGTACAGTCAAAGCATTGTTTTAGGGTGTAGCTTCTCTGTTAAATTTGTTTTATTGCTTGTGACAAACAAACATGATAAGTACTACTGAATGTCTCTTTGAAAACTGTAAATATCCTGTTCGTATTATTAGCGTCTCCCCTGAACATGAAGGCTGACAAACACAGTGAGGTACAGTATGTAGTCTGTCTCGTGTAGATTTGCTCCACTGCACAGAAGTGTGCATGTGTTGAACACCCAAGACGCTAGTGCAAAGATCCTACAGTCTCATGTTGCAACCTTTGCTCTGTCCTAAATCTGATCTGTTGATCGTAAAACAGACTGAAGGAAGGAAGTCGGGGAACTCCTTGTTTACCTCAGAGCTTGTCCATTTCTTGTCAGTGTACTTTAAGCTCCTGTTTTCCTTTATTTAAAGGGATAGTTCCCTCAAAAATTAAAATTTTGAAGAATAATTACAGCTCTTTTCCATACAAAATCATTTTAGAGTGATGATGGACAAAGAAAGAAAACACCATAAAAATATCATCAAATTGTAATAGTAAAGTTGTCAATACAGCCTAGGCTATATTCCAAGTACTCTGAAATCATACGATAGGTTTGTTTGAGGAAAAGATGATTGAAGTTGATATTGAATGAAAAAAAAAAAATTGGATCAGCAGTAATTGATGCCAAAATTACGAATAGAAAAAGCTATTACTTCTTTTTGAGTGCTTTGACAGCTGTAGAGCTTTGCAGTGGTCGTCACATGCTGTTTTACACTGCTCAGAAAAAAATAAACAACATGCAAATTTTGAATTGCAAAGGCCAGTAAATGATGATTTAAATTTTGGGGCAAATATTATCTTTATTGGATGGACTGAGGTCATCAGAAAATATAAGAAAATCAGATATATGTAGGTACTAATCCGTTCGAGGTTTTAAAAACCAGTAACAACAATTCTGTAGCGAATTGGAAACCAATACAAAAAAATTAAAACTGGAGTAATGTGCTCTTGTTTCCACACTGCATTCTGTACCATTTGTAGACGGGCAAGAGATGCTTAACATGCATAAGGAAGTACAATAATCAAGCCTTTTTGAAATAAAAGCATGGATCAATCCTTAAAAGAAGGAAATGTTTTTACCTTAGCTATGACTCAAAAGAGGGGGGGGGGGAGAGATTTTGATCACAGAACTAATCTAAACATTAAAAAAACACCCACATTCTTTACTAATGGTTTAACAAATGGCCAAAGTTTAAACAAGGTGCAACAGCTTCTGAAGATTCAAAAACTATAATCTCAGTTTTGCCTTTTTTGACGTGACGTAAATTCCAAACCCCTCTTGTTAGATTCCATAGATTTGGGTATTGTCACCATAACAATGAAAAGAGTACAGTGTTTAAAAAAGAAACGACCCCAAAGGAAGCATATACAAAGAGAATAAAATTGGACCAAGAATAGAGCCTTGAGGAACACCACAAGTAAGAGAAGCTGCACCCGGAGTGAATTCACCAATACTGACAGAAAAGCTTCCATTATTAAAATAAGATTGAATACATTTAAGAGCAGCTCCCCGTCCTCCAAACGTGAGATGAGAACAGCGTGGTCAATTGTGCCAAATGCTGCGCTCAAACCTAACAGAACTAACACAGCACACTTGCCGGAATTAGTCAATAAGTAGTAATCGACAGTCAGTCAATAGTAAACTATATCGTTTAAAACATTTATCAGTGCCGTTTCCGTGGAGTGGTGTTTTCTAAAATCTGATTGGAAAACTTTAAAAATCTTGTTTTCAGTCAGAAAGCTTTAAGGAAGTTTTCTCCAAGACATATAAGAATGGTTGGAGACTAGCTTAAAACATGAACCAATGTATCCTTCTATCAGCCATCATGTCATGGGTTAATAACTATTGATTCCCAAAGGGTTAATTATTTAAACCAATCCAATTCACATATTTAAACTTCTGCTTATGTACAAGTGTGTCACCAGAGAAATGTTTTAAATTTGTAAACATTCCTAAAAATATGCCAGAAAAGCTTTTTTTTTTTCATGTATTATTCTTACAACGTGTACATATGCCGTCTCAACACCACTCCTTTAGATCAAGCTCAGTCGAAACGACTGCGGTGTTTACAAGAGTGCTTTTCTGTCAGCTTATTTGGAATCTGATCGTATCATTAATGGATTATTGCGTTACATGTAAATGTATACTGCCTTGTGATTAGTGTTTGTGTAGCTCATAAATAAAAGATTGTGATTACTCTCTATGTACACGTATAAATACAGGAAATAGCAGGACATTTATGTGACTGATCTCATAATCACTGTTCATCTGAGCAGAACCAATGAGTTTAACATAACACTGGGTTTCTAAAATAAATACATTATTTGAGTCATGTGCCATGCTTGTAAAGCTAAATTTAAATGTTTGATAGCATTTCTACACAAAGAAAGCCAAACAATTAATCTCAATACAAAATGCTACGTTCCCAAGCACTCCCAGTCTATTCTGTTGCGGTAGAGCCACGATCAATGGCGCTATTATTATTCAGAGTTACATAAAGGCATCACACACTAAAAATATGAGCGTGTCTTTCACGAGACTGTTTGCTTTAGCGTTGCAGACTCACCCACCGCTGAGAGCCAGAACTCGCATCATGAAATAGAGCTCAGAATACTATAAACATGGTAAATATAAAGTTATGCTTTGTAACGACAGTGTTTTCTACTGTTAAAATAGATGTAAGCGTGAGGATTAATAGTAAACATTAGCAATGCAGTGAGGAAATCAATAACCAAAGAAGCTAGCATTAGCATTAGCAATACTTTTAGACTGCAGATCTTTCAGTAATGAACATACGCGCTGTCATCTTTAAAGTTTTTAGAATAGCTCTTTTGGACACACACACACACACAAACATAAAAAAGACATTAAAAAACAGTTTACATGTGGCGGCCGTAGCACCTCAGAGTAAAAACAAATTGTTACTGTGACCGTCAATGTGACTCTATATCTTTATACTTTATATCTCATAATTGCGAAATAATATCTTACAATTGTTAGCAAGGTTCAGACAGACAGATGATGAAGAAGATTAGTGTCCATGGAAACTGATGAGTGGAGGGAAACTCAAACAAAGGAACACATGTGACTGATGAAAGCAAACTGAAAGTCCATGAAAATGAATCTAAGAGTAAACACATTTGAGTGAGTGTGACAACAATGCAGAACCCTAAAATGTAAAAAAAAAAAAAAAGGACTAAAAACTACTAATGCTACAGATTTCTCTTTATGGTGTGGAAAACAGATCAAAAAGTGACAAGAGAGAGAGAAAGTTCATTTGGGCTTTCCATAAATGTCACGTTCACCACTCCATAAAGAGAGAAAGTAGAACTCTTCAAACTGCTGACAAAGTTCGTTACGTTCAAATTCCTGTGAGGTAGCAAAAGATAATTACACATTAATTAAATGACTTTGAGTGTATGGAAGTCATTAAGAGAGGCTACGAGCAGCTTATTAGGTCAAATAATCATATTTGCAAAAAAAAAAGCAATGTGGAAAAGTAGCTGACTGTAGAGCGAGTGTCAAAAAGTTGAGAAATGATGAACTTCATGCAAATGAGCACCAAAAAACACTAGGCAGAAGCCGGCGGCTGTGAGATGCAGTCAGTGATGGCTATCACGAGCATTTCACAATATGCCAATACTGATTCTGATGCATCTACTGCTTAAAGGGTTAGTTCACCCAAAAATGAAAATTCTGTCATTAATTTCTCACCCTCATGTCGTTTTACACCGTAAGACCTTCGTTCATCCCATGGCTAAGAGAGGCCCTTTCAAACGCCCAGAAAGGTGCTAAACATATTTAAAACAGTTCATGTGAGTACAGTGGTTCAACCTTAATATTATAAAGTGACGAGAATACTTTTTGTGCACCAAAAAATCAAAATAACAACTTTTCAACAATATCTAGTGATGGCCGATTTCAAAACACTGCTTCAAAGCTTTACGAATCTTTTGTTTCGAATCAATGGTTCAGAGTGCCAAACCCGTGTGATTTCAGTAAACGAGGCTTCGTTACGTCAAAAGTGTTTCGAAACGTTTTCAAATTTCAGTAGTTCCTGTGACTTTCACAGTTCGATACGCTCTCCGGACTGCTGATTCGAAACAAAAGATTCGTAAAGCTTCGAAGCGTCATGAAGCAGTGTTTCGAAATCGCCCATCACTAGATTTGTTGAATAGAGTTGTTATTTTGGTTTTCTCGTCACTTTATAATATAAAGGTTGAACCACATGAACTGTTTTAAAAATGTTTTAGTATCTTTCTGGGTATCTGAAAGTGTTCATTTACTGTCAGTAGAGGCCTGACTAAGCCATTGGATTTTATGAAAAATCTTTTCATTTGTGTTCTGAAGATGAACGAAGGTCTTACGGGTGTAAAACGACATGAGGGTGAGGAATTAATGACTGAATTCTCATTTTACGGTTAACTAACGCTTTCATTATTACTACATTTAAATTAAAGCTGGAATTTCCTACACTTTTAAAATCTGAACCAATTTTAAAACACGTGTCATACACTTATAAATGTGAAGAGAAAAATTGAGTAATGTATACTAAAGATCATGAACTACCAGACTTACAAGTCAATCCAAACACAACATACTCATGCAGAAACATGCAAAGTTCCTAGGAGATGCAAAATATGTTTCTGACCTTGGCTCAAAATATTAAACATGCTTGATATCTTTGATGAAAAAGCTGAAAAATCTCTGCCCGTTATACGCTACACTATTTTTTTCCGTCAACTTTGACTGCCCGGAGTCCGCAGGCTGGCTCTGACATTCTGCAATTAGCGTCGACTCCTCCAGACAGCAAATCTGGGTAATGTAAAAGTAAAATGTAGTGTATTCCAACCTTAGATTTCAAATGCTTTTTTGGCTAGACTATTGCTGGATGAAGAAAAGTCTATTACACTGACACTGTATGCAAAAACATAGGAATTTGGGCGTCTTTCCAACCAGTATACAGTATATGGCTGTGTACTGACAGCAGTCATAAATCACATGATTGCTGTATATGGATGGTCTCTGCATCAAGTATAGATCTGTTGCAAAAGTGACTCTTATTATGGTAAATGTAATGGGTTACATCATAATAAACTGATCATATACTATTTAATGAAGCACATTCCTCTATGACCTCTGACGTGTTTCATCACAAGTTGTGACTAACTAAACTAATTGTATCAGGCAATTGTGAATAAAATAAGAAATAAAGAAATGTCAGAATGACAAATATTACAATTTAGGGTAACACTTTATTTTACAGTGTCATTGTTGCATATGTTCCATGTATTTACTGTATTAATAACTAGTAATTATGCATAATTACATGTAATTAATTAACCCTAAACCAAACCCTTATCCTAACCCTATAGAAAGTATATGTAATTAATTGTAATTACTGAGTACTTAAATGTATAATTACATTGTAATACTGACACCTTAAAATAAAGTGTAACCCAATTTAGATATAGAGTTACAAGTACAAGTAATAATGCTGCAAAACAAAATGGAAAAAGTCAAATTTGTTCAAGTTTTAAAACTGAAGTGGAAACAGGCTTTCACAGTTTTACCTAGTTTTATAGCTGAAATATCCTGCAAGTGACATGCTAAACTCTATATTTTAAGATATATTTTTTTTAAAAACAGCATTAAAAAAATATATTTGTATAGTATTTATTGTGATTTCCATATGCATATACTTGGATATTACTGCAAGGAATATTTGTATTTTATTAATAATTTGCACACCACAGGCTCATTGAAATAATCGAAAGGCAAAAAGATAATTCAATGAAACATCAAATTGGGACCAGTTTCATATATAAAATACATAAAGGTTCCATAAAAGTATAAATAAATATAAGTACAAATTCTAATAAATGCACTTACATGTCTATTTGTCAAGTATTTACTTATATTTGGTATTTTCCATGTTTCTAAACATAATGTCACATGTCATCTAGTCCTGTCTTGTCATGTTAGTTCTAGTCTTCACCTTGTGTAATTAGTTTGATTGTCATCACCTGTTTCTGTTTTACCCTCGTCATCTGTGTGTATTTAAGTTCCTCCCCTAGTCTCATCCTTTGTCGGTAATTGTCTGTGCATAGCACACTGTTACGTGTCTGCTCCCATGTTAATAAACCTGCTTGTTATTTGTGACCTAAGACTCCTGTCTTCATCCCCGGCGTTACAGAATTACCGACCTCTCAACGCGAGATAAAATGGAACTGATGGACTCACCCTCGCTGCAGTTCCTGCTAAGCCCGGAGGCTCGTCCCCACCTGGACTACTGGGTCTGGAGGTGCACGAACAGCGGACGCTCCGCCTCGGCTTGGCAGCCCGGGGTGCGCTCCGAGGCCGGAGCGGACATTGACGACTTCGGGGCCCCGGTGGCGAAGCGAGCAGAACGGTCCATCACAGAGCCAGGAGCGGTCCACAACATCATCAAACAGTGGGCTGCTCCTTTCCCCACCCTAATACCCGCCCTTGTGTCGTCATTCCCGGTCCCGTCCGGAGATCGTCCTCAGTTTCCTCCGCTGATCCCAGTCAGCCCCCAGGATCCGTGGCCACCATTGCTTACGACTAGCTCCTCGGCTCTGCCCCCGCCGCTCGCCCCGTGCGGCTCCTCACCAGCACCTCGGGCTGTCCGTTCATCAGCAAGGCTCGAGGCGGAGTCCCCGGCTTCCCTTCAGGCCTCCAGGCCCACATCACCACCTAGACCCTTCAGCCCGTCACCTGCACCTCGACCCACAGATCCCTCATCACCTCCTCGGCCCGTCAGCCCGGAAGCTCCGCTGGACTCGCTCGTCTCTCCAGGTCGGCTTACGTGGGTCGACGCTCAGCTTCCTCCACGGACTTCCGGGTTGGCGGCTGCACCGTCACCGGTCACCCCTACGCCGTCATCGAGCTCCACCTTCCCTGCAACCTCCCCATCATCCTCACTCGCCACAGCGTCACTCCGATCTGCCAGACCAGCGTCGGCTCCTCGGTCCCGCATGTCAGCGGCTCAGCGCCAAACTTCCGGGTCGGCGGCGGCGCCGAGGTCCGTCGGCCGAGAAGCTCCCCCGGTTCCTCCACCAACTGCCATGGTTCCGCTGCCATCGATCGGCCCCAGCACGTCATCCATCCCCACAGTCTGGACTCCGCCCTGGCCCCTCCCACTGTCAACTTCACCATGGTGGCGGCCATCTTCCCCTGAGCACTGCCTGTCTCCAGCTCCACGCCCTCCTCCGAAGCCTCCGCCTTTGCCTTCTTCCTTCTACGGCGCGAGGACGCGCCTTTCCGAGGGGGGCGCTATGTCACATGTCATCTAGTCCTGTCTTGTCATGTTAGTTCTAGTCTTCACCTTGTGTAATTAGTTTGATTGTCATCACCTGTTTCCGTTTTACCCTCGTCATCTGTGTGTATTTAAGTTCCTCCCCTGGTCTCATCCTTTGTCGGTAATTGTCTGTGCATAGCACACTGTTACGTGTCTGCTCCCATGTTAATAAACCTGCTTGTTATTTGTGACCTAAGACTCCTGTCTTCATCCCCGGCGTTACACATAAAGGGTAACACTTTATTTTGATGGTCCCATTTAGACACTGTACTAACTGTAAGTAACATTGCACCTACATGTCAACTAACTCTCATCAGAGTATTAGTAGAGTATTAGTAGACTGTCTGCTTGGTTGATTAAGATTTCACTTTTTTAACTTTAGTTAGTGTGTAATGTTGATGTTTGAGCAGAAACAACATCTGCAAAGTTACGACCCTCAAAGTTCAATGCAAAGGGAGAGATTTTCTTTTACAGAATTCTCTTTTTAAGGACTACATCAAGTTTATTCCCAGGTTAGTGACATCACTAACCCTAAAATTTACATAAACCCTGCTCCCGAGAACACAACAAAGGGGTTGAGGCCATGCCATTACAATACAGTAGGCATACATATCACAAATGAAATAGCATGTCATAAAAGCAAGATGACAACATAAGTTACAACTGTAAATAAATACTGTACAAGTTTTATCTTCACGCAGCATATAATCTCTGGTTCACAACAATACAACGGTTCCCACACGAGCGATTTATAGATTATCATGACAGAATAAGCTAATCAATGACTTTAACATGGTTAACTCCAGCTAACTTCCATAAATTTATTCAATAACCATTCAGAAATGTCCAGAATGTTGTCACTTCTTCTTGAGTAGGGCTGCAACTAACGTTTATTTTGATAATCAATTAGTTGGTCGATTACTTTCAGATTAATCAGATAAAAATCCTACTTTTTTTTTTTAAAAATTATTATTTTATTGACAAAAAAACACATTATTGCACATCCTGCCCAATGTACTTCACACAAACATGCCAATTGAATGCTTAATTTCTAAGACTACCTGTCACAGAAAAGAGACCACAAATATTTTAAGGATCTGACAAAAAGTCATTATTCACACATAATGTCCAAAAACCTTATATTTTGTTTGGCCTCCTCAGCTTGCATTCTTGCTGGCATTGTTTTTATGTACTTTTCCACAGTCTCTGTTGTTTTTTACTGTAATTGGGCATCTGAAAAAAAGTGCTTTAGTATTTTTTCTGTCTTTCTTGTAAAATTTCATGACAACAAAATGTATATTTTAGCGTTAGAAATACTACTATGACTAAACAGCTTACACATACTGGTGTATTAACCATCACAGAAACATAAAAATGATTTTTGTAATCACCACCAGAACTGTTAGTTCAGGGCAGCTGTGCCACAAACTGAATAAATTAAAGCACTGTATATAGTGAATATGGTTTAAATCTCTACATTAAAAGTTAAGATAATAATAATGATAAAAAAGAAAATCAAAAACACAAACTCTGTGTTAACAAACAGACTCCAGGAACACACATAATCTCTTACTGTCAATTCATTATCCTGTGTAAATAATAGAAACGTCTTACAGTTATTCAATTACATGCAGTTATCCCTTTACAGTTACTACTCCCATAAAATACTTGAAAGACATATTGACTTTTAAACTTAAATTGAACTTTCAACAACAGATATTTCAGCAAAACGATTATTTTTGCCCTGAACAGCAATTGACCCTTCGCAAACAGTTTGATTGACAGGCGATCTAACCAATCATAACGCCGAATCCGCCATTTTGTCCAACAAAGACGTCACGGAGTAGCCTATAGTACATTAACGTTTGTTAACTAGAAATATTGTGTGTAGTCAAGTCTTTCCGCGGTTATTCAAGTTTATTTGATGCTATAAATGAACTAGTATGAAGAGATGATCGGTTCACGAGCCGCTTGAAGGCTCTGTCACGACACATTAAGGAGCCACTATACTGTATTTAGTATTTAAACTGCTTTAAAAAAAATTACAATATTTTAAATATGAAACTGTTTCATACGTTGTCAGTGTCCTCTTTGCTCAGCGATGTATTTTTCACTGCGGGAGAACATGATGTGTGGTGTGAGAGAGCATGAGTTGTCGGTATCGCAACAGGGGGCGAGTTTTGCGCGTTCCGTCTGTCTGACTCGGGTGCGCGCGCGCCGGCATTCATTCAGTAACGTAAAGTTTGACGTTTAATGTAGACAGTAACGACAAACCTTTATGCAAAACGGAAATGCTCGCGTGAATTTGAAACATACACTGATAACGATATAGCCATAGAATGAACGTTTTGCGTTGAGGACGCGCACGCATCTGTCAAGACATGTTAAACATGGAGCTAATGCATTAGCTTGAAGCTTAAAATAAAGAGTTCTCATGTTTTGGGGCAGATTGGATCACGTACCTTTCCCACAGCAGCTCACTCTGATTCCTCCACTATTTTTAAATGTATTTTGTCCATAGAAATGGGGCTGTAATTTGACAAGACTGGCGGAATTCTTGCGTGCTAATCGATAATGGCAATCGTTGTCGAATATTTTCATTATCGATTAGTTGTTGCCGCCCTATTTTTGAGTCTCTCCATCATTGTCCGACTCCATTTTGAACATAAAAAGCGGAACATTTTCCAACATTTTCAGCGCGTCTGTAATCGGCCCTGCTATCATGCTCCTGAAGCTCCGCCCTCTTCTTGGGAGCAGCAGCTCCTTTGCATTTAAAGGGACAGACACACAAATGGAGCGTTTTTGCTCACCCTAAAAAAGTGACAAATTTAACATGCTATAATAAATGATCTGGGGGATCATTTTCACATACACAATCTGCGGACATCAGAGACTTATTTTACATCTTGTAAGTGGCATTATATGACCCCTTTAATATCTACTATTGTCATGCTCCTCCACAGACTATACGTAATGTATTACTTATAACTGCAACGATGTCGACTTATTCTACTAACCCTAAACCTACCCTACTTTACCTCTACCAATAGTCTAATGAGAGTTAGTTGACATGTAGGTGCAAAGTTACTTATAGTTCAACAGAATGTCTAAAGGACACCATCAAAATAAAGTGTAACCTCTTAAAGATATAGAGTGATACTGTATTTGTCCCACACACACACTCACAAAGAGTAAAAACCTGCCTCATTTTACAGCCAATCAGCAGCTCTCATGCTATGTAGGCGGAGTCTGTAAATTTAATCTTCCTCTGCGTTCCAGGACACCGGCAGTGACCTGAGCAATTCCTTAATGCATCCCTGGACAAAATGACTGAGTATCTATAGGAAAAGCTTCTTCTGGTCTGTTCCAGAGCAGCACAAAAACACGTCCTCTCAAAGACGCATGAATCACTGCGGCAGTTGCTCTCTGATGGAGCGGAAGTCACCTTGATAGAGTCCGCAGGATGCTGGAAACCTGAGCTGTGTGTTTCTTGAGGGATGATTGCTGGGACTCACAGCAGGGTGATAAATATGGTGGAAAATGATTTCATTTAATAGCAAAACAGGTGGGGAAAAAAATCCAAAAATATCAAAGGGTCAATTAAACCACAGAACTGCCATTCCTCTGATCTTTCGGTCTCCAATTATGAAAAATGCAGAAAAAAAGAAACTGAAAACAGCTTACAGACATCGCATCCAGATGTTTTTCAGGATAGGAAGTGAACGCAATGATGTTATTAGCATATTTCTTGGGTGAGTTACCAGTCAAACTATAGTCATTAACACTCTTAATGAGTCTAATTAAACATTATGGATTGAATGGAGGAATCTGCAGTAAAGCAAGGGTTGAATAACTACCGTTCAACAAGCACATATTAGAAAGCATAATACAAGGTCAAGAATGGGGACGAAACATTGTGGAAAGGGAGAAATGAGGGACCATTATATTCTCGTCCACTTTGACCTTTTCCTAAAATGTAAAAAAGTTGATCTATTATAATTAAAATATAATTTCTGGCTCTTTTTGAGACAATTCGAATTAACCTGCAGTGTCACTCAGACATGAACCTGTATACAGTATACAAGTGTCTTGAAAATATGCAACTATGCAAATGTCTTTTTAATAAAGGGTATGACTCGTGTAGTTTTTTCTCCCTCTGTGCTGCTCCCGGATTTACTCCATGGGAAAAGAAATCTATTTCTATTTTGGGTCTTCACGTCATTCTTTTCAACTTGGCCCACAACTCCACCCACCAGTGAATGTTGTGTTGAAGCATTTTAGAGCTTTTCAGATACTTGCATAATAGCTGTAAGCATTTTTATAGTTTGGAGTATTTAAACAATGACATCATAAGATGTGTGGTTAAAAAATGAAGCAAAACCCAGGAATGAAAGGAATTTAAAATGTAAGAAAACACTGTGATTTGTGCTCCATTAACTTACGGAAATAACAATAAAATACCAATAAAATTACAACCAGCTTCAAACCAACTTTATGTTGCCACCAAAGATTATGGATGGTCTGTTAAAGTTGTGCAAACAATCTTATTTCGAAACATCAGCTGGATTTGGATGTGCATTCTCATATTAATGCTAATGTGTACATTCATAGAGATCCCCTATGGCAAGCCAACTTTGCATTTAGTCCTTAAAATGAAATCTATCTATTTTTTACGTTTTTATTAACAATATCTCATTAGTTTAATATATACATGTATCGTAAAGCACCATTTACATTTTCTTTAGATAATAAAAAAATTGCTTTGTTTCATTGTGATTCTAAATTCTGTGTTTTTCCATAAAGACACTGTAAACAAGCTGTCACTCGGGCAGTGACTAGGGTTGTTCCGATTCTGATACTAGTATCGGAAATACCACCGATACCACGAAAAATTCTGGCATCGGTATCAGCGAGTAATTGAACCTATGTACCGATCCGAGACCATTCTAAACAAGACCTTGCTGTGCCGGCTAGCTTTGCTTAACGCAGCAAATCAGAAATCAGTTCTTCTTCGAATGCAAACACAGGAAGCTGTGATGTGTTGCTACAAGCAACCACTGTTTAAAACAGCGAAGAAGAAATGAAAACGTGCTGGCAGTATGTCCGCTGTTTGGAAGTATTTCAGACTGGACCAACCAGCCAGTAAAACGGCGACATGTCTCATTTGCCATGTTGCAATTTCGAGGGGTGGCACAAGTGTTAGTAACTTTAACACGAGTATCTTAATAAATAATTTGAAGACGCGTCACCCCGAACAACACGATAGCTACAGAAAGGCTAGAACAGAGAGGGATGAGCCGATCCATATTCAACAGTCTTTGGAAGCTTCATTCAAACGAAGAGAAAAGTTCAGACAAGACAGCCAACGAGCGATAAAGATAACTGACAAAATTATCGAGTTTATTGTTCTGGATGACCAGACACTGTCAGTTGTCGAAAACGTGGGATTTCGCCGCTTAATTGAACATTTGGAGCCCCGGTATAGTTTGCCTGGTCGCAAATACATCTCTGAAACAGTTCTGCCTAAGCTATACGAGACAGTGCGTGAACACATTTCAGGGACATTTACATTTACATTTAGTCATTTAGCAGACGCTTTTATCCAAAGCGACTTACAAGTGAGGCAATTAGGGGTATCGAAGTATGGAGAGAGTGCTGTTCATTCACAATCCCCACTTTCAATTCCTGCCAGCATGGGAATCAAACCGGCAACCTTCAGGTTAAAACTGCAATCAGTCAGTTTTACTACACTGTTAAAAAATTACTGTAAATTTTACAGTATAATACTGGCAGCAGGGTTGCCAGCCAGTTACTGTAAATTTTACAGTAGTGTTACTGTAATTTAATTTACAGAATTTCCCTGTATTCTCTGATTACAGTAAATAACTGTATTTTTTACAATTACGAAGGGTCAATTTACAGCAATATTCTGTAAATTTGAGTCAAACCAACACGTGACCCCAGAATGCATTGCAGTTTACAGCAATATGCTGTATTATTAAAAAACAGCCAGCGGCTGTAAAATAATGCTGTAATTTTTACAGCAATTCATTACAGTGTACCTACATTTGAAGCTGCGACGCAACCCCACTGTCTGTACTAAGTTTAACAGCACACTGGGTGGACACAGTGACGCCGTCATCTTTCGCTCTTCAAAGTGCAGTGCTTCAAGCTTACGAGTTTCGTGGGTCACACACCGGCGCGTCTATAGCTGAACCAATTGAGGGTATGCTTGTGAAGTGGAATATCTCTAAGTCTCGTGTTCATGTTATTTTGCGCGATAACGCAAGCAACATGAAAAAAGCCATGGACGAGATGGGTGTTTCGAGTTTGGGGTGCTTCGCTCACTCTCTCCAACTGGTGGTACATGAAGGCCTATTATCACAGAGCTTGGCTTGCTTAAGTTGGGGACACTTGCTTGATATTCAGCAGTGTTTTTGATATGCCTGCATTGGCGCCGTTGTATGCGAACTGATCTGAGCCGGACGATTACGTCACTGTTTTCTCCAGTGCTGCTATACCTAAATTACCTAGACTAATAACTATTGATCTTTGCAACGGAATGAATCAATAATATATAGAATAAGCTGCACAATGACACCATTTTCTTATTAATGTAAAGCTGCTTTGCCACAATTTGCATTGTAAAAAGCGCTATATAAATAAAGATGACTTGACTTGACAGAGAGGTGTGAGTGATGCGCTGGCCAACTGTAGGAAGATAGTCGGCCATTTCAGACACTCGCCATTGGCCACCAGGGCTGGGTAGGTTACTTTTAAAATGTATTTCACTACAGATTAAAAAATACATGCTTTAAAAAGTAAGTCAAAAGTAAGTTTAAAAAAAGTCAGAATTATGAGATATAAACTCATACTAAATTCACAATTGCAAGAAAAAAAGTCAGTATTGCAAGTTTATATCTCCCAATTCTGACTTTATAACTTGCAATTGTGAGTTTAAATCTCGCAATTCTGAGAAAAAGAAGTCAGAATTGTGAAATGGAAACTCACAATTGTGAGGGAAAAAAAACAAATTGTGAGAAAAAGTTGCAGTGACGAGTGAATTATAAAATGACTCACAATCAACTATCACAAAACATGAAAACAGTCATGGATCATCAGGTCATGACAGGACCGTTAAGTTGACCATTGGGCATTTTTTTTTTAATAAATTCAGTCATTTTGTCTTGTTCAGGACAGTACTAAATAAAAATAACATTTTTATGAGCCCTCTTAAAAGTATTAAAATGTTGATGAAACTTAACTCCGCTTTTTCAGACTGTCAGAGTCAGAGAATCACCAATTGCTGTTTAAATGACATTAAAATTCAAAGTAATCACTTTGGTAATCTAAAATTCTTTTCAGATGTAACTGTAATCTGATTACCACCCATTTAAAATGTAACTGTAATGAAATACAGTTACTCAAATTTTGTATTTTAAATACGTAACTAAGTTACTTGTATTTCGTTACTCCCCAACCCTGTTAGCCACAACGATCTAAAAATGCCCAACAAACGTTTGTACCAAGACGTGGCGACAAGGTGGAACAGTACCTTTTATATGGTAGAGAGTTTACTTGAGCAGAAGCGGCCGATTTCAGATTACGAAGCTGATCATGACCTGCCAGCCACATTAACAGCCAACCAGTGGGCTTTGCTGGAAAAAAACTGTCACTGTTAGATTAGCTTCTCCACCTCGTGTGTAGTGTAAGTCATTCCCTCAGTTACAGTTCTAAAATGGCTACTTGCTTGGGAGGACACTGGTATAAAAACAATGAAAACTACCCTTCTTGAGGCCGTCAATAAACGATTCGAAATCATCAAGGAAAAGCCCTTGAATGCAGTTGCAACTCTCTTGGATCCACGTTTCAAAGACAGGTATGTTTATTAAAATTTTTCTTCATGTCTATATTGATTATTATCATTTCCATATTGAGTATATCAGTTCACTTGTTATATATTATTTTAAATGGTACTGTATAAATGCTATTTTCAATTTAATAATTACTGATGCATTAAGTCTGTGAGCGCACACGGCTACTTTGGAGGAGGTTATTTGTTATATTTATTGTTTATCATTATTGTTTCTTTCAGATACTTCTCAAGTGTAGACAACATCAAGCATGCAAAGGATACTCTGACAGTAGAGATGGAGAAGATTGAGAAGTCACTGACAACGACCACCACAACTGTAGCAGAGACAATAGCAGAAAACCGTAAGAAAACGCCACAAATGGAAGTGCAGGTAGGCGGCAGCAGCATCAGAGGGAGTAGCTTGAAGGGCCTGTTTGAGGAATTCCTGCAGGAGCATGATGAGGAACATGGCGCAGGTACTACAAGCCTACATGTTCAACTTCAGACATATGTGATGGAGCAAACTATCTCACACTCATTTCAGTACTGGGCAGTCAACAAAGTTCGATTTCCCACTCTTTCTTTGCGCCCCTGGAACCAGTGTGGACAGTGAGAGACTGTTCAGCACAGCATCTAACATTGTGGATGCAAGGAGAAACAGGCTAGGAGGAGAGAGAGCAGAAATGCTCATTTTCCTAAAGAAGAACTTGCCATTGTTAATGAAATTGTGAGCAATACTAAGTTCCCACGGCAGCCGGTAACCTAGTTTAAGTTACATGAAATATGTATATTTTCACTCTTGGTTTAATACTGCTCTTGTTGAATCTTTTTCGTTCATGTTGAGTTGTTTATTTGTGTACTCTATTACTCAAGTCTCTTATTTCACGACTTTGTGGCTGCACTTAGTGTTTTTAAAGGACTGCTTAGATTGAGTATAAGTTACTGTTGCACTTTTTTGTGCTTTTGTATTTAAAAACTGAAATGACTTTTATTGAACAATTGTTTCTGCACTTTGTTTTAAAGAGATTTTATTATTATTCATATATAATTTATGTTCCTAGATTTGTCACTTTTTTATACAGTTATACTGTAAAACCAAAATACATTTTTAAGTTTACAGTGTTACATTTGTTGCTGCATTTGAAGTTATTTTTCACTTAAGAAAAAAAAACTCTAGTTCACTGTATGTATTTGTTCATGTTTTATTAAGGGATAAGTCTCAAGCACACCATAAAATAATTCTATCAATTCATACAGGGCTAGTAGTATATACAGCTGTATATACAGATACACACTCAGGTATCGGATCAGTACTCGGTATCGGCCGATACCCTGAGCCCAGGTATCAGAATCGGTATCGGGAAGGGGAAAAGGGTATCGGAACATCTCTAGCAGTGACCTTTCAAAAGGTTCACGTTTGTATACCAACTTACCCCTAAAGGGTACATATTAGTAGCTTAAAGGGTTCACCCAAAATTAAAATTCTGTTATCATTTACTCACCTTCAAGTGTAGTTCCAAACCTGTATGAATTTCTTTTGATATGTATGATAACTGTATGATATTTTGGAGAATGCCAGTACTGCCAGTTGATGAGCAGTTTTATTCCATACTATGGAAGTCAATGGGGCCCGTCAACTGCTTGGTACCCATATTCTTCAAAATATCTTCTTTTGTGTTCAGCAGAAGAAAGAAATTCATACAGGTGTGGAACAACTTTAGGATTTTTGGGTGAACTAACTCTTTAAAGATACATATTACACAAAGCTTAGTACCTAAAGTTATTGATACATTTTACATTTTTTTCATCATTTAGCAGGCGCTTTTATCCAAAGCGACTTACAAGGGGAGCAATTAGGGGTTAGGTGCCTTGCTCAAGGGCACTTTAGTCATGGTATCGAAGGTGGAGAGAGTGCTGTTTATTCACAATCCCCACTTTCAATTCCTGCCGGCATGGGAATCGAACCAGCAACCTTAAGATTACAAGCCCGACTCCCTTACCACTAGGCCACGACTACCCCTGATACATTATATATTCAATATAGATAGATAGATCAATTAAAAAGATAGATAGCTGATAGATTAGTTAAAAAGAATAGACTGAAAGAATTATTAACTATTTCCCCGGCATTGACGGAATCTTCCGGCTTTCCGTGCTTTCGCTGTTATATGGTAGGGGGCGCTATTGCACATCTTCTTATTACACATCAGAACACAAGCAAAAAAGAAGCAGAAAAAAGCGACAAAAGCATTGCTTGTGTATGTTGTAGTCTTACATGAGCTTTTTGTACAAAATGTTGAAACTTAATTGTTGATTAAAAAAAGGAATGCATGAAGCTAGAATAAAGGTTTTTAAAAGCAGAGGGTCTGTTTTCTTTTGATATATTCACAACGAAATTTTTGTGAAAATTATCAAAAACAATGGCAGTGGCTAGCAACTTTTTTTTAAATGCTAGAGGGGAAAGAGTTAATTCATTAATTGGACATCACTATCACAGTGCCGCATACACTGTAAAAATTATCCCATTAAATTTAAGAAAAAACTAGCAGCTGCGGTTGCCAGAAATTCACCGTAAAAAAAAAATGCTTTGACAGTGCAACCTAATATCATTGTTAATACATTAACTCTTTCACTGCCACTAACGGAATTTTTTTTTTGTAATTTATGACACAACGTTTCCCCACCATTGACAGAATTTTCCAGCAATCCATGTTTATATGATAGGGGGTGATATTACGCATCTTCTGAAATAATACAGAATCTCTGGATCAAGAAACAAGCAGAACACACGATATTAAAGAGCATATAAATCAAAACTGCCAAATGTTACAGAATGAAATGTCGACCCAGGAAGAGGTACAGGACTGTGTAAGCTTTGATGGGCTCTATCTACACTATCTGTGATCAGTCACATGGATTCTCAAGATCTGGATTACAGCATATGAATAAAATTGACTTTTGCGACTTTAATGTTGCATTTTTGGTGTATTTTATGGTTCTATTGTCAGTCACAACATATGAATAGACCGAGAAAACATGTCCCATGGCAAACAAAATGAACATTACATGGTAAATAATAGTGAAAAGATTACAGTTATTCATTTTAAGGTCTTGTCTAACATGTAATCCTTCAAAACGAGAAGTCACACAGTACAATTTCATACTAAATAAATGAGTAAACTGTGTTTAATAAATGCGACTGAAAACAACGTCATATGACAATTGAATACAACAGAATGAAAATATTAATGCCACATTTTTAATATTTATTTAAAAGGACACATTTGTACATCTATATAGTTGTTCATAAGTAAATAATTTACGCCTTAGATGCTGTCATATGTCAGTATTGTACGTTTCAGTGTCTATGCAAATATAGGTAAAGGTAAATGTGGTAGAACAAGATCACGTTAGAGAGTGTTTCTAGTTTTACAGGATACCTGTATATTTTATTTACAACTTATAAAATATATTTCATTAAGCGGTATAATGATAATACTTTAACTAGGCTACCAAAACCTGCCTTTTAACCTTAAAATGTACCAATAACCATCACAATAACAGTGGCACAATAGAAAGCCACATGATGAATCAGAGTTCATCAAACCATGGTCAATACCTGTGCACAGGGCCATAAATACAAAGACAAAACACCATCAGTAATAAATATTTCCAAAATAACAGAAAATGTAACAAAAATAACGAACAGTACTGAGAACAAAATTAAGAAGAAACTAAAACATTTATTAAAAATGTAATTATATGTGATGTGTAATGCAGAGACATCTGGTAATGTTCTTTCACTGTATGTTTTTTTAACCATTAATTGTATAGTTTTACTTGCATGTAACATTATTTTGCAGTAAAACTATATAAATATTAAGTGGTGTTAAATCATTTACAGTTTTCGCCATATACGGTAAGGAAAATTACATATAACCAATAAACATTTTTATTTTAGGTTTAGATAACATTTCTTTCCAGTGTACAGCTTATACAGTTGCAAAAGTAATAATGGGGTTTGAGAGACTCATCAAACCAATTTAAAGTATAGATTTAGTGAAGACAACAAACATGTATAGACCTACTCAGGTAGAAATATTGAGAAGAAATATTCATTAATACACATCTTGAATAGTTACTACGTTGTCTCTATTGGACTCCCCGCAAGCTAATGAAAGACAAGCACGTTTAACTTAATTTTATTAATTGGTTTAAAAGAATAAACGCTACTACGGCTTGCCATAGAGCTCGGAGCGAGCGAGGGAGTGAGGGAGGGCATTGCTGTTTAAAATGCTGTGAATGTGACAGCCAATCGTCCAGACTGCCAGTCTCCGCTTGGGGAGGGAATGAGGAAAAACCTCTGTGAGGAAAATGCGCGCGAAGTGACGCGACACGCGCCGCTCTACAAGTGCTCTAACCGTTTTCCACCAACAGCGCGAGGACCGGGGCGCGAAAACGACTCGCCCTTTTGAGGGGACAAACATGACCGTGGTGCCCGGGGAGAACCTCGAAGAGACTGTGGCATTGGCAGCCCTGTCCCAAGATGTTTACGACCCTGAACGGGCAGACCAGGAGTGCTGCGAGCGGGTGGTCATCAACATCTCCGGACTGCGCTTCGAAACCCAACTGAAAACCCTGGCGCAATTCCCCGCCACCTTACTCGGTGACCCCAGGAAAAGAATGCGCTTCTTCGACCCTCTGAGGAACGAGTACTTTTTTGACAGGAACCGACCGAGTTTTGATGCCATCCTCTACTACTATCAATCTGGAGGCAGGCTGAGGAGACCAGTCAATGTTCCCGTGGACATCTTCATGGAGGAGATCAAATTCTACGAGTTGGGAGAAGAAGTCATTGA
Organism: Zacco platypus; assembly: GCA_038088235.1. Lineage (NCBI taxonomy): Eukaryota > Metazoa > Chordata > Actinopteri > Cypriniformes > Xenocyprididae > Zacco > Zacco platypus. The sequence goes on along the minus strand of CM076066.1, from coordinate 21,147,416 downwards.
GAATTTTAAGGAGGACGAGGGCTTCATCAAGGAGGAAGAGCGACCTTTGCCAGAAAACGAGTTCCAGAGGCAGATCTGGCTGCTGTTCGAGTACCCCGAGAGCTCTGGACCCGCGAGGGGCATCGCGATCGTCTCAGTGCTCGTCATTCTCATATCCATCGTCATATTTTGCTTGGAGACTTTACCTGAGTTTAGGGTGGAGGGGAAAATGTACGAGGAGCACCTCACTCTCAATGGAACTGCTAGTTCAAAGAAGCCCAATCCCTTCACAGACCCCTTCTTTATTGTGGAGACCCTTTGCATAATTTGGTTCTCCTTTGAGCTGCTCGTGAGGTTTCTCGCGTGCCCAAGCAAGCCCGCCTTCTTTAAGAATATCATGAACACAATCGACATCGTGGCCATTATTCCCTACTTCATCACTTTGGGTCTGGACTTGGCCGAGCATCAGGGCAACGGCCAGCAAGCGATGTCTCTGGCCATCCTGAGGGTCATTCGCTTGGTGCGGGTGTTCCGCATATTCAAGCTCTCCAGACACTCGAAGGGGCTTCAAATCCTGGGCAAAACCTTGCAAGCGAGCATGCGGGAACTGGGTCTCCTCATATTCTTCCTTTTCATTGGAGTTATACTGTTCTCCAGCGCCGTGTATTTCGCCGAGACGGACGACCCCGAGTCGGGGTTCAGCAGCATCCCCGATGCGTTCTGGTGGGCAGTGGTTTCCATGACAACTGTAGGTTACGGGGACATGTGCCCAGTCACCATCGGTGGCAAAATAGTGGGCTCTTTGTGTGCCATTGCCGGGGTGCTCACCATCGCTCTTCCAGTGCCCGTCATCGTGTCCAATTTCAATTACTTCTACCACAGGGAGACCGAGCACGAGGAGCAGATGCAGTACACGCATGTGACGTGTGGCCAGCAGCAAACGACGTTTGGCGAATTTAAGAGGAGCGACAGCAAAGCGTCCCTTTCCAAATCAGACTATCTGGATTCAGAGGACGGTGATTCGGTCAAGTACACCAACTGCAGCCCCCAGAAAGCGTACACGGGGAAGCTTACCGATGTATGAATGTAGAAAGCCAGCAGTTAAACACCCAAAGAAGCGCACCTTTCTCCGCGAGCACATCCTCATCCCTCGCGCCGGCTTGAGTAGATGTCTAGTAATCTGCGAGGAAACTATTCGACGGTGGATTTTAATATGACGTGATGCGCGGTTGTTTTCTAAACTGTCTTCCATTGTTGTGATCGTCGATCATCGAAGCGCGAGACGTAGCTATAGACGCAAAATTAAAAAAGATAAATATATATATATAGAGAGAGATAGCGAGAGTAAAATACATATTATATATAAGCAAGCCCAATTAAACGTGTAGCACTTTATTAGTATACTCTTAATTCGTTTGCGCGCGATCGGTTCGGTGACGGTAAAGAAGTTTACAGGCTACAGTTTGCTTATTTGGAGAGAAACAGTAGGACCAAAATATATATCTTGCTATTTATTTTTATTTTTATTATTTTTTTTTTCAGAACGAGGACAGTTTAACTGCAAGGTCATTTGGAAAACGACTTACTTTTTTTTCCTTCTTTTTTATATTTTATAAACTAACGCTAGCTGTGTTATGATCACTTTTGAAATCTGAGAAATACATATCTCCGTGTTTTTATTGAAAACGAGCAAACCACATCTGAGATGATTAATTTTAGGAGCATACTGCATTTTTTTCAGGTGGTGTCATAATATCAGTGCCATTGCATTAGCGTTGAAAGGTTATGGCATCTTAAAAATTACTTGACAACTTTATTCGCACTATGTAGAAGCACTGCGGGATAGATTTGCAACATTTGATTTATTTCTTCATATTATCAACAGATGCGTATGGAATGAATGAGCAGAAGCTCGGTTTCAAACAATGTGCGCTCAATTCTGGACACGAGGTCTTTTCTTTCTTTCTTTTTTTATAATACAATAGCGTTATCTAGTGGGCAGAGATGGTAACTGCAGCCTTTGAAGAGACTAAATGTGTTTCCATAGCAACTTTCCAGACGGTTCTGGAGACGTTATTGTGCTGTTATTGTTTTCTTAATTTACTCACGTGGAAAGATGGTTTCTGGTGCTTTTATTATATATATAAAAAAGGAACATTCTATCATACATTTAATTAGTTATCAGAAAGGCAGTTTACCTTCTTATTTAGGCTAGACTAGACGAGGCTCATCCAGTGTATCAGTGTGACAATATAAATCGACCACACAAAATGGAGAAACGTCAACATTTCCGCTCTGCAACAGCATCAAGAGGGGATCGTGAGTTCAGACAAAAATGGATTCTTTATGACGTCACTGCGAGGAAGAAAAGCTCGTCTGCCTATTGGCTGGATTATCAGCTCGTGCACTGCTAATAATGGACTAACTGAAATGGCTCATCAAGTTCCGCTCCTTTAAATGGATTTTCGCATAAACGGGAAGAGTTCAGACAGGGTGAGGTACGTAACACAACACATCCGTCAACACATAACTTTGTGTATTAGTGTCCATTTTAGAATTCGCCATTTAGTTTAGAATATTTCTTATAAATTTGAATGCAATACTTTTAGGTTTATATATGATTATTATTATTTAGCGTGCAAAAGGGGGATTACAAATCATATAAACTGTAAATATTGCTAGGTTTTGAGAATTGGATGTCACTAAAAACAAAACTGCAGACTATTTGTGAAACTTTTTGTGTAATTGATGCAATCGATACAGTATGAGGTATCAATGTGGATGTGGATGTGGCAAGCAACAGGATCAGACATTTGACATAAAACTAATAGTCCTTTTTAAGTTTGATCTTAATAAACAAAGTACCGCAGTCATTACACAATTAACTCATAATAAATCCTGAAATATCTTGCCAAAGCTTTTTAGTAAATGGAAAAATCTGAGAAAGTCAGTTCCATCAGAATTGCCACAAAAATAACAACAATATATATATATATATATATATATATATATATATATAAATAATTATTATTATTTTTTTTTAATTTACTTGTACATGTTATGGTTTGCAGGGCGTCATTTTTTAATTGGTTAAAAAAACAACAACAACCTATGTACTATGTGCTATAATCTTACATCCTAAACTATTATTCCCTGTTTTCATGTAGGAAACAAGACTCAAATTACACAGCAATATGACAGGTCTATAAATATAGGTAGATTACAAAAGCAATTTTCTTCATTGTAGATCTACAAAGCAAATGATCACGCAGACTTTGTCTATGTTCTTTGCCCACACTAGAGGGCGCTGTGTGCTCGCTTTTATACCTTTTGTCAACATCCTTTGTGTAATAATTGACCTTAAAGTAAAGCATAAGATTCAGATTTAGCGTTTGCTGGTGAAGCTAGTTGACATTTTAAATGACGAAATAAAAAATCCAGTCAGTATACAATAAGGTTTAATGACTTCGTGGAGATTTTAAGTATTTGATGTACTGTAATATAGTATTGCTTAAACGTCTATGATCTCTCTGATACACATGACATCCAGTTATCATAAATAAAACTAATTAGGGAAAAACCAAACGTGTTCTCTTGAATCAATCCAACTACATTGTGAAAGAGTTTGCATGTCTTTCTCCATGCAAATTTAAATTAAATGGAGATATTATTTCATTGCTAAGAGCGGTGTACTTGATTTCTTTGGCAGGGGAGAAAATATACATTTTTAAATGATATATTTTTAAGAAGGCAGTGTCAGTCCACTGTTGTCAGGTTACATGAGGAGAGAGCGGGGGTATTTCCTGACCCACTTTAACATTGTTGTGTTGCATTGTCCATACGCGTTTAATGTTTTATGACGGAATGCTGGCCTGGTCGCATGGAAATAAGAGTGACGTAGAGAAACCCACCATGTCATATTGTATTGCGTGTTCTGCTTATAGATTTTACACACACACAAACACTCTTGACCGTCACATTCACTTCAGCAAAGGTCATGTTATTTCAAGCTGTGGATACTTTCATAATCCAGGATCCTTTGGCACTTACATTTGATCATGTGACTCTCAAATACATCCTCATGGCCCTTAACACCAGTAGTGGCTCCTGACTGTAAATTTAGGTTCTGGGTCTTAGCAGTAGTTTATGATCAACATTTTGTGAGCTTCATATTCTAATCGCTGAACACATGCTGACACACTTTCGGCAGGGGTTGCTTTATTCAGCCTGAGGGTGGCGCTCTAATGTTGATCGACTACACATGACGCACGCTTAGAATGCCATCTTAGAATTGCCTTAATGTAGTATTTATTGCCACCGAAGGTTGTTTTAGAGTATTACAAGTTCCAGTGAGGAAAAGACACAAACATGTAGGCTATTCGCATGAGCATGTTTCAATTAAAGGATTTATTCTTTCATTTATTTGATGTTACTCCACATGGGAAGAACAGACATGCCAACTAGTTATTGACCTGATGCAGATTAATCTACACATGGCTGAAGCGGATGGATATCATGTTGGTCTGGAGCGAAGGTTATGTAAAGGTCATGAAAAAATAGGCGGGTTCAGTCTAAAAGGGTTAGTTCACCCAAAAATCTAATTTCTGTCATTAATTACTCTCCGTCATGTTGTTACACACATTGTTCATCTACAGAACAAGAATTGTGATATTTTTATCTCTCGTAGAACGCATCAAAATGACCACATTTAAGGTCTAGAAAACTGCGTCAACTGCGTACGAGACTGATAGGGTTGATATTTTTATTTTATTAACAAAAAAAAAACGTTACTTTATTTTTGCGGATAAAATGTATAAAAAATGTGAATGTGTTAATTTCGTTGCTTTCTATGGGAGATAAAAACACTCAGATTTCATCAAAAATATGTTAATTTGTGTTTCGAAGACGAATGAAGGTCTTGTGGGTTTGGAACGACATGTGGGTGAGTCATTTTAATGACAACATATTCATTTTTGGGTGAACTAACCCTTTAAATCTACCCCAGTGGCTCTCAATTAGAGTGAGCTGCAGTTCCATTTTTCACCACCGATTTCCTTTGGAAAATTGTGGGGCGCTGTAGAGCTGGGAACCCGCTCTCCCACTTAGTTTCATTATACATGCCTGCTGAAGCCATGCGCTAAATTTTAATATATCCTGTTCATGACTTAACATAGTCTAAAAATTTTTTTTTTTGCAGAATACTGAACACATTTTTAATGTACATTACGATTTACAATCGATTCAGTTTATATAGAGGTCTCTGTTTCGGATTAATATTACCCTTACAGATGAGCCTCGGCTGCATAAAATTCTGTCTAAAAATCTGAATACACATTGACAGGAACAGGTTTTTTTTTCTGCTGGAAAATATGGTGAGCAAGACACAATAAGAACGACACATAATGCTGTTGTCATGTGTGGCACTCACGCTATTAGCTTGTGTTACAGCTCACAGGTGTTGAATAGGTCAGCGTGACTTTGTGGCTCACTGCAGTTGTTGTTGCAGTGCAAATGAAACAGCATGGCTTTAGCTCTGGCTGATATTTACACGGTTGCACGGCAGCACAGTGTTGATATTCCTAAGACAGCCTGGTTAGAGTTTCCTCTGAACCTCTAACTCAAACTTTTATGCCCAGTTTCACAGACAAGGCTTAAGCCTAGTCCCAGACTAAAATGCATGTTTGAGCTGTTTTAACTGAAAGCCATTGTTTTGTCTGAAGATGCACATCAGTAATGTTTTTTTCTAAGGCACATTTATAAAAGCTACTTAAATGTCCTAATTGAACTAAGGTCTAATTTTGTGGCCAGTTGCTTAAACATAGCCGCTAAATTAAAAGGTTAGTTCACCCAAAAATGAAAATTCTGTCATTAATTCCTCTCCTGTCATTCTCATATCGTTCTACACCGTAAGATCTTCGTTCATCTTCAGAACACAAATGAAGATATTTTTGATGAAATCCGATGGTTCAGTGAGTCTCTATTGACAGCAAGATAATGAACACTTTCAGATGCCCAGAAAGATGCTAAAACATATTTAAAACAGTTCATGTGGTTCAACCTTAATATTATAAAGCGACGAGAATACCTTTTGTGTGCCAAAAATACAAATTTACGACTTTTCAACAATATCTAGTGATGGGCGATTTCAAAACACTGATTCATGAAGCTTTACAAAGCTTTTGTGTCGAATCAGTGGTTTGCGGCGCCAGAGTCACCTGATTTCAGTACTTTACGTCATAAGTGTTTCGCAATTTCAGTAGTTCACATGACTTTCGCAAAATTAACCACTGATTCAAAACAAAAGATTCATAAAGCTTCGAAGCAGTGTTTTGAAATTGGCCGTCCCTATATTGTTGAATGAGTTGAGACTAGTCTAAGCAGTTTATGCAGTCTTCCACTGGCTTAATCTAAGCCTTGTCTGTGAAACCGGGCCTAATTCTTAAGCTATATCCGACTGACTGCTGAAAGGATAGTTCACCCAAAAATGAAAATTTTGTCATCTTGCTTCAGTTGAACATGAAAGAATATTTTGAGAAATTTAAGTCATGCTACCTTTTTTATTTTATCTATATATATATATATATATATATATATATATATATATTTATATTTATATATAGATTTTTTTTAATTTTGTATTCATCATACATTTCAAATTTTGGAAACAACCAGACATTTCTGAGAACCTTTATTGTGGACAGGACATGAATCATTTCAGATGTACATTTCTCATGGGAATGTAGATGAAATCAAAGAAGAAGAGAGAAATTTAGTGATACAGGAGTTGAGATCCTAAAATGATGAGAGAACTTGTGGGTTCAGATTTGCACTCTCAAGGGCACGAGAAAGAACACTCTGCTATACTCTAGTATTTGAGAGTTTCCCATTTAGATACTCAGGTTCAGAAAGATTGTGATACGTTTGATTTTATATAGAACACAGGAGAAACATAAATATAATATACTATATATATATATATATATATATATATATATATATATATATATATATAAAATATACAAATATAGCTGGATCATTCTACATTTGCTAAAAAGCCCTACAAACTGTGTGATTTATAGCACTTTTAATTCATGTCAAATAATTATTACTATATGTATGATCTTATATTGAATATGTAATAATGCTAATATTTAATGATTTCAATGTTTAATATTTAATAATAAAAATATCATTTTAAATATTTAATTTCAGTGCTATATGATCAGAAACATTTTTACAATTAATAAATATAGCCAAAAAGATCTGTTGTGTTTGCCAGAAATTAATTTAATGATGTTAGTGCAATATAAAAGCACCAAAAGGATGGAAATGTTTAAGGCTGCATGTTCTTGTGATGCCATCAGCCAATAAGTGTCATGACATTTCTGCGTTTCTAGAGCCATTAGCTACATAGCATTAATGGCTTGTAATGTGCTTAAAAAAGGCCATAACTTAGTGCCCACAAGTCACAATTAGTCTCAAAATATGGCAGATTTCAAAATGTGTTCGGCTAGTGCTGAGGTTTCTGTGCTATCTGAACAATGCCATAAAGATGAATGATAATGCTAGTGGGTAGCTTTCTTCAGGTATTCTAGATCTCTTTGGTAGACATCTACATGTGTTACATTTTAGTTTTAAATATTAGGTTTTTAAATGGCCATTTTTAATGGTGTTATTGGTAAGTGTGTAGTGGTTGTGCTACTAACAGTGCTGTTACTGTTGTTGGTTTTATTGTCTATGGTGTTACTGTTAGTTGTGTTCCTGTCAGTGATTTTACTGTTGAGACTGTAAGTTTTACTGTCAATGGGTGTTACTGCTAGTGGTGGTACTGTTAATGGTGTTACAGTCAGTGGTGGTACTGTTAATGGTGTTACAGTCAGTGGTGGTACTGTTAATGGTGTTACTGCTAGTGGTGGTACTGTTAATGGTGTTACAGTCAGTGGTGGTACTGTTAATGGTGTTACTGCTAGTGGTGGTACTGTTAATGGTGTTACAGTCAGTGGTGGTACTGTTAATGGTGTTACTGTCAGTGGTGGTACTGTTAATGGTGTTACAGTCAGTGGTCGTAGTGTTAGTGTTGTTACTGTCAGTGGTTTTACTGCCAATACTGTTACTGTTAGTGGAGGTTCTGTCTGTAGTGTTACTGTCAGTGGTGGTACTGTTAATGGTGTTACTGTCAGTGGTTGTACTGTTTAGTGGCTTTACTGTCAATAGTGTTACCGTTAGTGGAGGCACTGTCTGTGGTGTTACTGTTAATGGTGTTTCTGTCAGTGGGCGTACTGTTAGTGGAGGTACTGTCAGTGGTGTTACTGTCAGTGGTGTTACTGTCAGTAGAGGTTCTGTTAGTGTTGTTACTCTCAGTGGTTTTACTGTCAATAGTGTTACCGTTAGTGGAGGTTCTGTCTGTAGTGTTACTGTCAGTGGTGGTACTGTTTAGTGGCTTTACTGTCAATAGTGTTACCGTTAGTGGAGGTTCTGTCTGTAGTGTTACTGTCAGTGGTGGTACTGTTAATGGTGTTACTGTCAGTGGTGGTACTGTTTAGTGGCTTTACTGTCAATAGTGTTACCGTTAGTGGAGGCACTGTCTGTGGTGTTACTGTTAATGGTGTTACTGTCAGTGGTTTTAATGTCAATAGTTTTACTGTTAGTAGAGGTTCTGTCAGTGGTGTTACTCTCAGTGGTTTTACTGCCAATAGTGTTACCGTTAGTGGAGGTTCTGTCTGTAGTGTTACTGTCAGTGGCTTTACTGTCAGTGGCTTTACTGTCGGTGGTGTTACTGCCAGTGGTTTTACTGTCAGTGGCTTTACTGTCGGTGGTGTTACTGCCAGTGGCTTTACTGTCAGTGGCTTTACTGTCGGTGGTGTTACTCTCTGTGGTGTTACTGTCAGTGGTGTTACTGTCAGTAGAGGTTCTGTTAGTGTTGTTACTCTCAGTGGTTTTACTGCCAATAGTGTTACCGTTAGTGGAGGTACTGTCTGTAGTGTTACTGTCTGTAGTGTTACTGTCAGTGGCTTTACTGTCAGTGGCTTTACTGTCAGTGGTGGTACTGTTAATGGTGTTACTGTCAGTGGTTGTACTGTTTAGTGGCTTTACTGTCAATAGTGTTACCGTTAGTGGAGGCACTGTCTGTGGTGTTACTGTTAATGGTGTTACTGTCAGTGGTTTTACTGTCAATAGTTTTACTGTTAGTAGAGGTTCTGTCAGTGGTGTTACTCTCAGTGGTTTTACTGCCAATAGTGTTACCGTTAGTGGAGGTTCTGTCTGTAGTGTTACTGTCAGTGGCTTTACTGTCAGTGGCTTTACTGTCGGTGGCTTTACTGTCGGTGGTGTTACTCTCTGTGGTGTTACTGTCAGTAGAGGTTCTGTTAGTGTTGTTACTCTCAGTGGTTTTACTGCCAATAGTGTTACCATTAGTGGAGGTTCTGTCTGTAGTGTTACTGTCAGTGGCTTTACTGTCTGTAGTGTTACTACCAGTGGCTTTACTGTCAGTGGCTTTACTGTCTGTTGTGTTACTGCCAGTGGCTTTACTGTCTTTGGCTTTACTGTCTGTAGTGTTACTGTCTTTGGCTTTACTGTCGGTGGTGTTAGTGTCAGTGGTTTTACTGTTGAGACTGTAAGATTTACTGTCAATGGGTTTTACTGTCAGTGGAGATACTGTCAGTGGTCGTACTGTTAGTGTTGTCATTGTCAATGGTGTTACTGTTAGTGGAGATACTCCTGAGAGTATTGCTGTCAGTAGTAGTGTTGCTATTGGAGTTTTTACTGTAGGTGTTCCTATTGGTGCGTTATTGCCAGTGGGTTTAGGTCAGTGCTGCCATTGCTGAACATGATGTTACTGTCATGACAGTAGTTAGTGTTGTTACTACTTGCCATTTAAATTCCTAGGTTTTTTTTCAATTAGTTCATGTGAATCCTGAGAGAAATTAAAAACATAAAATAATATAAAAAAACAGATTTAATGCAGGATTGATTAGTTTCATTTTTATTTTGACCATTGAAATGAATAAATGTTACCTGTATATTTTACACTACGTGAATCCCCCTTTGGAAAACTCAGTCTTAATGTATTAACTCTTTTCATTTGGCACTTAGCACTTTCTATAAAAATCGATAGTTCTGGCCCTGGCTTCTTGGTGTTTGAGTCATGCTAAAATAAACTAAAAGCTTTTAAAATCTTTTAAAATGTATAAATCGTACTTAATTCTATTAATTAAATGGTTGACCTGTTGGAGCTAAACTTTGCTCCCTAAACAACTGCCAAAAAGACAATGAAATAATGGATTCCTTTAGTGAATGTAAACTAAATGTGGTTCTGTCAATATACTGTGGATAAGAGTTCTGTTCTCTTTTGATTTACAGGTACAGTCATGAATACGGACTTTCCATCCTACTGATCTGCATATATAAGCAGCACAATATCATCAAAGACAATATGAACCTTCACCAGAGCAGCACTCCACATGTTTGCATTTAAACAGCATTCATTTTTTCCTCTTTAAGGAATTATGTACAATGCCTCAAAAGGAATCATGTTGTGTAACGTGGAATCTAACCGTGAGGAAACAAGGACAACGTGATATTGCGGTGAAGATAAAGAAGATACTTTGAAGCGCATTGAGGTAGAAACGATTTACTTGAAATCACAGATTACATGCACAAACAATTTGTGAGATGCTTCCTGATGTTTATTTGCCCCCGAAACAACAACAACATGCTACTGGGACAGGTGTGTGTGTGAGTGTGTACACGTGAACATGTATACATATATGTCTTCAGACCAGCAGTATGTCAACATTACAGATCATGTGCTATACCAAAACATTTATGGCATGCATAGAAAGTTGGGCGTGGAATAAATCTTGATTATTTTGTTAATTTATAATTTAATTTTGTTCATTTTTTTTGGTCAACAAACTCAGTAGTCAGCGGGAACAACTATAAATGACAACAAATTACTTGACTGTTGAGGTTAACATTGTTAAATATCTATTTTTTTAAAGTATTATAGGTTTTATATAAAAATGGAATCGGTTAAACTGGTGACAGGTTATTTTTCTAGCTTTTTAAAATTTTGCTAAATCATTTTCAATTTTCTTTCTTCTTTCACTCACTTTAATTTTGCCTAAAGTGAAAAGGAAATATGTAGACATGTAGAAATTCTGTCATGATTATGGCTCCTTTCCTCCTCCAAGTGTTTTATGCAGGACAAACACTGAAGTGCAAATGTTGCTGAGGGTTTGTGTCTTTGTTTCTTTTATGATTATTGATACGGTTTCAGAATCACCCATCACTGAAAGCATCTACCTCACTGTCCTGATTGGCTGTTTTACTGTGCGTTTACCTTGCTGTGTTGAGTTACGTCAAGCAGATCACAAGCCTTATTTCTGGAAACAACTCGAGCAAACAATATGTTGTATTTGTTGTTCTGGCTTTGTCCATCCATGTTTTATACAATAATTCAAAGCTAGAAGTCAAAGAGAAATATGACACGGAATAATAGTGTAAAGATGGCAAGTAAAAACATGAATTAAAGTGAGTTAGCAATGTTTTCTGATAATAGCAATGTGTAGGACTGTGACTTTTTTTTTAGGTAAAATATGGGAAGTTGCAATGTGACACGTATATGCTGATCATGATACTGATTGTATGACATTATATTTCCCTAGGCGAAATTTATGTAACATAATGTCCCTATTTAAATGAATAATTACATATTCACAAACACAAATGCACTGCACCCATTTTAACTCCTGAAATGCCGAATTCACATACATACAGTACGATTGTCCGCATCACGTCAAATGAATGTCCATTTCGCTCGTCTCTGAAAGCTTTAATGCTTCAGGATGCTTCATAATGATTTCTTTACACTGCCATTATTTTCATTTCATTTACAAGCTTGTTTTGATAAACATGTATCATCGGTTCTCTGCATCTAAATTGGACATTACCGTTGTCTTAAAATAGACAGAGCAGTAATGACTGGAATTGATACATTTTTGTGGACAGTGTATTTTAATGAATTTAATCACTCAAAATGGTTCTCAGAATTTCATGTTTACAATAGAAATTTTTGCAATACAGCAATTTTCATAATTTCTGAATACATAAATTGTGTCAAAATGATGCCAACATCACCCACTTTATAATTTTAATAAACATTTTTCCCCTTTGTGAATTAGTTTGACCAAATCATTAAAAAGACCTTGAGCGATTCATTTCATCAATATTATGTTTGGTCCATCATTTCATTTTTGTGTTGATGTAATCATGGCGTTATAAAATGCGCATAACAGCTTTATTCGCGTGTTTTAAACATGGTGGCTGCTGCCCAGAGACTAGACCTGATATTGAGCTGTGATACAAACATTTACTTACTGACACGTTCATTTTATCATTTCCCAACTGTAGTGATCTATATGATACGAGACCCCGGGGTAGGGGACAGCAGGAACAACTGTGACACAAATAAGCCAGGGTGACATTTATTCTATACTCTCTCTAAAAAAGAGAATTCTCTCTCTCATTTTTTCAGATTTTGAGGTAGGCCTATATAGCCAACTAATTTAAAAAAACACTTTATTGTACTGTTCCATCATTAATGAATAACTAAACAGGAACAACTGAGTATTAACATTCTAGTAACTAACAAAAAACTCTAATTAATGAATTAATAAGTAACAGCACATAGTCGAATGTGGTAGTTAACTATTAACTAATCAATAGCTACTATTTTTTTTTCATACGACGAACGTAACGTCATAACTCGCCACTTAACTTACATAGTACGATGCATCGTTGAAGCTGTTTCCCGAAACCATTTTGTCCCAAACCTGTAGTCCAACCACGTTGGGGGGGTTTATTGAGTAATAAATGAAAGCGTTTGAGATTGAATTAATGCTGGATTGTTTGCAATAAATTGGCATCTGAGGACTAATTCTCAGTTTTTTTTACTTCTAGTTTTATTCATCTTTTATGTACTAGAGAACGTAGCTTAAAATCTCTTGACAAACTAAAATATGCAAATTACATTTGTATATATTCAAAATAACATATACATATATATTTTATTTAATATCAGCTTGCTCATTTTGCTCAAGATAACGATTTATTAAGTCCACTGGTCATAAAAACAATATGCAGCTTGAGAGCTGTCATTCCAACCACAAGAGTTTGCGAATGTTCGTTTGAACGATGGTTTCAGGAAACACCAAATCGTTGAACTATGTTAGTAACCACGGAACTTGCGATGTTAGTTGGCTAACGATGCTTTTGGGAAATGCACTCCTTGACACAAACCCAATTGGATTTTTCCATTAGCTTTTGGATTACAGCAGCAAATACACTCTATGATTAACAAAAGTTTATGATTCTTACATGATTTGTTAATCATAATAATCTTCACAAATGAGCAAATACAATTGACCCTTTGCAAACAGTTTGATTGACAGGCGATCTGACCAATCATAACCCCGAATCCGCCATTTTGTCTGACGAAGCAGTCAGGGGAGTTAGTAGATTAATGTTGGTGAAACAACATTCCTTCTGATGTTCATTCATGTTTATTTGATGCTATAAATGAACTAGTATGAAGAGATGATCGGTTCACGAGGAGCTACAGCGATCTGTCACCACACATTAAAGAGACACTATACGCTATTTATTGATTAAACTTCTTTAAAAAAAATTACAATATATTAAATATGAAATTGTTTCATATGTCTGTCGACATGTTGTCAGTGTCCTCTTTGCTCCGATGTATTTTTCACTGCATGAGAACATGATGTGTGGCGTGAGAGCGCATGGATTGTTGGACATAGCAACAGTAACTAAAAGGGGCGGGTCTTTGCGAACGGTCAACAGCCAAAAGTAAAAAGCTAAATTTAGGCTATGACTTCCGACAACTCTTTCAGTCGTAGATTAAAAAATACTTTGCAAGACTGCGGTTATAAACGCGATGAGAGTGTAGATGAGTTAAGAATAAAATATGTTTTACCTAACATAACCTCATGGCAATTCGTAACTATATTATGTTTTGGCAAAACCCATCGACTTCGACTGCTAAAGTTCAGGAAAAAACGTTTCTGGGTTTTGACTTACAAAAATCATATCATGTATCGTAAGTCTCGGACATTTACAGGAAATAGCTTCCGCGTTGAAAAATAAAAAATGAAAGAGATAACTAAGAAGCGCTGTTATTTTGAAGCGAGTGAGAAAGTGGGTTAATATCTTTCGTCTCAGATTGTAACATGGACATCTTGTGCTAAATCAAATGTTCCTTATCACAAAAAAAAACCCAGCAGACAGATTTGCGGTTGTTTTTCAGAAGGAAAGCGTAAAAATATCACAATTACCCTGCTGTCTTCTATCCTGTGGTTATGGATGCTGTTGACGTTGATGTTTTGTCAGTTTTGCACATATTTACACAGGCTGCAGGGTTTAGTGAACTTCAGCACATCACAGCATGATTCTTCAAACCTGACACATCATTCCCTACACATCTCTGATATCCGCACATGTGATTTCTATGCTACATGATTTACATAGATGTTCCGACGGCATGTCCTCACACATGTTGCCTAATGAAGTGTGCAAAGCAAGAAACCCATTTCCGACATGTTCCTTTAATACCATCTAATTTATATCCGCCATCTTAAATGAAGTGGTATATATGCAAAGCAGGGAAACATATTAGCACTCCATTACATAAGCTGAATATATATTTATGAAACCGTTGTGAGAAATAATTCTATGGGCAAAGTGTTGCACAGTTTAGTACCGCATCCGCCTGTTATTTGTTCATAGTAAGCAATAATGCATGATACATCATATGAATACAATTACTGATATTGTTGCTTTGCACATGATGTTATGTGGTTGTTCATGTAAGTATCTTTCTTTACTAGTGCCTTATATCATATCATCAGTGATTAAAACTGTAATCGCTAATCATTCTAGATCATATTTATTGAGAAGATGATGTCATTGATTCCTTCTGTAATATGAATGTATTGCACTCAAAGTCTTCCTGGGATTGTAATATTCTTCATATACGCTCACGTAACATCATGTGATTCTTGGATTGATTCTCATGTTTCAACTTTCCAGCAATACCAGTACAAAGACTCTTTTCATCAACATTTTGGCGTTTGTGCAACAGTAAAGAATCCCTTAATTCTTTTTGCAGTTAAATGTTCAGTACAAGTTAAAGGGTTTCTTCATCCAGAAATGAAAATTCTGTCATTAATTCCTCACCTTCATGTGGTTCTACACCCGTAAGACCTTCGTTCATCTTCAGAACACAAATTAAGATATTTTTGATGAAATCTGATGGTTCAGTGAGTCTCTATTGACAGCAAGATAATGAACACTTTCAAATGCCCAGAAAGATACTAAAACATATTTAAAACAGTTCATGTGAGTACAGTGGATCAACCTTAATATTATAAAGGGACTAGAATACTGTTTATGCGCCAAAAAAACAAAATAACGACTTTATTCAACAATATCTAGAGATGGGCGATTTCAAAACACTTGAGTCATGAAGCTTCGAAGCTTTACGAATCTTTTGTTTCGAATCAGTGATTCGGTTCGGTATCAAACAGCCAAAATCACATGAACTATTGAAATTGCGAAACACTTACGACGTAACAAATCCTCGTTTACTGAAATCACGTGACTTTGACGCTCCAAACCACTGAATCGAAACAAAAGATTCGTAAAGCTTCATGAATCAGTGTTTTGAAATCGGCCATCACTAGATATTGTTGAAAAGTCGTTATTTTGTATTTTTGGCGCACAAAAAATATTCTCGTCACTTTATAATATTAAGTTTGAATCACTGTACTCACATGAACTGTTTTAAATATGTTTTAGTGTCTTTCTGTTCATCTGAAAGTGTTCATTATCTTGCTGTCAATAGAGACTCACTGAACCATCAGATTTCATCAAAAATATCTTCATCTGTGTTCTGAAGATGAACGAAGGTCTTACAGGTGTAGAACGACATGAAGGTGAGGAATAAATGACAGAATTTTCATTTTTTTGGTGAACTAACCCTTTAAACTCAATCGACAGCACTTAATGTTGGCATAAAGTTGATAACTATTTTAAATCCTCCAAAAATTGTTCCCATTCACATCCATTGTAAATATGTCATGTAACCTAGATTTTTGGGACAAGTGTATTTTTTTTAATCAGCATGCCACAAATTCTGTTGAGCTTGTATTGAACTCAGAATTTTCCTTTAAATCAATAAATTTTATGATGTATATTCAGTTTTCAGGAGCTTAGAATCTAAAATGGCAACAGAATGCATTAGCATAAACGCAAACGACAATAAACGGATCAGAACCCGATAAACAAACGGTGCAAACCAGTCGCAACTCAAGTTCCCATTCAGTCAGTCGCATAACCTAGACGATATTTTCAGTTCAACAATGCTGCACGACGCGACAGTTGTAACCAGTTACAACATAGTTGATGCTTATGTGAAAGCAGTATTTTGAACCAATGAGATTTCACTGTGGGCGGGGCTACCCTGCATGATGCAGAACAAATGTATGATGTGTTTTGTCTGGTTCGGACACAATGTTGAGCTTCAAACTAGTCAAATCGTTCCACTCCTGTGTGTTTTCATACCGCATGTGTGTTTGTGTCCATCTGAAGCACTCTGTTAACACTGTACAAACGTGTCTGATATGTCCAGTGTGATGTGTAAGAGTAGTTCCTGTACTAACTATTGTCTTCTGTCATGTTCTTGCTGCTTCTGTAATTAATCATTAGGCTTTTTATCATGTAAAATACATCCGAGACCTTAAGTGAGTTTCAATCAGGAGTCTGCTAAAATGTCCAGTAGTGTCTTGTGTCTAGTCTTCTTATCCAGCAGGGTGATGAATTAAATGTCTAGTTAATGATGTAAATGTATGGCATACAGTAATTTTGCTAAAGATGTTGTTATAGAGAGTGTGTATGTTGTATACCTGAGGTTTTATATATATATATATATATATATATATATATATATATATATATAAAATCATAAACATACAGAATGTATGCAATAAATCCATTTGAATACTATTTCTGTCTGATCTACATTTATTAAACATGTACAAAACATTCTTATAGCATATACAATCTAATTTAACTTCTTAAATGGCTTCTTTTTACAACAGGTGACAATTGTAGAGAAATAATTTTTTTAAAAATAATGAATTTCTCATATAATCTTAAATAGATCTTATTCAGTTTATGCCATATCAATGATCTGGCTTATGACAATTTACATCTTCATCCTTTAGGCTATTCAAATATTAATTTTTTTTTAAATATTTTGAAAGCATAGTGCATAGTTGCTTGGAGTTAATTGTTTTATTTGTGAAAATGCAATGAAAATGCCAAATTGTGCAGAAATCATTTTTTGTCAAGTTGCTGTGATAGAAAGAAATTATGAACACATGCAAAAAGCAAGAAAGGACCAATGAAATATTAATAATTTATTATATTGTTGTCAATGAATGCACCATAGAAATAGCAGAGGAACCAGAGCTCCCTAGCAACCATCCCAATTACCTTAGCAACAGCATAGCAACACCCAAGCAACCACACATAATACCCTAGCAATCACATAGCAACACATTAGACCAGGGGTGGCCAACGTCGGTCCTGGAGAGCCACAATCCTGCAAATTTTTGCTCCAACCCTAATCAAACACACCTGAACAAGCTAATCAAGGTCTTAAGGGTTACTAGAAAGCTACAGGAAGGTGAGTTTTTATCAGGGTTGGAGCTAAACTCTGCAGGATTGTGGCTCTCCAGGACCGACGTTGGCCACCCCTGCATTAGACCAACCCGAGTACCCAACCAACTGCATAGCAACACCCTAGCAACCACCCAGAGTACCTTAGCAACTGCATAACGACACCTTAGCAGCCACCCCATCTATCTATCTATCTGGCTTTTTATTTCGATCTATCTATCTGGCGTTTATCTATCTATCTATCTATCTAATCTATCTATCTATCTATCATCTATCTATCTATCAATCTATCTAATCTATCTATCTATCATATCTATATATCTATCTATCTATCTATCTATCATCTATCTATCTATCTATCTAATCTATCTATCTATCTATCATCTATCTATCTGTCATCTATCTATCTATCTATCCTATCTATCTATCTATCTATCTATCCTATCTATCTATCCTATCTATCTATCTATCATCTATCTATCTATCTATCATCTATCTATCTATCATCTATCTATCTATCTATCCTATCTATCTATCTATCATCTATCTATCCTATCTATCTATCTATCTATCTAATCTATCTATCTATCTTCTATCTATCTATCTAATCTATCTATCTATCTATCTAATCTATCTATCTATCTATCATCTATCTATCTAATCTATCTATCTAATCTATCTATCTATCTATCTATCTATCTATCTATCTATCTATCATCTATCTATCTATCTATCTATCTATCTATCTATCTATCTATCTATCATCTATCTATCTATCATCTATCTATCTATCTAATCTATCTATCTATCTATCTATCATCTATCTATCTATCTATCTAATCTATCTATCTATCTATCTATCTATCTATCTATCTATCTATCTATCTATCTATCTATCTATCTATCATCTATCTATCTATCTATCTATCTATCATCTATCTATCTATCATCTATCTATCTATCTATCTATCTATCTATCTATCTATCTATCTATCTATCTATCATCTATCTATCTATCATCTATCTATCTATCTATCTATCTATCTATCATCTATCTATCTATCTATCTAATCTATCTATCTATCTATCTATCTATCTATCTATCTATCTATCTATCTATCTAATCTATCTATCTATCTATCTATCTATCTATCTATCTATCTATCTATCATCTATCTATCTATCTATCTATCTATCTATCTATCATCTATCTATCTATCATCTATCTATCTATCTATCTATCTATCTATCTATCTATCATCTATCTATCTATCATCTATCTATCTATCTATCTATCTATCTATCTATCTATCATCTATCTATCTATCTATCTATCAAAATTGTTAAACTAAAATTAATAAATCTCTGTATAATGGGCTTCAGTGGGGTTCAATGGGTTGAAGGTCCAAATTGCAGGTTTTTAATGCAGCTTCAAAGTGTTCTACACAAATCCAGATGAGGAATAAGGGTCTTATCTAGTAAAATGATGCGTCATTTTCTAAAAAAAAATAAAAATAATTATATACGTTTTAACCACAAAAGCTTATCTTGCACTAGCTCTCTTCTTCTTCTTGTAGAATAAAGTGTTATTACTGCCCTCCACAGGTCAAGGTTTATACTAATTCTTGTATACTTGCATTACCATATTGTATATGACAATTTAGTTCAAGCTTTGACCTGTGGAGGGCAGTAATAACACTGCTGGAATTCTACAAGAAGAAGAAGAAGAAAAGAGCTGGTGCAAGACAAACATTTGTGGTTAAAAAGTATATATACATATACATATATATATATGACTGATTGTTTAGCTCTAAGACCCTTATTCCTCGTCTGGGATCATTTAGAGCCTTCAACCCACTGAACCCTACTGAAGTCCACTATACAGAGAAAAACCCTGGAATGTTTCTCAAAAAAAGAAAGAAAGACATAAACATCTTGGATGACATGGAGGTGAGTAAATCATCAGGAAATTTTAATTCAGAAGTAAACTACTCTTTTAATGCTGCCTTCAGGTGTTCCTGCAAAGTTTGTACTTTTTGTGCTCGGAGTTGTGCTTTAAACTGAGATGTATAGGACAACTTTATATTTCATTCTCTCTTTTTCACTTACTGAAGCTTTTTAGGGCTAAGAAAATAACATGAAGAGCAAATAAGGCTATTTTGGTTAATGCATGCTGTATCTACAGTATATGTTTTCATTTTTGTGCAGACACATGAAATAATGGGAAACCATTTTGACAAACAAAATGCGAAGCCATTGGCTACGTTTACATGGACACCTTTTGTTTGAGTCGGAATGAAATCTTTCAGATTGATGAATTCGAACACAGCGTTTACATGAAGACTAAATAAAGTGTTCGGGATGATATGTGTTTATATGTCGCAAGCTTCAAATTGGAATTGATCTTCTGACATGCGCACACTATGAAAAGGCTATAGAGAATTTCCCGCTGTTGATGCTCACTTCCCACTACATTTGCTTCTTTTCTTTGATTTAAAAATCAGCCTTAATATTCATCTATTTCTGGTTCTAATTAGGAGACGACGCGCACATGAAGCTTTGTGCCGTGCTGCTTATAGTTATCAAGCTGTAAAAATGCCCTTTCCCGCATCCATAACAAGGCGTCTGTGGATGAAAGTCCGAATTGAGGACTGCTGGGACAACACTGTCCTCCTCCACTTCACAGACGATGGAAGGAGAATTTTAAAATGACTGGACAGTTATATAATACTTTCTGCATTTTCCGTTACCACACCAAAACTAGGGACTGAAAAGAAGTGATTTTACATATGACTCTTCCTTTACTTGTCTACTAAAATATTAGTAATTATTAGCATCCATAAGTAGCTCATATTTGCTACAATTTTTGCTTTTTTGTTCCAACTGTACCTGAGTACAGTTGAGACACCCATCCATAATGCTGTAAAGCTGCCTAACCAATTCATAGCAAATGTAAAATCCCTTTAAAAATGAGAATTCAACAGTTTTTATTTCCATTCGGTATTTTATTTCATCATTTGTTTAAAAGGCACAATAGGTTAATTTTTTATATAAAAATGTGTTATATTTCGTTCAGCTGTGTACTTACATTATCCTAAATGTTTCCAAGAATTTGTAAAATTTGTAAATGCCCCGTCCCTCCCAGTCAATGACATAATATCTGGTTTATCCCTGGTTTCCGCTTGTACTGCACAAATATATTTAAATCCATAACACTTACATACTTTCAAAAAAATCTAATTTTAGAACAATTGGACTATTTTAATTATTTTAATATATTGATTTGGACTAGCTACGCCACCCTGCAATACCGCTACGGCCCACCGGGGGGCCGCGGCCCACAGTTTGGGAAGCTCTGATCTAGATTTTAAAATGATCTTGCATGACACAAAGTCATGCAATACGTCAGTTTTTGGAGGACAGATTAAGGTTTATGAAAATGTAAGTTAACTTTAACAGTGATGGAAGGATGAGAAGCTACTCAATGTGGAAGGGACGTGGTGAAGTGAAAAACTTCCGCCGAAATCTTCGGACTGGAGAAGCTAAAGTACTTCAAATTTCCCACTATCGAAGAGAGCGCTAATACGCATGTGCGAAGCAAATATCACAGAACAGACTTGTTGCGCAAGCAAGTTATTTAAGGTGTTTCAAATGTACCAACTGTACCGGATCTACCCCCTATTCTTCAACAGTCATACGTCAATTCACGCCATCTACGTCATTGCATCCGCAGAATTGTCCAGTTTCAATTTTCAATCCGATCAAGAGTCCTATCGAACGGATTATAAAAGATTAAAATCAGCCCTTACAATCCGAATGAAACTTGATTTGACCAATTCATTCTGATTGACCTGGTTGCATGTGATTACAAACGGATTATTAGGGTCCATGTAAACGCTGCCACTGACAAAAAAAACATTTTTTTCCAATTTGCTTCCTCCAGAACTTTTTCATCGAAGGAGTGTTTGATAACTCCAATTGCTGATCACAAATCAAGTGCTTGGATTTTTTCTGGATTCATTTGACGGATGTCCTTCACGCTTGAGAATGACAATGAAGAAACCCAGAACGCACCATACGGTCCACAGGGCTGCAAAAGGTGCTCTTGACCGTACGCACGGTTACTTCCTGGTTGTCGTTAAACCAGCTTGGGCTTTTCCGGAGAACTGTTAGCTGATCATTCTGTACTCGCTGTACACAAAACCATCAGTGGTTGACTTTTTTAATGTTGTATTCATATTTTATTGCAGTTATCATTATCAGTTACCAGATTTGGCAATAAACTAGTTTGATTGATTGCAATAAAGACGAAGCTATCAGGAACGTTTAAGAAATGCAGTTTGATTGACAGGCGATCTGACCAATCATAACCCCGAATCCGCCATTTTGTCTGACAAAGCAGTCGGGGGAGTTAGTAGATTAATGTTAGTGAACTTGAAAAATTATGTGTACTCACGTCTTTCGGCGGTTAAAACAACATTCCTTCTGATGTTCATTCATGTTTATTTGATGCTATAAATGAACTAGTATGAAGAGATGATCGGTTCACAGGAGCTACAGCGATCTGTCACGACACATTAAAGAGACACTATATGCTATTTATTGTTTAAACTTATTTAGAAAATACGATATATTAAATATTGATGTGTGGCGTGAGAGAGCATGGCTTGTCGGACACAGCAACAGTAACTAAAGGGGGCGGGGCTTTGCGAAGGGTCAATTAGACACGCACACACATTTTTTTTCCACTTCAGATGTTATTCATGTGATGACCAACAACATTATTTGTTCATCCTTCTGAGATTGTCCCCATTTGTAAAACCGAATGATTCAAAATGTACGAAATCCAATATTTGATAGAAAACACTTATTTAAAAATAGAAAAAGACCCTGATTACCACTATAACCAGCAGGTGGCGGCAGAGAAGCATTTATTTGCGGATATATCAGCCATTTCCTATAATAGTTTTTCCACTTAGTTTCGCCTTTTAATAAGTATTAAACTATATAAAAATAACTAGGTTTAAAAATACATTTTGTCAATATGAATCACAAAATCTCATGAAAAACAATAACTTTTCTTGTGAATGAATTACACCGAAAGCACCTCGCGTTCCCTTTGTAATCACAGCAGCTGTCCGTCAGCTCAACGATTTTGGCACACTTGTAAAAACTCACATTTTATTCAATGAATCTAGCTAAAGTGCACAATAAATATTTAATTTTGACACTTTTTTTCCACACAAGAGTGAAAACTGATGATCGAATTGAATTTAGCTAAGGAGGGACACTGAGGTACGCTACGTCTTTATTTTTTAATATTATTTTATTATGTCGTCTTACGTTTGAATAACTAAATGCGTGACTATTTAAGTGACTATATTCTATTTATAAGTATTACACTATTGTTGCTGAACACACCAGCAAGTGACATTTCACCGGACGTTTCCCTGTCTTATATTATTACGGAACTTCTAAAGAGTGCTCCATGCGTTGGGTCCAAATCCCACAAATGCTACAGTTCCTGAAAAAGAAAAAAGGAAACATTTTCATCACCAAATGGAACTGCACAAACAGTAATGACTGTTTTCAAACAGGTTTCCTGATCATTTGTCATTGGGTGAAAAACAGATAATCTTGCCCCATATTGATGCCATTGGTTGAGCCAGTTATTATGTCCAGCTGGTCAGTATGATATATCAAAAAGATATCACTAAAAGAAATAAAGAGAGAAAACGCAGACGTTTTTAAAGAAATCTGATCATTTTACTTGGATTTTACAGATACTTTTTTGTGTTAACAGGACTCCCATGGGAACCCAGCAGACATGGGAACTAAAAATAAACCCAATGACGACACACTGACATTCTCTTGTAAAGTCAAATGTGTACGCTCAGCTGAGCAGTCTCTGGGACACAAACCAATTTGAATGCGTTATAGAAAACGAGATAAATGATGTGTCTTGTGTGTTTAATGCAGAATGGTGCAGTGCAGTAAATCTGGCCGATGTGCACTTCATGATGCAATCATCACACACACACACATGAATGCACATTACCAATGAATGCACACACAAACACACACACATCTGTCAGTTCTACTCCATTTCCATTGGTTGTGGTGTGACACGCGGCTAATAATAGCACCTAACGGTCTGACCCAACAGCCCCTAGGGCTCCGGCGTTCGTCTTGAAGGGCACCGCGTGAGTCTCCTGCCCATCTTCATTGCTACGGCTCTTTTAAATAGAGCACAAGTGTTATATAACGGTCCGGTGCATTCATGAATGAGAGTGGAGGAGGGGTGCTACATTCATACTGTAAGACTGCACCTCTCCTCAGCTGTCCTTCTGCTGAAATGAACGCGGAGAAACTAAATGCCGCTCGCAGATCTTATTCATGTGAGGGGATCTGTGGGCATCGGCGGGAACCGGACCCATAATCGCCAACACTCGCGAGCGTTCACGTAAATGCGATCACCCTTCGAAAATGAAATGAGCTCTGCGGAGGATCCTTGAAATGAAACGAGGAACGGGGCTGTCAGAGACGTGTAGTACACTAGCGACTGTTGCCAGGCAAAAAGCAGCGAGTCCACATCAGCAGGTTTCCACACGAGAAATCCTCGGAGGAATTTGTTTCATGTAGGCTAACACTCGATCGTGAGAGTATTCCCGATTCTACATTCAATTACGTCCAGTTGGTTTTTACGTAAAGTTGCAGCTGGAGTAATTGCTCTTTTTTTGGGGGGGAGGGGGCATTCTTGAAGAAAGCACGTCATGGCCAGATAACAGTTGAATGAGTTTTGTGGTGAGGAGCTGATAATGCAGTATGACCTTGAATTACATCCAATGCATTTCTGTAGTGCTTTTCACAATACAAACTTCCCAAAGCAACAGTAAGAACATGAAAAAAGTCAAATTTAACCCCAAATTCTCTCTCTCTCTCTCTCTCTCTCTCTCTATATATATATATATATATATATATATAGCATCAACAAATACCCATAAAATTCTAAATAATATAAAAAAAAAAAATATATATATATATATATATAAAATATTTATAATATTTATAAATGTAATTTGTTCTATATATATATATATATATAGCATCAATAAATACCCATAAAATTCTAAATAATATTTAAATATATATATATATATATATATATATATATATATATAAAATATTTATAATATTTATAAATGTAATTTGTTCTATATATATATATATAGCATCAATAAATACCAATAAAATTCTAATATTTTTTTTAAATTATTTATATATATATATATATATATACATACATATACAAATGCACACACACACACATATATATATATATATATTTAAAATATTTATAATATTTATAAATGTAATTTATTCAATATATATATATATATATGTGTGTGTTTGTGTGTGCATTTGTATATGTATATATACAAAATATATTACATTGATAAAAAAATAATCAAACATTTAATTACATATCAAGGCTTCGGTCACTTTTTGCAGTGAAAGGTACAAAGTGTGACCCGTAAATGAAGGGGCTCAGAGGGATCTGTATAAAGCTGAGGTATTCTCATGACAGTTAATGAAATTTTACTCACATTCTCAAGCAAAATAAAAATGCTTATATAATGCTTAATAATCATATTTAAACTGTGCTATAAATAATTGTAGTTTTCAATAGTATCTGCTGTAAAAAGAAAAAAAGAAAGCTGTATAAAGCTTCTAGATCACGTACTATTTTCCACAGCTCATGTTGTCTGGAGTTTTATGTCTTCTGAAGTTTCTTGGAAAGATATTTTTAACAGCGTTTCATCAGCAGAACAATCCAAAACACATGAAATAACAGTAGAAGAGACTGAAGAGAT
This sequence comes from Zacco platypus, assembly GCA_038088235.1. Classification (NCBI taxonomy): domain Eukaryota; kingdom Metazoa; phylum Chordata; class Actinopteri; order Cypriniformes; family Xenocyprididae; genus Zacco; species Zacco platypus. Next base: position 21,121,803 of record CM076066.1, on the reverse strand, counting down.
GCGTCTGTCCCTCACAGCCTCGCTTTCATTTCCGTGAATAATGTCTATATTGTGGTCCATTTTTTGCAATTATAATTTTCTTCTCTATATAATTTAATTGATCATAAACAAAAACACGGTAAGTCTATCTGTCACAACCTCGCTTGTCCAAAGGATCATATATCTATTCCTCCAGGACATTTAAGTGTTTATCTTTGTCTTATCTTCATTTTCTTTTCTTTTGGACATTTCCAGTGGACTACATTTTATTTTTATGGTTTGTTGTTTGTGCTGTGGTGGTCTGTAAACCTGTTTTCCCTCCTCCTCTCCTCACTTTTACTAACTCCTGGTTGCCATGGAGAATTGTGTTGATCTCTCGTACTGAGAGCGATTGTGCTGTCAGCTGAGGACTGGATGAATTCACAGAGCTACAGTCTTCACATTGAAAGCTTTGACCAAACAGATAATGCTTTCTATTTCTACATGAAAAGCCATCTATATGTAACTGAATGTTTGCAAAGACCCGCCCCCTTTAGTTACTGTTGCTATGTCCGACAAGTCATGTGCTCTCATGCCACACATCATGTTCTCACGCAGTGAAAAATACATCTGATAACGCGTCGACAGACATATGAAACAGTTTCATATTTAATATATCTTTTTTTTTTAAATAAGTTTAATCAATAAATAGCGTATAGTGTGTCTTTAATGTGTCGTGACAGATCGCTGTAGCTCCTGTGAACCGATCATCTCTTCATACTAGTTCATTTATAGCATCAAATAAACATGAATGAACATCAGAAGGAATGTTGTTTCAAGCGTGGAAAGACGTGAGTACACACAATTTTTTAAGTTCACCAACGTTAATCGACTAACTCCTCTGACTGCTTTGTCAGACAAAATGCCGGATTCAGGGTTATGATTGGTCAGATCGCCTGTCAATCAAACTGTTTTTGAAGGGTCAATAGAATACAAAAACACTAACATGATCAACCAGCACGATTATCTGAAGTCTGATTTAAGTATCTCAAGATGTCAAGTGAAGCTAAACATGATTCTTGATTTATTTTGCACAATTTCTTTGTAACTATGAGCAAAATGAGTAGATCATGCTGCTAGCAAAGCCAAGGTCACAGGTTTCGAAAATGAAAATGCAGTTACTTCATCCAACCTTTAAATGTAGCTTTCTTGGTGAATGCAAATGACATGAGATATCATATTAAATAACATTTTTGATTGAATATCGTTTTTTTAAAATTTGGATGTTACCACATTTTTTTTAACGTCTCAAATACAGGCAGCTCAGTGCTCCAAAAAATGTTACCTCGAGTAGTGTTGAAATTAAATGAACATTTTTACTCTAAATAAAATCCCAAAAGTGTAGCATTATGGTTCAAGGTTGCATGCAAATTGGTATTTATTAGTAGATACTTGTTAATCTGTTTTTATGGCTATTTGTGAACAAAAAGACACACTAATGATAGAAACAAAATACCATTTAAACAGGAATTTCTCCTTCAGCTGTAGTGTGTCCCATCAGATGTGTGGAAAAGGACATTTGGCAACATGCTGGAGTCTGTCTGCATTGCGCATTACACATCCACTCACTCACTCACCCACTCACTCTCTCTCACTCTCTCTCACCCTCCCTCTCGCTCTCTCTCTCTCTCTGTTTGTGTCTCCGCTGTTCTGCTGCACGGGTTTGAGGAGCACTGCAAGTTTGCTGTTGTCTGACGGCAGTAGGATGTGTATTGTGGATGTATTATATTCTTGCTGTATGAATGTGAGGCTGTAATGTGAGATCTATTTTTAATAACACATAGGAGGTTTTGCGCAGATCTTTCCTGCACTGTTCCTCAATCTGTCTGCCCACGTAAGTACAAAGACAAGTCATTTTGTAACATCCCATTGCCATCATTTGGTATCACTCTCATTATCTGCATTATGAATGCATAACGTTCATATTGGCAAATAGTGTCCTGTTTGCACAGAGCGAGTAAAAAAATAAATAATTTGGTACCTAAGAACCATATTGCATGATTTGAGTATTTATATATATATATATGTGTGTGTGTGTGTGTGTATGTATAAAGAAACAGCAGAACCTCAATCAGTGGCATTTATGTTTCAACAGATATACCAAGAGCATATGTTCACTAGATAAAGCTGTCTCTCGAGAAGATATGTTCCGACTGTTCTGTGGGGTTAAACTTGCTTTCAGGACACTTGGAAATGTATTTGACAAACAAGTCCATTTCAAATTCATTTCACTCAATCAAATCTTATTTAATCCTTAGAATCATATTAGATATCATTGTGCTGTCTTGACCAGAACGTTACGTGCAATGTACTGGAATATCTTGCCAGAGGGACTGAAGAAATTCACAGATTTATATATATTTTTTTAATCTCATACTGGCAAATTGTGATGGTCCTGTTGGGAACTTTGTGTTCTGAAAGACCCTTGGTTTTATTTTTGAATTCCAAAAGGGATATGATTGAAAATATATATTAGGATCCTTCAGGGTTGGTTCCAGTAGAAATTTCTTATCGCATCCCTGTGGATTTTCTATCTTGGTATAGGACATATTTCTATTCTGTATCTGAGGTATCTCATTACTCCCCTTAATTTTCTGGCTGACTAGGTGAAGACATGAAGTAGGCGCAGTGGTCCATGGGACATGGAGATGGTCGACATTTGGTGGAACATGATGCTGGATGTCCTGTTGGGTCACTGACTATTCAAACTGCGGGGCGTTGGATGCGTACTCAACCCACCTGAACATCCACTGCCATCCAGTACTGCGAGTTTGATCTCCAGGATGACTGTGGTGGTTGCTGGAGATAATATAGATGAGACGTCCTCCACTCTGCAGGGGCAACCGCAGGACTCGCAGTATTCCCCCGAGTGCTGCGAGCGGGTGGTCATCAACATCTCAGGGCTGCGCTTTGAGACGCAACTCAAGACGCTTGCCCAGTTCCCCGACACCCTCCTTGGCAATCCCAAAAAAAGGATGCGCTACTTTGACCCTTTAAGGAACGAGTACTTCTTCGACAGAAACCGTCCCAGCTTTGACGCAATCCTCTACTACTATCAGTCAGGAGGAAGGTTAAGAAGACCCGTCAATGTACCCTTGGATATGTTCTCGGAGGAAATTAAGTTTTATGAGCTTGGAGAAGAAGCCATGGAAAAATTTCGAGAGGATGAGGGCTTTATTCGTGAGGAAGAGCGTCCCCTGCCAGAGAACGAGTTTCAGAGACAGATTTGGCTGCTGTTTGAGCATCCCGAGAGCTCGGGCCCTGCCAGAGGGATCGCGATCGTCTCAGTCATGGTTATTCTCATTTCTATCGTCATATTTTGTTTGGAGACTTTACCAGAGTTGAAAGAGGATCCACACGGACGGCTCCAGGTGATAGGCAACAGCACGTTCTACTACAAACCAAATATTTTTACCGACCCGTTCTTTGTCGTGGAGACGCTCTGCATCATCTGGTTTTCTTTTGAGTTGATTGTCCGTTTTTTCGCTTGCCCAAGCAAACCTGCCTTCTTCAAAAACATGATGAACACCATCGACATAGTGTCCATCATTCCGTATTTCATAACACTCGGAACGGAGCTGGCAGAGGACCCCGACGGTGGAAAGGAGGTGAAGGGTGGAGGAGAGCAGGCCACGTCTCTCGCCATTCTCAGGGTTATCCGCTTGGTTCGGGTGTTTCGGATATTTAAGCTGTCCAGACACTCCAAGGGGCTTCAGATCTTGGGCCAGACTTTGAAAGCCAGCATGCGTGAGCTAGGACTTCTTATCTTTTTCCTTTTCATCGGAGTCATCTTGTTTTCCAGCGCAGTGTATTTTGCCGAGGCCGAAGAGAAGGATTCCTTCTTCACTAGTATCCCAGACGCCTTCTGGTGGGCGGTGGTTTCGATGACAACCGTCGGGTATGGAGACATGTACCCTGTTACGATTGGGGGCAAGATAGTCGGCTCTCTATGTGCCATTGCTGGAGTGCTAACGATCGCGCTTCCAGTGCCTGTGATTGTGTCCAACTTTAACTATTTCTATCACAGAGAAACCGAAGGTGACGAACAGGCACAGCTCCTCACAGTGAGCAATCCGAACATCGCGTCCGACTCCAACTCCAGTCGTCGCAGCTCGTCGGTCGTCAGCAAGTCCGAATACATGGAGATTGACGACGACCTCAATAACAGCATTGATAATTTTCGAGAGGCGAACCTGCGAACTGGGAACTGCACAGTTGCGAATCAGAACTGTGTAAATAAAGGGAAACGTCTCACAGATGTATAGATTTCCAGTGTCATTCTAGGCCATTACAAGTCTGTACATAGTGTAGTCTATTCATATATCAGAATGCTTGAACTGGGCCTCTGATAATGTATTATTTCATTGAATATGTTTGATCTTAAGTCCACAAGAGTTGCTTTGATTCTGTTTGAAGATTGGTAGTCTAAAATATGCCTATGGACACCAAATTTCATACAAGTAAAAGACAGAATTATGAGAACTACTCATCGGAGTACTTGGATATATAAATGACTTTACATTTTACAATGCACCTTATCCCAAAATATTATTAGTTATTCAGCGACTTCTTTGCAAAAATTAGATTTGCATGTAGAACAATTACTTTTTTGTACCATTGCGTATTTATTTACTTGTTTATTTGCTCATTAAGGTTACTTTCATCCATTTACAAAATGAATGTTGATTAATTATGCAGATCATGGCATGTTTTATGAAACGTTGAGGTCTGTTTGATATGGTACTATGTATCTTGCTTTAATTACACCACGAACTTCATCACATATAGCCAAGTCGACAGTACGACTCTCTTAAATTACAACCACTGCCCATTAAAAGCACAACTTCCTTAAACATCTTTAAAAACAAATCTGTTCCAGGCAGTATTACATTTTTAAAAGTATGACTTCATTTGTTAAAGCTTTCTAATGTATATATTCAATACTATGCTTAATTAATCATTCAATATATGTATCTATATTAAATAACTGTAATTATTAGATTGGATATATATATTATATTTAATACATTATGATTGCATATTTAATAATTATTATTTAAATAAATAATTTAATAGTGCCTTCAGTCATATAGAGTGTCTCTACATGCAATAGTTACTGTAAAACATTTGCAAATCTTAAGCATACATGATGGAGCGATATTCCAGAGCTGCTGGGATTGAATTTCAGGACAACATCCTTGTACATAAAATAGAATTAGGTACATCTCGCTGGATCAGGCATTGCTTTGGAAAGAAGTGTGAAACATGTTGTTTTTCATCTTCATGTATTCTTTTGTAACGGCTGTGTTTCATTGGTTTCTTTGGATCTACCTCAGTGTGGCCACGCATAGTATGCTTGTGAAGGCGCAACTTCATATCACGTCAAATGATCCTGTCTAGTGGGTTTAGAGAGTTGGGGCAAAGTGAGTATGCAATAGAAGTGAATCACTTCAATTTAAAATAAGACTCCTTAAAACTATAACTACAAACAAAGATTAGAAATAGTACACAGTTGTTATTTATAGAAATTAGACGATTCTGAGTGACGCTCCGCACAAGCGCTAATAGTGCTGTATAATACGCACAGGTCTGCATCAGGGACTGTAATTGGTAGAAACTGCCAATATCTGTATCAATGTGAGTTGCAGTCTAAAAAGAATACCTTTAATTTGGGTGTACATGTTGTCTTTTAAAATCTAATGCACTTTAATGAGAATTTATGTATTTTTAGGTTTCGTAACGAGAAAGGTAAAATAAAGACTCTAAAGGCGATGTGTTGATTTGTCCACGTTAAGGATGTGTGTTAAGCATCTTTACCAGCATAGGTGTTTTACAACCCTTTAATTCGTTCTTTGGGGCATTTATTATATTCACTTAAATACATCACGACTGTGATGCTTTGCCAGCAAGTTAAATAGCTGAGATTAAGAAACTATATTTTTTACAAAGACGATGCGTTTATACGAGTCTGTATAAAAGAAATACACACCAGAGTGATGTTTATTTACTGTGAATATAGATGTCTGCAGCTTGAGAAACACTCGCTTTTCTATGAAACGTTAAAGAACAAAACAGTGGACCAAAAAGAGTTTTTCATGTAATTTATGTAGATTATGACTATGGAAACAAAAATATATGATGTTTCAGTAAATCAAATTCTAATTTACCATATGTGATACAGAATGGATAAAAAAAAAAATATAGGAACAAGATAACCAGGGTTCTGAATCTTTATCATGTGTGGGGATTATTGTGTGTATTTACATGATCATCCAGTCAATTTTATTAACATCATTTTTTTTTTTTTTTTTTAAAGATGGAAGAGTTTGGTATCCCTGCTGAAAAATCCAGCATAAATGAATTTCATGCTGATCTAGGCTGGTTTATGCTGGTATAGTTCTGGTCAGGCTGGTTCAAATCATGAGATATATCTAACTGTAGAACCGCAGAACCACATTAAACAGCAGTCTGAGGACAGCACCTTCAGACCTGAAATTGGGGGGGGCGCTGACGGTCGCGTATCCCGCCCTAACCACGAACACTACCCTTCTGTGTAACTATAAACTCTATCTTAATGAATGCAAACCCCACCAAACCTCTAAACCCTTGTCCTGCCGGCCTGGCACTGCTTTGCCGCAGATGGTTATTATTGCAAAACATTTTATTATGCTGGTGACCAATGATGCTGGGTTTTTCAGCAGAGATAAAAGAGTGAATTCAAAAGCATTTCTGTATTAAGGCTTCTTTTTAAAAACAGGGCCTGGTTTCCATGTTGGGCTTGTCCTATGAGTGTTATGCCATAAATGAAACTAAAGCACTTTGATATTATGCATGCAGGCAGCTCTGGGCTTACGTTGCTCTGACATGAATCATGCAAATGCTGGGAAAAGCTTTTTCTTTTTGTCTTCTTTTTTATTATAAAATAATCAAATCATTTCATTGTTTTTTGGTGGTTGGCCTACTTTGACTATTTATGTGCTGATAAGGTGTATCCTATAACATGACACTGACCATTTTAAGTCACTTTTTTTTTTAACAGTTTTTAAAGAATGTTTTTCTAAATTCATTTCAACTCAAACTTTAGGATAAATGAGAAGCTTCAATGATTCACTTTGGTAAATAAAAAGAATTAAAATCCTCATCGTGCCTCAACAAGGACTTGTTATTTCTGTTCCATTTCAAAAGTTTAAAGTTGGCATGAAACGGATGTAATTTTTACCCCCCGCCATCGGCCCCTAGTGGTCCGCGAAAAGATGATCTAACCTAGGCAAGCTCTTTGGGGGGGTGACGTCAGTGTGTTTTAATAACGAAAAAATGGATCATATCATTTCATTTGTTTTTGAATAATTAGTTTTTGACTCGAAACAGTTGCATATTAAACTTAAATTTAGTTTAACCTTCCTATTTTGTTGTTTTTGGGGGGCGTGTTAGAGTGGGATTCTGTTAGGTGGTCCTCAGAAAAAAATTGGAAGACAAAGTGGTCCTTGGGTTGAAAAAGTTTGAGAAACACTGGTCTATTGTGATGTATATCTGAGTGGCTTCCAGAATGAGAAAAATGTAGGGCGGGATTTAGGACCGCAATAACCCCCATGCGGGGTTGCACCGATAGACAATGATCTCTTGTATCGTCAATAGCATATAGGCCACATCAAGATTTGGCATTTCCAATTAATGTATTAAATTATTATTATTAATTATATTAGGCTACTTTTATTTTCAAATTAATATTACAATTCATTTGCACCGCAATGATTTCATAGCGCAACACCGCCTGACTGATGTTAAATGTTAGATTACTTTACTCCTCATTTCAAAAACAACTTCTCTTTTCATGAGGTTACGAATGGCTCACAAGAGAAATATTAAGAACATAAATGAAGACAGTAATGCCTATATACCTAAAGCTCTCATCCTCTCTGAGAGAATATGCACCTTAATGCAGCGTCAGATGTCAAAAGTAGAGTTTAATTCAGTTTTTAATTTCACTTCCTGCAGTGAATACTTGACTGGGGTTTGAGATTTCTTCACCGGCTTAACTCTATTGCTCAACAGTTGATGGATAACATTCATACTTCGCGCGCGTCATTTCCTGTGATTATAAAATCAAGTAAATTATTAAATTTAATAGGTAGGCAGTTGTTAATAGATTTTACTGTCCGTTCATACATAAATACGTACTGTACATACATACATATGCCTAAATAATGAAAGAGACTTTTATAAATGAAGCGTTTCGCTGCTTAAAAAAAATGCTAGTTTTAGACGGACATCCAAGTTATTGGTTCAAATAATGGAATTCAAATATTAATCATGAGGGAATGAGTTTTATATTTGTTGTTTCCAAAATTGTTTATACAGGAATGCCACAACCCAAAGAAGACCAAGACCAGAAAAGGAACTTCCTGTGAATTTGTGTAGGTACTGAGCAGATCGGACAGAGATGATCCTTTCCAACATAATGTCACACAAAAACCCAACTCACCAGAGGTTGTTTGATAGACATAGATATAAAACATCTTCTTCTGAGTGACACAGGACTTGAAATCCACAGGAAAACCCAAAGAGACAAACAATTCTAAAAAGATTTGTAATCAAACATTGTTGAAATGCATAATTCTATAGCATGTCTACCTATATAGGTTACCATTATTCTTAGATGACTATTGAACTATTGAATGATTGATTGAAAGTGTGCCTTGAAATCTGTGTTCATAACTCAAATTTTGGCTTGAATTAAATCTGTAAATATATAAATTCGTTTTATAGAAGTAATGTCTAAATTGTGCTCTCTGCTAAGAGTGGGAAAGTTAAAGAGACCGAGTGACCATCAGATAATGTGTAATTTATGGTGAGAGGAAGAGAAAAAGCCACATCTGAACCAAAGACGATGCCCAATTGGTCAGAACCTCTCAAAGAGGCGGGACAGACAAATCAAGTTAAAAGACGATGTAGATTAGATCAAGACAGATCAGTTTATAGGAGATGAAAATGGGTTAGAAACAAACAGCTTCATTCAAGCCATACTCTCGTCTCACTTACTTTTTCTTCCTTTCTTTTCCATTGAGAGTCTCGTATTCCAGGTTAAGTTTCGCTGCAAAGTTTAATCAATGACTCAACAGTCAAAACTTCAAACTTCAGCCATGAGGGAGACTCCATTCATCCACCAGCAGACCACAACGTGATTGGCTTCCAGACATGAAAAGACACCTTGGAGACACCTTTCTCCAAGCCAAAGACGCTGGCAAAGGGAATCCCCATTTAAAGACACAAATGATGAACGCAAGTATACCTCCAGATTCTAGCCGAACGGGTTTATTGATATAAAATCTAATAACCCGCTTAAGAAGCGACAGAAGGGTTAAATTAATGATTGATGGTTCGATCAGATCAGGTCTTATGAACTGCATGAATTGCTAGAAACTTGGAATTTCATCATTTCACTCTCTAATAATCGATAAAGTCTAATTTATATTGTTAAAGAGAAGTGTCTTGTGCTTATGAATTTAATGTCTTAAACTGCCGATCTACGTCACCTTTCTAATAAACACTATAGTTTGGATATTTGTGTCTGCTACAGAACTGATAGTTACGGCCCATTCAAATGAACGCTGGACGATTCATTTGCTCGGTCGTAAAATAAGTGACTCTTTTAAAATTCCCTATAATTTAATTAATAATTCCCTTTTAGCTAAATTGACCTGTTTCTCTAACACAGGGTTTTTTAGAGTTGCATCCAGAAAGGCATCTTGAAGTCTTCGGCCCTCTTAGATTATTTGATGATATGCCCTTTTATGTCTTATTTTCAAACATAGTTACAGAAATTACTTAAGTATGGCTTATTCTGTATTTTCAAAAATTTGTTTCAAGTGATTTTCTATCTTGATTGTTTGATCTAGATCTCCACAATTCTGACATACCCGATAGCTCTTAAACTTCAGCAACAATGGCATAAAAACATACAATCAAATGCGTAATTGCCCACTGGAAAGCATTTTTTTCGAAAAATGCTGTGCTAAAATACTTTGAAGAAATGTGTACAAATGAGTTTTGGAACAAAAATGTCCTAATTTTGAAGTAGATACTGGATGAACTCATCTTTTCATGTTTCTACATCACAATACAGGTATTACACGCTTTTCAACAAAGATCGATTGATTGTGCTTGTCCATAAAAATTCTGTAAGCCCTGTCTTCACCTTACTGCAATCAGATGATTGGCATTATCATACCATAATGTAGTTATTCATTACATCAGAGCATCATGTGCAAATGCAAATCCACTTGTTATTTTTACTACCGTTAATAGCGATCTGGTGTGTATTTTCCATTGAGGTGTGTATGCATGTACATGGCTTAAGAAGCAGGACAGTTTGGCAGAGCCTTGAGCTCAGTGCATGTGAGGTTGGCGTGGGAGGAGAGAAGCAGGAAAAATATACAGACCTGAAGAGAGGGGGTGAGAGAGAGAGTGAGAGCGAAAAAAAGAAGGAGAGGTAGGCAGAAAAGAGGAGAGGGAGTGAAGAGCTAGTGATTCAGCCACAGAACGACGAAACTGGGGCCCGCACGCCTACAGGGGAGAACGAGCGACCAGAGATGCACAACCTAACGTGAATGCACTGACTAAAAGCCGCCATGCTCTTTACCACAGGCATTCTGGGAGTTATTGTGGAGTAGACTAAAAATACAGCTTCTTTTATGCCGACATATGTTCGCACAGCGGGAGGAGAGCACATTCACGGACGTCTTTACTTGTGAAATCAGAGCTACAGAAAGCACCGCAATGACCTTGATGACAAGATGTGTCCATATAGCAGCGATTTACACTTTTATTTGAAATCTTTCAACAGACCTTCTTCCCACACATTCCCAGGCACCCGTCCCCTGGATCAGCCACTCTTTCGCTTCGCTGCCCTTCCCTCTGGCAGCCCACTCGTAAGGCCTGTTGCGTAACACCACCAGCCTGTTCAATTATTTAGAGCTCTTCCATTTCTTCATTGTTCGGGTGGAAATCAGTGAGCTGATCTTTGTGTAACCAAACCCTTGTGAATGGGCTTCGTCCCCCATGCTTCCCCCTCGCCTAATCTAATCTGACAACAACTGCGGGATTGATTGATTGATCGATCGATTCAATGGGCTGCCTTTGATTCAGTCAGCGGAACTCTACTCGTCTCGACCTACAGTATCCAAATACCGTTATCAGAGCTCATGTGGGCCAGACAATGAACACGTTGGTTCACAACCTTGTAAGATAAAACGTAATTATGTTACATTAAACATTGAAATTTGTGTTTTTACACACAGTTCCAATTACAACATTTAAGCACAGATAAAATCCACGTTAAGTCCACCAAAAAGACTTCTACACCTGCTTATAGATCTAACCCTGCTGTTCTCAAGCAAAGCTGAGCTGGTCCATCAGCACTCCCACCTGCAAACCAGCAACCAGCATCCCATGTTGGTCCCAGCATGCAAAACATTCCTGGTGACCAACAATGCTGGGGTTTTTTTTAGCAGGGCAGTCTTCAATAACTCCTCAGGTTTCATTTTCCATGGTCCATGCTCATGTTATCACACTGGAGCTACTGAGGGACAGGCCGTGAGCGCTAGCACCCTTTATTCTGATGTCACCTGAAGAAGAGAGGAAATCTGGAGAGTTCCACAGAGTTAGTAGGTCTGCCATCTCTGACATCAACAGGTTTGTGAGAATGATTTCTGTACATGGATCAGTTAGATGGGCTCAGAATGACCTCTCATGCACATTTACTCCATCCAAAAGTAAAAACAGTGTTTTGTAATTGCGATTTTATATCTCACAACTGTGGATAACTTGCTTGTAATTGCTGCTTCTCATAATCAGAATTAGATCTTATAATTGTCAACTTATTTTATATGCACAATTATGTCCATTTCTCGTAAATGCTACTTAATTTATCATAAACACCACTTAATGTTTTGTAGTTATGACTATTTCTTTTTCTTATAAATGTGACTTCATATAATACTTCATAATTGTGAGTATTTCTTGTAACTGTGAGGTATTTTGGGGGAATTTTCAGTTTTATTTTTCGGAATTGTTATTATATTTCACAACTTTGTTTTGCAGTTATAACTATATTTCTTCGAAATCAAAATTGTGACTTTAATTTACATAATTGCAATTTTATTTCTTGTAATTCTGACTTAAGGTCTCGCAATTGCAGTTCCACATCTAAACATCTCAAATTTATTTTTAGTAATGTGAATTTAGATCTCACACTGTGACTCTGTTACATGTTGTTTTTTTGGACTTTTAGGTTGTGGCTTGTATTTCCAGTTTCCTGTGATAGTTTGTAGTCTCTTTGTGTCATTGGAGCTTTACAAACAAAGACATGAGCAAGGAAAGCAGGTAAGTTCGACTTAATGCGACACAGCGCTGGCCAGTCAGTGCCTGAGAAATGCGATGCAGTCTGTTTAGAAAGTTTGTCCGAATTTGATCAGTTCCCACAGTCTCCTCAACTCTTTGTCTCTGGAAAACCTTTAATGTGTGAGAAAAGTAAGCTAGCCAACTAACTAACGTTACAATAATTCACAAAATGTCAGTCACCTAACCGTAACGAGTGCTTGTCTTAAAAATTCGTTTTAAGAAAATAAAAATGCATATTTAAATTTCAGGAAATTTAGTTTCTAAAATAATATACGCTAAACTATAATATAAATCATGTAAACTTATGTCTCTAATTAGCGACATCGCTAGCTATTTTCTGACTGACTGCAGTGGCCAACTACTATTAATATAATTATATAATGACCAAATACAACCAGAAACATTCAACCTTACCTGTGAAAGGTTATTCCCCGAGACCTGTATTCAATTGTGCAGTGATTTGTACAGCCCCAAGCAGCAAACGAAACAGGCATTTTTCTCAATTCCAGTTATGAGCGTTATGGGAACGTTGCCCTGCACAATATGGCGGCACCGTTGACGTATGATCTGATGATGACACAGCTGTTTCATGATTGGACGTATTCACCGATGACAATGATCACGCGTTTTCGGACACATCCTCACAAACTCGGGATTTTTCGACCATTGCAAATCCATTTGTTCTTTGTGTCAGAAGTAGCATGAACACTTCAAGTATGTCAGACATAGGTCATCTGTCTACTGTCGGGAATTTGAATACTGATCAGCTTCGGCCTTCAGCCGAACATAGCTGTACAGGGTGGTTTTTATTTCTCATCTCCATAAATATGTCTTGTAGTACAGCTAAAGCAAGGGCTATCCTTTGCTAAAACTTCCTCCTATAGTCGTAGAGAGCACAGTTCAAGGTTGCATAGCAATGTCAGACACCACGGGAGCGCAAGCGTTTTGGAAAGAAGGAGAACTGGCCCCGCTTTATATGTGAATGACCTCTAATGTCACGTCACGTTATAATATCACGTCGTAATGTCACGTCAGTGACGTCGCTCCGCTCACGTCTGGTGTAGACACGTGATATTGTGTCGTGTTTCTCTAAGTAATAGTGATGTTCGATTCTTGAAGGAATCGTTCTTTGGAGTCAGTTCTCAGGAAGTAACCAGTCGAGCTGGTTCACTAATTTAAATTAATCGAATTTTGAGTTCCAGGTTGATGCACAAGTCGAAGTGGCACGTCCAACTCAAAAAGAACCGAATGAGCTGGTTCAACCGTTGGAAGTTCGCACGGATTACCGAGCAGTCAAAAACGGAACGTACTGGAAACGTGTTTGTTATGACTACGGTTAAATGACATTTTATTAAAACCTGCAAAAATCTTTTACATTGAGAGATGTAAATACATTTTACTACAGTTTATTGTGCATGCAGATTATGTTTTAAGTTGTTAAGCGAAATCAATGAGTTTATTCTACTTTCGACATATCTGCATTTGTGCATTAAAGTCTGTAATGTGTGCAGTCGGTGTGAAACTTTTAGTAATCTTATCCAAGATGTAGGCTACTCAATATTGGTCAGTAATATCCGACATAAAGGATCCGCGAATCAAACTGTGACCACAACTTAAGTGAAAGGCAATAATCAGCAATATGCATTCACACAAATAACATTTCATTTGAATGTTTCAATATTCGTTGACACAAGTGACTTTTGTCATTTTGAAATGTTTCATTGATACAATATGGCACTGAGTTGATAGAAATGAAATGCGTTGAGACATCATTGCTTGATGATGTAAGGAACTGAGGACTCGGTTCATTGAACCGAACTGTAAGAAAGAACCAGTTTGCGGAAATGAATCAGACTTTACATCACTACTAAATAAAACTGATATAAACCCTCTTTATTCGTATTTAAATATTAATATATTAAATATTTAAATATATGTTGAACTTTATTCTAGTACACAACATGTCAGTGATTTTTTATATCTCAGAATGTTACCTTGTTTTTTATTTTAAACTTTATCTCACAACTACCCGTTTTTTTTTTTATTCAGAGGTGGAATAGGGGTACCTTAGCAAAGGTTTTTCATTATTGAAAACCTACAATCATTTTATGAACATAGCATGCTTGCAAATTACATTTAATAAGAAGTAGTCGCAATTAACAAACGTATTCATGGTGTAAATACATTTATTTCATAGCTTTGTGCATTATATAAAGATTACAAGACCTTTTTTTCCCTTCCCTAGCTAAGCCATGTGAAGATGTGTAAAGCTGGTTTCCTGTTTCTACTTGGATTCATCAGGTAATAAAATATTCATATTCTTTCAGAGAGCAGTTGAACGTTCCTACAAGGCTCAAAGCCTTCAGTATTCTGACTTTTTGACCTCTCAGAGCACTCAGGAAAATGCCCATAAAAATTGTATTTGGGAGAAGATGATACGCACACGATAGGAACATTTCCAGTGTACAAGCATTTCTCCGTTCGGATGTTGTATTTTAGTCTTGGATGGTTTCAGTCAGATGGTTGATTGTAATATAGGTGTGACTGTCATGTCTAGTTTTGATTCATGTTCATGATTTATTTTTTGTAGTTTCATGTCTTTTTGTTATGTTTTCATAGCTTTGCTCCCTGTTGTCATGTGTTTCCCATGTCCTCATGTCACGTGATTCCCTTGTTCTCATATCTTTAGGCTTGTTCGACTTCATGCAGCACTGTACAGATCGATCGGCGGCTGACTTGAAGCAGTGCATGCCGGTAAGAAATTTTGTCCTCGAGACAGAGCCGACATCATGTGACTGTGAGCCTGCGCAGTTTCTCAAGAGCAGCTGCACAAGCTCTGGGGGGTGTTCCAGAAAGGATGGTTAACTTACCGTCACATTGATTGATTAACCCAAACCTTGCTTACTCGAGGAATGCTGGTTCCAAAAACACATCAGGGAGTAAGTTCAGCCAACCCAGAGTATGTTCCCGGTTAACTCACAAGACATAACCTGCTCCGGAGCAGGTTATGTTCAGAGAGTAAGTTGCTATGGCTACTTACATACCCTGAAAGTTACCTGTTTTTGGAACAGAAAGTTGAGGTTATCAGCTTACTTACTCTTAAACATACCTGGATTAGTCACATAACCTGCTTCCTGGAATACCCCCCGATGACGTGTTTATTCTCCTTCAGTTCCACTAATGCTCTAAAATCTGTATTTTTATAATAGTTGACACTTTTTTTTTTGTAGTCATAATGTTTTATGTCATGTTTATTAAAATAAAACTGATAAAAAAACGTAGACCCCACTACATTGGTATTTAAATAATATATGCTTATGTTGAACTTTATTCTTATAAAAACAGAAGCTGTAAGCAGTACATAAATTACTGAATGAATGTGTCTCTGAAACATCAGTGTATTATTCAAATATTGTTTTTATTTCACTTCAGCTGTGATAAAGTATGCAAACGCAGCGCGAACGTCACTGGCGGGAAACAGAAAGTGTCTGACTTTCAGCTACTCTCGCCAATGGGTTGCATCCAGCCGATGTCGAACACACCTAACAGTTGTCATTGGTTCATTGGTTTGATTATGCACAGGTGTGTCTGTGTACCACTGTTGGTAATGGTAAGCTCTTATTTTGCCAAGCGAATCTAACGATAGTTTCTGTAACAGGGACAGGTCGCTCTAAGCTCCTGATATTGGACCAGTGGTGAGGTTCATCAGGAAAGTCGTAAAGGCACACAAGGACACAGACAATAACTGGTAATAACTCAATGTAATTTGTTTGTGCAAAATAATAAAGAAAGCAAATGTAATACAATAACAACAATTAAATAAAAATAAATAAAACCAAATGAAATAATTGTTCTTTTCAATCCCTTGTTGTTCTTTTTGATATCTTTGAGCTCTGTTCACTATTTAAATAGACTTTGCTTCTAGTTATTCGATTTATGTTTCAATTGTTTAGTTTCTATTTTGGTTTATAGCTATTCAGTTTCACTAACTTTTTGTTTAATTAGAACTTTTCTTATCTTTGGGTTATGTTTTTGTTCAACGCTTTTATATTTCACTCATAGAAAAGATTAACCCAAATTAAAACAATTAAAATATGAAAAGATGAGTACAGTATCACAAGAGTTCAATTCGAAACAATTTGAAGCCAATTCAAACTCTTAAGTAATCGACGAAGGAAAAGTCGTATCCTACCAATCAGAATAGGCAATGCAATGGATTCCACCTGATCAATAGAAAGCACCAATCAATGGGTAAACAAAGGATTTCTCCATCTGCGTTTCTCTCGAATCAACAGTAGTTCGGTTGTGAGGCTCGCCATCTCGACATCTGAAGGGTTCGATCCAATCACACAAAAAACCTGACCTGTTAATACTCAAGTTTCAAAAGCATTTACACACTATTTCCCTAGAACAACACAATATACACTACACATTCATCAATCAACCATCAATCTACATGAAAATAGTATTCAAAACCCTTTTCTCTCAAATTCAACATATATAAAACATACCTGATTTTGTCATCATGTGCAATATAGCATTTAAGTGCTTAAATGGAATATCAGATCACATTTCACACTCCTTCAGAAACTATTACACACATAAAACACCTCAGAACTTCGACAAACAAATATAACATTCAGTTTTCAGTAAATTGAACAATATTAGTTGGAAACTCACCAAATCCAGGGGTTTCATACGCTTTTACACTCGCACTGGATTTTACAGGGGTTTTCAATCAGGAATCATAGGCCGCAATATCAACAATCACGTTCTAAAATTAACCCAATATAGTTCAATAATAGGTCTGCAATATATTATACATCACATTATTCAAATATTAGAAAGGATTATTTAGATATTTGCCTCAGATTGATCTTTGATGTTTGTCTCGAGATCAGCAGCCCGTGATTCTTTCACCGCTCCCGCGTCTGTTTCAATGACGTCACGCGCAGTCTCAGTTTAGACTGATTGTGTCACTTAAGCATTTAGTCATTTTCATCAATTTATTATTTTAAACTACAATGACTTTAATCAGCTTTTTGTTTAACTTTCAGCATTTTATTAGAATTGTAATTATTTGAAAAATTATATTCTTTTCTTCCTGTTTCTTAAATAGCTGAATTCTAACCTGTGTTACACTAAACATTTCTTTTATGTTCTTATAATGTAAATAAAGCTGCACATGGGTTCTACTTCAAGCTTGCCTCCAATGGATCTTGTTACCGTGACAAACTTGTTTTATTTCCAGGAATCTGTCTATAGATAGTCTCATAATAAATGTGCGTAAGACTAAAAAAAATAATCACATGACTTTTAAAATAGTAATTGCTTAATTTAATGTGTATGGTTGTTGTGGTCTTGCTATAATTCACACAACATAAACAATTTTTTTACTATGATATTACTATTTGTGTATTCATTGTACATTGTTGTAAGCTAGTTCCATTATTTGTTGATTGACTGACTGCAAATGGATCTGCAAGGGCTTCCAGGTTCCTTTGAGGACCACACCCATGTGTTTTTGGACTTAGCATTTTAAACCCACTTTCCAGACAATTCACTCATAATGTTTTGTCGTACTGGACTCAACAATGAGTCATTCAGAACTCAACTTTCCTGTGTTGGTCCTCAAGCAATTCCACTGTGGTGGTCTCCAACTCTGCCGGCTCCTCTTGGTAGTTTGTTACATGTTCCCTGTGTTGTGTTTGGATTTTGTGTCACTTCTTGTCCTGAGTGCCACTTATTTAATAAATTATATGACCTTGTGCATACTGCGTCATTGAATCTGACCTTTATATCAATAACTCGCTGCATATGGATGATAAACCCAGTTTCTAGAAGCTCTAGAAGCAAAATTGAACATGATGATGAAGACAAGCAGCCACTTGATGGTTTTATCCAACCATCCATAGCAGCACTCTGGTCTTGATCACAGTGTAACCAAACTTAGGCCCTTTCTCTCTCAAACCTATACTTTCATTACATGTTCAAATGGCTTCCATTGTCTTCAACTGAAACCTAAATGGAGACTGAACGGGGACTTTTTGATCAGTGGCATGCGGCCCTTGTACTCGCAAACACACAGAGGTCAAACTTGTGCGTGACCCGCTGGAAGTGAAACTGAGCTGTTTGTTTAAGGTAGGTAGAGGAGATGAGACATGCTAATTACTGATGTAACTTTAGCCTGGTGGGAAGGCCAGATGAAAGTGTTTAGATAGAGGCCAACAACACATGACCTCACATGAGCCAGTGCTCACAAAGGAAGCTGTACACATGAGACTTTACACTGTAGGTATGCTTGGGTAACTTTAACCCTCAAACTGGCTCATAAGCCTGGTTATCTTGTTTTGTAATAGGAAAGCATTTTTGATTTGATCAGTCACTTTCTTCAGAGCAGTGGCTTTCTATTGCCAGTATCTCTGGGTTGAATGCAAATGATTCTTAAATGAATAACTAGCAGCATTTGACACAGTAGATCCTTTTACAAAGACTTGATCATGTAGCTGGGTTTCAGGGACCTGTGCTGAAGTGTAGTAGGGAAATGTTTCTCATCACATGCTCAAATTTCTTATGGTGTTCCACAGGGTTCTATTTTATGCCCTCTCCTTTTTGTGTTATATATGCTTCCCCTATGTCATATTATTCAGAAACACCAACTTATCTTTTTGTCTTCATGAGTTCTGATCACTGGCACTGTCAATCAGCTTAGTCCATTCTCTTTTAATGTGCGTGACTGTGTCAAAAATCTTGGTGTTATTTTCAATCCCACGTAGTGTTTCGATAAGCACACTATCACTATCACTCTCTATTTTGATAAGCACACTACACTATCTGTTTGCACACAAATTAAAATCTAAAATCAATATTAGTAATACTTTTAGTTCATTTTTTTATATTGTTAAGTATTTAAAAATATATACTCACCCATTTCAGATCTTTAAGGCTCTACAAATGAGGTGATGACCTAAATCAGGTCTGTTTTGCAGAGTCGTGTTTTACATTCTAAACTTTTAGACTCCTCTAAAGCGTAACTTACGTAACGTACTACTCGCATTGCACTACGCCATGACGTACTACGCTATTTCCTACGATATACATCGCGTACATTATGCTTTAGATGCAAGTAGAATCTGTATGGCCATTTGCTAGTTATTTTACTTTATAACGTGGTAAATATGGATATTTTTCTTACACAAACACATCGCTTTACTTCAGAAGGCCTTTATTAACCCCCGCAGAGCCATGTGGAGTACGTTTATAATGGATGGATGTGTTTTTTTGAGCTTCAAACAGGTGGTTTCTGTGCATTGCCATTATAAAGCTTGGGAGCATCAGGGTGATTATTAAAACTCCCATTGTATTCATCTGAAAGTCATATAAACCTAGGATGGTTTGAGAGTGAGGAAATTTCATTGTAAAGTGAACTAATCCTTTAAATGCATTACATCATTTTTATTTAAAAAAAACAACAAAAAAAAAAAATTTAATTAACACGTTAAATCGACAGCCCTAATATAGCTTTAAGGGATGTCCAGCGTCATATTGAGAACATGCAACTACTAATGCAAATGAGAAAAACAGTTTAAATGTAGCACAATATAACAATATGTAATATGATGTTTGAAGACAAATCAGATTCATGTAATTGGCATTTGACTAATTCTGGAGCAACAGGACAAGGACGTCAGGCAGTTGATGCTTTTAAGAGGCTTTTAAAGCAATTACTCACTGGCAAACTTTAATACAACCAAATATATATAAAGTCTATACTGAATTCATCAAAATGCGAAAACAAAAGGTATCATTTTACCACAATTCTGACATATACCAGAAGCTAACTGGCTCATGCTAACCAATCAAACCTTCACCCCTTGCTTTCATTTTGGAAATTTGTACATTGTGCACCATATACAATTCATACTACAAACTGCTTACATAGTTAAATAGTTGCATGTTACAAATAGTTGCTCTAAATGGCATGGGCAACAGTGAATGATTACAAAAAGTGCTAAAACATAGCTAACAGCTCTGCATTCCTCTGCTTCAGACCTGACCTATATTGAAAGCACATTATATAATGAGTGAGTGTAGATGGAAAGAGCTAAAACTGTGTTTGCCCTCAAGTGCCTACAGATGCTTCTCACATACATTGACAGAGGAAGACTCCATGTTATGGTGATTCAATACAGTACATCAACAGTACACGGAAGGACGGTTTATAGAATTGTGGGTGTTTAATGGAAACAAACACAAATACTTAGGTCTATATTAATTTCCAAGAGCTCATAAACTCACATTATATTTGCAGCGATAAAGCCCTTATAAACAAGTGGTTGAGTAGCATGGATGTCGCTATCTTGTTATATTCCATTAAAGGAATAGTTCACCAAACAATTTTAAAAACTGTTCTTTTTTCCTCATTCTCATATCATTCTAAACCCAACTTTCAAATTATGAAGAATCTTCTTGAAGTTCTTTTCCATACAAAAATGGTTTAGAGCTGTCAAAAAAAAAAACACATATACAGAAGTTTGTTTTGCTATCTTAGTGAGGACACTGCATAGACTTCCATTGAATTTATATCAGGTCAATGATATTTTCTATCACCTAACCCAACCCCTACTGCTAAACCTACCCATCACAGAAACATGTGACTAGATTTAAATAAAAACCATCATTAGATTTAAATAAAAACCTCTTTCGGTTGATTTATAAGCCTTTTAAAATAGTGAGGACCAGTCAATGTCTCACTAGTGGGTTGTGAAAGTATTTCACAATATACGTGAGGACATTTGGTCCTCACAAGTATAGTCAAAACAAATACACACACACACACCAAAAAGCATCTAAAATACAGTTCTGTGTTTGAAATCATATCATAACTTTAAGAGGATATTCAGTAGTAATCTCCAGTGAGCTGTTAATTTGAGAAACGCTGTGACTGGATTTTGGATCAACAATTTGTGAATGATTCGCCTGGTTTATTTACAAGAATTGACTCAAAAGAACAAAATTCATTTATAGAGTTGAACTCTCTTACTAAGTTATCAGCTCAGGAGAAGATTTTCAGTGATTAATGACTTAAATTTTGTCCTGTTTGTATGTTACCATTCAGTAAATTGTTGTATGCACCATGCATTTTTTTGTTGTTGTTGCTATTTTCAGAGTTTGGCAGTCCTTATTTTTTTATTTAATTTAGCTCAATTTAAATTTACACAGTGCAGCTAGCCTAGCTAAATTTGTTCACACATAGCTTTGTTTACACGTAGCATCAAAACTGAGCTTTTCAGCTGGAAGCTGGAAGCTTATTCACACACTAACACCTCTAAATGGAAAAATGTTGTTTAACTTTTAAAATGTGTGTGTGTGTGTGTAGGAGAAGGGTCTGGAATGCTAAAGTTATCGGTGTGAGTCAACGATGGATGAGCGCTGCTGGCGGAAAGCTGTCAGACATCAACGCTGTCAGGTTGGAGCAGGGCAGGAAAAACCATGTTGCATGGGGTGAAGGTTGTGTGTGTATGAGAAATAAACCTTCCCAAGTAGGTTAGACTGTTATGTTGTGCTGTTTTCATAGCTGTTTGGGAGACTAGCAAACGTGCAAATAAACTTCGGGTGAATGGTTAACAGTGGCATATAACAGCAGTGCGTTTGAGAGAGCTCAGGTATTCAGAATAGCTTTTCTATATTTTAGCATCTCACCACAGCTTAGCCGAGAAAATACTCCAGAGAGCGAGACAACCGCAGGCCACCGTAAACATCGTGAGTCACAGTATTCCCTTCTCTCTCTTGCCATCATGTCTCATCTCATATGTTCTCTCCCAGTTCTTTACAATTCTTCCTCTTGCGCTGTAAAGCACTGGTGTCTCCGGGTCTTAGTTGAATGTGAAAAATTAGTTGACACCAAAATGAAAAGTCAGTCATCATTTATTATCTTGTTGTTCCAAAACCTGTATGAATTTCTTTCTTCTGCAGATTAGAAAATAAAATATTTGTCCATACAATGAAAGTCAGTCAGAAAAAATACTATGGGCTATAACCAAAAAAAAAAAAAAGATTAACATCAACAAAACACAACAAAATATGACATGTTCACATAGACTGCTTAATGCTAATAATGGTGGGATACATCAATATCATAATGTTATGAGATATGTACTTGTACTTTATCTCAGCCTATATGAAATAAGCCTAAGCAAACTCTAAAATAAAAAGACAAAACTTTAGTATACTTTATGAAGTATACTAAAATGAATGTACTAGAAGTAAACTTGTAAGTGTACTATTTCAATACTGCTTGGGACTAAATTGGCCCACTTTTTAATATAGAAAAGTATGTTTAAGTGTACTAAAAGTGTAATAGTGGTAAACTTTAAGTGCACGACTAGTTCACAACTACATTTGGTAACACTTTATTTTACAGTGTCATTGTTACATATGTTACATGTATTTACTATAGTAATAACTAAACATTATGCTTGATTACTTGCAATTAACCCTAAACCAAACCCTCATCCTAACCCTATAGTAAGTACATGTTAATTGTCATTACTCAGTACTTAAATGTATAATTACACTGTAATACTGACACCTTAAAATAAAGTGTAACCCTACATTTCTCATTTGTACTGCATCTGTACTACAAGTGAACTTATACAAGTAGTTTACTATTTTAATACTTGTAGTATTTCCGACCTGGCTGAAAGCATATTGATGTGGTGTGTCTAGTTCTGATGAATTCGATGCGGAGAGAGGTGTGTGTTAATAAGTCACCTCCTCTGCTGCCCCACATATAAGTCTGAGCCTTTTATCCCTCCCAGTTCTCCACATTGAGTGTCGAGATCACAGAGGACTCTGTATTCAGCTCGTATTGTGTCTCCCATGCAGTCGAATAATTCACATGTGGAAGGGCTGTGTGAGCAGCCAGGATGAGTTGCTTGCGAGCTATTTCTCCCTTGGTGCCGCATCCTCTTTGAAGGCTCCCACCTTGCCAATGGGAGAGGAACGTGATGAGCTGCGGCGAGGGAGATCTTTTCTTGTGGGATGAGAGTCATGTGTTTGCTCCAAGTGGTTCAGGTCCCGCATCTGCTGAAGCTGAAGCTTTGATAGTGGGGTTGCAGCTGGATGGAGTCGAGGCAAATGTTAACAAATGAGTTCACCTCTTCTGTTTTACCACCTTGCTGCATGGAAAGACATATGCGGCGGCGGCGGCTCAGGCTAGTGGGGCTCTGCACACCATGGAATCTGCCAAATCTCCACTCAGCAGTGTTGCCGGAGGGTGGTGTCCCCCAACCTCTGAGGAGGGTGTTGAGGCACAGGTGTTGCAGAGATACAAGGCCTACCTATTGAGTGCTAAAAAAAGCTGTGTAAGCCATATATTTAGTCATCCATGCCAACAAAGCAAAGTCTGGCAATGCTCAGAAGGAAACATGCAGATTTCAAAACCATTTTAATATAGGCATCGAATGACAATTGTGAATCAAAAATAACACCTAGATTTTGCACCTGTGATGCTGGAGACAGTAAGTCTGAATCAGTGAACAGATTGAGACTTATATTTGTATAAAGCTGACGGCATACCAACAAGTAATAGTTCAGTTTTTGATTCGTTAAGTTTAACGAGATTACAGTCCGGGAGTGTGGTGACGTAGACCTCTTTGTCATCAGGATAACCACACTTTCTAATGATGTCACCAAGTGGCAGAATGTAGATATAAAACAAAATAGGTCCAAGTATCGACCCCTGTGGGATGCCCTGCTGACCTAATGTTGCCTCAGATTTGTTTTTCCTCAGACAAACATGCTGAAAATGGTCAGTTAGATTTAAACCATTTGAACATATCACCAGAGATCAAGGAGGATTATAAGACAAATAGTGTCAAAAGCAGCACTAATATCTAGCAGGACTAAAATGGTGCAAGCACCCATATTAGCAGAATTAAAAAGGCTATTTGTTATTTATTTAGTCTACGTGCTGTGACCAGATCTGAATCCAGACTGGAATGGTTCCAATAAGTTGTTTTTGACAGATATTGCTGTAGCTGGCCAACAACAATTAGTTTGAAGACCTTAGCCAGAAAAGGCAGATTCACAATAGGCCTACGGTTAGATAAGTCTTCAGCGTCACCACCAGGTTATATAAGAATTGTTGTGATAGCGGTCGTCTTAAGGGCCAGTGGAACCTGGCCAGTGGCTAAGGAATTGTTAATGATTGAAGCAATGGATGAGCAAATGTGTGGTAAATATTTTTTAGGGCCTTTTTTTAGGATTATTCATTTCTTTGTGAAGGTGTAGTAGTTCTTACCTTGTGTTTAGACGTATAAAACATATCATAATATAATATTATTTGACAGTGGTAGTGAGTAGCCATCTATGGTTTTACTTGGAGTTACCAAGTCTCACTGTGAGAATATTTTCATTTAAGTCTAACAAAATAATTCTTACCAATAAGAATCCCCCCCCCCCCCGTCCCCGTCCCCATCTTAACCCAGTTCCTTGAAAAGAGAATGAGACATTGCGTCACATTGCCGTACTTCGGGCATGCCTGGGGGTCTTCCTGCAATGCAGACACCTTTTTGTGTGGTCCATGGCACTCCGTGTGACGTTATTGGACTGCCGTCAGCCAATAAGATTGGTGTGAATTCAAACATGCTTCAGACACCGGTTTCCATGGTACGCATCCCCATGGCGTCAGCCACTGAAGCACCATATCGTTCCCTTCTTTGGGAACCAGGTTATATCATAACCCTAAGATGTTATTCAAACTGGAAATAAAGTGAGCAAAGGACATTTCCTATCCCTGAGGTGGTCAATGACTTAAGTTCAATGCAATTCTGCACACTCACCAAAACTCCTGTTATAACACTTCTGTCTACATTGGATAATGATCCTTTTATGTACAATCTTTGTAGGAGGCTGGATCCAAACTGGAGCTGGCATAATCTCTAGTTAATTCAGAATGCTCATCCCGAGGTAGAAACAGAAAAGTAAATGGAGAATAATTAGCGTAGCTGCTGTTCATAACATTTCAAGCAAAAGATAATCATGTGCATCTAATCTGATATAACTGGAGTACAAGGTTATGAGATGCTTTATGTGAATGCGTGTCTTTGCAGGGGCATTTTTTGCCCCTTATCTTGAATTTGGGGGGCATTTAGTGCATTTTAGTGGCTTTTTTGTTTTGTTTATTTCTGACCCTGGTCCTCGTTGTATGGACATTCAAGCCGAGTTCATTCAAACAGTCTTCAAAATATGTTCTTTTGAGAAAATGATTTTTCATTTTTGGGTTAACTATCCCTTTATGACTGCAGCTGTCCATTACTGATATTAACCCTGTTCAGGGGCAGTTCTAGGATTTGATCTTCAGGGGAGATTTGCCCTCAGAATGTGGGTCAAGAGACCATTGCCTAAGTGGTGACTCTTTGTAAATTGGTACAAAAGTACCCTACCGGTACTTATAGGTGCAATATGTAAACTTTTTGGCTGCTAGAGGGCGCACATTCAAAATAACAACAACGGCAGAGCTTGATGATGCTGTGAAGGAGTGTGGAATGATGGAAACTGTCGTCTTCAACTCCACCGCTGATTTAAATCAATCAGACGGGAATCAGAAATCGTGTTCATGGATGAGATAAAGTAACAGTTTTATAAATGTTGCGCTTGATGACATTTTATTTTATTATAATGAATTAGTCACAAGTCACAATGTTTAATTTAGTATTATTACTTGGTATTATAATTTATTATTATAATGCTGCACAGTTTTATGTGTTCAAAACAATCATTGTAAAAGTACAGTTGAACAAACCCACATCATTTGCAAAAAGGCTTATTAATATTTATGTATAACACATACTGTATTAATTTACATTGTTTATCACGTCAGGTGAAGTGTACAAACTAATCACAAACCAAATGAACTGTCATTACATAAACAGTATTAGTACAGAATGCAACGTTTGGAATTTATAAAATTAAACATGCTGAGTAACAACTTCAGTGTGACTTGGGATTCTGTACTTATGCACTACTTAAACGTAATTTTTACATAGTTACGAGAAAAAAATAGTAATTTTGGTATTTGACACATTTGATGTAGTGACAAGTATTTCACTAAAGCTACAGTATAACCAAAATTACAGCCAACAGTTGCTTGATCGGTGTCTCTGTCTAGTTGAAGTTTGTCACGCAGTTCTCTTCATGTAGGAAATGCGACACTGATGTTGATCCTCGTTTTATTTCTCTTGTTGTCCTAAAATCTTCTTGGGTCATTTGGTTGACCCGTACGTTAACGTTTACATTTATGGGACTTGTCTTTGTTGACAGAACCAGCTACAAACAGTAAAGAATAATTGTGTTCCATAACAAGCTAATGCTTGATAGACGCTACAACTACTATTTCTGCATTTGTCCATGAGACTTTGTTGTCATGGTTTCTACAGCAGTAAAAGCGGAAACCAGGGGTAATGCGGATATGACGTCATTGACAGGCTACTCCCACACACGTCCCGGTTAAAATCACAATTTTCTCTTGATTTACAAAGAGTTGAATGCATTTAGGATATTGTAAGTACTCAACTGAACAAAATATATAACACTGGCCTAGTGGTTTTTGGATATTTTACTGCAAAAAGTTTACATATTGCACCTTTAAATCGGTACCAAGTCAATACAGAAACTTTATTATTAATTATATAATGATATCAGTCCTTCTGCAGTATAGTTCAAATTGGTACATGTTTAGCCTGTCTGACTAACAGAAAATTGTCATCATATCATTATTATTAACAAGAATTACTGTTAACTGTTAAAAAACTGTATTTTTTCTTCTGGCGTGATCGGACTTCAGGCTAAACTAATACTAACTTAACTAATATAAAATTCGAATAATAAAGCCAATAATAAAATAATAACAAATTACAAGCAATAGCTTGCCCCTGACCCTGTTTACTCTAGAAGAACTGAGACTGCATGTTCCTATCTCAGATTGGACTGTGAGGCCTTGTGGTTGAGAGTGTAAAGACCTGTCATATGAGCAAACGTTGAGTTTAGCTGCGCATGACACTTCTTTTGTCATCACCTCATTAATGACATATATCTCAGCTAAACACAGAACGGAGAGACAAAACATGGCGGCTATAAATAGCACCACATGGTCAAGAAAAACATTCTTCCTTTACTGGTACGCTGGTGTGGAAACATGAAGATTTTTGTGTGATTTTTTGACAGAACTTATTCCTTTGAGATCACATCTTAACTACAGTTATCTCTCTCACGTGTTTTTGTTTAGACCAATCGAAACGGTAGGCACGCTACATGCAGAATCGACAAGTATAGCCCACTACGCTGTGGGTGACTTACATACTTATATAAGAGACTTCATAAGTGAAGAATAATGACTAATATAGCAACAGACATCTAGCACTTGCAAAATGCCAACACATTGTCATCTGATTTTCTTAAGGCACTCCCCGAAGTCCCACAAAGTCTGATTTACTGACGTAAGACATTTTTCGTCTTCATCTTTCTTTCTAATTAACACAGACATATAGTTTATTATCAGTTTGGGATAAACAGTTTTTGCAATTTGTGAACAAAGAATAATTATGCAAGTGGCATGAGTGCAGATTCTAAAACACTGTCTCTCTTATTTTCTACATTCTTTATATTAGTGGAGTCATTCTTCATTTGTGATGGCAAGTGGTGTCCTATTGAAGATACTTCATGTATAACAGTATATGCATGTTCCCGCCATACCACAACAGTAAAAAATACATATTGTACATACAGTATTTTAAGAAAAAGTTTTGTGTCCCAATTTCATGTCTGTGGCGTCTGCCACCCTTTAAAGGGGTCATGAACTGAGAAATCAAAATTCCCTCGATCTCTTGTTATATAAGAGTTCATTGTACTATAAAAACATCCTATAAGTTACATAACACAAAACTTTCTTGTTAGTCTAAAAACAGCTTATATTGAAGCCAGTCCACCAAAATGACAGGTTGTGGAATGTGCTACTTTATGATGTAATAGTGTGGCTAAGCACCGCCTCCACAGGAGAACAATGTCACTGCCTGTTTAGCCCCGACCACTGATTCACGCATAGTAATAACGAGAAAGATGGCTCCGAAGACTAGTTGTGGAAAAACAGTCTTTCCAGACTGTGTTAGTAAGAACTTGGTCCTTTGGTCACCTCATTTTCACACGGATTCATATACAAACAAGGCAGAACTCGACAGGATTTTCAGAAAGATTGAAACTAAGAGACGATGCATTGCATCCGACAATAATGTCACACCACACGAGTGTGAGTAAATACAAAGTTCAGTCATGAAACTCTAGATGCGCAGGCTGATGGGTCCTTAACTCTAACCCTAACGCAAGCAGATGATAATTACAGCTTTAACTACTTGGTACAAGCTGATTGATCCATGTCGCATCTGCAGCCAATGAGCGTGTTGCTCACACATTCACTATAGCAGTTTACAGCGTGCTTCAGAGTTCCTCTAAAACCCTCCACCTTCCCCAGCTCCACCTGTATAGATCTGCTATGGGTTATTGATATATGCTATTTGTGCAGCAGCAATATGTCTTACTCACAGCTTTACTTACTTTTGTTCTATACATTTTTAATTATTAAACCATTTATGCAATATGAAGCCTGCGGAGTTACTTCAAAATTTATTTGAAACTTAGTTCCTTCTGATTTATCCTTCAAATTTGAAGTTTTCAAACCACGATATACAATTTATCCCTTTAGAATAAACACTATATAAAGGTATCACAGGCCATTTTTTTAATGTTTCTTAGTTATGTTTCATATAATAATAATAATAAAAAGAAACAAACAATTATCCCTGGAAATAAAGGGCCAATATGAAAAAATAAACGTTTTTTTGGTCTAATAAATGTATATACTGAAATTTTAATAAAGGATTTTTAAGCATTGATTCCTTAAATTTATTTATTTATTTATTTTTACCTAACCTAACATTGCATATTTTTGCTCGTTTAAAAAAAAAATACAGAATTTAACACACAAGCAATTTTATCACCACCATTTCAAAATGTCCCTAAGTTTTACTGGATAGCCTAATAAACAGATTTTTAAATAAATAGCAAGGCATTCTTCTTCATCTTCCAGTAAAAAAATCACCAAAACACTGCTTGATCAAAACAGTCATTTTTATTTTAAAATATGGTAATTTCAGATCTATTTTGACACTGTGGATAGTTAAAATGTAAAATGGTTTTATTTATGGGTCGATGGGTTTAAGTTCTTAGAATGAGTGTAATAATTCTTAGTACCATATGACGCCAGTAGAGGGCGGAGTTTGAATTTGCATTGACTGTTGGTGCTGACTACAGTGGTGCAGAATCAAACTGCAGCACCCGCACTTTGATGTAGGCTACATTAGAGGTTAGATGTCTGTGTCATTGTGCATTTCAGTAATTCTTGTTGACACAGGGTTCTTGGTCTGAGTATGATAAGCCAGAGATTTAAATTGCCATGTATTCTGCCCATACACATGTGCAATGATGCCATCTTGTGCCAAAGCTGATGAAGAAGATCTGATCCATATGATGCAGTTAACACAATGTGAAATGAAAAAGACAACAAAACATTTCTAATTCATCACCATGGGAAGACAATTGTATTTTTCACTTTCTTAACTGATATGTATATGTGAAATCAAACACAACAGGTCTGGTGCTTTTGTTATTATTCTCACAAGGAGATTTAAGCACCTCCAGTGACGGACAAAGAACTTGTTGTGTATTTTCCATTAGTGACCAGTAGGGGTCACTCAGTATTTGTGTACGTTTTCTAATCTAGTTGTCTTATTTTGAATGTGTTTTGAATGTGCTGTTCACTGTTACATTCCCATTCACCTCAAGGACATTTTCACGGATTGCTCATGCAGCTCTGGCAGTGCTATAAACATTTGTGAAGACAGCAAACAAAGTCAATTTCATGCTTTCAAGAGCTTCCAATTAAATTTAACATATCACAACAACTGCTTATTGGCTGTCGAAGCTTTTTTTCTGACAGAAAGATGTTTCCCACATAAGTATATAGTTAGCATGTTGGGGCTAGCTGTCTATGCTAACCCTCATTTTTCTTACATGATGTGAATGGATCGTGAACACTAATGTGGGCACTAATAAGGGCCTTAATCCATTACATATTGGGACACTGATGACTCACTGACCTGCAGCACGCACTGAAAGTCAGTTTTCATGAAGGCCATCGCAGTACGCTGTATTTGTCATTCATTCTGGTGGTGTTATAATGTGATTTGCGCTCCATCTTTCTGTTTGTTTACAGTGTTCCAGGGTGCCATTTCTGGATATGGAACACAAGCAAGGCCAAATGGAGCGTCAGAAGATGGGCTAGATGTTTCGTGCCTCTCCCACGCTGCACATATGAGCCGTTAACAACATTTAAATAATGTTTCAGGAAGGAGCAGAAGAATAAAAGCTACTGCTTTTCACATAAAACGGTCTATGACATTCCATGCATTCTTCAATAAGGGTGTTTTTATTTTATTTTGTCAAATTTTTTTTTTTTTTACAAAATACACATGTCTGTGTGTAAATTTAATTTTTAGATGTGTATTTTGTAAGAAAAAAAAAAAAATTATATATATATATATATATATATATATATATATATATATATTAACTTTTATAATTCTTCACCCAAGTCTTTCTAGTGGAAATGTTGGCTTTTTTTTTATAGGTTTTTTGTATGTAAAGCATCCGTAGTTTTTAAATTATTAATTTTAATAAACTTTAAATTCCTATTAAGAAATATATATATATTTTTTTTACAAATACATGAATTTGTCCGACTGTGTGTGTTGAAGATCTTTTTTTAGGATATTCTGGGACATTGAGCCGTATCATTCTCAAACTCTATAAACAGTAGAGAGTCCTCAGAGCGGGACGTCCTCTTGAGTTCTGTCCCAAATCCCCATGGCCCGTCTCTAGGGCTCTCGCGTCACTCTTGCCGTCAGTCTCATAGGGGTCCGACATCTGCCACCAACCAGAGCCCAATTTTATTATCATACACAACTTGGTACAATCACGTTATTTACTGTGACACATAGTAAAAGTCATATTGTGAGTTTTTGTAATTGAATTAAGCATAAGATTTTTCTAAAAGAAAAAAATAAGCAGTATTTTAGTTTTGTTTTTGAGTAAAAATCTAAATGTCTAAAACAAGATTTACTGATTAACTTACGGAAACCTTTAAATTCATACCTAGTTCCAGATTTACTCTCTTTTTACTGGAAATGACTGTTTGCAGTATATGGTCTGTTTAAATGTTTGCCTATGTTCACGTCAGAACTCATCTAGCATACAGCAGCATTTGCTCATAATTTAGACGACTGCATGTGCAATGAGGGCATCTCTGCAAATCCCAGTAGATTGAAAAGCAATGATCAGACAGTGTTATCTGCAGAAAACACACACTCTTTTTACATGTTCAGGAAGAGAAAGACAGGAAAGGACATCAGCGTGCAGGAATGCTCTGGCTATGATTTCCTCCTGTCGCTCCTCTTAATTCCTAATCTGAGGGGAAAGCTGTCTATCTAGGGGATTTGTACAGCTGTCAATTAAAATCCCTTGACACAACCCTCCCCCTCTCCCTCCCCCTCTCTTTCTCTTTATTCACTGATTTTCTCTTTCTCTGGGTTTCTTCTCCACTCTGGGGCTGTGTTGTCTTTAAAGTCAATGTGAAATAGTCAGAGGCGACCTTTGCAATTCGGAGGAAAAAAAAGATGGACAAAAACATTGCATGTAATGTGACGTTATCATCTCTGTTATTTTTAACATTATCTCGTATTTCACTATTAATAGTCTACCTATAAACACATTCTATCTCTTTAACCGGAACAATTGTTACAATCACGACCAAAAACATTAACAGTATTCATCAGCCGTCACTCTCTCAGCCCCTCAGCTAAAATAAAACACTAAACCCTGTATAAAAACAGTGGGTGGCGGCAAATCATTGTCTTAATTAGTGAATCATTGAATCATTCAGTCAAACTATTCGTTCGAAATGATAGATTCATTCAGGGACAAAGCAAGTGAGTGGCTGTGTCCGAAACTCATTGCATCACTGCCCAATCAGACAATGATTTTGCAGTTAGCATTTGCACCCCAAGGTACCTCACGAAACTAATTTCAGACACGCGGTGCAACGGTTAAATGATCTACGACAAAATAGAGTCAATTTTGGTGATAACTAAGTAAATATTTAATTACAACAATACTAATTTCTAAATAGCAGAAATCGTATACATTTACACACAAACTGACCCTTCGCAAAGACCCGCCCCCTTTAGTTACTGTTGCTATGTACTCTCACGCCACACATCATGTTCTCACGGAGTGAAAAATACATCCCGGAGCAAAGAGGAGACTGACAACACGTCGACAGACAAGACAGAGCAGGTTACTTATGATATGAAACAGTTTAAACAATAAATACCGTATAAAAAATTACAATATATTAAATATGAAACTGTTTCATGTCTGTCGACGCGTTGTCAGTGTTCTCTTTGCTCCGCGATGTGTGGCGTGAGAGTGCATGGCTTGTCGGACATAGCAACAGTAACTAAAGGGGGCGGGGCTTTGTTAATAATAAAAAAATGCACTAATTAGCATATTAGAATGGATCATGTGACACTAAAGACTGGAGTGATGATGCTGAAACTTCAGTTTTGCCATCACAGCAATAAATTACATTTTAAAATATATTCTAATAGAAATTGAAAAACTATTTCACAATAATACTGTATTTTGATCAAATAAATATCCCTGGGTGAGCATAAGAGACTTCAAAATCATTAAAAAAATCTTTAGACCTCAAACTTTTTAGCAGTATTGTATATAATATGTAGCAGGCATAGGCAGCTCGACAGCATTTTTTACAGATCGCTGTAGCTCCTTCAAGCGGCTCGTGAACCGATCATCTCTTCATACTAGTTTATTATAGCATCAAATAAACATGAATGAACTTCAGAAGGAATGTCGTTTCAAGCGTGGAAAGACGCGAGTACACACAATTTATCAAGTTCATCGTTAATCTACTAACTCTGCCTTGTTGGACAAAATGGTGGATTCGGGGTTATGATTGGTCAGATCAATCAAACTGCCGGCAAAGGGTCAATTGACCACCAACTGCAACTTTCAGGCGCCATCTTTATTTTTTAGCTTGACTGTCATGGAATGGAATTCACAGGATACATCTGTGCAGCCTTCAAAATTGATCAGATGAAGATAACTCAGCAGACAGGAAGTGAATCTAACATTGAATTTCAATGTGCCTTGATGCCTACCTTAGAATGCATCCTCCAAAGGCAGCATTTTGATGCAGTCACTGTCTTTAGTCGTCTTTAGTCGTTAGACTGATTCATTCAAAAATGTGGAATTATTCAGCAACCAATTGCCACTGAATTGCTAGGAGACGTGCAATAGCTCAACTGTGGATTTGTTTAGAACTATTTCCGTTGGCAAAATAGAGCAAAAACAGACAATATTGACAATACTAAGTCTAAAATATAAGTCACATAATATTCTTGTTTATTGAGCTGTTAAAATCAATATCACATGTGCAAACATGCACACATTTTTTGCACCATATCTTGGATTTTGGTTATGGTGGACAGTAACAAAATCTTTTTACTTTGTTAGCCGTACTTAAAGGGATAGTTCACCCAAACATGAAAAGTCTGTCATCATTTACTCACCCTCAAGTTGTTGCAAACCTGAATGCATTTTTTTCGTGAAGACGAGTTGATGACATCTATTGCAGGTGCCCCCTTATATGTGTGGGCGCTCCAGTAGTGACGTCATGGACTGTCGTCAGCCAATAAAATTGTTTATGCACATGCTTCAGACACCGGTCACACTGACGCCGTTCCCCATAGCTTTGATCCAGGACACAGTGTTGAGTTCCATTTTGAAAGGGGAACGTTTTATTCTTACCAACAAGCAATGATGAATCATAATAAGCTGAAGAATCAGGAATAAATTTCTAAAAAAATCCTAAAGGACAGGAAAGGTTTGTGTCTATAATTATTCACCAAAATATAATAACTTTCTCCATCTCTAAAACACCTTTTCCTGCTTATGACTGTGTTAAATAAAACTAACAAACCAATAATATCACAGCTCACCTTTTAAGATCCAGATTCTGAGTGCAGTAAACTACACAGTGATTATATCTACGTTTTCAGATGAGCACCAACATGAGGGATTCCAACTTCCGTTTAGATGCTGTCCTGTTCCGGTTTCCATAGGAACGCATTGTCAAAACGGGGTGAAAAGAGCATCTGAATAAACTAAACAGAAACATTTTGAACATTACTAAAAATAAAAATGTGCCCAAAATTAACTTGTGCAGTTGTTGGCTCAAAATAAAAGCAATAAAAAAAGAAATTCTTGGAAAGTATGTTTTGATAACCAGTGAATCTGAAGATAATGTCCATATATGGCACCGTATGTCTTGGATTGTATGCTAGACTGGCAAGAGAAAATGAGCATGGCTTGCAGCACTCATTTTGATTAAATCATTTTGAGGTCAAAATCCCACAAACTTCATCCCAAATGGGAACTGCATGTAAGATATGTTTTTAGTGCAGCTTCGTCATTCGCTCATTAAACTTTGACGAATGACAAAAGACAGTAATTGCTACACTGTAAAGCCATGTGCTTTTTAAACCATTTTCATAGGTTTAACATTTCATTATCAGCTTGGATAATACGGTAAATTGAGTAGAATTCTGGACACTGGAAATGTAAAGCATCATTCCAGTACGAGTCTGGCGAGATTTTCTTGTTCAGAAAAAGGTGGATTTAATTTTTAAAAATTGTTATTTTTGAGGATAAAACAAGTAATTATATATATATATATATATATATATATATATATATATATATATATATTTATTTATTTTATTTTTTTTATATATATTTTTTATTATATTATATTTTTATATTTAAAAGTCATTTTTGACATTGACCCTTTCACAGGGTTGGGGAGTAATGAAATACAAGTAACTTAGTTACGTAGTTACAAAATTTGAGTAACTGTATTTCATTACAGTTACATTTTAAATGGATGGTAATCAGATTACAGTTACATCTGAAAAGTATTTTAGATTACCAAAGTGATTACTTTGAGTTTTAATGTCATTTAAACAGCAATTGGTGATTCTCTGACTCTGGCAGTCTGAAAAAGCGGAGTTAAGTTTCATCAACATTTTAATACTTTTAAGAGAGATCATAAAAATTGTTATTTTTATTTAGTACTGTCCTGAACAAGTCAAAATGAATGAATTTATTAAAAAAAATTGCCCAACTGTCAACTTAACTGTCCTGTCATGACCTGATGACCCACGACTGTTTTCATGTTTTGTGATAGTTGATTGTGAGTCATTTTATAATTCACTCGTCACTGCAACTTTTTCTCACAATTTGTTTTTTCCCCTCACAATTGTGAGTTTCCATTTCACAATTCTGACTTCTTTTTCTCAGAATTGCGAGATTTAAACTCACAATTGCAAGTTATAAAGTCAGAATTGGGAGATATAAACTTGCAATACTGACTTTTTTTCTTGCAATTGTGAATTTAGCATGTGAGTTTATATCTCATAATTCTTACTTTTCTTAATATTGCAAGTTTATATCATAATTCTGACTTTTCAATATTGTCAGTTTATATCTCATATTTTTGACTTTTCACAATATTGCGCGTTTATATATCTCATAATTCTGACTTTATAACTCGCAATTGCAACTTTATATCACACAATTCTGAGGGAAAAAGTCAGAATTGTGAGATAAATCTTGCAATTACCCTTTTTGTGTTTGTTTCACACTTATTAGTATTCCAAAGTATTCTAAAGTATTTAGATTAAGTTACTAAACTTGAGTAATGTAACAAAATACGTTACAAATGACTTTTTAAAGCATGTATTTTGTAATCTGTATCGAAATACATTTTAAAAGTAACCTACCCAGCCCTGCCCTTTCACAGCTAACTTTAAAATATTCTGGCTGAGGCCCCAGCTGTTACATGTTTATCTGTCTGGACTCTGTGTGTTGTCATTTCACTTGTTGTCATTGGTTCTATGTTTCGTTGATTTCATTGGTTCCTGATTTGTGTTCATTATTAGTTCAGTCGTGTCAGCTGTGTATGATTAATTAGTCTTGATTGCTCCCTGTGTTTCCTGTATATAAGCCCTCATTTCCTGTCTTGTTCTTGTCTAGCGTTAGTGTTGTGTTGTTCAGTGTTGTGTGGAATTATTCTCCTGAGTTTAAAGTAAAGAGGTTTATATTCCTGAACTTCCTTGTCGTGTGATTATTCCCTGGCTCAGCAACTGGGACACCAGCGTGAGTTTTTCAAGGTGACCATTATTCAGAATGTATCACTTCATTGTTTGTCACGTGATACACCACATCCACAATAGCACTGTATGACTTGAGCTACTTTCATTTAATTTTCCTTTTTTATTTAAAATATTCACAAATTTCTTAGCTATAGCATGAAATATCTGATATTCCAATTGTCAAATATGTGCGAGGGGTTGTGTTTTGCTGTTTAAACGCATTTATAACACTCGCCTTAGTTGAGCTATACACACGATGGGCGCCGCCATGTTAGTATGCGCCACAGTACAGAGAATCGGATCTGTAGGATTTGCGTGAATTCATCCACTTCTCCTGAATTGCATGAAAGTGAGCATGGAGAGAAGAATAAAGTAAACTTTAAAGTTACTTACAAACTGCTTATCTGATATGAATAAAACGTGTCACCTAATTATTGCGGTTGTTATTGCCGCTTCTACGACAGTGTGTATTTTATAAATGCTAAATGTATTGTTTTGTTAGTCCTTATGTGTATTTAAATGTCTGAAACCTAAAATAAACATTATGTAGCTGAAACGCTACATATTTGTGATATATTGAAACGGCTGAGCTCGTCTGTCACTGGATCAGCGCCAGTCAACGCGAGCAACTTTGAATTTGGCAGTTGATCACGTGATGCACTGAATGTTGTAATCACACCGGTGCGATTCGTCACGCACGCGTCAAAGGGTTAAGCACACGGCAGAAGATCAGACATTCATTTATTATTTATAAAGGCACATAAACTAAACAGACACCACAAAAATCTAGTTTAATTAATAAATCTCAGTATTATGTGGAATGAAATTTCCACTTCAAAATTACAATATGCATTAATTCTCATGCTAACAATAAAAGAATAGGTCATTGTCATAAAATATTTGTAAAAATCAGTTTTTCAAAATCAATCAAAATATACTTTAGATCCATTGGTTCATGCCAACACAGACTTTATGACATCATCAGAAAAGCAAAGTTGTTTCAGAGGTAAAGCAAACTGAATACATTTTATAAACAATTGGAATAACTCCTCATATTTAATGATTCATAACGCCGTTCTACCATGAATGTGAATCAATAAAGTACAATTTTATTCATTTTGGATGTAAAGGGCAGTTTAGCCGACAGATACAAATATGCTGTGCGTCTGTGGCCATTTTATGCACTGCTACAAGAGGTGCTGCAGACAGACTTTAGTCTTGTTTAGAGCAAGAGAAAGACCTTTCCCTTCTGCTGACATGATGAAGGGATGACTCAACCGTCTGTGCTGCGCAGAAGGGTTTAACCCGTTCACGAGCGGCAGGAACAGGCAGGACGCCCAGCGATGACAGCAGCTGCCGTCTGATTCTACAAAAGAACTCAAATTACTGATGCTTTATGTAATGCTCACATGAAACATACCATCAAGCCCCCCAGCATCAAACCCATACAAGACATAGAAACAACAAATCCATCTCTTTATGTTTAACATTAGCATGTAGCAAAAAGTGTCACCGGTCTAGAAACGAGGTTTAAAGTGATACTACAGAGCTTTATAATAGTAATAAATGATTTTTGTGTCGCATCTAAGTGAGTATTAAGCATGCCACTGTGTTTTGTTGGTACGTATATGCCCTGACATCAGCTCAGATCTGCTGTCAGGACGCTTTACCTTCATAGCAGTGCACTCAAACCAGCCCTCACCGGCTAACTCTCTCTCTCAGTGCACAGATGCCACAGGCTCTCTGTGTTTGCTCTTGAGTGCATGATGGTCAGTGTTAGTCATCAGCCCTTCTGTTCCCTGCAGGTACTTCATGACTTTTTTTTCATTCCAACTTCTGTCTTTACTCAGTGCACTGAAAGGGGTTTCGGATAATAACACTTTAAAGGGCTTGTGTCGTGAGGAAATTCATTTCCTTTGATCTTTTGAGATAAAAGACTTGATTGAACTGTTAAAACATAGTGTGACTTTCCTGAGTCAATCCATTTATTGAAACTAAATTGCACTTATTGAGCTCACACAGTAGATCGTGATGCTAGCGACACAAATGTCATGGGCTTTCAACGTGTTTTGAATAAAACAGTGTGCCAAGAACCACAGCTCGTTGCAATGCAACTTTTAAAAACATAACACCGTAGTTATCCTTACTTTAAAAAGCCTAAAAACGCTTTTTAGTTTCAATTCATTTTAAGTTAAATATACCGGGTTTGTATTCCAAACAACTAAGCAAAGTAATGTAACATTTCCTGCAACTTGAAATTTCTCAGTTGTATTTACTCGAACAAATCTGATTTACTTGTGAAAACCATGCTAACTGATTGCCTTAAAAACGCCAAGTAAGTGTTTTTCCTGTAAATTAATGTAAGGTAAGTGTTTTAATCATCCAGCATGCAAACATGTATGCGCTGGAAATGTTTTTTATTTTTCCCCATTTATGATGTCTGGTAAAAGACAAATCCTTCCTCTGTTTGAGGAAGAGAAAAGTTCATGCCTTCATTTCAGCTCACCTAGTTTACTGCAGTTTGCGCTTCTTTGGAGTTAATCACTCATCTATAGAGCATTTACAAATGGTTCAGAATGCCGCAGCCAGGCTGTTGATGGGCAGACGTATCTAAATGTGAACATTTAACGCATATCTTAACTTCTTTGCACTGGCTGCCGATTAAATTCAGAATAGATTTTAACGTTTTGTTTTTAAGTCACTAAATGGGCTAGCTACTGGATATCTTTCTGAAAAGTGACCCATCCAGAATGCTTAGTGTGCTTTCACACTAGCACTTTTGGTGTGCACCCAGAAATTAGATTGATGTCAAAATTCAGTTTGCTTGGATGATGTGAACGCTGTTTTCCTGATGTGCATTCATGAACTGTACCCAAGTCCGCATGAAAGGGTGGTCTGATGGTCCGTATACCCCATACGGATCATGTGAACTCTGGTACAATTCACCGCTGAAATTATGTGATATGTGATACTAAATCATGCAAGTTAACTGCTATTAATGACATGATTTTGAAAAAATTGTGTTTGTGTGTGTCACTTTCCAGACAAGCGTGACTGACGCAATGCAAGCAGAAAATGAATTTCTCATTCTGTTCCTTGAAACATTTGCAGTACATTCACGGCAGATAGACACAAGTGGCGTTATGTGCTAACAACATTAAAAACAAAACCAAAGGTTCAAAAAGGAAAGTGCAGTGAGCAAAGCTGTATATTTTGCCGCCTTCTCCTGCATTGTCATTACCATGCAGCCCGAGTAAACAGCTGCTGCTTTGATGAGGCAAGCGTACCACTCTCTCCGAACCAAGATAATATACAGTAAGATGAACACAAACCAGTGCGGGAGGGGGAGCAATCACACTTGTGTTCGCACCAAGCAGTCGAATCAAGTGTGAAAGCACCCTTAGATCCAGGGACCTAGGATTGCTCTCTGTCTGTAGGTCTAGACTGTAACATAGAGGGAACCAAGTTTTGGCAACAGCTGGCCCTAAACTTTGGAATAACCTGCCAGGATCTATCAGAACAGCGTAATCACTTTCTGTTTTTAAATTAAAGCTCAAATCTCACTTAATTTCTTTGGCCTTTAATGTTCCAGCTTCCGAGGTGGAGCCAGGGTGCCCTGGGACGGACATGGGACCAGGGACCAAGGACCGATGTGAAGCTGGAGGGAAGGCAGAGCCAGACGGAGCAGAAAGGGTGAAGAGAAGGAGCGCAGCTCATAAGTCTGTGGTGCAGGCAGGGTGATGTCTGACCAAGGCAGAGCCAGAGGGACGAGGGAGCCAGGTGCAGCCACAAGGATGGTATTTGGTGGAGCCAAGGGAGAAGCCAACCGGTTGACGGACCGAGGTGGAGTGACGGAATCAGTAGCTGGAGGCAGAGCTGGGTGATCCGCTTGCCTGGACAATGCTGAAAAATTGTAGAGACCAGGTCAGAGGAGGAGCCGACGGGCTGAAGTGAACCAACGGAAGAGGGAGACAAGAGAGGCGGGAGAGGGAGGCTGGACGGAAACTCTGGAAACACAGGAGACTTTGTGTTGGTTGGAACCAATGGGGACAGTGAAACATGCAAACTTCCATTTTCTCTAAATAATTTCCAGAGGCCAGGCATAACTCTTCCACAGCTACGGGTGTGTGTGGGCGGGGCTTCCCTCCATGTCCTCGAAACTCCACAAGCAACCCCACAAAGATGGGCGATGTAGCCAGCTCACGCACCTGGTCAGACCTTCTGTGTAGCTCGGGCTCGGGGGCAAAGATTGCTCAGTCTTTTCCTACAGGCTCAGTCTCACTATCTACGGTGGGCTCCAGCATTATCTCTGTGCAGCTCGTGAGAGTTGGCTGGCCGGGCTCTGGATGTTGAGCAGTGCTGGTAAAGCCCCCCTCGGCGGGGCAGATGGTGAAATTCCAAGGACCCACTCCGGGCTAGTGTGCTTTTGTTTCCACATTGAGGCTGGTGAAATAAAAGATGCACAGAGAACGGTCCAGAAATCCACTGGTGTGGGCCTCGAGAGATTCCAGGCAGAGCAGCTGGGCTGCCAGTAAGTCCATTATACTCCGTAAGATCCCAGGTGAATAAAAGTACACTTCCATGATGTACTTAAAGTTCTCTATTTCTCTAAATTTTCTGCTTAATATACTAAAAAT
Organism: Zacco platypus; assembly: GCA_038088235.1. NCBI lineage: Eukaryota > Metazoa > Chordata > Actinopteri > Cypriniformes > Xenocyprididae > Zacco > Zacco platypus. The sequence continues at coordinate 21,080,342 of CM076066.1, read as the reverse complement.
TCTTCTTTAGTAGTTCTTAAGATAATCTTATATAATAATGTTTATTTAAACCATATATTTTTTTTGTTTCTCTTATTATAATATTTAATATGATATTGAGTCTAAATAAGGTACTGAGACATCAGGTCTAGGATTTGAGGGATTAGAGGTAGTATCATAATTTTGTACAAATAAATAGTAAATCAAAGTAATTGGTGAATCTGTGTTAAGAACATTGTAGTCAAAGTCAAGCCAAATGTATTTGTAATCGCACTTTTCAAAATAGACATTGTTTCAATGTTGTTAATGATTATGATATCTTAATATCTTCATGCCATATTTTCGCATCTAGCAGATAAGATTCAGATGATGGATCCTGATCAGCCTGGAATCATAGCCACACCATGTTGGTTGGTTTGGCCAGAGGACTAAAGCCTGGTTTTTCCCAAGTTTTTTTCAGTTTACATTTTATGACGAAATAAAAAAATCCGACGTTTGACATTTGCTACATGTACTATGTAGTGATCAGATTCAAGTTGTTATTTTACCAGCTAAATGCAAGTAAAATCGTTTGGCACATTTGGTCTCATGGCTTATGAATATGCAGAGAGCTGTGCTCTTGCTCTTGTGGATATCATCATCTCCAGCCTGCTGATCTGAACAACTGAATTCTTCCACTGCAATTAGAGGTGCTCACCAGTGTGCTCAACATGATCAATGCTGGTTGTTAGTGGTTACCTGTTGTTATGGTTACCATTTCCCTTGTTCCTCGCCACAAAATCTCCCAAGAGCTCTGTGTAAGCACCAAGACACTGCATACTGTATGAACGTGGCATTTGTCCCTGAGCTGTGCAGCAGACACAAACACATGCAGACTGTTACTCAGCATATATAAACACACACACACACACGTCTGTTTCACTATATTTTGCATAAACGTTGCGTTTTAATGTTTTCAATTGTATATTCTATCATCAAACTGTAACATTCTGCATTTTTACATCTATATCAAAAATACATTTAGATCAAAAAACTTCATTCTATATGATTTATAAGCTGTTTTCCTTATGAGGACTGATATGGATTTCTGATATGGCTGTCTTTTTGGGACATTTTGTGCTGACAATATAGAGTTTACCACACACACACACACACACACACACACACACACACAGACGCAGGTTTGTTTCGCTATCTTAGCGAGGACATTCCACAGGTGTGTTGGTTTTTTATACTTTTTTAAATCAGTTAATGCATTGCCTGGGAATCAAAGTCACAACCTTGGTGGACATATAAACCTGCAACAACAAAACTCTGCTTTATACATTTATTTTATTATAATTTTCTTTATTTTGTACAGTTATGCTTTTTATAAAGGTTTCTATAAATATTTTACTATAAATTATTATTAAAGCCAGTTTACTCTTCAGCATAAAAAACAGTAATAAAAAATGTTTATATCTTATATATGTCACAGTTGTGACTTTATTTCTTAAAATTGTGAGAATTTCACAAAAAGGTTATTTTAACATTTCTCACAATTACTTTTTTATTTCTAAGTCAGAGATGTAAACAAGCATCCGTAGGTAAATTACACCATTTTTTTTCAATTTCACAGTATGTATTTTCACATGTATTAAGACATTTTTGTAATGAAGGAGACAGCACGATGAAATCTAAATGCGGGCTTTTATTAAGCAACGTGGTCAAACAGGCAACGGTCAAATCAACAGCAAACAGGAATGTCAGAAGGTAGGCAGAGTCGTAAACGTTAAACAGGCAAAGTAGATCGAGGCAGGCAGCAAGCAATCAACAGTCCAGTAATCCAAAGCAATAAATCCAACAGGCAGGCAGGGAACAATCAGAAACCAGGAAAACAGGCAGAATCAAAACCAAGGAAAACAAGACAGGGAAGAACGCTCAGAAATGACAACTTAGCAGAATATCAAGACTTCGCAGTGAGGTGTTTGTGCAGTGTGCTTAAATAGTGAGATGTGATTAGTATCAGGTGTGAGTGTAACCAGTCCAGGTGTGGAGACTTCTAGGAAATGTAGTGCATTGTGGGGGGTGGAGTCCAAGGTGAATGTGCATGTGTGTGTGTGTGTGTGTGTGTGTGAAAGAGAGTGGAGTGGAGTTGAGTGACAATTTTATAATATATTTTTTCATTTTTAATGGTAAGATAAATTAACCAGTTAACACCTTTTTACTGTAGTATCTTTTTCATACAAATGACTTACTATGAAAATATTTTAATAGTGTATAGTTCTGGTGTTTGGGTTGGTAAATAAGATGCATGCGATAAGAAAATGTAGTATCTAGTGCATGAAATTGTAATGCAGCTAGAGGCCAATTACGCCGCCACATTAGCTGCTGTTGTGTGCTTTTATATTAGCACAAGCCTGCGGACAAAACCTTTATATGAGTCAAGAACATGCAGATTCTCGCAAGAGGAAACTGGATGAGCAGATAAACATACATCCAACAATCACTGTCATCAAAGCAGCAAATGCACTGGAAGCTTTTAAACAGGAAGTACATATAAAGGAAGCAGCCATCATCTGAGCTGAGGTCATCTCTCCATCATGTCCAGAGCTTGCGTCTTTTTGCATTTGCATTTCACTGAAGACTGGCATTATTGCTCCGGGTGAGCTCTCATGACAGTTAATGCAAAGACGAGAAGAGCTGTGTCACGTGTGCAGATTAGAGTCTCTCACAAAAGCTATGTATTCAGACTTCAGCCCTCGGCATCTGCCGCACTCTCGGCTCCTGCTGAAACAAGAAAAAGAGCTTCTTTAAATCTCCGTTGACTTACCACTCTTTCGGAATGCCTAAAGGGAGCAAACGCAACAGACGACTAAAGCTCTTTGCTGGGTAAATATACATGGGGGCTGGCTGGCAGTACCACCTCAAACAAAAATCAGTAGTAAAATAAAACATGATAAATATTAGGAAAAATAAGATTAAACAGCGTATAAATCACACACTTTTCTTAAGTAAATCCATCCAACAGGTAAGCAGAGAAACAAACAGCGGGAGCCATTTTGTTGCGCTAACGGTTATTTTTTGGGAACCAATGTTCTAGGAACGTTTCTATTATTTATTAACGTTTTCAGATTCTTGATTATTTTTGAAGCACTATAAAAATTAGAGATCAATCCAGAGGTAGCAATATAGGCCTATATTTCGAGAAAGACCGTTGGATGGTGCAAATGCAAATGCTATTAAATACTGAAAACAAATGAAAGGTTCTCTTATAGTGAATATAAGCACATGTAAAGCCTGCACAGAGTGACCTTATTGTTAATATAACACAACCTCAAGAGTTTTATTTCTTTTACTAAATGCATTATTTTGATGTCACAATACTTATAAATAGCCTGAATAAACTATAGACACGCAGAATCAGGCGTATAGAGTTCTATTTTTAAACTGTTTTATATAGCTCTGGAGATTATCTTGAAGCATAAATAAGGTCATGCGAGTCATATTTTACCACAGAATGCAGCGAATGGCCAAAGAGAGCAAAACGGCATCATAAGAGAAGCAGCAGCAGGTCTTCAGCCACCTCATTTAGTTTTAATACTCCGCCGGGATCAGTTCTCCATTCACCTGTTACCCGCTTGACTCCTTCAACACATTATCTTTCTCCTTCTTACACTTAACCCGCTCATTCCTTTTTTAAGCATTCATCATTTCCTTACTTGTCTTCAACGGCAGCAGATTTGCAGTGTTTTATTTCCACACAGGCAGATTGTTCAGCATATGGAGAGGGCAAGTGAGGCAGCGTTTGAGGGATAAAGCACTTCTGTAAGATATCGCAGCTTCCCGCTCAAAAAATCTCATGATAACAGGGACATGTCTCATTCGGCGGGACTGAGAAATTGTGTGAGTTTTAAAGTAAGTAAAACATTGTACCTAAAACGATCAAATATTGAGTATTATTGAAATCTATAGCCGGGATGCTACAGGAAAAGTATAAATAAAGCTGTATTAATCCATGAAGAAAAATGTCAAGATATGCACAGGGCATTTATAATACAGGTGTGATTCGTATAGGTAAGTCGAATTAAAATGAAGATTTGGTCAAAAAGGCTGATTTTTGAGTCATATTCTATTTTGGTACGTTAACGAATCATGAAGTTGGCTTCACAGGTCTCTTAAGCAGAGGTCCTGTTGCCATAGTTTTATCCCAGTGGGAGGAAAAATTCCAGATTTTGAAAATCTTATTTTAAATCAGGCTTATGTTCGTCCAAGGCTTAAAATGTGTGCAAGTTGATATAACTAATTAATATTAATATTTGAAGAAGAAAGTCTCCGGTCCTGTGAGATATCCGAGGTCAAGTTGACCATTGTGATGCATCATTTGCAATTCTTAACTGATGCACATGCAGGAATCATCCATGTGAATTCCTCTCGGTTAGTTGAGTATGTGTAGCCTAAAAATAACGCCAGAAAATGAGACACACACATATACGCTTGAACTTGCTGTGGTGATGCAATTTAGGCCAAGGCAAAATAATGGCAACTCATGTGTGAATGTATGCTAATTTAGCACAGATGACAGAAAATAAACCACATGAAAAGAGTCAGAAAATGGCAGTGGCAGAAACTTCATTGGGAAGCTTAGGTTTCATACTACATAAGAGTCTATTAAATAGCCTTGTATACTGTATACATAGACATGTAAATAAAAAGCTTAGCGTGCATGATGAAAGAATTTACAACAAAGACAATAGTTTTATTTATAATGTTTTAGTAACCATTTTACAGTATTGCTTATGGTTATACCTTCAATCTTAAAAAATGATTATATTTATAGCATGTTTGCTATTAAAAAAAGGATAAAGGAGGGAATCTGTCTCTCTCCCCACACATTACAGCGAAATGGTTCGCTTTAATGATTCAATTCATTCGTTTGTGTTCCCTGCGAGGCAGCTTCTAATGAATAAAATCAACATTTAGCTTGTTTATCCCAACGAATTTGTTGCCTCAAAGAAAGTCCTTACAGTCGAGTGATTGCGAATCGATTCGTTCAATGATCCGTTCAAAAGAACCGAGTCTCCTGTGAATCACTCCAGTACTTACGCTGAGAGCGCACACATGTATTACCAGAGTGACGGGAGGATGTTTGGATTATAATACACATCTTTATCCGAATCTAACGGCAAAGAAAGCGACGAGTGTGGATATATGAGGGGCTTTTGGTTTTTTTATCCTACAGGTCTTTTATTAATGAATATTTAATGGCTTGGAAATGGAGATAGCTTTGGTGAGTTTTGAGAAGCGGGGAGACGGAGGCAGTGATGGAGACACCTACCAAAACCAAAACTCACTGGATCATCCACGCTTGGTCCACAACAAAGAACTGTTCTCGAGAAGTCCACAACAAAGCTCGTGGAAAATGAACGACATGAACAACACAATGATGGGCTCCACTGAGAATACGGTGGATTATTACAGTCCCCATTTATTTGATGAGGACATTCTGGACATGGACATGGACCATGAGAACAACGAACGGGTTCTCATTAATATCGCCGGGCTGAGGTTCGAGACCCAGTTGGGCACTCTGAACCAGTTTCCCGACACTTTACTGGGAGATCCCGACAAGAGAATAAAGTATTTCGACCCTCTCAGGAACGAGTATTTCTTTGATCGCAACAGACCGAGTTTTGACGGAATTCTTTACTTCTATCAGTCCGGAGGGAAAATCCGGCGACCGGTTAACGTGTCGATCGACGTGTTTGCCGACGAAATCCGCTTTTATCAGCTGGGAGAAGAAGCGATGGACCGCTTCCGCGAGGACGAGGGCTTCATCAAAGAAGAAGAGAAACCGTTGCCACAGAACGAGTTTCAGAAACAGGTTTGGCTCATTTTTGAGTACCCCGAGAGCTCTAGTCCCGCGCGAGGCATCGCCATCGTCTCCGTCATCGTCATCACCATTTCCATCATAACTTTCTGTCTGGAAACTTTACCCGAGTTTCGCGACGAGCGCGAGCTTCCAGTGACTAGTCGCGCGATCAATGGCACTCAAGAGCGTCCGTCGCTCACCTTCACCGACCCGTTCTTCATCGTTGAAACCACCTGCGTGATTTGGTTCACCTTTGAGCTCTTCGTGCGCTTCTTCGCTTGTCCCAGTAAGTCTGAATTTTCCAAAACCATCATGAACATCATTGACATCATGTCCATCATGCCTTACTTCATCACACTGTGCACAGAGCTGGCGGAGCAGCAGGGCCAGGAGCACAACAATGGCCAGCAGGCCATGTCGCTGGCCATACTGAGGGTCATTCGCTTGGTTCGGGTGTTTCGCATTTTTAAGCTCTCCAGACACTCCAAGGGGCTTCAGATCTTGGGTCAGACTCTGAAAGCCAGCATGCGAGAGCTGGGCCTCTTGATCTTCTTTCTTTTCATTGGTGTCATATTGTTCTCCAGTGCTGTCTTCTTCGCTGAGGCAGATGAACCCGAGTCTCACTTCTCCAGCATCCCAGATGCCTTCTGGTGGGCGGTGGTGACCATGACAACAGTTGGGTATGGCGACATGAGACCGATTACGGTGGGGGGCAAAATTGTGGGCTCTCTCTGTGCCATCGCAGGGGTGTTGACCATTGCACTGCCGGTGCCCGTCATCGTGTCTAACTTCAACTATTTCTACCACAGAGAAACTGACCAAGATCAGGCATCTCTCAGAGACGAGCCTACTAATGTTGGCACTTCAAACACGTGCGAGGAAAATCACGGGCTGAGGAAATCGTCAACCTCCAACTCAAGAGATACGGAACACAATGAAGACGCAAACATGCCTGTTGAAAAGACTAACATGAAAGCTAACAGCAGAATGGATATCAAACGCTCGCTTTATACATTTTGCTTGGACGCTAGAGAAACGGACCTCTAGTGCGTCCATCGCAACCCCGCTCTCCGTCATCGTTTCCAGCTTCAGTTATTTTTATCTCAGGGATACTGACCAGGAGCAGGCATCTCTCAGAGAAGAGCCCGGCAGTGGCCCAAATCGTCAAATTCAAGAGATGGAGGAGAATGCAACATGTTTGGGACAAATAACATGATAAACTGGATATTGGACGAACCTCTAGTCCATCCATCTCCAGTTAATGCACCCAAAGTCTGTACAATCCAAGGATCATCGCACTGCTAAAATCCTGGAAAGTTGCAGTTATTTTTTTAAAGTACATTTTAATCTGTTGATCTCTTGGGCATCAACAGCTTTTAAGATTTCTTATCCAGAATAGAACACAAAATAATGGTGAATTAAAGAAGTAAAATACTAAAGAACTCGCTGGGATGCTTTGAAATTCGATCACAGGCCTTAACTCTTCTATTGTATAGTTCCCCAATGACTCCTAACTTAAGTGAAAAGCCAAAATAGGTTTTCTTCTTTTAAAGCATATATAAAAAAAGCTAAAAAAAAACATGCATGTACATATTTTTTTGTAAAGTAATTGTTTGGTCTTTAGAGTCTTGATCAATACCACTTTTTTTGTTAGTCTAAAACAGTTTATGTGAAGTTTGTGGCTATCAGTAACTTATTTTTTCATTGGCGTACTTCAAGGAAAAGGACAACTTTAATGTGTTTTGCCACTGAATTCACAACTATGAAGCCTTGTCAACTTTTTTATCCCTGAAGTTTGATGTAAGATGGATTCAAGCAGAAACGACTGTGTACAGGAGAGAGAAACCGCAACAAAACTGACTGATCCATGATGATCTATTGAAACCAGAGGACAACTTGATCGTGATCCTTTCTCATAAGGTCAGTCTTCATTTGCTTTCTTCATTTGCGTGTTTTTATGCACAATTGTAACCACGGATATTGTTCATGATAATATTTCAGCATTTGTTCCCCAACAGACCATGTAAGTATATGTTTATTTCATTCTGGAATATTCCTTCACCTCCCTGACCTCCTGTAAAGAACCTGAAGTACGATTCAAATTCACAGTGTGAAATAAGTAATTCACATGTGTTACAATTTTTACACAGCATGATCTAAAATTAGTGTGTTCATATTTATGAATGTTGAGCTGTCAAAAATGACATTTCGTAGTGAGTGTTGAATCTCATGTATGCATGTGCTTGAAAGAGGTGCCAAGAACCAGAAAATAAGCGCGTGTGTGTTTGTGTCGGGCCGATCACAGACAGCGTTGTTCTATGAGGAGTGACATATCCTGTTTCACAGAGGATTAGATATGCCCGTTATAGGTTATATCACATAACCTTCGAGAAAGTGTGAGAGCGTGTGTACTGCATGCTTATTTTGGTTGCATAGATACATGAGACAGCTGCATTTTAATAATGGGCAATGTAGGGCAGGAGTGACAAGTATAAAGACTGATAGCAATAAAACTTAAGCACATCCAATGATCCAAATGACGTATTGTTAATTACGTGACTGCAGGAAGATCTGGTGAACGTGATTTTACCAAGTACAATGTGTTCCTGGATCAACATTCCAATCAACCAATCAGATTTGAGGGGCAAGTTTAGAGTATGTCAAGTTTAGCCTTAAAACCAGGGTTAGGTGCTTCTACATCAGTGTTGTTGACCTGGTTTTAGGGGTAAGTTATGGGTAGGGTCAGGGATTAAAGGGTTAGTTCACCCAAACATGTCGTTCCAAACCCGTAAGACCTTCGTTCATCTTTGGAACACAAATTAAGATATTTTTGATGAAATCCCAGAGGTATCTGAACCACATCGGCAGCAACGTCATTGCAAGAAAGGTAGGAGAATGATTAGGAGTAGACAGAATTGTTGAATAAAGTCGTTATTTTTGCGCACAAAAAGTCTTCTCGTCGTATTCTACCTTTCGGGGCTTTGAAAGGTGGTTCAGATACATCTTGTATTTTATTAAAAATATCTTAATTTGTGTTCCGAAGATGAACGAAAGTTTGGAACAACATGAGGGTGAATAATTAATTTCTAAATAAAATTCAAATTTCTAAAGGTTTTGATTTGTTCCAGGATCAACCAATTTGTTGATACTCCCTTGGCTACAGCTTTTATGTCATTTACTCTTCAATCAACTTGTTTCAATGACTCTTAATAATAATGTATTGGTGTGTTTAATGTAGTCAGGTTGATTTAGTTGAATTTGA